>OW964188.2:11121383-11810549 GCA_943136025.2 Agrotis puta | reverse complement strand
AAATTAAAATGAAACAAAGCTTGTAATCTAAAAATTATTAAATAATTATTCTGAACAATATAAAAAATAATAATTTATTAATTCTGATTATTACATTTCTAAGTTTACATCTACATCTTTTGTATAGTTTTTTTTTTTTTTATCGTGGTAAAATCATCAAATGAGTCCTCCCTCCCAGGGCAGGGCGGGAGGGACTGTCAGACTTGACTGACTAAAATCCACGGTGTCCTTCAATAGCCCTTTACGTACCGGGGTCACGGTAATTTGTGAGTCCCGCAACCCCGGCAGGCACATCTTTTGTATAGATAGATAAATAAATAGAATCTCATCTCGCTACGCGCCGGCCTACGGCGTAGCGTTTACGTTTGGTGCTACGACGTAGCACCCCGCGTAGGCTGTTGTAGCTCAGGCAACGCTTTGTCATAAAATGAAGATCGATTTGATTTTAATGACATTATTTTTTGAACCGTGTGTAATAAAATTCGATCCATCAATGGCCTTAATCGGTTCGCTGTATTATTATCACGCTTGTATTTCACTAAAGAGGTAGGCAGAAGCAAATTATTAGTTTATGTAAAGTAGGTCGGTTATTTAATTTTCTTTATTTTATTTTTAAGCCATTGCATGGCTTTTTTGACGGGCTTTGAGCACGGCGACCGAATCAAGAAATTCAGTAACGAAAGTAAACCTAACACTGTCATGTCAACGTGAATGAATAAAATTTGAATGAATGATTTTTTTTCTTGACGTTTCACTTGACTGACGCGGCTGACGATAGCCTAATTAGTAGAGTAACTTCCCATAGAGCAACGATGGGATGATATTCTCGTTAAATATTCTCGGTAGGCGATAATTTTTTCTTTTTTTTTTAATAAAATAAATAATTATAATTGCATAAGTTGATAAAAAATGCTATGCATTAGCTTTATAGCGGCAGTCCCCGAATGCCACACTTTTTTTTTACATAATTATAAATAGACGACACGGTTAGCATGGTGGCTGAGCGATTGAGAGCCGCGCTGCGTATCGCGGATTTAATTACACGGGTCAAATATTTGTTTGACCTCCAATTAGTAGTTCCGGGTCTGGCTGTTTGTGTGCATGAGTTTCAATGATTGAAAGCACACCGAAGCTACAAGAAAATAGCAAATTCTCAGTGTGGAACAACGTTAAAAAATAAGAAGGATTACATTTAAAATACTTTTAACAAAAGCATAAAAAAATTAAAATGTTAAAAAATGGAAGTCCACCAGCATCGGGAGCCGGGTGTAGGTCTGTTAATTATAATTTCACATAATGTTTTGTTTTGTTAATCTATAGGTACAGATAGTTGATCCGGAAAATGTTTCTAAATTCACCCCCGATACAGGAAAAATTCTTATGTAAGGCAACATTTATCGCAAGATGATCTACTTCTGAACATGTGTTTGAGGTCATACGAGTACTTAACTATCTATAGGTACAAATACTCGTAGTTGATCCGGGAAATGTCGACGATACAGGAAAAATTCTTATGTAAGGCAACATTTATGTGACAGATCCTGTAGAGGGCCAAAGCCTGCCGGGGTCGCGGCACTCAGGAATTAGAGTGACCCCGGTACGTAAAGGGCTATTGAAGGACACCGTGGATTTTAGTAAGTACGAGTCTGACAGTCCCTCCTGCTCTGCCCTGGGTGGGAGGACTCATGTGATGATTTTACTACGTAAAAAAGAAAAAAAAAACCTTACAAATTTGCTACCTAAAACGATTCCTACATTCCTTTGACCAAAACTAAAATCAACTAATTAGTCCCGGACCGCAAAGTACAAGGAAACAAAAGAATCGAACGGGATTTTCGCTCCAATAGCTCAGGTACAGTCAGGAACACTAATATGACATGTATACCTAATACTACTACTATACAGTGTACAGATTTTTAATTGAGTGACCTTACATGGTAACTAATACAAAATTAATTTAGCTGCAATGTTAATGTGTTGGTGTAGTCTCAATAGAATAGTCTCAGTAGGGAAGTCCTTTTTTTGTTTTACGTGGAAAAATCATCTTATAAGTCCTCCCACCCAGGACAGAGTGGAAGGGATTATCAGACTCGTACTGACAAAAATCTACGGTGTCCTTCAATAGCCCTTTACGTTCCGGGATCACGGTAATTCGTACAGTCCACCGACCCCGGCAAGCTTTGGCTCTACTGACACTCTTTGAGGAGCGCGTGGAACACAACGCGACGTCGACCCGGGCATGGTCCATGGTCGGACAGCGAGTTGCCCACTACTCGCTGCCCGCATGCCCGCGCTGTAGGGAAGTACTGGGACTATTCTATTGAGACTATTCTATTCCGATAGACGGTTGCGATAGCCTAATTGCTAAGGCGTCTGGAGTACTTATCCAGATGAAGCAGGTTCCAGTCCCAATCACAGCTGAATTTTTCTTTCCTCTAACAACTTTACAATACGTGACGCAGGCGTTATTCCATATAAATATTTAAAACTCAACTATACAGTGAGTTTGGTTTGTCCGTTACTGTAAAGGGATATTTAACAATGTGACAAACTTAAAGTGGAGGTAGCTTGCTCAATTCTGTAAATAAAATTATTCCACACATGGGGTCGGAACCCAACCCCCTCTGAATGGTAGTCATTTTTGGATAGCCTGGACATTAGTGGACATACCCTAGCAATAAATACTGTATGAGAAGATAGTTAACAAAAGTTGCTAAGAGTATACATACATATCGGTGTCCGTGACTGTACTTCCATTTGCAGAATTTGGAAGTGGACAAAAATTCGCTCCAGAATTTTCAGGTGAATTTTTTTGCAGCTGAAAGATTGACAAGTTGCTGAAATACAGGAGGGAGTGCGTATTTGTTCAGTACTGTATCAGTCATGCAGTTCAAAGCTATTGATGAGTGCTTGATTCAGAGGTATCGGATTTTACTGGAATGAAACCTTTTTGGATACTTTGTACTCGTGTTTTTTGTTCGAGAAAAAAACTGGACGTGGCTTTTGGTTTTCGTACTACTATTTAATTTTTTTTTTTTTTTTCTTTTTAAAAAAATATAGGCCCACAGTAGGAATTTCTCCTATGTCGTGGGTCGTTTACAAACATATAAACTCACATACACAAACGCCCAGACCCGAAACAACTACTTGTAGGTACATACAAATATTTGCTCCGTGCGGGAATCGAACCCGCGACACGCAGTGCAGCAGTCCAATCGCTCAGCCACTGCGCTAACCGTGTCGTAAATATAATCGTCAGAAATAGGAATTGGTCACTGGCTCTCCCTCTATAAGGTTTTTTTGTGAAATTAATATTGTTCGGTTTAAACAAGACCTGAAACTATCACATGGCTTGGAATCTTAACATGAAAACTCCTTTCGCGTAGTTTAAACTAACTCTTGTAATTCATACTGAAACTCAATCCATCAATTTTTTATTTGTTTAAGACGGCTGCTTCTGATTCGAAATCTTAAAAACTCGGACAGACAAAATCGGTCGTTAATCGGTTACTGTCGACACGAATGTTTTTGTTTTTTTTTTTACGTGGTAAAATCATCAAATGAGTCCTCCCACCCAGTGCAGAGCGGGAGGGATTGTCAGACTCGTACTGACTAAAATCCACGGTGTCCTTCAATAGCCCTTTACGTTCCGGGGTCACGGTAATTCGTACAGTCCCACGACCCCGGCAGGCTTTGGTCCTCTAGAGGGGGGCCCCGTCACTCAGCTGACACTCTTTGAGGCGCGCGTGGAAAACAACGCGCCGTCAACCCGGGCATGGTCCATGATCGGACAGCGAGTTACCCATTACTCACTGCCCGCATGGCCGCATGTCGACACGAATAGTGTAGAATTTCGCATGAAACAAACATTTGGATGATCTACAAATACAACTGTCAGTCACTGGACCACTGTGGTAACCGTACCATCAAGTGCATCCATTTTAGTTTTATATTGATTAATAAGCACAAGAGAGCAATGGTGGCACAGTGGTATCAGCCTGACTTATGAGTTTGTGGGTTCAAACCCGACCATTATTCATTACATCACCACTTCTCTCAAAACGATGAAGGATAACATTGTGAGAGAACTGGCATGTCCTAGAACCAAAAATCGAAGACATGTGACATCTACCAACCATAATTCGGCCCACGTGGTGGATTGTGGCCCATTCCCCCTCACAGAGAGGGGGTTCTAAAATGGGAACATTATATAAGTAAATAAATAAATATTCCACAACTATCACACAACGCCATCTAGTCCCAAGCTAAGCAGAGCTTGTGTTATGGGTACTAGACAACTGATAAACATACTTATATATTTCTAAATACATACATATTATAGATAAATTACACCCAGACACAGAACAAATGATCGTGCTCATCACACAAACATTTGTCCTGGGTGGGAATCGAACCCACGACCTCCGGCATAGCAGTCAGGGTCACTAACCACTAGACCAACAGGCCTGTCATATGCTGATGATGATAGGTAGACATAATACCAGTGACATATTACAAACTCTTATTTCTGTTCACAGCTGGCAGCCGGTCATACAGGACACGGGATGCTTGTCGGAGGGGGGGTGCTACAACAACCCCCAACTCATCACCTGCTGACACAGAACTCTTTACTTGGTAAGTTGATGTAGAGGGTACAGGCTTGAACATCTAAAGATGGGATTCCACCTTGTGGGGCGCTATGAGGCACAAATGTTCACTCTGATCAATCGATCAGACATGAACAAATTGTGCATTTATAGATTTTTTTAATATTCTAAAGCTTTTTTGTGGATAGTAATAATTTTTGGGATGTTCGCGCACACCTAGATACTTTAGTGCGCGCACATTACTAAACGCAGTTCAGTGTGCACTGGATACTTACAAAAGTTACGCAAAACCTTGCCGGTGTACACAGAAGCTAAACAAATACCAGTTTAGTACGCACACTGCTGAGGTGCGCGAACAAATATACCGCACACTATTTTAGTGGAATCTTATCATTACAACGGTCTCACCAAGGTATATCATATTCGTATAGGGTTCCCTACGTGCTTTATACAACTAAGGAAAGGTGGATTAGGAAGGTTCACGAATAGAGACAGAGCGTAGGTAAATGTAGTTTGGGACGCCTCCCGACAAGGTAGACCGATACCCTGAGGAAGCTGCAGTGGCTGGTTGAAAAAAACGGGAGATCACGCTCTGTGATGCTCCTTGCAGGAAGCCTATAATCCAGTAGTGGATAGCAGTAGGCTAAAATGATAAAACAACTCAGTGCTGGACACTGGGTTGTTGGTCGCGGGATTGTACGTATTACCGTGACCCCTTAACGTAAAGGGCTATTGAAGGACACCGTGGATTTTAGTCAGTACGAGTCTGACAGTCCCTCCCGCTCTGCCCAGGGTGGGAGGACTCATTTGATGACTTTACCACGATAAAAAAAAAGATACTGGGTTGTGGACAACGCTCTATGTAGGTATTCCACTGCATTTGGTTAGACTGGAAGCAAATCCTAAACTAGTTTGAAAAATGGTACACAGACTTTGACATACTACTTGGGGGTCTATTTATGTATGACTGTTTGGTGGTCATGATTCCAAATGTGAATATATCTAGTTTATGAGTAAGTACGCAGTCTTTGTCTTTGGACCAAACAAAAAAGCACTAAGCCTTTATCAAACAGACTGGCGTGGCGAATGCGAAGCGTGACGTTTTTATTTGTAATGCATGGAATTGTTTGAATCCAGTCACATAGAAAAGCGAAAGCGATCCGATAGTGTGACAGAACTATCGGACTGACGTCTCGCTTGGGTTCGGTATCGCTTCGGACTCGCGCGTCTGTTTGATAAAGGCATTAGGTAATCATGTAATACGCCCTAGTTAACAAAACTCCCCAGTCGCGGCCCTCGGACTCGCCAACAATGGCCACCCTCACGTGTGCGAGCATTAAGTTAGAGTGCTAGAATGATGGGGCGTTTTGTCAACTAGGGCGTATTACATAGTTTTCCCCTAAATGGTAAACGGGCATTTTGTTACCCAACAGTCCAGTCCTTTCAAATTAAAATCCTTACCCAACTATTGTAAAATAGGTATTAAAATCCAATTATGAAGTTCTTCAACAAAAGTTCCGCTACAATCTTCAAATTATTAACAACCCTCGTGTGAATATTCACAGCATCCACCATATACCAATAACCAACACAATTTACGTAAAGCAAAGCTAAAACTACCCTCTTTCTCAGCAATGTACAAAACTTGGCTAGGGTAACCATTTTAATAAAAATTTCTGACGGAGAAAAAAATTCTGGACATTAAATTGTGCGGCTATTTTATTATCTGCAAAGGTTTACTGATAAATCCAGATATTTAATCATTTACGACAGTTAAAAGTTAGTTATTTTTTGTTTTTTTTTTTTTAATAAAATCCCCCTTAAAGTTGTAAAGTGCAGACCAGTGGCAAACCGAACTCAGGAGCTACAAACCGGACATATCCGAAGAAATCCATGCTGATAGTTACCGTAATCTTACCCGTATTCTAAGAAAACAACGGACCATTAACTTTTAAACAATTCCGAACAAACTTTCAACTGCTGATCATTAGTTGCAACGATACTTTCCAAACTTAAGCACAGTTCAAAAACTAAGCACAAAGCAACGTTCCAGAACTAAGCTCGGAAAATATATAGAGTGTATTGGAACACGAGCAAGCTTAAATAAGAGGTTTCTTATGTTCTCAAACTTTTACGGTAAAAAATAAATAACTTATTAGTGTTCAAGTTTATTTTGTTTAGGTTTTAAATTGAGGAGAAGGTAAACTTCTTAAGGTTTATGTATACCAATTAATTATGCTTAGCTTACATATTGTAACTTACTCTTTTACTGTGTACTGACGCCAACACGCCAACCTATTAAAGTTTTCCCAATCAAACATGAACTTGAGCGGAGCTATTTAATATTACTTAAAACCTGGCTAAACTGTGCTTAGCGAATTGCTATTTAATAATACACGGCAAATTGTTGTATCTTAATTTATCAATTCTATAACAAAAACGTCTTATTATTTTCAATAAAAGCTAGCTAATAAAGCATTTTGCGGTTTTCAAGCCTTCATGTATTAAGTGTAACCCTTACTGTAACTTACCAGGAGGTGGCGAGATCCTTGGTCTCAACAATCTAAGGTTAAGCCAACAACCTATTTTGTAAATTAAATCATTCTTGTGAAGCTTACTGTTTTTATCTATATGTGCATCTATAATTTCTATTACCATATAAACAAAACAAATCTTACTAACGACCCTAACAAACAAAACTAAGCTTATTAACTGTCTGAAATTGGTGGTGACATCTCGGGGCTTAGCAGCATAGTACTGTGGGGCGTGCTACATGCTCAATCTTTATTTTTGGGTATAAAAATCATTCTTGGGCGGAGCAGAAACGACTTTTACACTTTTACTAACTAAAAACCACCCTGTTCCTTTTCGTGCCCTTCTGCGTTTCCAAGTGCTCTCTTAAGACAATCCCGCGACCCCGCATACTTAAATGTTTATAAGTTACCATATAAAAATCTAAGTCAATTAACAAACGGCAGATTTTGAAAATAAGGAATGTAATCAAGCTTACTGCCAACACACCTAATGCTAAATAATGAATACTGCTTTGCAAACAAAACTAAGCTCATTAACTAACTAACCAGGTGGCGGCGACATCCTGGGGCTCAGCAGCCCAGTGCTGGGGGGCGTGCTGCATGCCCACCCTGCGCTGCGAGGCGTAAAGCCGGCAGCGGTCCACGCGCTCGCGACGCAAGGTCGGTACGTCGCACTTTATTTAGCTCCGAGAATAAGCACAAAAATAGAAATTAGGTACCCGAACTCAGCATATTCTTTTTTTCGATTAAACGTAACACTGTACGCAATAAGTACAATATCTAAATTGCCTTGAAAATCAAAATAATTGACATAGAATATTGAACATGGCAAAGTTATTTTTTTTTCGTAATAAAATCATCAAATGTGGCCTGCCACCAGGGCGGGAGGTCTGTCAGACTTGTACTAACAAAAATCCACGATGATCCTTCATTAGCTTTACGTTCCAGGTTAACTGGTAAGACAGTGCCACAACATGATATAGACCTTATCACTTTTAGTTTTACTGATAAAATCTCGAAATATTAGGGACGCAAAGTTAAGCTCAAAGTTATGTTGAATAATGCTGCCGTCCTCTAACTAAAAGGCCGTTAAGTGCAAAAAGTAGTTTTCGAGAAAACGCTAAAATTGTGAATTGATGTCTCTTGAAAAATATGCTATCTAGGAACAAGGCTGCAAATTATATATGTAGGCATAGTGTTATTGCACAATATGTTATATGTTTAATTCATTTATATTTATTTAAATTTATTAAAATTTATTTTCTAATTTTTAATTATGCATTTTATGTGGTTTAACTGTACAGCAATCTTCCTGTATCTCCTAAACTATTAATCATAGAAAAATGACTTTTAGACCAAAAGATAGAGCATCGAAAGTTGTATAAGACTACATTAAAAAGTGAAAAACGAGCAACTGTGGCTTAACGGCCTTTTAGTTAGAGGACGGCAGAATGTTACAGGCTCAAAAGTAAGCCTCTAAATAATTTCGCTTAACAGAAATCGGACACGAACATCGTCTACCTCTTTGAATTTATTTATAACTAATAAATAGACCTCAAACTCTTGAGACTCATAAAGTTTGACTCAAAAATTAATTCATTGTGATAGAGTTAAATCCAAAGACAAATAGTTGTATTGGGTAGACATTTATAAGCTTTTCAATTTATAATAATAAACTAGCACTTTGCCCGCGACTTCGTCCGCGTGGGATACGTACTTTCCTCTAAAAAATTCGAAGGCTGATTTTTCAATCGATAGATAATTTTTATTGACATCTGACAGTTTCTGTATGGAAGAATTGGCTACGTGAAAGAGCTATATTGACATCTAAAAATAGCAAATAGTATGTATCCAGAAATATGCGGGTTAATGGCTATAACAAAACAATTAGGTTTTTATAGTATTTCTTTATAGTATTATCAATCAGTGCAATAATAAAAAAGAATACCAATAAAATATTTAAAAGATCGAATGGCCTTTACAAAACTCTACTAAAAATTATAATATTTAGTAAAGTTTAAGTAACCACAGACCACACTTGAACTCTACAGTCAAGAGACAACTCAATAAATTCAATTAGAGCGAACGAAATCGAACCGAAACGAAAGATGACAATTTTCAATGCGACCAGTGCGACACTGGTAGAGCAAAGACAAGACACCTAACAAACGACAATATTATCTATACATATAATAAATCTGTAGAAGGGACAATTCTGTACATTGAAAATATTGAAAAAATAAATAGCGGGGGTGCTGCTAGATCGATACCAAATGTGATTTAAAAAAAATTTGTCTGTCTGTCTGTATATGCAGGCATCACGTGAAAACTAACGGTTCGATTTCGATGAAACTTGGTATAATTATACCTTATTACCCTGGGCATAAAATGGGATACTTTTTATCCTGGAAAAATACGTAGAAAAATAAATCTTATTTTTCAGTTTTATTCATAGACGTTGTTCTGTAGAACCGCGAATCTCCTTAATTATTATAGGCTTAGCCGTATTTGGGTCCAATAGATATTTATAAGATGTCATTGTCAGAGTTACTCAAAATGGAGAAATAAACCATCCACGCGAAGACCGACATCCGCACGGACGGAGTCGCGGGCGAAAGCTAATTTTAAATAATTTAGCGAGGGTCATTCTTCCGTGGAAAATCTTAAGACCGCGATTCAGAAAAATGACGTCACAGCACAACGCCATCTATCGATCACGTATTTAAACTGTCAAAATATTATGCATGGAAATTCGTTCGTACAAAGTAAAAACTTTTATGCTACGTAGACTTCCGAAAAGTACTGAAAATTTATTCCTTTAAATATATTTTTACTTTATAGTTTTACATTGAATAAAATTGATTAAGATCGTGATGATAGGTAGCGCCATCAAAATCACCACTCCTCAACTTATAAACGATGCACTTTGAACACTTTAAATTCGCATATCTTTTGATTGGATTGGACTAAGACGATTGCTAACAAACAAAAACCAAATGTTTCATCGTATTTTACTGTAATTAAATTGTAGTAATATTATGTATTTTATGTAGAAATGTGTTTCGTTAGTACCATTCTGGCCCAATAGATGTCGTTGCATGTATCTAAATTCTTCTATACAAATTTTCACACCCCCTCAAACCCTCTCAGGAGGTAATTTGGAAAAACAAAAAATGCCAAACTTCATAATTTACTTAGATAGATGTTCGTACCAAGTTTCATGTTTATTAACACAAGTAATAAGATTTTACATACAAACAAGATTCCCCCTTTTCACCCCCTTAAAGGTTAAATTTCCAAAAACCCCTTCTTAGTGCTCCCCTACATTATAATAGGAAGCCGTGTACAAAGTTTCACATTCCTAGCCCCAGTAGTTTCAGCTGTACGTTGATATGTCAGTCAGTCAGTTCTCCTTTTATATATATAGATTATACGTTTTTGATAATTTTCTTTAGTAGGTTTCCATTAATCGAAAAACTGTAAAGTTTAAAACAATACTTGTACGAAGTTTCGATTTACGATTAGAAACAGATGTTAAAACACAGTTGAAACTGTAAATATGGTTGCAAATAGGCTAAAGGTTTGATTAAAATGAAAACTAAAATATTCAACGTATGTATTTTCACAGTCTTTAAGTACAGTTTGAGATACTTTGAAAGGATTTGAATAAATCTTCGCTCGAAAAGTCTTAGTACATATTTATTATTAAATTAGAATTATTATTCTAAAATTTCAATTGCAAACGGAAATTTTAAGACCCTAGCTGAGCAGAATTAAAACAGCTTTGCTTCAAAACTTGTCTTGTAACTAATGGCGCCAATAAAATAACAAATACCAACTATGAATTTCAATTTCAAACTCGTTTTATTCAAATTGGTATTTAGAAATGTCTGAGTATTTTAAAAGGAGAGTAATTTGAGAGCAATTGATTCGCGACTTCTTTATTCCTTTTTGAAGAGATTTTTGAATAAATTATATTAAGTACAGAAGAAGAAGTAAGTATTAATTTATTAAAATTAAATGAAATGTAGTGATATAATATTTTATGCCTTTGTCAAACAGACAGGCGAAAGAGAAGCGATACCGAACGGCCATGCCACGCAAATGACAACTATAAAAAAGTGTAGCATAACCAAAACAGTAACTGCTCCAATTAGAAATCCTGAAAAAATCTGCTCAGGAAATGTATCTGTATTTTTTACCTGCCCACACTCCAAATGAATTCCTTTGCCACCAACTACGTTCAAAAGAACCACAGAAGCAAAACTAAGCTCAAAATCATTTCCGAAAACCAATTAAGCTTACTTCGGAAACTACAAAGATAGCCGCAACAAAGCTTGCTTTTGTATTTGTTTGAATCTATATCTAAGCTAATTGTTCAGCCTATTCAGAACAAAGACAAGGTTTTAATTGAAATGTCTGAGACCACGGACCCTTAATTGGAAACCATTTCAAAGTATTCCATTGAATATTGTAAAGTTAAAACGACATCTGAAGAGTTGGTGTGTGGTTTAAGTTAAAAGAGTAAGGAGATTGTTTGACGTAAAGAGAATTGGGTTTTAAACGTTTTTATTGGTTGCATAGCAAATGAACGAAAGTTGAGCTTTTATTATCATCAGTAACAAACCTCTTTTTTAGTTTGTACTTACATTTTATAACGCTTCATTTCGTTCGTTTTAAAAGATTGAGACATTTAGGACAGTCACAACTAAGCACGTTTCGGTAATAAGTTTGATGATGATGTGATGTTTTCTGACATTCATACTTTTACTCACATTTCTAGGTTTTTTTTAACTAGCCTTTTCTGTCCCACTCCTGAGCATAGGCCTCCCCCATTCCTTCCACTTCTCTCGATGGTGTGCTTCTTTACGCCAATTCACATGAAAGCCATCCAAAGCGTCCCGCCATCTTCTCCTAGGCCTGCCGTGGCCACGTCTGGCTATCCCAGGGCTGTTCAGTCCTGTGATATTCGAGCCCACAGTTGTGACGGCAGATAAGTTCTGCCCAGTCCCACTTTAGTCCTCTAGGTTTTATTTTTATTTTATTATTTTTCTTTCAAGTTGTAAATGTTATCCCTATGTTTAAGTTTCAATGTAGTTCTAAAAGTGCCGCTCCACAGCACATAATATATGCTTAGATTTCTAAATAAAATGTAGACAGAATTGTCCAGTGCATTCTTGGTCACGTTACATACTAAATATGAGTTTTATATAAATTAACTATGGAGCAGACGTGGAAATATTTTCCATGCACACACAACAGTCTATTCTATGACCGTATTTAACCCAAATAGTTAATTAAAGTTAAAAAAATCTCAACTTGCAACACGCTCAAAGTTTATAACTTGGCCACCACAAAGATGCCTCGTAAACTTCACGAAGTTGAGCGATTCGTCTAGACGTCATTTAGCGATGCCTTAAGACAATGCTCAGTTGCATTTTATTAGTTCAGTCGACTTAATTGTTTGTTTTGACGTGATCTGGGACTTAAGTCTGAGGATGACTGGTCCGTTTAAATTAAATTGGAACTTTGAGTACAGAAGTTTAGCCGGAATTTTTGCCTTTGTTTGGTTTCGTGGTCAGCTATTATATTTTTTTACTTTTTTTTTAAACATTGCCCCGTACTACGAATTTCTCCTGTGTCGTGGGTGCGTTTACAAACATAAACTCACATACAAAAACGCCCAGACCCGAAGCAACTACTTGTAGATCATACAAATATTTACTCCGTGCGGGAATCGAACCCGTGACACGCAGCGCAGCAGTCCAATCGCTTAGCCACTACGCAATTTTCACTAGCTTAAATCACTCCTTATAACATCAGTTATCTGCCAGTGGAAGTCCCATTAAAATTGGTCCTGCCGTTTCGAAGATTAACCGGTACAAACGAAGGGCTAAAAAAAACTTTTTTTTTTAAATTTACCAAGCAGCTGTTTTAAGAGTATAGACAAACATTGAATAGATTTTAATCAAAACGTTCGGAGCAGATTTAACAGTAGTCAAGCATGAACAACTAATTACAAATGGTTATAGGCGGACTCAACCACTAATCAATTAACTGGGATGTATTGATTCTGCCGCAGGCGAGACGAAACGAGCAATTGTATTGATGTAATGTTACAGGAGGTCTAATCTCTAAAGCCTTTGTCAAACAGAAAGGCGATAGCGAACCGGACCGAGTCCGAAGCGATAACGAACCGATACGACACGTCAAACTGGGTGCAGCGAACCGAGGCGTGGCAGTTGTATTAGCTGGCTTTTTATGAACGACGTCAAATAGAGCTAATACGCCTTCGCCACGTCTTCGCATCGGTTCGGTCACGCTATCGGATCGCTTTCGCTTTTCTATGTGACTCGATTCTAACAATTCCATACATTACAAATAAAAACGGCCTCGCTTCGCATTCGCCACGCCTGTCTGTTAGCCAAAGGCGTTTTGACAACGAGCCTGAAATATGAATGAATGATATGACAATTTGACAGAAAGCTCCGTAGAGTCCGTGCTAAAGTTGAAAATGTATTTAAGATTTCTGAGCGTTAGCGAAAGATCGAAATCGATAGCAATCGATAAGTGGTTAGTGATCCTGACTACTATGCCGGTTCGATTCCCACCCAGGACAAATGTTTGTATGATGAGCACGATCATTTGTTCTGTGTCTAGGTGTAATTTATTTATTTATTTATTTACACTTCTACGTACAAATGTGGTACATAAGGCGGACTTAATGCCGCAAGGCATTATCTACCAGTCAACCTTTGGGTCAATAGGAGAAGCAGTTGGAATAGGTACAACAACACTATAGAAACAATTGAAATTACTACATCTAACTATAGCTATTTATAAAGAATATACTAATACATATGAAGATATATACTTACTTATATTATATATATATATATATCTGTAAATAATATTTGATAAATAATTATACTGATATACCTAAATATAAATATAAAATACAAAATTAAATGGATACATAACATGACGACGACCATATCAATAATTGGAAACTTAAGGATCAAGTGATTGCAAAAAGTATTCTCGAACTTGGCGTTTAAAAGAAAATTTACTTGGAGCTTTTTTAATGTTAAGGGGAAGCGCGTTCCAGAGCTTTATTGCGGTAACCACGAAGGAATTGGAAATAAAACCTGTACGGTGAGAAGGTATCTGAAGGAGTAAGTTTTCAGCAGCACGAAGGTTACGATCGTGCGAGCTACCCAGGATATGAAAAGAACTTTTTAAATAATTAGGAGCACAAGGATCGTTAATAATAGAGAAAAGCAAGCAGAGTGATCTGAGGAATCTTCTCTGGCGGATAGGCAGCCATTTAAGCTGAGAACGATAACTAGAAATGTGATCAAATTTACGAAGTCCAAATACAAAGCGAATACAATTGTTGAGAAGTCGATCCAATTTGTTAAGAAGATTTTGGGATACATCAGAGTAACAAACATCTGCATAATCAATAATAGGGAGCACAAGAGCCTGGACAAGCAGTAGTTTAGTGCTAGATGGAAGAAAATGCTTAAATCTATAGAGAGATCGCAGTGTGGCAGAAACGTTCCGACTTACCAAATTGACCTGCTTCTCCCAATCAAGCCGATCGTCAATATGCAAACCCAAATCCTTAACGTGCGGTGATAAAGGAATAACAGTGTTATTAAATTTAATAGGTACAAGACCATGGATATTGAGGTTACGCATATGATACACGCTACCTATTACCATGGCCTGACATTTGCTCACGTTGACTGATACCCCGAATTGCCTGGACCAGTCACTAATACTACGCAGGTCATCGTTTAGGTTGGAAATGCAGTCATCTAAACAGTTGACATCGGCCTGAGCGTAAAGTTGCAAGTCATCAGCATACAGATGGTAAGAGCATTTGAGAACGTCAGTAATGGAATTTATAAAAAGCGAAAATAATAAAGGAGAGAGTATACCGCCTTGTGGAACACCAGTTAGCAGATCATACCAGTCAGAACATGCCTGCTTGACACGAACCGCCTGCTGGCGACCACGAAGATAAGACGAGAACCAATCCCGTGATGAATCCGAAATCCCAATCTGCGACAAAATGGCGAGAAGAATTTCATGGTCAACGGTGTTAAATGCGTTGGAAAAGTCAATTAAAATTAAAACCGTCAACTTTGAATTCTCCATGCCGGACCTGATATCATCAGTGACTTTGAGCAAAGCAGTAGAAGTACTATGACCAGGCCGAAAACCCGACTGGAATTGGGAAAGTAAGTTGCCTTTAAAAATGAAAATAGAAATTTGCTTATGAACAACAGCTTCAAGGATTTTAGAAAGGAATTTTAGAAAGGATTTTATCTATAATATGTATGTATTTAGAAATATATAAGTATGTTTATCAGTTGTCTAGTACCCATAACACAAGCTCTGCTTAGCTTGGGACTAGATGGCGTTGTGTGATAGTTGTGGAATATTTATTTATTATTATTTATTTAATCTTCACTAGATCTTCAACGTTATACCCAAGCACATAAAGTTGAACATCTATTAAAGCCTACTCAGCGTTTGCGTTTATCGTTTGTTACATGACTACAGGGACTGGTTCGCGAGGTTGTTGACATGTGGGACGTGAATACAGCAGTCATTTTGCCAATAGTCGTGTCGCCCAATGGCTTAATTGCCAAGAGCCTTGAGAGGAGGATCTGAGGAGGCTCTCGCTTGGCGGCTGGTTCAGAAGACAGTACTTCTGGACCCGGCGCGCATTTTTAGATTCCTCTTTCAAGAGTCCGGGCCCCGGTAGCACGGTCTCTGTTACCGATGCTGGTGGACTACTATTTTTATAGCTTTTTTGAAGTGAAAACTTCTTTAGCGGCGTCGTGCACTTTTTTTGGAATGGGTAAAAAATGTTAAACTCGCGTCAGGACACGTGACCTAATCGAAAATTCGTAAGACGGCGCAGGGCGCTTGCGCGAATGTTCGTATGTGTTTATTACTATTCAAGTTTTCACTTCTGCCGGCACTCCCAGAGTGCAACCCATCGTATTTTTTATTTAAAAATGTATAAAAAAATGTATAAAATTATATTATGCTTCCAGCCCCCAAAGACCAACTCACTGTTTAAATTCACAAACAAATCATACTTTTATCAGCTATTGAGACCAATTAATTAAATCAATCTGCGCTACTCTAAACAGTGATTTTGTCTAGGCCCCAAACTAACCAGGGTTGTCACTTTCGTGAACAACCAAAACAACACTCCTTTTACAGTTATTTTACCTCTGACGACAACCGATTATCACCTTTGTTTCAATGTAAATAAAGGTCTAGTGATTTTGACTCTCGAATTCCAGCCTAAAAGGTACAAAGACAAGGATCTTTCTCCAAAATCAGAGGTACAAAATAACAGTAAAAGGACTGTAGACGTTGTATGTGTCAGGTGCGGCTGGGCCGGGGGCTGCGAGCACAGCGCGCAAGCGCCCACTGCTGGGCGGAGCGCGGGCCGCTATGTCTCCGACTAAGCGCGCCGTGATGACCCTGCTCGCGCGCGCTAGGGCTGCCACACACAAGCATGCGCCGGCGTGGCCTGCTCCTCATGAGTGAGTATTACTATCAAAAACATTAGGGCCTGAGCAGACTAAAGCCCGCCGTAAACGATAGGCTATACCACATACATACACGCTTAATTACCTATCTCGGTTGCTATCGTCCGTAGGATTTTTGTCTGTAACCAATCAACGGTCGTATTAGCCTATCCGAGTCTTTAAGATGTCCAATCTAAAGTAGCCGTTTAAAAAAAAAGGAACGGGATTGAAATTGAATATTAGTTTCATTCGACAGCCTGTTATGTTCGTGCATGCATTACTAATAATTGTATGAGCAATTCTTGATTTGAAACTCGTTTTTGCATGAAGGTTTAAAACTGTCATGATTTTATGAATAACTTAGCGTGTGCGGCTGGCTTGAAGTGTGTTTTCATGGCGTATACGTATCGACTTCATACTCTATAGGAGATGTCGAATCAAGAGTATGCATCAGGAAAGTGTCTTCTAGAATGCATTATAAATTCCTACGAATAACATGACATAAAAATACGTAGACGCTACGCAGCCGGTTTAATACCTTTTATAGACCTTGGTAGATACGATACGACACGCAAACGCATTTGTTCTGCTTAGGTATTTAAGGAACTAGGCACCTGTCCCTCCGCCGGCGATTAGCGAGAAGCGAGAAAAACGCTAAAGCTAGCAAATAAAAACGAACTGTGTATTCAATGTTTGTAGTTCTTACCACGTTGTATGAGTCAGCGATTAACAATGTATCTGTTTTTCTAACAACTTGCAATCCTTTTTACATTTCTTGAGCGAGAGCAAACCGCTTTCTCGCCAGCATTGGGACAGGTACCTAATTAGACAATAACAAAAGAGTTTTAATGGAAAATATATTATGACCTTTTTAATGGCTCAATTGTTTGTACCTACTTAAACAATAACAAAAGAGTTTTAATGGAAAATATATTATAACCTAATTAATGGCTCATTAGTTTGACACGGTACTAACATTACCCAGGCTCTTGTAAGTAGTTTACGATTTCGTTCGTGATATTTCATCAATCGTAAGTATGCTTCAATATACCTAGTAGAGAGAGGACTGCTACCTATTTGCATAGAGGCTTTTGTATGAGGCATGGTATGTGAGCGAATTAACAGTGTGTTTTAAACGTTTCTATGTAGACCGCAGCTGACATACTACTCCGCGTATCCCAGTCCACTGCTGGACGTGAGCCTCTTCCAAAAAGGAATGTAGATTATGTGAGTATTTTATAGTTCACTTTCATGTTATTAGCGACCATGGGTTGTCGCCATATTGCTGGCCAAGCTCTTCGTGATCACGAAGGTTGCTACAGAATCAGAATCAGAATCAGAAATCATTTATTTCTCTAGTTATAATTTTACTGTTCTGTCCTCGGGGTGGGAGCTTTTGAAACCTATCCTAGTCATGTCCCCATATTACTAATATTTATATAAATGTGAGATGTGCTACACTGGGGTCAGTATGTCATTGACTATCATAGAAGGTACTATGAATTTAAATTGAGAAGAGGATGACCTCGGCGCCATTTTGAAACTTTATGTACCTTCGCTTTTCTTATACTTACACTTGGTTAAATAAACAATAATTATATAAGAGCAGGATTAACGAGTAATAACGATAATAAAATAGTATTATGTAAGTAAATTGTTATTAATAAAATAGTATTATATAAGTGACAACACTAGTTTTGTGATACCTCAATAATTTACATCTAATTTACGTTACAAGATAAAAAAATATGTGTCTATTAAAGACACTTCAAGTAACACTGTTATCAGGTATTATGAACTTCTATATATATAAAAGGAGAACTGACTGACTGACATATCAACGTACAGCCGAAACTACTGGGGCTAGGAATGTGAAATTTTGCACACGGCTTCCTATTATAATGTAGGGGAGCACTAAGAAGGGGTTTTTGGAAATTTAACCTTTAAGGGGGTGAAAAGGGGGAATTAGGAAAGTACATAACCCACGCGGACGAAGTCGCGGGAAAAGTGCTAGTCACTCATAAAGTTAACCCTTAAATACCTATTAAAGGAAACCCCACTAGTTAGCTAAAGGACCTATTACTTCGGTATCGGTCAATATTGATGACCAGTAGAGTAATACCCGAGAATATCGGTCAGCAGCTGGAGAGGCTCTCGTTTGGCAGGTCAGGGGTTAGTTGCAGGAAGCAATACTCGTGTAGATGGCACAGCAATTGATTACCCACGTTGAAGTACTGTAGAGTTAAGTTTAATACAATATGACAATTTTTTTTTAGGTCAATTGATATTACTATCAAATTGGTTTTTATTTTTCAATTCTTATTACTACTTTTGAACTGTCGATTATTTTGCATACGTTATACATCTCTCGTGCTTGTCCCAATTTAAACAATTAAAAATGATGTATTTTTTGAGTACCCGTTCAAAAACTAAAAAAATATCTGTGCTGAAAAATATTCGACCAAACCTTTGAATTCCAAACCCAGTTGGCTGGCATTATCACCAAACAGCGTGAAACCAAAATTACAAAGTACAATTGGGAGTTGATACTATTGGTAAACTTGTTTCGTTTTCCACTGTATGCATTGGCTACTTAGGGCTGCCACAAAAAGGACAATACATATCAACGTAGCTTTTAGGAATCATTGCAACTCTTGAACAGTGGATTCAATAAATGTTTATGTGGCAAAAACAAATTAAATGAAAACGGAAATCAGACGGAGAGATAGGCGGACTCTGGAGTCTTAGTCCCGTTTTACCTTTTTCCGTTTTAAGTTTTTTGGGTACGAACCCTAAAAACTTGCTTTAAAAACCTTAAACCGTCCAGTCCACTAACCAGAAAATGTAGGTATTAAAATAAAAATAAACTGGTCATTTACTTACTGCTTCAAGCTACGAGTGCTTAGCAAAGTGCAGTCTTACACGAGCAGTCCGTGTACGGGCGGCCTTATTGGCAATGTAACAAAAGACACTAAAAACCAAAACGTAAAAACTTTCACAGCCAAAATTGCTTTTTAAATTAGTTTCAAAACAAAATCCTCCTTCCTCCGTCAGTCAAAAAAAGTCTCCTTTAATAACGACACATGAAACATACGTGGCACCCCTACACGTTCCCAGGGTTGTCAACAAACATGGCATACGTGCCGCATCATGCGGCTGTCGGCTCAACGGGAATAATCGACACGATGCTGGCGGGGAACGTGACATCCTTACTGTTCGCAGTTTGAGTCCTGGGCCAGGCGAATTGTGGGCGGTGTTTTTAGTTTAAATATTATGTTTATTTTTGGAGGGTTTCGTTTAATTTGTGTGTTTAAGGTCCTTATAAGGTTGTCGAAATGATATTACTTGATTTAGCAATAAGTTTAGATGTTTCGCATATTTTGAGATCTGAAAGGTATGACATTTATTTCAAATTCATGTTCTATTACGGAAGAAAATTACTTAAATAAAAATACTTAAATAAAATGAAATATAACTAAACTATTATAGAGCGTCGAAAAATTCATCCTCAACGATGTCAGCTGGTAATATGCCCAAAAGACTGGCGGCGTTGCCACTTTGTATGGCAATACTTAGCCTCTGGCCAAGGTAAAAGCCAGCTCTCGGGTCACGGGAAGCGTCAATAAGTCTTTTAGAAATGTCTTTGAAAAGGCTATGAGCACTCAGACCCCATGGCCCTATATTTTCAACCGCAAACGGCTCAAAAATATAGTTACCACTAAGGTTGCTATATTTACGCCGCTTGAGGTTCTCAGCAACCGCAGCAGCAGCGCCAGCAGAGCACGATGAACTTGGAAGATGACTTTTGAGATGGATTATAAGCAAACGATGTTTACAATCTTACGGTGACATAAGTTGACTGCCACTTTTCTGTGTTTGACATAATGAAGTAGTTACAGTAAATAAGTTTCCGTCGGCCAGCTCATCATCACAAAAAACGTTGACTTTTCACTTGTCATACCTACACATCAAGAACAGTTTACACCATATATTCATCACAATACTATGCAAATGATTTCTATTTTATTTAATAAAATTATTTCAATGCACTTATGCTAAATGCCAGCCATACATAAACCAGTTTACCGTCAAGATTACAGCGCGCTGGGAGCGTCCAGTAAACTTGACGGTATACGGGGTAGCAGGGCTGTCTCATCGGGTAACCGTGATCCTGGAACGTAAAGGGCTAACGAAGGATCACCGTGGATTTGAGTCAGTACAAGTCTGATAGTCCCTGCCATCCTGCTCTGGGTGGGAGGACTCATTTGACGATTTTACAAAAAGGGCTGTAAAAGTAGTCTTGTCATGCACACTGATAGCAATACACCATCAAGTTCACCCGACGACACATCCAGCGCGCTGCAATCTTGACGGTAAATTGGATCGTGTTTGGTTGGCTTAAGACAGCGTCTATTGACATTTTGAATATTCTAAATGAAGTTGCTCAAGAAAAGTACGAGTATCTACTACAGTAGTTTTGCCCTTTTAACGGCTCCTGTACATGATGCCGCCGCCACCGTTCCGCTACCGCTCCGCTACCGCTCCGCTACAGCGCCGCCATTCGCTATTGTTTGATTTTTGGCGGCGGCACAGTCGCGAAGGTATATACAGAAAAGCGGCGCGGTAGCGGAGAGGTGGCGGCGCGGCGGCGGCCGTTACGCAATGTTCAATTACCTTACTGTAGTAGGTAATCCTAATATTCATTGTAGCCCGGAATGATCTCATGCTGGGTATAATTATCCCCTTTCTTCTATCATACTTTTATCTTTTTAAGACAAAATCCAATCGTTTGCCAACAAGACCTTTGACGTATTAAAACGCCAAACTCGAAGCTTTTATCCACACACAGATTCATCGCTTGCTCTAATAACTCTGTTTGACCGACAGAGCGGAGCGGGTTTGTCAGATAATTGGACAATTTCACCGTTTTGATTGACCAGTTTATACTGAATTGTAAGAAAGGCAGAAGGCCTTGCAGCTTGAATGTTTTGATTTTCCTAAACCTAAACAAAGCCTGCCGGGGTTGCGGGACTTATCGAATTACCATGATCCTGGAATGTAAAGGGCTATTGAAGGACAGCGTGGATTTTAGTCAGTACGAGTCTGACAGTCTCTCCCGCTCTTGCCCTGGGTGGGAGAACTCATTTGATGATTTTACCACGATAATAAAAGCCTGTATTTATGACAGAATTAAAAGCAGTATAATGGTACTTATTTTACTTACGATTAATTTAAATATCTGAGGAGTAAGATTCTTGCTGCAGGTACAACATGATTCTTTTGTGTGCTTATTATTTTTTAATGACTTGATATTTAACTCAATTTAACATACCTACTCAAAAACATATACAGTGTGTGTTTGTGTTTGTGTACCTTTTTACAAATGTTTAAAAAAAAATACTTTTGTAGAACATTTCCCAGTGTTTAATTACGAGTTTAAAAATGTAAATGTTTTTTTTTGATTGTTCCAGGCACACAGCCCTTCTACCACTTATAAGAGACGAGTTCGTGGCTGGCGTGGGTGTCAATATCAACCTAGCATAATTTAAAAATATCTAGTCAAATGATGACCTAGTCTGTACCTAGTCGAATCAATAAATCGAATTAATTTTAGTATAATTTAAGGTAAATCTTAATTCGTACCTGCTTTATGACAAATATTTGTATTTATCTATGTATGTTATAATTATTATATATATATTCTATGGTTTGCAGTGTTCTTTTAGATGAATAACGGAATGGTTATGAGATGAAAGCTGAATACGGAATCGAGTGTCAAATATTTATTTTGACGGTAGACAAAAAACTATAATGACTATAATATAACAATCAGAAAAATTGACTACCAAAAAATATATACATTTCTATACAAACATCAATGCGTGCCTAATACAAGGTGTTTTTTTTTATTTATGTTTAAATTTTTATTCCAATCTGTTTACAAAGTACTATTAAGAGATTGACACTTGTTTGAATGATGACCGGTCACAATTTTATTTTCACAGTAGACGCAGACCGTGTTAAAACTTGAGAAGGTTTCTCTATTATTTTCACTACTACAAATTCAATACTTTCTATTATAAGTGCCGTGAAAAATATTTCGACCTTCGATGACGTAAATCTGCTCACAGTGCAAGGAGGCATGTGTGTGATTATTCTTATTTTGATATTTAATTTTAAGTAAAAGTTAGAAGAAAAATATGTCGACACCAGGATAAAATGTGCTATTTACTAAATAATCGTGCTGTTTATAGAGTAATAGATAAAACACAAAAAATGTGTTAAACTTTGGGCCGAATGATGAGAAATTTGAATTATTTAAAAAGTAGAACAAGGTCTTTGTTTACTATCAATATATGTTATCACAGAATAAGAATACTTGTTCTAGACTCAGTATTGTCAATATTGTATGGTAAGCTTCAGAGAAAACTCACCCCTTTTGGTAGTGATGGCACAAGCTGACTTTACAAGGAAGCCAAATGTGTTATGTTTAAAAATAAAAAATACACAACATGTATAACAATTCGCGGTCATATTTAAGGGCTACTATCACACTGAACAACTTTCTTCATGTCTACAAATACACCCTTAACTACACACACAAAAAACAAATTATATATAAAAATTATATACACGCTGTGTGTCTAGAGCGTATTCTTTGAACGGCAAAAAGGGCAGAAGTTGTGCGTTACACGCACTCTCTGCGCCACAAATTTTATAAGTGCTGCTACCTAAACGCTGTTGTAGAGGTGATTTCGAACTCAGTTTTTATAATATATTTGCGGTTATATTTTGTTCAATTTTTCATGTATGTAATTATAATATAATTAAATTATAGGAATAATAATTAATTTTGGACAATATGTGTTCTAAGAGAAGAAGGAAAAATAAAATCATTAGGAAAAGGATTATTGATGACCACAATCAATGGGGATAAGCAGAATAATCGGCTAAGCTGAAAACTAAGACAATTTCAGGAATTATATGAAATGATAAACTTAATGCACTTTTGCACTACCCGGAAATCAAATTCGAAACCTCAAAATATGAGGCACTATTTATAATATTCTTCGATGTCAAGATATTAGCAAAAAAAAAATACCCGCAATGTTTTTTTCTTATTCCCTTTTATTTTATTTTTATCTAGGCGGGTCTACTTATTACACTGATCAAAAAAAATATATAAAAGTCATATTTAATTGAATTCCGAAGATAATATGACTAAAAATATATAATGTTTGAATAAAACACAAGCGTTCAAACAGTTTTTGGTCAGTGTATAATACTATTTTTAAAAACCCCATAAAAGTAGGGCTTTTAGATAATAATTAACGGACCACTGTGTATTTATTATCCTATGCCTTTTAGGGGATTATTGTATATAGAGAATATATCACTATATATAGCGGTAAGCCAAATTTTAGCAGACGACGATATAATATTAGTCTATATTTCAGAATATAAAATGTTTCTAAAACTTTTAATGTCGGTTTTAATTCAAATTATTATTGCTGTCACAATAAAATGTCGTATATTATTTAAGACATTATTCACACCTTATCACTTCATATGTATTTCACATCCACAAACACAAAAAAAAACACAGTAACTCATATGTAGGTACGCATTCATCCATAAATTTTTACACCCTGTCACTGCATTTGATCTTAATGCTTAAGTATCTAAAAGTGTCAACTAAATCACTTGAAAGCCGCAAAATGTTCCAATAAATCTTACAAATAGGAGATTACAAAAACACGGATGAGAAAAAGGGAAAAATGACCACTCATTTTGATCTAATCTGGTTATGTCTAAAAATGTGGCAATTCGTGAATTAATTCCGTTTTTCTTTATTCCGTTGACAAACTCCCATATACAAAATCGATCAAAATAACAACATGCTGTATTTTTAACAACTTTTATATTTATAATAATTATGTTTTTTTGACACAGAATAATTTGAAATACAACCGACAAATGATCATAATAATATTTATATTTTAATAATAAATTAATATCACCGTATCAAATAATAGAAAATAAAAACTGATTCAAAGCACAGTGCACATTCGTTCGAAAATTCTTTTATCGGATTACAGTATTAATGTAAAATAAAATAAATATGTCTGGCACACAGTAAAATCGTTTAAAAGCACATGTTTTACCAATAACAAAGTTCGAAATATTTAAAAATAAGTTACAATAAAAAAGTGTATGTAATGTGTTTTTATAAAATAAAACGTTCCATAATTTTGCTTTGTAGTCACTGACAAGAAAAATGTCAACGATACTTTTTTGTCATGTAGTAGTGGAACTTTAAAAATAAATGTTAAATGGTAGAAAATAATTCTAAAATTTATTCTAATGTAATTATTACGAGATTAACGATTGTAAATTTAAATAACGAACGATAAAGGCGACGTCCACGTGCAGTTCAAATTGTAACGAATAAAATAGTTGCGAAACGAAATATTTGAAAATGGCGGACGAAGAACGAAACGAATTTTAGAGCCATCTAAATTTCCCTCAAAAAAATAAATGTTACATTAATTTATGTTGAAACTTTCTAATTAAGTGAAATTTAAATTGCTGTAGTATTTAATTTTTGACGGGAAACTCAAAACGATCAATAGGGCCGCAATGTCATTTTCAAATATTTGAAAATAATAATTGTGTAAAATTAATATTTTAAATGAGTGTCAAATATTTATAAAAATAAGTTTAACTTAATGTACCTAAGCTTAAATCCTAAGTAAATAATAAAAGTAACAATGAAGTATTATATTAAAATTAATGTAAATCGCTTAAAAATCTCGTCTGTGTTTTGTGATATATTAGGTAGTTAGATAAAATCACATGTTTGAGCGTGATGTGGACATTTTTTTTTTTATTTCATGTCTGAATTACATTATACAATTTACGGAATCAGTTTTTAAGCTTTTTATAACTTAAATTGCATTTTGTTTAAATCTTTCAACCTTTTGTCAAAAAAACATAATAATATAATTATTATTTATTCTAGTTCCGACATGAAATAAATACAAAAAAATATTGAATGATATCTTATTATCTGTTGATTTATATTGAACATTTTACGTCATAATTACCTATCAAAATAATAATTATGTTCAAGTTTGCCTATGTTTTGTATTTTATAAGATTGTTTAAACCTAATTTATTATATCAGTAATATATACAAGATAATATGGTGTGCGTGCAACCATTTCTTCGATATAATTTAAAATATCTGTTCCTGAACTTAAATTCTCTTTTTATTTAATGTAAATAAGGATACCAAAATTATAATGATTTTTAGACTCATATGTTATGATGTCATAATATTTTATTTGAAAAAATATACACTTTTTAATTACTACATATTTTTTCAAATATTTCAACAGCCTGTGTTAAAATAATATTATTCTAAACCTTTAATTGAATAGTTCAATTAAGTCTTCCAATGCAATGCTTGTTTTCAATTTAATTTTATTATTATGATTTGTGGTTGTTTAGGTTAAACCTTCAATTATGGCTCAAACAGTGTGTTTATGATAGAATTATCCATAAATGATTTGTACGCTGGGTTACTAGAAAATGAATGGGGTTGAACAATTTTAGGGTTAAATTTTAATTCACTTTTCGAGAAAGACATTTATCTATGAAAAGGTTTAGATGTATAAAGATTACGATTAAAAAGTGGTTACGAAAGACTATAACAGTACAGTCCGGGTCACGAGGTGGTTTTACCCTTAGAAGCACCGAAGTTCGTTACTGGGTTAACCAATTCATGAAGCACATCGTACTCAGTTGCTTTAACTTCAATTATCAAAAAACTAAGTTTAAGCAACCAAAACTTGCGCTGGCATGCGGACGGCGAGTACTGGGCAACTCGCTGTCTGACCATGGACCCGGGTCGACGGCGCGTCGTGTTCCACGCGCGACTCAAAGAGCTCTCAGCAAAATGACGACCCCCCCTGGGTCAAAGCCTGTCGGAGTTGCGGGACTAACGAGCTACCGTGACCCCGGTACACGGACACCGTGGATTTTAGTCAGTACAAGTCTGCCAGTCCCTCTTGCCCTGCCCTGGGTGGGAGGGCTAATTTGATGATTTTACCACGTTAAACGTTACCAAAAACTGTTAAAGGATTCATAAAAATGGGCATTTTTTTCATATCTTTTGGTTAAAAAAAGTACTTTTCAGTTTTATCTTATTCAGTCGTAAGCACTCGTATAAAACACTTTTGCCTCGTATTTGCTTTTTTTTTAAACGTTGCCCCACACTAGGAATTTCTCCTGTGTCCTGGGTGCGTTCACAAACATAGAAACTTATATGACAAACAGCCAGACCCGGAACAATTATTTGTAGGTCATACAAATATTTTTTTCGTGCGGGAATCGAACCCGTGACACGCAGCGCAGCACTCCAATCGCTCAGCCACTGCACCAACCGAAATATAATTTTTCTAGACTGTGTGTATCATAAATTGTTTCATTAATATATTTCTATCATAAAAACGCCGTTCCAGTCACTTTATGAGTATAGTTTATGATTGTTTGTTTACAAGTGTGCACACAATATGAGTAGTAATAAATATGATCATAGAACCGTACGTGTTTTATTTACAATTTGTCCATATTGAGTTTTCAGCTATGGTTGGAGTTTCATTGAAGGATAAAATACGCTTCATCGGGTATTCTAACGTTTCTTTTTTTACAGCTTACTACTCTATACTATAATACAAAAATCTATATATATATATAAATGCTATGTTGGTTTGTGTACGCTTCAAAAACTCAAAACGTTCTGCAACGATTGAGCTGAAATTTTAGCAGGATATAAGAGAAAAGATAAAGATATAAGAAAGTTTAAAGTTTTTTGTGCCACAGCAAATCGTGGCAGGAAACAGCTAGTTATATATAAACTATAAATGAAAACTAACTAGTAATATGTGCAAAAATAAAATAAAGGAAAACCTTCAAAGGGCATCAAAGAATACGTCCACATCGCTGTCGACGGGAACAGTGCTCAGATGGCTTACCATGAGGTCTTAAAGCGTGAGTTGTTAGGCTGTGGGAAAGAGACAGAGCTACACAAGTCGTCTAGCGCCATCTCGTTCCCTGAGCGGAACAAGTCACGCTTTAAGATGTAATGGTAGGCCACCTGAACGTTGGCAACATTGCGTCATCATCATCAGCATCGAAGCGTATTCGGGAACTTATTGTTTTGTATAAATAATTTCCTGGATTCTTGTTTATTTATATAATGTTTGTAAATGTTTACGTTAGCTGTATTATAAACAGGTTGTGATGGATAAAACCACGAATGAAGTTATCCGGAAAAAACCGGAATTTCCGACAAGTCTACTGAATAAGCAAACTGAAGTGGCTGGCTGTTTATCAAAGGCCGGTGGAACAGACAAGCCTTGGAGTGTAATCTGCGTATTAGCAAGCGTAATGTGAAACGTCGTCCGTAGATGACCTTAAAGCCTTTGTCAAACACTCAAGCGATAGCGAACCGGACCGAGTCCGAAGTGATAACGAACCGATACGAGACGTCAAACTGGGTGCAGCGAGGCGACCGAGCAACCGAGGCGTGGCAGTTGTATTAGCTGGATTTTTATGAGCGATGTCAAACAGAACAAATACGCCTTCGTCACGTATTCGCATCGGTTCAGTGACGCTATCAGATCGCTTTCGCTTTTCTATGTGACTGGATTCAAACAATTCCATACATTACAAATAAAAACGTCACGCTTCGCATTCGCCACGGCAATCTGTTCGACAAAGGCTCAAAAAGGGTCCTTATAACAATGCTCGAACGGTAATAAAAAGTAACCAACTACAATCGAATATTGCGACAGAAAGTTATTCCTATTGGTAATAAAGTTTTATGGTGATCGGAGAGGGAATATTATATTAAAATTTGTGCTTTATATGAAGACGGAATATTTGAGATAGGCATAGTTTATTACTTGCTTATAAAATATTGGAAAATCAATAACACACAAGCATTAATAGAAAACGTATATAAATCCGCGATTAGACCTGTAGACCTGTTGTATTGTATGGATCAGAATGCTGGGCTGTGAAAAAGATGGATGAGAAAGATTGCATGTAGCGGAGATGAGAATGTTAAGATAGATGTGTGGAGTGACATGAATGGATAAAGTAAGGAATGAGTTTATAAGGGGAAGTTTTAAAGAGGCGCATGTTATAGAAAAAATTAAAGGGAATCGTCTGTCTTGGTATAGACATGTGATGAGGAGGGATGACACTTATGTGGCTAAGAGAGTGATGAGTATGAATGTTGATTGATGGAGAGGAAGAGGAAAGCCAAAGAAAAGATGGATGATATGGAAGAAAAATAAGTAAATGATACTGTGACGTTTGATAGAGTAGAATGGAAGAAAAAAACGTGTTGCGCCGACCCCAAGTAAAATGGGATAAGGGCAGGAAGATGATGATGAGAAATTAATGACAAACGTATATAACATATTTTAAGCTTATTGTGTACTTCGAACACGGATTACATATTTGACAAGAATTTGGGTTGAATACTTGAACTAAAAGAGTAAAAAAAAATTACCGCCTTCAAAAACCACCAAAAAAAGTGTGAATAACTTGTGTTTCGGCAGACCGTGCCAAATTAATTTAAAAAATCAAAGCAACCGACTTCCGAAATGGCTTTGATTTTTAAGGTAATGGAAAAAAAATGAACCCTTATAGATTCGTCATGTCTGTCCGTCCGTATGTCACAGCCACTTTTTTTTTCGAAAGTATAAGAGTTATCCTGTTATAAATTGGTAAGTAGATGTATTTATGTGAACCGCATTAGGATTTTCACACAAAAAAAAAAATTGGGAGCTCCCCATACGTAGAATTGAAACTCAATTTTTTTTTTTCACCAAACTCATACATATGGGGTATCTATGGATAGGTCTTTAATTTGTTTCTAAACTGATCAGTTTGCGCGAGAGACACTTCCAAAGTGGTAAAATGTGTCCCCCCCCTAACTTCTAAAATAAAAGAATGATAAAACTAAAAGAAATATATGATGTGCATTACCATGCAAACTATCAGCGAAAATTGTTTTGAATGAGATCAAGTAATTCGTTTTTTTTAATACGTCATAAATCGTAAACCGCAATTTACCTTTCAAAGTTACAACCAACTACAAGAACTTATATATTATGTTACTTGCTGCTACGGAACACTTTATGGGCGAGTCCGACTCGCACTTGGCTGGTTTTTTAATTCAGTCCGTACTGTGTACTTTTAATACCTTTTTAATGTGGAATGATTGTTTCTATTTTTTATTTTTCCGAACTATATTTTTTGATAAATAATAAAATATACTCTGCTAACCACTAATGATAGGTACCAGTAGAATTTATTCCATACAAGAATATCGAATAAATAGGATTCTCCATCTTAATTAGAAGTAATTGAGCTGATTGAACGAGTTATTAAGAACTGATCAAAGGTGAAAGATAATGAAGGAGATTTCCAAGAACGTTGAAGATTAACGTTAAGATTATCTCTAATTACTCGACGACCTACTTATGACTTATTTGATATTTGATGAGCATTATTTTAGTTTTAAGGATACTCGGTACATAGTTATCTTTTAACTTTTGATTTTAATGTTGGGCAACTGGTACTAGAAAAATGGTCAAAATATAAAAGCGAAGTGAAAAGATATAGCCCAATTTTTTAAACCCCTAGATAAACAGATATCTCTATTTGGATGCGCTACATTTTTTGCCAGTAAACTTGGCAAGTTATTCCGGAGCTGGGAAAATCTAAATAGAAAAAAAAAACCTGAAATAGTTTACCTGCATACAATTTTAGAAGCCGACTCAAACATACTCGTGTTTTGGGCAAAGACTAGGCAGATGATGATTTAACATCATCTTTAATCTCTCAAGGGCATTAATCAAATCGACAATTGGCAATTTGACTGAAAAATTATAATTAGTCCGGCACTTAGATTATCAAAAAATATTCGACCCGTATTTTTTCTTTTGTTTCGTAAACCAAAATTGACGGTGATACGATGCTTTCAAAATTGGCAATACTTCACAATTTCTACTGAATTCTGACGTCACGAGCTACTCTCGATTTTTGATGCGTTGTATTTTGGTGAATATTCATTGATTTTACAAAAGAAAAAATACGTGTCCGTTATTTTTTTTAAACTCTAAATGACGTACTAATATATTTGTAATTTATAGCTACTGTCAAATAGCCAATTACAAGCCATTACAAATGGACAGACCAACTAGGTACAGATGCCCCAATTTATAAACTTTTTTCTAACAGATTTTCAACTTTATCACAGAAAAAGAAGGTTTCATTGAAAATTTTATAGATTGGGGTAGGTTGATGTCTATACCTACCAACAACAGAGTTTTCTACAAACCTCCGGTAGCATCCCATCCTGTGCCCAGATACCCTCGCCTTCCTGCCAAAGGGTTCCAGATAGTACTTTTATGAGGATCTCTATTCAGACCCGGGGTTTATAGCAGCTGTTCTGCGGCATACAATCTTGACTTTCTTTTGTCGTGTATTTACGAGTATGAAGCAGTGTTGCCAACTGTGTTGGTTTGGTAATGATGTGTGGGTGGTGAAACTGATACTGGATATGGCTATAAATTCAAGGTAATGAGTTTTATGTATTTCAGCCGTTTGGAGTTGAAACATAGCCAGGCCATGGGGTCCGAGTGCCCACCAAGTTTTCAAAGACATCGCCAAGCGTATAGTCGACGCCTCGCGTGACCAGAGGGCTGGCGTATTTCTTAGTCAAAGGATCAGCATTCAACGTGGCAATGCTGCCAGCGTTCTGGGCACTTTCCCCAATGACAGCGATATGGATGAATTTTTTGACACCCTATAAATTTTTCATTTAGTCATTTTTGTAAATATTTTACTTTTAATTTTAGTTTTTAAATGTGGTATGTATATACAGGTTTTTTTTGTCTGTATTTAAAAAAAAAGCAAATGGACTAGATAAAAAGCTTGTAAATACGTTTTCAGGTAATAAGGTGGAGTTTACAAAGACACCAATTATATGTTCAATGATTTATCGAATGTGTTTAAAACCTTGGGTCCACAAGACAAAAAATATAATCCATGTCCTGTTTTTTCTTATGAAACCATATAAAGTATTTGCGTGTAGACCGTAAAAGTAAATAGTTGACAATGGCCATAATTTTTAAATAATGTTTTTTTTTTCAAAGTAACGTTGCTCCACGCTAGGTATTTCTCCTGTATCGTGGGTGCGTTTACAAAGATATACAAACGCCCAGAACCGGAAAAACTGCTTGTAGGTCATACAAATATTTACTCAGAACCGGCAAAACTACTTGTAGATAACACATACAAATATTTTCTCCATGTGGGAATCGAACCCGCGACAGACAGTGCAGCAGTCCAATCTTCAGTCACTGCGCTAATCGTGCCGTCTATCTAATGATATTTATTAGCGTGATAATTTTATACCACTGCTTGTCAAGTATTTCGAAGAACTTACTTAAAAAACATAGCTCAGGTAGAAGCGCTGCCCCGAATCGGCATCACCTCACATAATTTGTATCGCTAATCACAATTAGTGGATTTTGGTTTTAGAAAAGGTCGGTTTCATTTATTATTTTGATAGCTGTACTTACCAATAACCACCCAATAACTAACGTATTATTACTCACAGGCTACAATACCCTACATTTCTATGATAAGCACTTAATATCGCACTATCATTGGAGACAATGCGTCGATTTATAGGTTTCGGTCATCCCGGCCTGCCATATATCAAATGTGATGACATCGGCGATAGGTCGGTATTAATGTTTGTTTTGAATTACAGTAGAATCTACGTTCTTACTTGAAACTAATGTTCAAGTAATTCTCAACAAAATTATACTTAACTAGACATGCCAGCGGCTTCACCCGCTACAGCTCGTAAATCATCCCGTGTTAACATAGAATCGGGATAAAAACTCTATGTATTAATCCAGGTTATAAACTATGTGTGTACCGAATTTCAAAGAAATCCGTTCAGTGGTTTTTGCGTGAAAGAGTAACAAACATCTATCCATCCAAACAAACTTTACGTTTATAATATTTTTAGGAAGTAGGATAGGATTAGTATGATATTAGTAGGATAGTAGGATTTAGAGCGGGAGGAACTGTCAGACTCGTACTGACTAAAATCCACGGTGTCCTTCAATAGCCCTTTACGTTCCGGGGTCACGGTAATTCGTACAATGACCTAGTGTAATTTTATGAATGAATCCCATGATGTGCACCGCTCGACACCAGAGGGAATACTGTTAGCAACAGTTGGAATGTTCCAGATTTTTCTAGAAAGCCGAACCGGAAGTTTATTGTCTTCCGCATGCATTTTGTCTGTTGCACTGCTCTGTTCGCCTCAAGATATGAAAGAGTGTTCTAGTCTTGTTGTATCACGTTTTAATAGAATTATTAAACTGTAGCCATACCTGTCCGAAAGTTATAAAAATATAAAACCTGTGGAAATATAATAAAACAATCTTGTAGTTGTGAATATCGACTTTTATTCATTGCTGCGAGTTAAGTCCACTCCGTCCTCACAGTTTACTAATATATTGAACACCCAAGACATTTCTCAATAATCCAACCGCAGCACGTTTCGGTTTCGAATTCGGCGACGAATTTCACATCACTATTGACGAAAATGTTTGAGGTTCATTCAGGCGTGTTCGCACGACCACAAAGAGTAAATTGTGTTGTGGTCTTTTTGTCATTGAATTGAACGCGTTTCAGTAAATTTAATGAATATGTTGGTAATGATTTAATTACTTTGTTGAGAATGTGGTGATGTGATGTTGAACTATTAATAAAATATATCTTGCGAATTTTATTTGTAAAATACCTTCTATCTTCGCCTCCTACTACTTATCTTCGGTCAGAACTAGGTTTAGCCTTCATTATAGAGGCTAGAACCATGTGCAGCCTCGGGACTTGCTGGCACCCCGACTCGGATAATTTAGGTTAGAAGAGGATGGCGCCATCCTCTTCGTGGTTATTTTTTTTAAACCATCTAGAAGTAAGAGCCCCGTCAAGCAGGGCTCCGTCGACTTGCTTCTGTGAAGGAAGGAGACATCTAAGTTTAACCGCATGTGGTCGGCTGCACCTAGTTGTAGGCGGCTAAAACTAAGTGTAGCTTTACTTCGGCTATAAGCCGTAACATATCCACTCTTTGGCTGTATGCTATATATAGATAAAGAGTTTGGTACGCAGACACATAGAAACTTATAACAGAACCTTGGAAAACCGTTTGCTGTCTGTATACCTAACTCATTTGTTGACTACCTTCTATCTTTGCCTCCTACATTTTACAGAAAACAATTTGATATCTACTTTCAAAGAAACAGAATGTTTTAGTAACAAAGAATTGGTAAAAATGCAGCTGCCTTGTCAGCGCCAGGGCAATGGACACAGTGAATGTTTGATAGGGCCCGGGAGCCCGATTACCGTTCCATCTGCCTGCATCTCTGCGAACATACATCTGATGAATTTGACATTACGTTGACCTGTATTCAGTGACCGGGTTAGTGGTAAAAATATTGAAGGAGAGAGTAGAAAAAAGTACTATGCAGTTCAACTATGAAGGACGGCACGGTTGGCGCAATAGCTGAGCGATTGGACTGCTACGCTGCGTATCGCGGGTTCGATTCCCGCACAGAGCAAATATTTGTATAATCTACAAGTAGTTGTTTCGGGTCTGCCCGTTTGTGTATGTGAGTTTATATGTTTGTAAACGCACCCACGACACACGAGAAATTCCTAGTGTAGAACAAGGTTTTTTAAAAAAAAAACAATGTGGTGATGGAAAGTTGCTACCGCTTACTTTTTTTTATCGTGGTAAAATCATCAAATGAGTCCTCCCACCCAGGGCAGGGCGGGAGGGACTGTCAGACTTGACTGACTAAAATCTACGGTGTCTTTCAATAGCCCTTTACGAACCGGGGTCACGGTAATTCGTAAGTCCCGCGACCAACACTTACACACTTAGATAAACAATTATCATTTGCAAATAATTTAAAAAAGATAGTATATACTACACATATGTTGGAACAAAGCATTTTATTTCTAAACCTTATTATCAAGTGACAGTTGACAGATCATGACAGATGGCAGACAATCTACTTCTTAGTTTAACTGCATAGCACACTGCGGGGTTTCAAACTGAAAACCAGCGCTAGGTTTCTTTTGCCGCTTTCTGAGTTCGTAACACTTTTGGTGTGGACATGATAAAGACAATTTCTTTTTATTTTTTTGTTTATTATTTTGTTCTTGTGTGTCTAGTCAAATGAATATTTTTCTATTCTATTCTAAATGTGTCTAGACACATTTCACACGGTCATGAGCGAATTTTACCCAATATTTTTTTAAAGTAAACTATCACAATACATCGCTAAAGGTGGAAAGAGGGTACACAGGCTTATAAAAATCAGTTCTAATTTCAAAGTTCGAAATTATCTTCGATTCTAAATTCGAACGTTAAGTTTAGAGTTTTTTTTTAATGGTATTATCATAAGGATCGTATCTTGTAAAGTACGAGATAAACATACTTTCTTGAGTAATGCTGCGCAAAGTTATTACGACTAAATTAAATGGTTATTTAGAAAAAGTTAGTCTGAAGTATTTTTTTATTGCATATAACTCATTCGTTTTCCTCTTAACATAAATATACAATAGTAACATTAACTAATTTCTGGATAAAGGAAATACCTTCATAGTTCGTATACCAGCTGTAATTTATTAAAAAAAAAACGTTGTCTGTAAGTCGTTATAGTTAGCAACATCAACTTCCAATAATCTAACCTCTTACGAACTATCTTTTTTTTCTATCGTGGTAAAATCCTCAAAATAGTCCACCCGCCCAAGGCGGGACGGGAGGGACTGTCAGACTCGTACTCACATATACTATTAACTAGAACTTCTGCACCAACAAAACACGGTAAAAACTGTCACTTACAGATAAAGTAATTATAAATTCAATTAATGAAATATAACCGGCATTATTCAATTAAGCATTGGACGGTAATCTTATTGACAGAGTTAATGGATTACCCGTTAATGCAATGCCATCATTTAATTAAACGAATTATTAATGGCATATCGACTTCCCGGTGCAATGAGCGGCTTGCGGCTACTGGGAACAATTTGTAACATGTAAAATTCATACATCTTACTACAAAAAAATATACATCTTTTGCACACTTGTCTAATAAAAGTGGAACTGCAAAACGACCTTTATATCAACGTCAAATGCGTCACTTGACAGTTCAACGGATGTTTAATCTTTTTTAATTAGACAGTGAATATTTTAACAGCTATTTTTTTGCGCCTGGCGAGGTGCAAATCACAACGAAGTTATCCGGTTTATTAATTTTTCCACTCTTCAAAAAAAATTACTTAAATGTTTATATTGTATGCTTTAACTGGTCATTGAACCTAAAAATACACAAATATAAAAATAAAGTAAAAACTAAAGTAAACTATTATAGAGCATCGAAAAAATCATCCTCAACGCTGTCAGCTGGTAATCTGCCCAAGAAACTGGCGGCGTTGCCTCTTTGTATGGCAATACTTAGCCTCTGGCCAAGGTAAAAGCCAGCTCTTGGGTCACGGGAAGCGTCAACAAGTCTTAAAAATGTCTTTGTAGAGGCTATTAGCACTCGGACCCCATGGCCCTATAGTTTCAACCCCAGACGGCTCAAAAATGTAGAAAATATATTCAATTTTAACCTCTCGGGCGATTTATAATTGAAAATGATAAAAATCAACGTCCAATGAGCGACTGTCTGTTATGTACAGACGTGTGTACGTAAGGCGCTGGGGCGTTTTCGCTTATGTACACCCGGGTGTACGTAACGCGCCCGAGAGGTTAAAGGCATAAAGGGTTCTTTTTTTTTGGGACAAACAATATCGCCTTTTGTAATACTTCGTTCAAAACCACTTTCTCACAGCCATATCAGCATTTCTGTGTTTAGGGATAATTGAAGAAGTATTGAGCAAGTTTTCTGCGTGCCTCAAGGCCTTTCGCAAAAATTCGCAAAGCTCTCCAACTAAGACGCTTCAATATGGCCACGAGCAGCGATTTCATATCTGTTTGATATTGCCGCTCCCGCCTCCGCCTCCGCGCTAGTCTCGCACTGTGTTTGAGCATCAAGTCAAGGGTTAACAGACTATAAAAACTATGAAAAAAATTAAAGCTGATTAAAACAAATTCTAGAGTTCACAAATCACACTAAAAAGCCACACTTAATCCTTGCAGTAAACACATAAAAATACATCCCTCCATTTTAACCCTAATTTTATTTACAGTCTTTTAAGAAGTTTATTATAGCGGACCTATACGAAAGCTATAAAAAATATAGTAAAACCTTTAGCAATACAGGCGCCATTTGTAAATTCGTATGGGTTTGATTAAAACCCAATGCTGCGTTTGCCACAAGACAGAGGATGAAGCGGTTAATGATAATTTTGGATGGTTAGGGCGATTTTTACCAATAAAACATGATTGGCTCTCCATCATTATAGTGAAGATGACTTCAGCTGATTTATAAAAACAGTAGGTATATAACTATGGTAGAAAATTTCGCTGAAAGTCACTCTAGAAACTGTTTCATTGGCAATTTTAAGTTATAACGAGGTTGGAGAGCAGCGAGTACGCGACACCATGCGCCAGAGGACTCGCTCGCTCGCTCCAATAATATCTCTAGCCGATAAATAAACATCGCTGAGAAAGTGCTATCAATGATGATATGACCACTCTTTTTTGTTAGCATATTCTATGTACCGTGCGGCGTAATGGGCGACTCACTGTCCGACCACGGACCATGCCCGGGTCGACGCCGCGTTGTGTTCCACGCGCGCCTCCAAAAGTGTCAGAATAAGGACGGGGCTCCTCTCTAGAGGGCCAAAGCCTGCCGTAAAGGGCTATTGAAGGACACCGTGGATTTTTGTCAATACGAGTCTGACAGTCCCTCCCGCCCTGTTCTGGGTGGAAGGACACATTTGATTATTTTACCACGATAAAAAAAGGTCCCGCCATTCCTTCCACTTCTTTTCTCCGTCAGGCCATCTTCTCCGCCGCCTGTCACGACACACGCCTAGCTGTCATTCTTGTGATATTCGGGCCCACGGTTGTGGTGGTATCCGGTAGACTCTTTTAATTACACGATAAATTAAAAAGAACGTTTTATTAAATAAGAACTTGACTCGCGTCGGACAGGTGACCTACAATGACTTTTAAACCTAGAGTAATTCCACTGTGGGAACGAGATGGCGCTAGACGACATGTATAGCTCTGTCTCTTTCCCACACTGGAATTACTCTCGCTATCTAAGCCCGCTTAAGTATCTTTTACATTTTGTAACTTACACCACACGCAGTCCCGAACCAAAATTAATTTGCTTTTAGACAGTAACATAAATAATTGTAACACTTGTATTCATACAGAGAGTGTTTTGTATTTGCAATGCTTTAACTTTGCGCGTATTTAACGCAAGCTCATTTATTAAAACTGGATTAAACCAAGTTTTATATGCAGCGGTTTGGAGGGTTCCATATAAAACTGGAGAAAACGAGTCCGGCTACAACGCCAACTGTGGACTATTTTATAGCGAAATCTATCTATACTATAATAAATCTGTAGAAGGGTCAATTCTGTATATTGAAAATATTGAAAAAATAAATAGCGGGGGTTGTTGCTGGATCGATACCAAACCCAAATATATGATTAAAAAAATTTTTGTCTGTCTGTCTGTCTGTCTGTGCAGGCATCACCTGAAAACTAACGGTTCGATTTCGATGAAACTTGGTATAATTATTCCTTATTATCCTGGACATAACATAGGATACTTTTTATCCTGGAAAAATACGTAGAAAAAAATCTTATTTTTCAGTTTTATTCATAGACGTTGTTCTGTAGAACCGCGAACACACGTTGCATTACCCGCAGTGGATTCAGCGCCGTAATATTTATAAGATGTCATTGTCAGAGTTACTCAAAATGGGGAAATAAACCATCCAGGCGAAGACCGACATCCGCGCGGACGGAGTCGCGGGCGGAAGCTAGTACTTCATAAAATAGAACAAAAATTGATAACAGTTGTTAGATTCTGTGCTTATTCGGGTTTTCAACGGTATTTTTAATTTTGGAATAGCACGTGTAGTTTGAGAATGCCAGTTGCTTACTAAAATTTGACAGCTCAAATACGTCAAAACTGACAGCAGTAAAATACGTATACCGTCATTTTCACGTACGAGAATCGAACCCGCGACAGACAGCACCGCAGTGGAGCACTGAGTCACTGCGCCAGCCGTGCCGTCACCTACAAAATCAAAATCAAAATCAAAATCAAAAGTCATTTATTCAAATTAGGCTGATTTATCAGCACTTTTTGAAGGTCAATTTTTACATAAGACAGTCCCCCAAAGCGCCCCCCCATTCGACACTTCCTAGTGTTTTGGCTGGGAAGAAGAAGTGGCGGAACAAACTCCCCAGCAACACATCTGTCTGTACGGTTAGAGGAACCATAGAGGAACATTAAAGTAAGCAGAAAAAAAACGTTTTTTCGTAATAGTTTTTGTAGTACGGAACCCCTATTGTGCAAGTCCTTTTATCCTGGTTTACTTTTTAAGCTACAAAACCTGTCCTATTGGATGCAGTTTTAAGTAGGTAGTAATTTGCAAAATTATTAAAATGCTGGTAACGAGCGTATTTGTCAATGAAAAGTCATAATTTGTGGGGAAAAAATGTGTGCGATTTTTCGTATTGAAATACTTAAAATGTTTACGAAAATGTTTTTTCGTACCACTTGCTCAAAAAAGTGACATTCTATACTTCAAAAATCGAACATAACAATAGTCATTTTTAATCTGTTAAAAACAGGGATAGAATGTTGTACTGAATTTCATTCATCCTCTAGGGAGAGAATGTAATTTAAATTTGGAACACTTACCGAAATGTATACTGAACTACATCTGTGTTTGCACCATTGAGTTTGTATATAAAGCATTACACATCTTTTTGAAAAAGGAATACGCATTTATTATGCAGTTATGATTATTATATAAAATTACGAAAACCGAAGAGGCCGTATGAGCTTGATGCCTTTGCTTTTCCGACAAAAAAAAATTAGTCTAGGAATTTGCTGCGTTTTTGTTTTCTTCAAATAAAACCTTAAGTTTATTTTAATTTATTTTTATAAATAAGTTAATGTTCTAAAAATACGTTACTATGTTAAATCAAATGAAACGCAAGTTCCTCAGACGCAAGAACAGAGAAATATTCAAATTAACTCATCGACAATAAATGTACCAAACAAAAATGTAACTCTCTCTATCAATAATTGGACTAATGTTTCGAATATTAACTTTTAGTTTTAATTGTCATTATTTTTAATAAATGCTTATATTATTATTGAGTTCATTTTTTCGCAAATGGTACGAAAAGTAGAGTATTTTCCTCGGTGATAAAGCTGTCTTAGTCTTGGGTGAACTTAAATCCCTCGCTACACTCAGGACTCGTCTTAAATCCCTCGCTTCGCTCGTGATTTAAGTTTTTAACACCCTCGCTGCGCTCGGGAGTAAACCTCGAGTCCTTCGTTACGCTCGCGATTTAAATCGTCACCCGCGACAGAAGACACTGCTTTATCCCCTTGGTTAATAATCTACTATTATTTTCCAATTCTTTTATAGCATGTTTTCAAATGCGAGGTTATAAAAGAAAGGTTTTTGAAGTGCGTCATTTTCAGGCTTGTCGGTAAAACTTTCAGATACTTTTTTAAAACATGTATTGAGGTGCATGAATCTATTTTGTCGTTCTCTTTTATTTAATTTTGACGGACTGAGACTAAAGGAAACGGAACGAGGAAAGAAGAGGACATCCTCCACTTCACGCCCCAACCGCTGTGGAGACACCTAGGGTGTCGAGGCGATTTCCGGCAACTGTAGGCGCGGGCTTACATGTTTGTGTAGTAATGGGAAGCTCGCGGCCTGATCCAGATGTCTGCCGGGGATTGTAGGACTATCTTAAAAGGACACCGTGATACTAGAACGCAAAGGAATACAAACGAAGGAACAGAATGGATTTTTAATCAGTAAGAGTCTGATAGTAGTATGCTCTACTTTAAGCGGGAGGACTCAGTTAATGGTTTTACAGCCCAAAGAAAAAAGCTGAAACTTAAATTCGAGAATTTAGATCACACAAACCAATTCTCTTCAAAGCTAGAGTGCACAGGCTTCTTCAGAAATACTATTTACCACTAAAACACACACTAATACACACTTGAACACACTAAAAAAGTCACTTCGAGATTTTCACTTCGAGTTCACTTTCGAGTCGCCTCGATCGTAGTCAGAACCAAACTGACCGCCGGCCCTATCGGCGCCCTATTTATATCCCGCCGGACCCACTGCATGTTAAGAGAAGATGGTCGAAAGCTCTGGAAAACATCCATGGACTTCTACTCGGTCCCATAATTTCTAGAAGCTTCCGGTCAATCAATCTTCCAAAAAATCTTCAGTAGAATTGTCGAAAACCTTATAGCTTGGTCTCGCAATTCGATCGACGTAACAATATGTTAAGGTAATCAGTCTATATGAAAGCTTATAAATTAAATCGATTAGCCACAATCTACGTGACCTCAACTAAACTATTGTAGCTATCAGAATTTCGGTAGGCACTTGCGGGAGCACCAGCCGATAAATCAGAACTAATAGCTCGTTACAAGCTCCATGTTGCCCGAGATACCTTTTATTAGATCCTCACGAATGCTCTAATGACTGTACGTCTATCTTACCATATAATGGCCAAGTCCCTTTCTATTAGATGGAAGGTAAGGATGTACCTATAAGAGAAGCATTTTTTTTGGTTTAAATATTACCATTTAATAAGTCTAAGGGATCTTTCTTTTCGTGGCAATTTCATCAAATGTGTCCTCCCACCCCATACAGTCAGACTTGTACTGACTAAAATCCACTATGATCCTTCAATAGCGCAATTTACGTTCCAGGTTCACGGTTACCCGATGACACAATCGTGCGACCCCGGCAGGCTTTGGCCCTCTAAGGGCCCTCTTTAGCCCGTTAGTTTGCTGACAGCTCTTTGAGCGGAAAGGACTGTAAGACTCTTATTGCCTAAAAAACCACCCTGTTCCTTCACATGCCCTTTGTTTTCCAGAGCCGCGGTTTCCTTTTGAGACAGTCCCAGTATTTGTTTATTGAGTTAAAGAATAGTTAAAAATAAAAACAGAATAGACGAAATATGAATAGACACAAAAGGTCGATCTCTGATCCTGGGTTCGATTCCCAGGTCGACGAAGTTTTTTTGGAAATTCCATGCGGTTTTTTTTTGTTGGCTCAACCCCCAGTTATATGGGAATTAATATATATAACAGGCAACAAGTACTGCGCCAGAAAAACCCAGGGACTGCTGTTACCTGGGGTGACGGGCGATCCCACTGACAGAATTAGACCTCTCGAAGACGCTGATATTAATCAACTTCAGATAGATTTAAATAACGTATACAAATGGTGCATACAAAATAAAATGTCATTAAATCCAATCAAATGTTACTTCATAAAATTTAGCAGAAAAATGAAAACATGTGAATATTATTACTCGATTAATAACTGTCCGCTCCAAGAAGTTAATACAATAAGGGACCTCGGTGTTATAATGGATAGCAAATTAAGTTTTAGGAATCACTATGACCAAATTATTTGTCGAGCATCTAAATTGTCGGGTTTCATTGTCAGGGAAATGAAAATATTTAAAGAGCCTATTCTGACCATTTCCATATACAATAGTGTTATTCGGAGTATTCTGGAGTATTGCAGCACGGTGTGGAACCCTTTTTATCAGGTGCACTCGGACCGGATAGAACGCATTCAAAAAAGATTCTTATATCATTTAAGTTTTTCGGATAACAAATGTCGTGTTCTGAACTCCTATGACGCTAGGTTGAGTCATTACAAAATGGAATCTTTGAACGCACGAAGAAAATCTCTAGATTTCTTGTTTTTGTATAAACTTATAAACGGCAAAATTGATTCTCCTGAACTCTTGGAAAAGGTTTATTTTAGTGTCCCACGTAGTGGTAGTCGATTGGTTAACCGGAGGACTTTCGCTCTGCCTCACAGTCGAACTAACATAGGTAATTTTTCACCCATTTACCGCATGCTTTCTGTTGCCAATTCTATTCGTGGAGAAATCGATGTTGTTCTCTAGCCTCAGTTAGAACTAAACTTAGAGTTTTAATTTTATAATTTGTTTAATTTTATATGTATTTCTTTTATTATTTTATCCGTTTACTTTCCCATTTTTTTTCTATTTTTTACTAATTTTGTTTTTATTTATTTTGTTACATAGTGAGTGTTTTACATAACATGCATGCTGGATTCACATCTAGTAGATGTCAATCACAAATTGTAGAAATTAGAAAATTGAACCCTAGTTTATTGCCTAATAATATTATAATGTGTACCTCCTTAGTTCATAAAGACTTAGCTCAATACAGTTGTCTATGAAATCCTTTCAAGTGATTGTCATTGTATTGGTCTAGTATTGGTAACAATAAAACTATTTTTCTTATGTTAATGCTGTTTACTCTTATTAAAATTAACAGGTTATGGGCCCAGTCCATGTTATTTTTGCTCATAAGTAAAATAATAAAGTAAACAGTGAAAAATTTGTGAAAATTGTAAAAACAAAAGAAAGAAGTTCGGTATAAGCTCGAAACTCAACACGTATTTTAATATACTTCATCAGCGAAAATGTCGTCAAACAATACGATGGCACTGATTGAAAAGCTGACTGGAAGAGAAAACTATCCTACATGGAGATTTGCAGTGCAAACCTACCTCGAACATGAGGAATTATGGAGTTGTGTCACCGCGAAACCTGATGAAGCAATTGATTCCAAACTTGACACAAAAGCTAAGTCGAAAATTATTTTATTAGTACATCCAATAAATTATGTACATATTCAAGAAGCCAAAACGGCTAAAGAAGTTTGGAATAATTTGGCCAAGGCTTTCGATGACAAAGGTTTGACACGCCGTGTTGGTCTGTTGAGAGATCTGATCAATACAACACTTGAAAATTGTCTGAACATTGAAGAATATGTTAACAAGATCATGACCACTGCTCATAAGCTACGCAACATTGGATTTGAGGTCAATGACGAGTGGCTTGGGACTTTATTACTTTTCTTGTTTTGGGATCCAAAAGTCTATATCCTTTAGTATTTTCCATGTACCCAATAAATATCATCTTGTTTGCCTTAGAGTCCCACTTCTTAGACTTTTCTTTTGGAACATGTACCACAGCTTACATCACAAATAGATGTCCAACAAGGGCTTTAGCCTTTTTAACACCGGAAGAGATGTGGACCGGTAAAAAGCCAGATATCACACATATGAAAATCTTTGGTTGTGAAGCTATGGTACATGTTCCAAAAGAAAAGTCTAAGAAGTGGGACTCTAAGGCAAACAAGATGATATTTATTGGGTACATGGAAAATACTAAAGGATATAGACTTTTGGATCCCAAAACAAGAAAAGTCACTATAAGCAGAGATGTGATTTTTCTAGAAAGCTCAGTAAAAAGAAATTATGCTATGGTACCATTATCAGAGTCAGTCTCTAATACCTGTGAAGATACTTCTGTAAAAACTATTTCTGACACAACTTTGCCGAATTTATCTGAAAGTATTGAAGATGCAAAAGAGGAATCCAGTGATGATTTTTACTCAGATGAAGGTTCTCTATATGAACCAGAGGTAAATATAGACCACACAGAATTCGAGTCAAATATAACCACAAGATCTAAAGCAAAATTGTGTAAAAAAGGAAATACCTATATGTGTACAGAAGAAGTTACAGGACAAGAAAATTTGCCACAAACATATAGTGAGGCAATATGTCATGAAAATGTGGATGCTGAAAAATGGAAGCAATCTATTGAGGAAGAACTAAAGGCACATGCAAAGAATGAAACTTGGCAATTAATTAAGAAACCTGAAGGAGTGCGGGTGATTGGCTGCAAATGGGTCTTCAGAATAAAAGATGAGCCATCTGGTCCGCTTTATAAGTCAAGATTATGCGCCAAAGGATGTAGTCAAAAGCAAGGCATTGATTATAAAGAAGTATACTCTCCAACAGTAAGGTATGACTCAGTACGAGTTTTACTTTCAGAGGCCGCACAACATAATTTGAATATCTTTCAGTTTGATGTTAAAACTGCATTCTTATATGGTGATGTCAAAGAAGACATTTATATGACACCGCCTGAAGGTTTGGATGCCGATTCTAATATGGTATGTAAACTCAAACGTTCTCTTTATGGTCTTAAACAGGCACCACGGTGTTGGAACCAAAAGTTTGATACCTCACTGAAGAAATTTGGTTTCAACAATAGTCATGCAGATAGGTGTTTGTATGTTGGAAATGTAAACAACAATAAAGTTTATTTATTATTGTATGTTGATGACGGGCTACTACTTTCAAAGTCAAGAGAGTCATTAAATACAGTAATGCATGAATTAAAGCAAAACTATGAAATAAAGCAGTGTGATCCAAAGAATTTTGTTGGATTACAAATTGAAAAATCTGAAGGATGTATCTTTATTCACCAGTCAAAATATATTAAGAGACTATTGTATAAATATAACATGCAAGAAGCTAACTGCAATAATATTCCAGTAGACCCACACACCACACTGGAGATGAGCACTGGGTCTGTGGATAAGAATATTCCATACCGAGAGGCAGTTGGATCACTAATGCATCTGGCTGTGGTAAGCAGACCTGACATCATGTATGGAGTTAGTCTGGTAAGTCGATATCTCAATTGTTTTGATCACACTCATTGGAATGTCGTCAAGAAGATAATGAAATATCTAAAGGAAACCAAAGACTTTGGTTTGTGTTATTCATCATCTCAGCAAAATAAAATTGTAGCTTACAGTGATGCAGATTATGCTAAAGACACTACCACTAGAAAGTCATTAACTGGCTATGTGTTTATTAAAAATGGAGCTGCCATAACATGGGCAACACAACGTCAGCATAGTGTTGCTTTATCCACAACGGAAGCGGAATTTATGGCTGCTTGCTCTGCAACCAAAGAAGCCTTGTGGTTAAAAAGAATGTTACTAGATATTGGTGAATTTAACCAGGATTCTATTTGTTTGAATATTGATAATCAAAGTGCAATCTGTTTAATAAAAAATGTGGACTACCACAAACGTTGTAAGCATATTGATGTTAAGTACAATTTCATCAAAGAAAAGTATAGTGAAAAACAAATAGATTTAAATTATGTTTGTACTAAGGAACAATATGCTGATATCTTTACTAAGGCTCTGCCTAGAGATAAATATCAATATCTAAGGGATAAAATAGGTGTTAAGAAATTAAAATTGTTCATTAGTACTGGATAAAACTTAATATTAACTTTGGTCAGAATTTGTTCAGTTGATTGTGTTCTGAATGTATATTTTTAGACCAGAGTTCAGTTTGTTGTTTATTTTCTAATATTAAATTTGTTTTTAAGTGAAAGGGTTCAAATTTGGTGAGAGTGTAGAAATTAGAAAATTGAACCCTAGTTTATTGCCTAATAATATTATAATGTGTACCTCCTTAGTTCATAAAGACTTAGCTCAATACAGTTGTCTATGAAATCCTTTCAAGTGATTGTCATTGTATTGGTCTAGTATTGGTAACAATAAAACTATTTTTCTTATGTTAATGCTGTTTACTCTTATTAAAATTAACACAAATATTTTCATGTTAAATTTCCTTATTTGCATTTGAGATTGTACATCAGTTTTGTGAATTAAAAAAAAAAAAAAAAAAAAAAAAAAAAAGACCGCCTGGCTTGCGACCACCATCCCGTCGGCTCCAAACAGTATTAAATGTTTTCTGTGTCAATGCGCAGGAGTTTCAGTTGCTTCTAGATTAACTCGCTCCATCATATGTCCCCTCTTTGCTTCTAGAATAAATTGAGGTCAGAAGCAAACCCATTAGATATTAAAAACCCTTCTTTTAGTACACGATACATAAACGCTTTTACAAGCACCCCACAAAATCTACACCCTCAGTAAGTATCACCCCACCTCATCTTCCAAGTTCCTCTCCCTCACCTCAATATTGCGAACACCACAGTTCCATTACCGTGCTCATTAGGGAACCATTAGCGCCAATCATTTCACTCGCTAATCTAATTAAGTCATTACAATTAGTTACAGTCGGTTTATTTTTAAATGTCAAGTGCTTTGATTGATTTGGTGAAACTTCGAGGAAAAATATATTTCCTGAAGAGGAAATTAAAAATGTGAAATTTTCTTAGCTCCGCCAAAAGGCACGATGACAACATCGATAAATTGCATTTTTCAGGATAGACTCGCATTTGAGCAATTTATCTCGCCTGATCGCAAGCGATGATGTGGTCGACAGTAAAACACGTTTGATTAGAAGTAACCTATTCTTCTTAACCTATTTAGTCTCTATGTCATTTACGCTCCAGAAAGATGGACTGCTATTAAACTACACTCCGACTGCACCAGTTTGAATGCACGTTCGATTCCCACTCGGAGCAAAAATTTTTATGACCTTACAAGTAACTGTTCCGGGATTGGGCATTCGCGTATGTGAGTTTAATGATTGTAAAACCCGCCCACGATACAGATGAAATTCCTAGTGCATCGTGCATCTAGATTGCAGTCAGCGTGAAGTTGACGTGCAGTTCCAACGACTGCACGCTAGCTGCAGGTTCGACGTGCAGTGAAAATGTAGTAAAATCAATTTGTACCATGCAGTCGTTGTCAGACCATAAGCTTGGTCGCGGGCCTCCCTCATCAGATAACCGTGACCTTGGACGTAAAGGGCTATTATAGGATCACCGTGGATTTTAGTCAGTATAAGCCTGACAGTTCCTCTCGTCCCACCCTGGATGGGAGGACTCATTTGATGATTTTACCACAAAATGACTACAAGCTTTGCCTAGATCTCTGAATCGTGGGATTAAAAAAATGTTTTGTTCGTGTTTTCACGCCCAATTTAATAGATTAATGTTTAGCCATGTGTACTGCTTCCAGGACAAGGTAAACATTAGCCATAGACAACCCAATACATCAGAAAATCTTCCATAAAACAACAATAGCCAATCAGAACTCAGTATCAAAATAACCTATATTTTTCCTCTGATGCCAACTAGACCATGTATCATTATTCTGCCAGCGTCGCACCTCATATCTAATATAACTAGACCTTCCACCCCTCGCTCTCTCACAAGAAATTTACTGCGTAAAAAGGGAGTGTATGGAATATCAGGGATCAAGTAAAATTGGTTTGTTTAGCAACTGAGCTTGGAGTAAATCATTTTGATTCTTATAGCAGAGTATTTAGTGTTGCAAGCTCTTATTAATGTGAAGTTATTTCTGTGCTAGATACGTGTTGTAACTTGTTATTACGCATTATTGGGGCTGAAACGTCGGTTACGTAAAAATACAGGACCGATTTTTTTTTTGCTGAGAACTAAAAATTAATTACGACAAAAAACCACAACAAAAGTGAATTTTAGTCACATCTCCTGAATAAATAAGTAACGTATCTGTAATACGTGCGATGATTCTGTCAGTTTACTTTTACCTAAGTTTCATTTTCAATGTATTTTTTTTTTATCTTTGACAAAACAAGCTGGGTGAGATAGCTACTAGTCAACAGTGCTGCTGGCATAGGATATAGGTGCCTACACAAAACCACATATGCTGGTTTTTCCACCTTACAATCTTTGTCATCTGCTTAACATAAAAATAAATAAAAATGCAAAACATCTGTAACTAATTCTTTATTACAACAAATACTGTATTTACCTATCTCCCTAGCTTGCTCTCTAACCGGCTCAAAAACTGTTTGATCATCTCCAACTCTATTGATACCTGATCCATCTTAACATTCAACATTTCCATAGCACTCTTCGATTCTTCTACATATTCCTGATTCTGTTGCTTCATCTCTATAACAGCATCATCTAGATCATGTAGTGTAGTTGCTACTTCATCAAAGTTACTATTCTTTGCAGTTGCAGGAATAATCTTCTTAGTTTTTTGAACTTCGATGGGAGTAATTTTAGGACAAACGGGTTTCTTTTGTTCCTCTTCTTTCTTTTTATTAATATTCATTATGGCATCATGCATTTCGTTCAGCTTAGTTTTGAAGGCTTGAAGACCCATTTCATCTTCGATTTGTTTCTTTTGTGCTTGTGCTTTAGTGAATATGGCGTCTTTTATCCTTGATGGTAGTGACCTCGAGTGCTTCCACCGAGGTTTTCCAGGTCTTAGCGTCATAACGGAAAGAACGTTCCGTTTATTTTTCAATTTAGTATTTACTCTCTTCGGTAAAATAGCGTTAAATATTCTGTTATAAACTAAGGTGTCTAAGGTTCCTAAAAATTCTACTTGTTTGACTAATCTTCTTATGTTGCCAAGGACTTCTAGATCATTGATGTCATTAACTGCAACGCCGACTAGTAAGTTCATAAGTACTATAGCTGCTAAAATAAGGAATATGAGGAAGATTATCCTGACGACGATGAGAGAGGTAGCCAGCTCCTTGGTGTGCTCCTCATCGAAGAGGGCGCCGTAATCGAACTCTGACGTCATCATGACTATGGTTTTGACAAGGGCGGCCCAGGGACCGTCGAAGGGAATTTGAGACCGGAACTGTATCATGAAGCTGAGTGAGAAGCCGATGACCAGGAACACGAATGTTAGGAGGATCTGGAACAAAATACAAACGTTTAATGTAACGTTTTAATGCGTCCTAAGACCGATTGCATTACGAAGGTGTTCACCCGAACACGGAAAGTATTCAATGCGTCTATGATTTTCAAGGTTAAAAAGCTATGAATTTTAAGCTAGTAATGTTTATGTGCGTGTATTCAGACTGGGAACAAAATCATCTCAAGTAAAAACATGAAATTTTTCATTAAGTACTACGACTTATTTAATACTTATTGTCAATCCAATAGATAAATATATGATCTTACCTTTATAACATTAGACGCAACCTTCCCAAACATGAGCACATAGTATCCCCAGTTTGGAAACCTAGACAGCAGGAACATCATCTCCAACCAGGACAGTAGCAGGGCCACTGTGGCTACATGACGGGGCCATTCATCATCCTGTAAGTTCACCACCACCACGGTGTAAGGCAGGATGACTGCGAAGCCGAGAGACCCGAACTTCACCCAGGTCTCGAGTTGTAAGAAGTATCTACTACTCTTTACGTTCATGTAGAGGACTTCCTGAAATTAGAGATGATAGAATTCAATAAAGAAAGACATTGAAAAAATAAGATAATAAATTACAATAATGATCCCATTTCTGTGACATAGGCCACCTCTGTGTGAGAGAGAGTGGGCTGTAAGCCATCACGCAAGCCCTAAAATTAAAATCGGAGACTTGTGACATCCCCCAGTACGCGTTGATAAGTTGAGTGATAAAAACAGGGTTGAGATTGAGTTGTAATTTTATCTGAATGATAGCAATCTATGTTGTTGAAATTAATATGAATCATTTTAAACGAAAAGACTCACCTGCAGAAGAATTAAGGCTATTGTACCATAAACTATATAACTCCAGATTTCAGGATTCAACCAAGCAGGCGTAGTGTCCTTCGTATCTCTAAAGAAGAATACTGATACTATGAAGATCGTCAATGATGTCAAGAAAACTGCATATAAACCTATGATAGTGTAGAAAAATGGTAACAGAGCTTTCCATTTTAAAAACAGGAAACTTTCTACTAACGGATGGACAAGTAGTCTCCTCTGGCCGTATCTATTCCCAGTCTTTAGTAGTGCTTCAATGACTTTCATTTGTTCCATCTCACAGACTGTGGGCATCAAGATTCCATAATCTACAGTCACTTCACAGTTATGATCCTGCAAATCTTGCCCATTACTTGATATGTACGAATCAAAAACATCTTCCATAAATTCTGTAGGTTTCGATAGATTGTTTATAATCATATCTACAGCTGTTCTTCTGTATTTCTTTGGACCGTCTGTGTATCCTGATAGATCTGCTCCTTCGCGTAATAATAAGGTTATAACATCTCTGCTTCCATGGTGACTAGCAGCATGTAGTGGAAACCATCCCACACTATTAACTTCATGTACTGTGGTTCTGTCAAATCTGAGGATAATTTTGGCTATATCTACTGTATTTTTGACGGCAGCTAAATGCAATGGAGTTGATGATTTGTGTGGACTACTAGTTGTCCTCAGTCTTATATCGGCCCTTTTAGATAAAAGTAATTCTACGCATTGTGTGTGGTTGTTGTATACTGCGAAATGAATTGGACCAAAACCTCTTCTATCTGACGCTGTTATTGCATTTATTAAAGCTTCAGTTACTGTTTCGTCAAATTCTAGAAGTATCCTTAAAACTTCTAGATGTCCATAGTCAGCTGCTACATGGAATACATTTACTTCTCCTGGTAAAACAATTTTTAGATTTGCTCCTTCATGTAGGATTTGTTTTACACATTTTTCGTGACCATTTATAATGGCTTTGAATAATGCTGTTTCTCCTTCTTCGTTTTGATAGTCTAGTGCATCTCTCTGTTTGGCGATGCTGAGGATTTCGTTTAAGACGTCCAAGTTTCCTAATGCAGCTGCTGAATGAATTGGTGTTTCTCCATCATTAGCCTGCAAAGTAACATCATCAGAAATGAAAATAACGTCAAGTAATTTATTCAAATTAAGCTAAAAAGCACCACTTTTTGTTCGTCAATTGACAATTATGTAAGTTATTCCCCAAAAACAATCACCCTTCGTTACCATTCTTTATCAAAGTTTTGTTTTCAAGTACATAATAGAAATCAAGATGAGTTCTAGTTAGTTTAAAAGTTTACGTAGTGAGTGAAAATTGAATAGCTCACTCAACACTATGTTGACGAGAAAAAATGCCATTAAATAAATTACCTTAGAAGTAACATCAGCACCAGCTTCCAGCGCTATGCAGACGCCTGGAACCCAAGCAGCTTCCACAGCAGCCTGCAGAACTGAATGCCCTTCTTTGTCCTTCACATCTACTATGGCCAGCAGTGGGTTTGCGTTCATATAGTCATAGTTGGCTAAAAGCTGCAAGAAATTTAGAATATTGGTTATAAAAAAGTATTGAATCGAATGGAATTCTTTAATTTCTTAGTTGTAATTTCGTCTCTTTTCTTTCTTATTAAGTCGAAGGAAAAGAAAACTAATAGACTGGTGTCTACTGCTGACTTTGGGTGCATTAGTGTAATCTACTTTCATCTTTTATTACGGTTTTCTTTTATAAAAGAGAGTCAAACGAAATAAGTGACGAGTCTATCACCATTTAGGTCAATTATTTTGTCCTTACTCTCACTGGAACTATAAATCCATATTCAAGACACCTTACATTTTGACACTTAAATGATTCTCATAGACAATGTCTAACCTGTAAATGTTCTTCTAAATTCTTCTTCACACACACATGCAGCGGCGTTAGGCCGGCCCTATTCCAGCAGGTCACAGCTGCCCCTGCATCCAGCAGCTCCTGTATCGCCTCCAGGCTTCCGATCTCCACGGCTGTGTGGAGCGGAGTATCCATGTTGTTCAGGTTGTTGTTCTTCATCGTGTTGAAGTTCCCCCCAGCATTGAGGAGCATTTTTATCACTTCCACTAGGCTGAAAGAGTAATTTTATCCATCAGAAATTTCTCAGTAGCAGCGCCACAACGCCTGGATTCGTGGTCGTTTAATTGGCGGAATTACATGGGAATTAAACATGTCTAGTGAAATATGGGTGTGCTCTGTGCCTGACCTTTGGAGGATTACAGGAGTGATGTTTATTTTGTGAGCAATAGGTACTAACAGAACAGTGCTAGGCAACTGGGCTTCTCCCAGTTGTAATGTCCCTTTGTGCCTATTGGCCTTGTTTTGTTCTGTCTCCTGCTTGCATGGAGGGAAGTGGAAACATATATTTTTTCCTACTCCTCCACTATTCTTTTCTGATTAATTTCGTTGCAGGATCCAAGACAGGTAAATTCATTCTCTGGGACACGTCGAGCTTCATTGTTTCGGCGCTTTTCTGGTTGGTTGCTACTGTTGATTCTGGCTTACAGGAGTTGCAGTGGTTGGGGAATAGTGTGGTGGGTTTGTCCCAATAAAAAAAAAGGTACCTACTAACAGGCTGGTCAAAGACGGCAAGTTCTAGATAAGATTGGAAAGGTGGTATACTGCTGCCAAGTAGTCGGACAGAATAGATAGACTCAAAATCAAAATTTAAATCTATACAGTCGAACAGAGAAAAGGCACCGTGACAAACACGACAGCGGCCGAGTTAGTGAAAGAGACAGAGCTATACAAGTCGTCTACCGCCACCTCCCTCACTCACTGGAACAAGCCTGGTTTTAAGACGTCATAAGACCGCCCCAGGTATAGTTCAGCAATATCTTCGTTCCTATATGCATATCTTCGTCAATTTTTAATTTGCATAACTAAATAAAAAATAAGTTCAAATATTTTTTGTTAATCTAACTGAGTGTCTAATTTGATTTTTTTCTCTGGATTTGTCTATTATTTTGGACTTAATTACGGTAAAACACATTTCTCATTAAACCGTAATTACTTAAAAACAATGCCAGTATCCAAATTATTTCAACATTTTCCTTTGCCCATAATCGATTACCGTTTAGGGACAGGTTTACACACACGGGAATCCCCTCAGCAAACAAAGACATCATCATTTTTTCTCAATTTATTTTTTTCCATATCCCAAATTACAATGAAAAAATTCTCATAACCGCGGATTTCCCTCGAGTACTATATATCTTTCCTTTAAGAATAATCTTTGCATAATTAGAATGTTCTATGTTCATAGGAAATTTTATGCTACTTTAATATGGAACTGGATTTTATAAAGCTGGGGCTACACCTGCGTATATCGCTGCAATGAATCTTTGCATCCCTAATTTGTATGTTTTGCTTGCTAAAACCTTACTTAATTGCTAAAAGATTTAAATAGCCACGTGTCTATAAGGCCTCTGCCTCGAATCTTGCGGGCAGCGGGGCGGCAGCGGCGGCGGCGCGGGAGCGGCAGGATCTTAGGCATACATTCAAATGGACCGGCCCTCGGCAACAGCGGCGCGGCAGCGGGGCGGGGGCGAACAGCGAGCGCCGCCGCCGCTGCCGCCCCGCTGCCCGCAAGATTCGAGGCAGAGGCCTAAGCCCCGTCGTACACAACGCGACGCAAGTCTCCGATACCTTACGACTTTTGAATCCAGGCGACTTGCAATATCTACCAATGCATAGAGTCTCGTATACAGGCACGCGTTCATGGATTGGCAGGTCGTAAGGTATCGGACACATGCGTCGCCTTCTGTAGGAAGGGGAACAGTAGGTCTGACCGCAGCCTTAGAAATTCCAGTAAAGCTGGAATAATGTTGTAATTACAAAGTGAATGTCTAATTAGGATTTAATTTATGATTTAGTGGCTCGCTGTTAGGTACGATTATTTGGACAGCAGCTGTAACAGAGGTAAGGCGCGGTGAGGAGTATTATTTTAGTGAGAAGATTGCATTTTGCACTGGCTTTGTGGAATCTAGGGTAGGTATCCAGAGTGAATTTTTCAACTGGGCGTGGATGCCTATATCCGAAACGATGAGGAAAATCAAAAAATGTTGAAAGGAGTCTCGAGGCCGATTTTGACGAAAACTAAAATTGCATCATTGGATGTTAGAAAAATCAATAATCCTGGCCAGGAATTGAACCCGCTGATTTTGGAAAAAAAATCACATCCTGTAGACTACCATATGGTATAATAATACGATACAAGAGCAATTCCTGCACCGCTTATTAAAAAAAAAATGTTTCAATTTTATTAATTTAAAGATTTCGCTGTTTTAAAACTTATTAAACTTCTCTACCCAATGGTAAACAATGGTTAAACGAAGTTCTTCCGTAACCGAATCAGTTATAACAATAATCATTTCAATCGGTTTCATTTCGGCGCCTCTCCTGAATTCACGATCGAATTAGCATAGTTATGTTGTTAGGGCTGATTGCAGTTGTTATAATATTGAGGTTCGAGGTTTTACTTTACCTGACAGGAATTCGTAAAGAGACAGACAAAATTAAGGGAAGAAATAAAAAGTTCTACCTAGTTCAGTTTTTTTTTAATCAATGAAGGACCATTTCTAAATCTCTCTCACAAAAGGATATAGATAAAATGGCGTAATATCAATGATACCGAAGATGAAATTCGGAAATATATAAAACAGCCGTTGCACAGAAACCAAAAGTAATAGGGGAACAGTGTATAAGACGGGTAACGAGGTATAATGGGGACATACACTCTTTAGGCATACTTAACACAACACTAACGTAGCGCAAGCGCCATCAAGACGTCATTTGCAAGCGGCCATTAACAATTGCGTCCTGTTGGCGCTTGCGTTACGTTAGTATTGTGTTAAGTTTGTATTAAGTGTGTGATTTCCCATCATACTTCGCGTCCCCGTCTTCTGTTGTTCCCCTATTTATTTATCCAAGTCCTTTATTCTTACTAAATATCTATCGCCATGAAGGTAAGCCTTTACTAATATTATTCCTGGTGTTTCTAAAGGGTTAAACAGAGTTGTGCACTATGTATACCTTGGTACTATTAGGTTTTCGTCATAAACACTTCATGTATACGATGAATTGCAATAGGTTCGCTTCCTATAACATTGGACTTCAATATAGCTGGTGAATTCTTTTAAGAGGGCACCTCTTTAGAAATTTGTCCAATATCGTGTTTGCGTTAACAAACATTTAAGCTCACAAACACAAACACTCAGACCCGGAACAACTACCATTCAATTATTTGTTGCAAATAGACAATCCTGCCACACCATTTCCAAACCACTGGAACACCAGAAAACGCCGAGACGGAGAAGCTGACGTGTCCAGGAGAATGAATTTAACTGTCTTGGAGCCAGTGATGGGCTTAACTAGTTATTTATGTAATCTAATTAATAATTGAATTACATAATAATTTGTTTAAAATGAAATTGAATTACATATTATTCAATTACTTTGTAATTAGATTACTTTGGATGTGCTATGAAATTAATTACAATGTATTTAATTATGAAATAATTTGATTACAATGTAACCTAATTACATAGTATTTAATCCAAACTTAATATTATTATTATTATTTCTTTGTATACTTTTATGTATCTCGGCTTTATGGCCGGATTTGCAGGATAGCACGAGCCAAAGCCAAGTACTACCCTAAGATGTTAGTGTCATGTTGAGCTGATAATGATACTGAATTTTGGGATGATTGGTTTCTGTGTCTATCAAAGTGTGTACGTGTAGTGGCTGGAGGTTGTGTGTGTGAGCTGGTCTCTAAAGAATTATTTTCATTTTGTAAAAATTTTCTGACAATCCTGCAAGTATTCAAGATTGCGGCTTTCTGAAGACTTTGGTATGTGTATGGTGGTAAATCAAGTGTTCTTAAAGATTGGTGGAGCTGTTTAGGAATAATACCTGTAGTTGATAACACAATGGGGACTATAGTGACATTGCTAAGACACCACATACGGCTAATTTCAATTTTGAGATCTGTATATTTTGACAGTTTTTCTGCTATTGTGTTTTGTAGGTTGTGAGTGTTTGGTACGGCGATATCTATGATTTGCGCGGTTTTGTTAAGTTTGTCTAATAAGGTGATATCCGGTCTGTTAAAGTGTGTGGTTTTATCGGTGAGAATTGCTCGGTCGAAGTACATTTTATGAGTGTCGTTTTCAAGAACAAGTTTGGGCTGGTATTTATAGTAAGGTATTGGTGGTGTGGGGATTAGATTATATTTTATTGCTAATTTTTGATGTATTATGTTTGCTATTTGGTCATGCCTGTGTTTGTAATCAGTCTGGACTATTGCTTTACACGCGCCTGTGATGTGCTGAATGGTTTCGGAAGAACTATTGCATCGCCTACATATATCGACTGTTTGAGGAACTCGCATTATATGTTTCTGGTAATTGCGAGTTTCTATTACCTGATCCTGAATTGCTATCATGAACCCTTCGGTCTCAGGGAACAGTTCACCACGCCGTAACCATTCGTTCGACGCTAATTTGTCGACGTTAGGAAGGTTAAGGTCGTGTTGGTGCCTGCCATGCAATGCCTTTTGGGTCCATTCTGCAATTTTAGTCTGTCGGTCAGTCTGTTGTTGATTGTTCTGTGTTGTCCTATCATACATGTTCAAAGGGGTACATTTTTTGTCGTTATACACTATTGCTTTATGTAGGGTTGAAGTCAAACCTTTATTTTCAAAATATGCTCTTAATGTTGTTATTTGTTTGTTATGTAGGTTATTGACATCTATTATTCCCCTGCCGCCATCGTTCCTTGGATGTGTGAGTCTCTGTACACATGATCTAGGGTGGTGTCTCCTGTATTTAGTGAGAGTGGTGTTAATAATCCGTTGTAAGTTTTTGAGATCAGACTTGTTCCATTTTATAATGCCAAAGGAGTAGGTGAGAATGGGAACGGCGTAAGTGTTTATAGCTTTAATAGTGTTTTTAGCGTATTAAATATTGTTTTTAATCTATGTTTGAATTGTTTCGTTAGTGTATTTTTTATTTCCTTATGCATAATCTGCTTAGCCTGTATATACCCTAAATATTTGTATGTCCCGGTTTCGTCTAATGAATCTATTGTCGCACCTGTTTGCATTTGGTATGAATGTGTATATGTTTTTCCTGCTTTAATCGAGTTAATTTTACATTTGTCAATCCCAAACTCCATCGCTATGTGGTTTGAGATTTTTTCTGTTACATCAGCTAATTCGTATAATTCATCAGGGGAAGTTGCGTACAATTTGATGTCATCCATATAAAGGAGATGGTTGATTTTGAAATATCTTTGGTCAGTCAGTGTGTCAGTCATTGTATCACTATAAAGAAGCTGATAACCGGGTTTCAAGGAATTTAATTTGTTAGAAAGTGGGTTTAAAGCTAGACAGAACCAAAGTGGGCTAAGTGAGTCTCCTTGGAATATTCCTCTTTGAATCTTAATAGGTTCTGTTTCAACTATTCCTGTCGGTGTATTCAATTGCAACCTCGTTTTCCATTTTCCTACAATATTACTTAAAAAATTAATGAGCTGTGGGTGTATTTTATATATTTTTAGAACTTTGATAAGCCATGAGTGGGGTACTGAATCGTATGCTTTTCTGTAATCTATATACATCGTATGTAAATCTTTCTTGGTACGTTGAACTTGTCTATGTATTACGGCGTCTATTGTTAACTGTTCTTTACATCCTTGACTTAGCTTCTTACACCCCTTCTGTTCTTCTGTTAACACCTTTTGTGTTTCAAGATGTTTATATATCATATTAGTAATACATGATGTCATTATTTTATATATAGTTTGCAAACATGTAATTGGTCTATACTTTGCCGGATTTAATGCATCACTAGGGTCTTTTGGCAGCATATATGTCTTTCCTTCGGTTATGTATGGGGGAATCGTTGTTGGGTCTTTTATAAAATCGTTGATATGATTAAAGAGGTGTGGGTGTGTATATGTAAATTTTTTGTACCAATAGTTGTGTATGTTATCTGAACCAGGCGCTTTCCAATTGTGTAGTTTTTTGAGGACATCGTGAAAAGTTCCTATTTCAATTTGGTCAAAAATCATTTCTGCGGTGTTTGTTTGGATTGCTTCCTCCTCTTTAATCCATTCTGCTTCAGACTTATGGCTGACAGGATTTTCCCAAATTCCAGCCCAAAATTGCTGTAATTGTTCTGTGGTTGGACATGTTGTTTGTGAATTATGTGTTGTTTGATTCGTTGTTGATATCTTTAGTAACCGGTAAAATTGTTTTTCGTTATTCCTGAACTGAATATTTTGGGTTTTACGAAGTGTGCATTTAGTGTATCGGCTTAGTCTGCTTTTTACTACTGTAAGTTTCTGTTTAAGAGTATCTAGAAAATGTTCAAGTTGTGTGTTAGGTGGTTCGTGTGTTGTATGTATTTTGTAGTCTTTTAATATTGTCTCCACTGCCTTGATTAATTTCCTGCTTCTATGGCCTTGAATATAATGTGTTAATCTACCAATTTTAGCTCTATAAATCTCTATCTTGTTTTCTAATCTTTTCTGCCATTTGGGTTTGTGGACTTGCTGGAGTCTGCTTCTATTTTCAGGAGGTGTGTGTGAGATTTTACTCCCATTGGCTTTAGCCGCTGTCCATGCAGCGCAATATATTATTGTCTGCAGATTATAGAAATCTGTATCACCAGTAACTTGTTCTGGTAAAATCGTTTTATTTATATAATTAACTATATTGGCTAACCTTTTTGACGTCTTTTGCTTAGGTATGTAATTTCTCTTTGTAGGATGAATGTTTATGTAGTATTGTAATGTTTGCGAGAATATTTCATCAATTTCAGGATTTCTTTCTAGACTTGTGTGTTGCATACTAATATGTGTAGGGTGATCGGAACCTAAGTTATCTACATTCGTCCTTTCTCCTATATGCTCCATTTGTGAATGTTCTATTTGTGTGGGTTCTATATTTTCTATGTCTATGTTTAGTGTATTTGTATTTGGAATTAAATCTATATTCCCTACCTCTGTGTTTGAACTTATACTGTCAACTTGCCTTTGGAAAGACTCAGTTTCAACTAATTCTTTCTCAACAGTGGATTTTAATATTTGTAGTCGTGCTTCTGAAATCATACTATTATTAACTATTACTCTTTTTTGGTCTGAAATGCGCTGCTCTGATAAATGCGATAAATGGGGATAAAATTCTATGAAATTTTCTTTTAAATTTTTTCGCCAAACTGTCATATCCGTTTCCATTTTTGTTACCCTAAAATAACATTTCATAAGCGTTTCGTTGAGTTCGTTGGACCATTTCATTCTTCGTTTAGGTTCTGATTGTAAGTGCGGTTGTGAGTCTGTCTGAGTTGAAATCAACTCCCCTGATGTCTGTAATTGTGAATCATTGTTTTGTGTTTGTAACTGGTTGCTTACTTCAAGCCTAATTGAGTCTAGTGTGTTGGAAGGTAATAACTTTCTGGAAACTATAGCTCTCCTTTGATCGCCAATTCTTTGTTTGGAGACTTTCATGTCTGGAAATTTTTGCGTGAATTGTTGGTGTAATGATGTTAAGTAAGCTTTTGTGTCCGATTCTAAGTTTGTGATAATGAGGTAGTTACGCCAAATGAATTCATTCATTTCTTTACTCCATTTTTTTCGCGTAGTATTTGTGACAGTAGCGGGTGAAGGATTAATGACCAAATTAGCCTCCGACACATCATCTACTGCCGTTGATGATATTCTTGATGATGATCTTGATGAACGTGATAAATATGAAGGTGGTGATGATGCGATTGACGAAAAGATGGACTTTGGTGAAGACGATGAAGAAACCGATGATGTTTCATCATCAACAGAAGGCATATTTGCCTGAATATATTTTTTTGTTTTCGACCTTGTTAACATATTATTCCCACGAGTAGCTAGAGACTAACAAAGTCGACCACAGCAGAGCCCTGCGTTCACTATGGTAAGGGTAAATAAAACTGGAGGTCCCCAGGTATCCAGAGTTGGCACACTAGCGACTAGCCTCTCCTCTAGCCATGCAGCCCTCGGCGTGTGCGACCTTGGCTTGGATTGTATCTCTTTTAGTCTGGCCCCTCACCCTAGACGTACTCCAGCAAAGTAAACTCAACCGGAACAGACCTAGGGCTCATCGGAGCACGCAAGCCCCACCACGACGTCAACGTAGAGATACAGCGGTGGGGTTATTATTATTATTATTATATTATTTTATTATTTTATCCTAACTATCCTAACTATCCTAATTTCCTAACTAATATTATAAATGCGAAAGTAACTCTGTCTGTCTGTCTGTCTGTCTGTCTGTCTTTTCTTCACGCCTAAACTACTGAACCGATTAGTGTTAAATTTGGTACAGACATAGTTTGGAACTTGAGAAAGGACATAGGATAGTTTTTAACCGACTTCAAAAAAAGGAGGACTGTATTTTTTTTTTTTTAATGTTTGTTACCGCATTACGACCGACTGGGTGAACCGATTTTCATGATTCTTTTTTTTGTTTGAAAGCTGGTGCTTCCCGTGTGGTCCCATTGTCACCAAATCAGGTTCTGATGATTGGATCTTGGAGAAATCGAGGGCAACCCTCAAATTTTATAGGCCCACGCATCGTTTTTCGTAAATCTTCTGAAGTAATTTAAGTACTTGCGTATGGTAATCATTATCTTATGTAGCTGAGCTGATGATGGAAGGTACAACTCCTTAACCGTAAGGAGTAGGCATCGGCGAGACGGAGTGGGAAGCGGTCGCCTCCTTCTGCGAAGCAGTCATGCTCGTGAAGGAGGAGGCGGGCCGCCTGAGGGAGAGGACAGCGTCCTCCCTCCATCCCAGCCGCAGTGGTAGACGCCCACGGCGTCGGACGTCACAGGACGATCTCCGGCCACCGTAGGCGCGGGCATGCGGGCAGCGAGTAATGGGCGACTTGCTGTCCGACCATGGACCATGCCCGGGTCGACGGCGCGTTGTGTTCCACGCGCGCCTCAAAGAGTGTCAGCAAATTGACGGGGCCTGTAGAGGGCCAGAGCCTGCCGGGGTCGCGGGACTTACCCATCACCGTAACCCCGGTACGTAAAGGGCTCGTGAAGGACACCGTGGATTTTAGTCAGTACAAGTCTGACAGTCCCTCCCGCCCTGCCCTGGGTGGGAGGACTCATTTGATGATTTTACCACGCAAAAAAAAAAAAAAAAGGAGTAGGCATCGACTGATTCATTGTTCGCATATCTCCGGAACTTCACGTCCAATTTAAATATTTTTTTTTTGTGCTAGGTATCGTTCAACTTAGGGGATACTGCAAGTTTCATCAAAATCGGTTCAGTAGTTTTTGAGATAGGGAATTTTATTAGCTTATTGTGTACATGAGGGATGTTATTACCAGTGCTACGGATTATATTATATGTATTTGGCAAGAATTTGGGTTGAATATTTTAACTAAAAAAAGAAAAATAAAAACTTTTTCAAACAAAGAATATAACCGCCTTCAAAAAGAACCACAAAAAAGGGTAAAATAATCTACAAAATTACTTTTATTTGGGAAGTCGATGGCTTTGTTATTTTTTATTTTATTGTTTTTTTTTTGCCATCGACTTCCGAAATAAAAGTTATTTTGTAGATTATTTTACCCTTTTTTGTGGTTCTTTTTGAAGCGGTTATATTTTTTTCGAAAAAGGTTTTTATTATATATATTTTTACGGGTTAAGCTGCGCTTGCCGAGGTTGGTCTGTGGATGGGTAAAAAGCACTCGGAAAGCACGTAAAGCCGTTGGTCCCAGCTGTCATTTGAAGATTTTTGACAGTCGTTACCGTCAGAAGCTCTAAAGTCTGACAGCCAATCTTACCATGAGGTATCGTATTACCCAGTTACTGGGTTGTGGTGGTCCGACAGGCAGTCGCTCCATGTAAAATACTGATATCCAGCTGCATCTGGTTTGACTGGAAGCCGACCTCAATATAATTGGGAAAAACGCTAGGCAGATGATTAACGGAGTATAGATAATTCTATTAGTACTATATGTCGAGTGGTCCTTATGCTCGATAGATGGCGGTGATCGCGCAATGATGTCGATCGTTACACGTGTTCGATCGTTACACGGGACAATGAAAGTTACGTTGTTTTATACTATGTAGTGATTAAATGCAAGTAACATTGGTCCGACCTGTTTATTAGTCAGTGTTTAGTAATCCGTTTGTGCTGGATAGGATATTCTCAAGCCCGGGGAAGGACATAGGGCTACTTTTTATAAACACACCATACAGGTAAAGATTGATGAAGAAACCACTGGTAGAATTTCGAAATTTGCAGAGTTCTGTTATTATTATTTTTTTATCGTGGTAAAATCCCCACCCAGGCCAGGGCGGGAGGGACTGTCAGACTTGACTGACTAAAATCTACGGTGTCCTTCAATAGCCCTTTACGTACCGGGGTCACGGTAATTCGTAAGTCCCGCGACCCCGGCAGGCTTTGGCCCTCTAAAATAATGAGCACTTAGAAAGGAATTCAGATAGTTCCACCCTCAAGAGATTCCCTCTAAATATTAGGTATAGGTGTTCAAAGATTGTATGGAAACTAATTTTGAAGTTAGAAATTTGGGATGTACGATGTGAAGTTACATAAAAAATATAAGTATTAAAAAAAATGTCACGTAACTTAATGGGGCAGACCAAATTCTACGCGAGCGAAGCCGCGGGCAAAAGCTAGTATATTATAAATGCGAAAGTAACTCTGTCTGTCTGTCTGTCTGTCTGTCTGTCTTTTCTTCACGCCTTAACTACTGAACCGATTTGTGTGAAATTTGGTACAGACATAGTTTGGAACTTGAGAAAGGACATAGGATAGTCTTTATTACAGAAAAATAAAAAATAAAATTTATGAAATGCTCTAACGGAGTATAAATAATTCCTTAAATGATTGATAGATGGCGGTGATCGCGCAATGGTGTCGATCGTTACACGAGTTTTGTTCATGTTATTGTTTTAATTCATCGGAAAAAAGTAAATAAATAGTAAAACGGTATGAAAAAAATAATATCAATATAATAAAACTTTAAGTACAAAGAAAATGCCCGAACGGAGTTTAGATAAATAATCCGAGTTTGACAACTCGGATACATTAACGATAGATGGCGTTAGATGGCGGTGATCGCGCAATGGTGTCGATCGTTACACGAGTTCGGTTCATGTTATTGTTTTAATTCATCGGAAAAAAGTAAATAAATAGTAAAAAGGTATGAAAAAAATAATATCAATATAATAAAACTTTAAGTACAAAGAAAATGCCCGAACGGAGTTTAGATAAATAATCCGAGTTTGACAACTCGGATACCTTATCGATAGATGGCGTTGGGATGGAAATAGGTCGCGACATGGACGATAGATGCCGTTGGGATCGCAATAGAGATCGCGCTATGGTTTCGTTACACGCATTTTGTTGGGTATCAGCCGAGCGCTTCGGTACTGTCGTGGAAAAATTGTAGTGTCGGTTGTATGATAGTTTATGTGGATTGCTCCTGTTTCGTAAATTTTAAATTGGTTCCGTTGTATAATTGGTGTTCCTGTGATGCTTATGAGAAACTATATAACTAGATCCACCAAGACTATATAACGGCATTCGGTTACAAATAACCTATTTAGGACGGAATGTCATTAAAGCTGTTATTATGACTGGGATGGCAAAAGGCGAAACTTTCATTATTCCCCGCATTCCCATCATTCCAACTGATTTGCCAGTCCAATTCAAAAGAGTTCAGTTTCCGCTGAAAACTGTGTTTGCAATGACCATAAATAAAGCCCAAGGGCAAACGCTAAAAGTTGCGGGGGTACATCTTGAAAAATACTGTTTCTCCCATGGACAACTCTACGTTGCGTGCTCAAGAGTGTCGAAACCACAAAACCTTTATATTTTTGGAGGATGGCAAAACTAAAAACGTACCTATACAGAAATGTCTTGGTGTTAGAAACTTACATAATCTCTAAAGCTTAAAATAATAGAAAAATTGTCAAGGGAGAAACAGTCTTTTTTCGTTTTGAACTGAAATGTCAAATCAGTAAAATGATGGGAAAATAAGGGAAAAATAACATTTTCGCCTTTTTCGATAGGCATAACGGCTTTAATGCCCTAAGGGAGTATACATCTCTTAAATTCAAACGCAGAGCTCATTATGTTGATTTTTGAAGAGTTCCCTAGAATATCTTCCACATTTCATTTTTGAAGAGATCCCGCGAGATCGGGAACTATTTGGGTAAAACCAAAAATCTGCTGGAAGTCACTATTCCACGCGAACGAAGTCGCGGGCAAAAGCTAGTTATATTATATCTAGCTTTTGCCCGCGACTTCGGTGGAATAGTGACTTCCGGCAGATTTTAGGTTTTTTTTTATTTTTTGTAATAAAAACTATCCTATGTCCTTTCTCAAGTTCCAAACTATGTCTGTACCAAATTTCACACAAATCGGTTCAGTAGTTTAGGCGTGAATAAAAGACAGACAGACAGAAAGACAGACAGACAGAGTTACTTTCGCATTTATAATATTAGTTTGGATTATAATTGCTTTGAATATGAAATATCGCATGCTTGCATCGCACAGTTGCGATATAGGTATTGCAAGTGCGGCCCGTACGTCATCGGGAAGTAGTAAGTAGGTATAATGTGCGGGGGAGCGGGGGGGTTCTATGCATTGTGCTCGTGCGCCGCCGCTCCTAGCCACCCCCCTTCACCCACCCGCTTCAGTCACTTCTAATCTTTTGTATTGTAAGCACGCAACATTTTCTTAAGATTACAAGTCGTATGTATTTTGGTGATTAGTGTAAAAACTTTTGTGTTACAATGAATGAAAGTGCAAGACTACTTTTAGAAGATGACAGTTCAGTGGACGAATCTGTGTCTGCTGGTCAATCGACATTACCGTCACCAAGCAATATTTCTGCAGTGCAACCCTCTATACTTGACGGTAAATTCTTTGAGATACTTCATGATTCATCAGGAACTGATAAAATAGTCGCCGTTTGCAAGAAATGTCTGCCTAATAAAGTAGAAATAAAAGGCTCGAGATTGTGTACATCCAATTTCAAAACTCATTTAAAACGGAAACATGGACAAGAAACCATACAAGAATACCAAGAATATATTAAAACTAAAAGATCGAAAAACGTTCGTACTTCCAGTTCGTCAAACGAACTATCACCACGAAGGTCGTCAAATGTACCCTCATATTCTCAAGCTGAATTCGATCGAGATATTGTTAAGTATTTTGTTAACTCAATGATTTCTCTAGAGTGCACTGAAGACCCTTACTTCCGACAAATTTTACGTCGATTAAATATAGGTGCGAATAATCTAAGAATCATGAGCCGGCGGACACTTGGAAGAATGATTACGGAATTCTTTGATGAAGAGTCTTCTTTAGTGAAACAAGAACTAAATCAAGTGAAACACGTTTGTACGAGAGTTGATATTTGGTCTGGACGTCGAAGAAGCTTTTTAGGTGTAACAGCACACTGGATTGATTCACATAGTTTAAAGCGTGTCTCAAGGGCATTAGCATGTCAACGTTTTAAAGGCACTCATAGTTATGACAAAATATACGAATTGTTGCAAGAAATTAATTCAAGGTATGGCTTAACTAGCACAAACGTTGTGGCTTGTGTTACAGACAACGGCAGCAATTTTGTGAAAGCGTTTAAAAGTTTCGGTGTACATCGTATCAATGTTTCAAACGAGCAAAACACTATTGATTCTTGTGATGAAGACTCCGATACTGATAGTACAGACGACGAATTAACGTATCTTAATGACCTTTCTTCAACAATTACCCATTTAGAGACTCGTTTGCCATTACACCTAAGATGCGCTTCACATACTTTGAGTCTTTGTGCCACCGACGCTAACAAAATACTAGAAAACCAGGAAACGGAGCTATCGAAAATGCATGACCAAACAATCAAAAAATGTAACACATTATGGAAAGCTGCAAATAGGCCAAAATCGGCTGAAATTTTACAAAATATTCTTGGCCATACTCTAAATAGGCCAGTAGAGACAAGGTGGAATAGCCTCTATGATGCCTTAAAAAAAATCGCATCCATAAAAGATAAATCTGCAACACTTCACAGAGCTTTAAACATAAAAAATCCACTTCGTGAATCTGAATTTACCTATATAAAAGAATACCTGTCTTGTACTCAACCTGTCGCCGATGCGCTTGACATTCTTCAAGGTGAAAATGCAACCTATTACGGAATATTTTTGCCAACTATACTCTCGTTGAAGAAAAAGTTGACAAATTTAACTGAAACAAGAGACTATGAGTACTGCAACACTCTGACTGAAACTTACCTCAAAAGTGTGCAAACAAGGTTTAAAAATTTTCTGAAAATTTCGGGACCTGAAGCTGAAAATGCTGCTTTAGCTGCAGTTTCTCATCCTAAATATAAAAAATTGAAATGGACATCATTAATTGGCCAAGCTGAATATAGTATAATGAAAAATTTACTCGTAAAAGAAGTCATAAAGATAATACCAAATCAATTATCTCGAGAAAAACCACCAACGAAGTCGAGGGAGGATGACTATTTTGAAATCGATTCAAGTTCGGATTCAGACAACCAGAGCAGTGAACCAAGATCCAAAGCTGAACTTATAGTCACTCATTTTTTGGCAGAAGACAGCAGAGAACTTCAAATATTAAATAATCATAAGGAAATTAAAGAAATATTTTTAAAATTTAATACCCCTCTACCTTCTTCTGCACCTGTGGAACGTATGTTTTCGTACGCGACAATGATCAATTGTCCGAAAGCAAAACGTTTGTCAGACGAAATGTTTGAAAAAAGAGTCATATTAAAGGTTAATTTAAATTATAAATCAGAAAACTAATTTTAAATTTATCAGCCAATGGTGAAAATTATAATTAATAAAGATTTAAAACTAAACAATGATTGACAGATGATTACATTTTTTTTTAGTATAAATATGTGTTTTATTGTCATATTTATCAAAACTGTATTAAATAAGAGGTGTCCCAATACTTATATAAATGTGTAATTACATTTTATCAGATTACTTATGTAATCTATTATAATGTAAATTAACTTGCAATTCAATTACTTTGTATTTAATTACAGTATGTACTCATTGCAATTAGTTACTTACGTAATCTGTTACAAAGTATTTCAATTACTAATTACAATGTAACTGTAATTTGTAATTATTACTTTTTGCCCATCACTGCTTGGAGCCCACAACGACATTAATCAGAAAACAATATCGAAGGAGTTTGCAAATACGTAATTTCCATTACATTTCACTACGATGTACTGAAATACTCACTGATTCTCATTGAGATCCTGTTCATAGTAGTACGCGTATCCTGCCACATCTAGAGGAGTCCTTCCTTCTACGTCTGTGATGTTAGGGTCGGCTCCAGCAGCTAAGAGGAGACGTGTGCAGTGCTTCCGAGCGCACGAGCTGGCAACATGGAGAGGGGTCCAGCCTGGTTGGAAGAGCGGCAACTGCGTAGGGATTGATGATTAGAGAAGCAACGTATATAATCGATAGTAGATGGATGCAGTGCTAGCGAGAGCACGAGCTGGCAAAGTGGAAGTTTTATGCCTTTGTCAAACAGACAGGCGAAAGCGAAGCGATACCGAACCGAAGCGAGACGTCAGTCCGATAGTTCTGTCACGCTATCGGATCGCTTTCGCTTTTCTATGTGACTGGATTCAAACACTTCCACATACATTACAAATAAAAACGTCACGCTTCGCATTCGCAACGCCTGTCTGTTTGACAAAGGCTTTAAGGTGTTAGAAGAGCGACAGCTGGGTAGTGATAAAAGTATTGAGAAACGATTTAAATGTTCGGATCCAGCTATCAGAAGTAATACTTCCTAGCACACGAGCTGGAGTGGCGTCCAGTCATTCTATTTGACAGGAAGGAGGCCTGGGTCTTCCTTGTATTTTAACAAATCTAACCCAGAATCTAAGTGGCACAAACTTATTAAAAGCTAGCGACCTGTCCTGACTTGGTAACTGTTAAATTTAACTAATCTCGCAGGTCACAAAATTGATTCAAAAGTTCCCAAGATTCTCTCCTCTCCACCTATTTATCATATTAAGTGCAGATCGAAACGAATTCTAACAGCCAGTTCGTCGTTTCAAAATAAACTGCCTCACACAAACACACAACTTAATATTTTTCCCTCCATGCACTCAACATTTTGAACTCTCACAAATCAACGTACAACTAACTCAATCTTCATCTCAAGATCCGGGTATTCCGTAATACCCGTGGTTTCATTAGCCGGGACTCGTAGCCGGCACATTGAGGCACGTTCCCGGGCCATTCATCAAACATGTCCGTAACTAGCCTGTGGCCAGTTTCGGGCTTAATACGAAATTATTTTACTGGGAAGGTGAGGACATGCGTGAGAAGTAGCGGTTAGCGGGAAGAAACTTCCTTGTTTTTTATTGTACGTAATAGCTTGAATTTCTGTTACGCTAATGTCGGTTGCGTGGGTCATGTCAGCAGGTCAACCTACTGGAATCTGTAATTTTTGTCCAATCGAACATTAACCTTCCCCTATTGTGATAAGGTTTAAGGTGCATTCTCACACGTCAGTCACCGTCAAGTCACGTCACCAGTCAGGTTTAAAAAAAATGTTTCGATACTCGTAGTATAACTTTGTTCCCACACGTCAATCAGCGGCACGTGATCTATCAGTGACGTCACAACGTGTGAACAACCCGTAACTTGACTGATGTACTGTGTTCAATGACTCAGTCATAACGGCGACGTGACTGACAAACGTGACGGTGACTGGTGTGGTGACCTTAGGCTAAAGCTACATTAGGCCGCGACGCGATCTGCGATACATGAGCGATTAAAACAAATAAATGAATGCTCACGTATATGGCTACACCGTACATCAGCGATACCACGTGTAATCTGTTTCGCTCTACTAGTCGCATCGCAAATCGCTGTCTAATATAGCCTCAGCCTTAAAGCGAAGTCGCGGGTAAAAGTTTGTCATGAATGACTGTGCGAAGTGTGTGTGAAGGTGGACATATTTTAAACCGTGTCATGTTCGAATAACAATACGCTTACGCTTCCGCTATGATGGATTCTATGGTTGAAACTTAAGGTTACGAACATAAATACTTGGAAATGAACCTTGGAAATAAGAAAATGAAAAAACGACTGATAAATACAGTGAAATTAAATGCTAACAAATCTATAGGTTAAAACTTTTTTCAAGTTTTAACCTATAGGTCACGCTAATACGGTAGTCCGGCAGTCTTTGGCCCTCTCTCTGAAGCGCGCGTGAAACACTACGCCCCGTCGACCCCGACATGGTCCATGGTCGGACAGCGAGTCGCCCATTAATCGCCTCCCGCATGCCCGCACCTACGGCGGCCGGAGATCGTCTGTCGTCGTGGGCGTCTACCACTGAGGCTGAATTGTGAGGTGCACGCTGTCCTCTCCCTCACGGGTTCCACCTCCTCCTTCGCTAGCATGACTGCTTCGCAGAAGGAGGCGACCGCTTCCCACTCCGACTAGTCCCGCAGCATGGCCTCGACCAATACCTGGCGCGAGAGGTGGTCTCTACGTGTTTTCTGCGACACGGAGGAAATCGCTATGATAGATTGTCCATCTTTGTGATGAAACCAACGACGAAAATTAATTCGATGGATAAAGTCATCAGCGTGCGTTGAAATTATTCACCTGTGATTAATGTGTGTATGCATAGTTGATCGATGAAACGTGTTTCACTCAGCGACAGTGTGCCTGAAAATACCTACGTAGATTTCAATGTGTTGCCGAACATTTTGATTCATAAATTATTTAAGGCTCATGTTAACTAGAGAGCAGATGCCTTATCACAACATTTCTGTATTCTATTTACTTTGTTCTTATTTACTAGCATGACTTTTGACCGTAAACGGCAACTTTGACGTTTTATAATGAAAAAAAAAAACGACTGGTTGCACTCTGGGAGTGCCGGCAGAAGTGAAAACTTCAATAGTAATAAACACACACGAACATTCGCGCAAGCGCCCTCCGCCGTCTTACGAATTTTCGATCAGGTCACGTGTCCTGACGCGAGTTTAACATTTTTTACCCATTCCAAAAAAAGTGCACAACGCCGCTAAAGAAGTTTTCACTTCAAAAATAGTTCCTTGTTCGTACACTACAGGCGCTTTGTCAATTTTCCATATAATTAACGCAGATAATACTACAAGTACGCTGTAAATAAAATACAGTAATCTTGTGAGAAGACCTCGGCAATAGATGTCACGGCAGGCGCAATGGCTAAGCGTTCGACCGCTGCATTGCGTGTGTGCGGGTTCTCAAATATCTGCTTCCCTAATTGTTGTTCCGGGTCTAGCTATTTGTATATGTCAGGGGTGGCCAACTTGATTAGACATAAGATCTACTGTTTACCAACGAAACCCTGTGCGATCTACCAACCGTGACGGAACAGCGATTGAAAAGTGATACAAGATGATGCTGCAGTAGTTGGTAATTACGTTGCGCAGTCTGATCTACTTATTTATATTTTTTGCTTTGCCACGATCGACTGGAGTAATAGTCGCGATCGACCGGTCGATCGCGATCGACCGATTGGCCACCCCTGGTATATGTGATACGCAATACAGGAGAAGTTCCCCATTCTCACACTCCCAAATTTGACTAGGGTTTTTATCTTTCTTATGTTCATAGGAGGTGATTCAAGCTATCGCTTTTGGCAAAACTCTAACGGCCCATTCGCGACCTTGCCGCTGTAAGCGGTAACTTAGCGCGGGGCGGCGAGCCGTAAGATCATGAAGAGAAATGTTTGAAATTCGCCACGAGGCGCCGCCCGTAGCGAATTCGAGTACTTACAAAGTAGTCAGTGTTATTCGCGCTACTCGCCGCAACGGTCACCGCTTAGACCAAAGTCGTGAGAGGGCCGTTAAAAGCCAAACCCAATAACACTTTATTTATCCGAATTGGGTATTGTATTCTAGACCTTACATTAAATATTTACCTAGAATAGTATTTCTGTTTATCGTGGTAAAATCGTCAAATGATTCCTCCCACCCAGGGCAGAGCGAGAGGGACTGTCAGACTCGTACTGACTAAAATCCACGGTGTCCTACAATAGCCCTTTACGTTCCGGGGTCACGGTTATTCGTAAGTCCCGCGACCACCTAGAATAGATACTAAAAATAACATCACACGAAAACAAACCTAATTAAAACTTATCCATCAAGATCTAATAGATCCTGCAATCTTGTGAGTGTTCCTAACTACTATCTAAATTACATGTTCTACTTATAGTCGAGTTAATCCAGTTAGTTTTAGTTTAGACACCGGAGCTGATGTTATTCCCAAGATAAGATAAAAGTTACTGGAGGTAAACACTTTGTTTTAATATTAAGGGGTAATATATCTTGTTATCATCATCTTTCTACCCATTATCCAAATCTATTTCGAGAACAAATCATTCTTCTTCTTCCTGTCACTTCACCCACGACAAAGTCCCGAGCCGGCCATCAACGCGACTCTCGTCATTTAGTTTTTACTAACCCAATTTTGTCGCCATTAACTTAGTTTCCGTTTATAAATATTGTAAAGTTAAAGTCACAATAACAGCAATAAACAGTTATGGAAATTCAAGAGTCGTCATCATTTATAAGTCCTATCCACCTGCCAGCATACACGCCGCACCCGCGTCTACACAATGACATGGTTGACGGTGAAGCACGCTTGCCTTGAAGTAACCTATGATCTAGATCTATTTGACAGGCCTGTTGGTCTAGTGGTCAGTGACCCTGACTGCTATGCCGGAGGTCGTGGGTTCGATTCCCACCCAGGACAAATGTTTGTGTGATGAGCACGATCATTTGTTCTGTGTCTGGGTGTAATTTATCTATAATATGTATGTATTTAGAAATATATACAGGGTGTCCCAAAACTCAACGTCAAGCCGAAACGGGGTGACAGGATTGATCATAACCATCACGAGAAAAATCTGAAAAAAAATCTATCCCGTGCAGTTTGAAAATTATGGGCATTTTAAGAAAAACCTAGAAATGTGATCAAACTGTACCATTTTTCGGTTATTGTGGTTATTCTTTTTTATTTTTGTTCATTTGAACTTTGGAAACGTAATCCTAAATAACATTTCTAGAATCCCAATAAAAAATAATGACACAATTGCCTCAAGTTTCCGAGAATTGAGACTATTTGTTAAACTACGAATTTAAAATTTTCTAGATTCGTCGACTTTGACAGGCCCTCCTATAAAAAAAATGTACTAGAGTGCCTTGGCAAGTGGCATTAAAAGTTGGCGCATTTAATCAGAATTCTAAAATGGTACAATACTTGTTAGTTCCATACAATAGAAAAGAGTAAAAAAATTAAAACCTCAAGTAACCCGATTTTTGCTATCACATTTTACTCAGTTAAAATGTTTTTAATTCGCACAAGCTGTAGGTAGGTTCTTAATTTTAAGACAGAATGATGAGAGAGATGGATAATGGGTATGTTTGTCATGAGTGAGCGAGACAGATAGTGACGCCACTTTTACCAAAGTGAAAAAAAGTTAGTAAAATAATTAGGTTTGTTGGACTAAAAGTCAGATAGAGAAAAAACATTTTTATTACAATAAATGTTCAAATTGTTTACCATCAGCCTCAATACAAGCCCTACATCTTCTTAAAAAAGATCTACTTATAAGTCGGGCATATCTTCGAGAGTTGATCGCCTCAGCTGCTTGAGAAATGCGTTCACGCAGGTCGGCTACGTGATCAATGGGCTTTGAGTAAACTTTTTCTTTGAGAACTCCCCAATAGAAAAAATCCAGGGGATTTAAATCTGGTGAACGGGCGGGCCACAAGATAGTGCCTGAACGTCCAATCCACCTTCCCGGATATTCCTGGTCAAGGAAATCTCTTACTTGCACTGCGAAATGCGTACCCATACCCATTATCCATCTCTCTCATCATTTTGTCTTAAAATTAAGAACCTACCTAGAGCTTGTGCGAATTAAAAACATTTTAACTGAGTAAAATGTGATAGCAAAAATCGGGTTACTTGAGGTTTTAATTTTTTTACTCTTTTCTATTGTATGGAACTAACAAGTATTGTACCATTTTAGAATTCTGATTAAATGCGCCAACTTTTAATGCCACTTGCCAAGGCACTCTAGTACATTTTTTTTATAGGAGGGCCTGTCAAAGTCGACGAATCTTGAAAATTTTAAATTCGTAGTTTAACAAATAGTCTCAATTCTCGGAAACTTGAGGCAATTGTGTCATTATTTTTTATTGGGATTCTAGAAATGTTATTTAGGATTACGTTTCCAAAGTTCAAATGAACAAAAATAAAAAAGAATAACCACAATAACCGAAAAATGGTACAGTTTGATCAAATTTCTAGGTTTTTCTTAAAATGCCCATAATTTACAAACTGCATGGGATAGATTTTTTTTCAGATTTTTCTCGTGATGGTTATGATCAATCCTGTCACCCCGTTTCGGCTTGACGTTGAGTTTTGGGACACCCTGTATGTATGTTTAACAGTTGTCTAGTACCCATAACACAAGCTCTGCTTAGCTTGGGACTAGATGGCGTTGTGTGAAAGTTGTGGAATATTTATTTATTTTTACCTATTCACTTTTGACATAAAAGACCCAGGTTCGTAGCTGTCTGTCAAGAAGCTAATTTGAAATATACATGTTTCACTTACACTCCCTTTAATATCCTTGCAGTTGTGATCTATATTGTCGCTCCAGGGTTTCGGCAGTTTCATGTCCACCTCGCCCATGTCACAGCGCACGTTCGTCATCTCCTTGATGAGAGGACACAGCTTCCTCACGTCCTCCTCCGTCTCTGAGGACATGCTGTCTGTACCGACCCTCTCTTGGATATCTGGAATGTTGAAGACACATTTTAGAATATAAGTTTTTTGAAATTCCAAAAGATCTATGTAAAATTATGCGGTTCAAGATGTGCATTTCCAACTGTTAAAAATTCCAACCGTCTAATTATCACGGTTTATGAGACAGAGTGACAAACAGACGGACTGACAGCGGAATTTATCACTTTTTGGAAGTAGTATGATAGTCAACAATAGTTCCAATTCAACCTTCTTCAAACCGAAGAATGATCCTGGCCACAAAAAAAACCTGCATTTAAAAACTCTGAAACTAAATAAATGACAGAACAGTCAAACGTCATTGTTGATTAAGTTTTAGAAATCATTTTCAATTTTCTATTCTTCTTTCAAGAAGAAATCTTGTTAATAACACAGCAGCCATGGAGATTGCTAGCAAGTTTATGGTGTGTATCACCTTTATCAACCTTATCGATAGAGGATTTAATTCTCAGCCTTCCTTCATGTTCATAAGTATCGAACATCGATACTAACGTATATTTATTCTATTATTACTATACACTTTCTACTAAGGTTCTACTTTGGTTGTCAAGGGTGCACCCCGTGTTGGAGGAATCGATAGTACCTCACTTCGTCGGATTATTTTGACAGCCTTAGGGCAGGCTGATATTGATGTGACTGCAAGGAAGATTGCCCATTCCACATCTTTAACACATTTTTCATCATCATCATCATCTCAGCCATAGGACGTCCACTGCTGAACATAGGCCTCCCCTTTAGATCTCCACATATACCGGTTGGAAGCGACCTGCATCCAGCGTCTTCCAGCGACCTTTATAAGGTCGTCTGTCCACCTTGTTGGTGGACGTCCTACGCTGCGCTTGCTAGTCCGTGGTCCCCACTCTAGTACTTTTCACCGCATTGGTCATCATCAACACATTTTTATCTGAGAGATATCCTCTACTATTCAAACTGCCGTATCATTGACATTGTCATCATCATATTCGTCCATTGCTGAACATAGTCCTCATGTCATAGACAGCAATGTACATTACTAAGTGTGATCTTGAGCTTTCCTCATTGAGTCCCTGCCGGCTGCTTTTCGCAGGTCATCGCTCCACCTGACTTTGACGGACACCCTACACTACATTTGCCTAGTCCACTCAGAGAGCCGTCTACGCCGGTTGTCTGTAGATTCTAAATGTAGGACTAAAATGTTTTCTTTTCAGGGTACTGGTGCTACAAACACAATGGTTCGCATCAATGAAAATGGAATGGTCGTTGGTACCATCATAGTTAACTGCGAAGGTATGAGAACATTATAACATTAATGACTTACAGCCAGTTCACGACTTTGTACTAAGCGGTGAGTGGTGTACTTTGTAAGTACGTGAATTGGCCTCGGGCGGCGGTTCGTGGCGTGTTACAAATATTTCCATACGTTTGATTTTACAACTCGCCGCCCCCGTTAAATTACCGCTCACAGCGGTAAAGTCATGAACAGTTCGTTAAGATTTGGAAGCAGGCCTTCGTCCTCGGGGTCGCGGGATTGTTTATACGGGCTACCGTGACTCTGGAACGTGAAGTGCAATTAAAAGTAATTCTACAAAGCAAGCAAGGCTCAAGCAGCCAATTTGTCTGCACTTCACATGAAAATGGTATGTTTATTTTTTTATGTGGTAAAATCATCCTATGAGTCCTCCCACCCAGGGCAGAGCGGGAGGGGGACTGCCAGACTCGTACTGACAAAAATCCACGGTGTCCTTCAACAGCCGTTTACGTTCCGGGGTCACGGTAATTCGTACAGTCCCGCGACCCCTGCAGGCTTTGGCCCTCTGGAGGGGGGTCTCGTCACTCTGCTGACACAACGCGCCGTCAACCCGAGCTTGGTTCATTGTCGGACAGCGAGTTCCCCATGACTCTCTGCCCGCCTGCCCGACAAAAATGGTAACAATGCAAATCTGCCCACAGGTTTCCCCGAGACCACGACCCTGGACAGCTTGACGGCTGCTACCTACTCCAACCACATGAGAAACCTCTCAGCCAGCGCATCAAATGCTCTCAAAGAAATTGTAAGTCAGTGATACCATAATACCTCTTAGACCCAGCTTAATTAAGTCGCGGTACTTCTAAAGGGTCGCGGACCGTCTTAACAGGTAACCGTGGCCCTCGAACGTAAAGGACTATTGAAGGACACCGTGGATTTTAGTCAGTACTTCCGCTTTACCTAATAAGGAGGACTCATTTGATGATTTTGACACGCTAAAAAATGCATCAAGATGCATCTTATGTTGGTTGGTATGTGTCAAAGGTGTGGTGTGTGTGGTAATCATTAAGTCTTCTTAAAATTCTTACTTTGTTGGAGTCGGCTTCCATTGTAATCAAAGTTCTTAAACAATACGTGTTGGATGCAACCGTTTTCAAAGTATTTCGTATTTCTACCATAACCTTTAAGCCTTTGTCAAACAGACAGACGTGGCGAATGCGAAGCGTAACGTTTTTATTTGTGATGTATGGAATTCTTTGAATCCAGTCACATAGTCGATTCGACGTGTCGCTTCGGTTTGCTATCGCTTCGGACTCGCTTCGCTTTCGCCTGTCTGTTTGACAAAGGCATTAATAAGATTGAAAGATTTATGTTTTTTTAATAACCTATGTCAATACGGTATTTCTGATAGAATGCTTTACTTACACTGGAAATTAAATTTATCTAAATTAATCGTTCGGAGGACTTTTCACTTATATAATTATAGCATATTTGAAGTATTCACTGCGTTTATTATATGGAAAATTGAAAAAGCGCCTCTAGTATAGAAACGAGCGAGGAACTATTTTTTCTAATTCAATTAACATCAAACTTCCAACTTACTTTATGACACAAAAACATAAAATTCATGATAGGGCTTCAGATTTGATTATCCGAGTCCAGAACTAGCCGTCAAAGAAAACGTATCACGATTTGAATTGAAATTAAATTCATTTCAATTGACTTAATTGACTGATTTAATTTCAATTGACTTGTGGCTCAGAAGGCTGCACAACTGAAATGGGACTGGGGAGGACATGTATGCCGCATGCCGGAAAAACTGTGGGCATAGCTAACTGGTGCCCTGAGACAGTAAGACGAGGTCGTGGTAGGCCACGTAGAAGATGGCGGGACGAACTGGACAGGTTTCGTCCGAACTGGAAGGAGGATGCCCAGTACCGTTAAAGGTGGAAGGAGTGGAGGGATGCCTTTGCCCAGAAGTGGGACAGACCAGGCTCTTACAAAAATGACTGTAAAGCTAACTAACGACGCGTGTTGTCAATATATTATTATTCCAGGATGTGACTGACGAGCTCAGGGTCTTGCGGCTGGTCTCCAAAAAGACTGAAGCTGTGGTGGCGCCCGATGAGGAGTTCCACCTCGTTGTGGTCATGAGGAGACAGAAGAAATAACATCAACCAGACTGTACCAGTTTTGGAAACAATACGAAGAACTATCGAATAGTTTTAGTAAATTTATTTTTCGGAATGGGTTCGGAAAAATTAATGTCTGTTATTATTTATTTATATTTCATATTGTGTTCGAGTCGCAATAAATAATAATTAAGATTTTTGAAAATTGTCTTTGTTCTTAATGATGAAAATCTACAAACATCTCTTTCTTCCTTAACAATCATTACTTTATTTACCTCTGATTTTGAACTCTTTGAAACAGTGAGTGAGTTTGAACACAGTGATAATCCCAATCTAAATGGCAGTAGACACAAATAGATTAGACAAAACAAATAGATTTATTTGTGAACATAATCTCAATTTACTTAAGTTTATGATTTGATTTAGTTGATATAGAAATAGCTCGTATGCTCGTGTCAAAAAAAGAAAAAACAAACCGTGAAGACCGAAGACAGAACAGCCAAAACGGTGTACAGTCGCACAGTAATAGTTAAACCTTCAGCAAACTAATTTGCATTAAGTTTATTTTTATTTAGTAATTGGCTCGCCTTGGACCACTATCCCGCCTGATGGTAAGCAAAGATGTCGACGGTCAAACACGCTTGCATAAAAATAACCTTTATACTACACCTGCGTGGAAAGTACCTTGATACTTTATCAAATTTACGGTAGAAAGTACGTCATTGCATATCGAACAAATATGCGGGGAGAAAAGCTCTCTCTCCCCCTCAGATGCGTTTTCTCCCCGTATCAAGGTACTTTCCTCGTAGGTGTAGTATATAGAACTATGTATCTCTCGAGAGAAAGTGCGATTCCCGATCTCTGGTGTTTTAAAGCCCTCGCCTACGGCTCGGGCTTCAAACGACACCCTCGACGGTAATCGGTTACTTTCTCCTCTTGGTGAACAATATACTAATTCACTCTTGACATGACTATTTTATCTCCATCTCTCTATAAAACCAAATTACCTTCAGGAAACTCCAACAGTACTGCAACCTGTCTGGAATTCCCTGCCCATGCTGCCAAATGAAGGGGAGTCCTGCCAAGTTTGTCGATCCTCAGCTTCTCTGCTCCGAACTTGATAAGGAGGCTGAGGGCATCTCCTCCAATGAGGGCGGCGTTGTGGCACGCGGAGACCAGGCCTAGACGACATGTTGCGTTGGGACTGGCACCGACGTTCAGTAGCCTGGGGAAGAAAGAAATTCGATTTAATTTCGGAATATGTTTGTGGCGAGTAATGAATGACTCGCCGACCGATCATGAACCATACCCGGGTCGATGCGTCGTGTTCCACGCGCGCCTCAAAGAGCTGTCAGCAATCTGGACCCTGGAGGGACTGTCTTATAAGGAAACCGTGACTCCGGACGTAAAGGGCTATTGAAGGAACACCGTGGATTTTTTTCAATACGAGTCTGACAGTCCATCCAGAAAAAGAAGGCTGATAATGGCTCAAGTCTTATTAAAGATCTAACTACTATGTTACTGTATAATGATGTCTACGTCTCACTAAACTCAGGGTAATTGCGCTCAAACATGACGGGGTCTGCAATTGTCGATCATAATCTAATGACGCAAATTACTGTTAGGTCAGGGACTATAATTATGTTGGTTTGTATAACTATCTCACGATGATATATCAGTACAGTATAGATTAGTTTGTGATTTATAGATATTTGTTTTTTTTTGCGTTGGTTAAGTCGACAGTGGCGACCCAGAAACCATTGAACTATCTATCTATCTATCATTAATTAAGCAGAAAAAAATCCTATAGAGTACTCCGCCACGAACCGAGATCGCGGGGCTGGATCAGGTAACCGTGACTCTAAAACGTAAAAGACTATTGAAGGAAAACCGTGGATTTTAGTAAGTGCTAGTCCGACAATCCCTTCCGCTGAACCCAGGGTGGGAAGGACTCATTTAATGCTTTTACCACGATAAGAAAAGGACTTCGACACGAACCTCTCCAAGCTCTTCATTTACAAATCATCATCTGCCTAGCCTTTTCCGCAGCCTTTTCCCAAAAAAAAAGCCTTTTCCCACTATGTTGGGGTCGGCTTCCAGTCGAACCAGATGCAGCTGAATATCAGTATTTAACATGGAGCGACTGCCTTTCGGACCTCCACAGCCCTGTAACTGGGCATAAATATAGATCGAGTGATTCATACGTAATTGAAATGTTGCTGAAATGGGTGTGAATTTCAATTATTATGAAATACATGTTGTCGCTCCGTCGTGAACATGACGCATCGCTAGAGGCGAATGATACATTCATTCAACAGTCACGGGGTTTGTTAACATTAGCATTATCATCAGCTTGTAATATTTCCCACTGCTGGGACGATTCCTCTCTATGAGACGGAAGAAGCTATGATCCACCACGCGAACCAGTTGTTAAATGTCACACATCTTCGAAACTTTGGTTCTGGTAGCATCAATTTTCAATTTTAATTATGCCGCCAGTAAGATTATTGAAAAAAAACGGATATGTATTTTTTTCTTTTGTTGAATTCATGTATGTTTACAAAGATATAAGGCATCAAAATTAGAGAGCGGGGGCTCGTGACGTCAGAAGAAACTGTACTTGCTTGTGACGTATTGGCAATTTTTAAGCCCTTGTCAAACAGACAGGCGAAAGCGAACCGGACCGATCCGAAGCGATAACGAATCGATACGAGACGTCAAACTGGGTGCAGCGAACCGAGGCGCGGCAGTTGTATTAGCTATCTTTTTATTAACGACGTCAAACAGAGCAAATACGCCTTCGCCACGTCTTCGCATCGGTTCGGTCACGCTATCGGATCGCTTTCTTTTTTCTATGTGACTGGATTCAAACAATTCCATACATCACAAATAAAAGCGCCTCGCTTCACAATCGCCACGCCTGTCTGTTTGACAAAGGATAAGTGCCCTATCTCCGTCAATTTTGGTTTACGTTATAAAAGAAAAAAAAACGTGTCAAATATCTTTTGATAATCTCACTGACGGACTAATTAGATTTTACAGTCAAATAAGAGTATTTGACTGAACTCACTTCGTATTTTACTCCATAACACGGACCTCAATAGTTAACGCACAATACTCCAACGCATATAAACACGTTTGTTCCTAGTTTAGCGATATGCTTATGCTAATAACTAACCGTGCCGAATTTCATTATCCGTGCCTGAACTAACAAAATGATATGCGATTGTATCTATTGTATTTCCCTATGTTTTTATAAAGCATGGGTTAGTTTTCATTGTTTTTACAATAATTTTATTACAAGTACTAGGGGGGAGGGGAGGGTATTAATCCTAATGCCATACTGTCCGAGTAAAAAGTCAATAAATGATAAACTTAATTGAGTTTTTTTTTGCAAAGGGGCACCCTCACGCGTCGCAGGACTAAACAGCTACGGTAACCTCGGAACGTAAAGGGCTATTGAAGGACACCGTGGATTTTAGTCAGTACAATTCTGACGGTCGCTTCTGCTCTGCCCTAGGCGGGACGACTCATTTGATGATTTTACCACGATAAAAAATAGAAATCTCAACATCAATGCGCTCTATTTGTAATTAAATGTGTCCGACGGGCCGCATACATTACATTACACATACGCGAATACTTATGTCCGGCGGGCCGCATTCGTTACATTAAGCATACGCGAATACTCGTCAGTCAGGGATATAGTATTGTAATGTAATGATCTAAATTTAAAATAAAATGGCACATTACACGCAAATAAATAGAGAGAAAATATTGACGCTGTAGACTTGTCTCTATCGTAGACTTCTCTACATACAAACATTTATTTTCTACTTGTCAAACATCGCCATGCTTGGGACGATAGAGATCTTTCTTCAATCTGTCATTATGTCGATTCTCCCGTCGATATAACTCGTTTCTACGGTGCTCATGCTACGCGTGCTGGTCAGAGAGCCCCATTAGACTATTCTGTTCCACTTCTAAGTATAGACCTTCTCTATTCTTTCCACTTCTTTCGATGGTGTGGTGTCTTCATCTCGTCAATTCAACGAATCAATGAACTCGACACGGTTAGCGCAGTGGCTCAGCGATTGGACTGCTGCGCAGCGTGTCGCGGATTCGATTCCCGCACGGAACAAATATTTGTTATCCTACAGGTAGTTGTTCCGGGTCTGGGTATTTGTGTATGTGGGTTTCTAAGTTTGTAAACGCACCCACGACACAGGAGTAATTCCTAGTGTGGGGAAACGTTTATAAAATATAAAAAAATTGTTTCAAATCAAAAAAAGATTCACGAATGAATCATAGCTCGTACCTATAATATCATATAGTGATAAACAATAGTTTTTTCGTAAATATGTGGAAGACAGCAGTATTAATTCACTTTTGAAGTTGATGATACCTATATAGTTTTTTTGAAGGCATATCAATTACTATTAATTTAGATTGCGTATCATTAGTAGCTTCATCATAGTTAATATCAATGACTCAAGAAAAATTTAACCAGGTAATATGGATAGTATTGTAGTCATGACAATAAAAAAAAATTAACCAATGTTTTTTTTTTGTGGTTTGATCTCGGAATTGTTTAGCGAGTCGACGCGTGACTTTATTATTATATGCATTAAGAAGATTCGTATATGTTCCGTGTAAAGAGTAGTAGTGGCCCAGCACGCGCAGCATGACTATAATCTTTCTATTTCTATTCTACTGAGAATAGACAAAGTTATTTCTACAAAATTCGTCACTTTTTTCTCGAGATGTCGAGTAAGACACGACAAACATACGTATAGAAAGAACTTCATAATGTTGAGCTCCTTGAGTTTTGAGTCGAGCTACACGATAACTGAAATGCTCGCATTGACCGGACGGGTCCACTCAAATCTGTGTGGTTCTTACTTTAACATACCATTTCAGACACCTGCATGGTCCTCGTTTTGCTTGAACAGTATAATGTCTGGACTTTAAAAGATACAGTGAGTTTGTTTCGGCTGTTTCTTCTCAGATTAGTCAGGTACGAAACACCGGTCACATCTAACTTTAAAAATATTATTTGACGTGTAAAAGTGTTTTTTCAACAACCAACTTGCTTAATAAATATCATTGTTACCACATTTGATACAAGATAGGATTTTTTTTCTATTTTTTTTTTTTGCTGTGGTTAAGACGATATATAGATCTTTCTACATTCTGTCAGAATATCTATCCTTCCGTCAACAAAACCCGTCGCTAGCAGTAAACGCAAACCGTCCTTAGAAACTTTACGGCGGCATAGTAATTAGTTTTTCGTGTCGATAAGACAGTTAAAAAAAGCTGCAATAAGTAAAAAACACCAACCTTTCCACCTCCTCAAGATCATGGCTCTCGATAGCTTCCAGCAGTTCTGTGTTTAGCCGCTGCAGCCGCCTGTCGCCCCTCCTCCAGGGCTTCGACATCACTGCTCCTGACTCCAGGACTGGCGTGCTGTTCACTGTGGACCCCACTGATGATGGAGTCATGTCCATTATCAGCTTGGGGAGCGGTGGTCTTTCTAAGGAACTGTCGAGGAAATAGTAGGATTGTGTAGATATATTTTCAGCGTAGAAAAGGATAGATTTCTAGAAGTGAGTATGATAAAATATACTAAGTTTTAGGCGATTATATTTTCCGTCAGTCTGATATAAACCTTATGCCAGTGAGAAAAACGGTCATTGCTCTGAGGCCTGCCTTTACACGTGGTATCCTATCCATTTTTAACGAACGCCCTGTGATTAAAATTATGATGATGGGCATGGTGGGCCCTAAAAACACTGAGTATCTTCTTCAAGACCTCATGCTCAGCAATCAACTACTAGAAACGAGGATCTGACAAATTCGAAGGATACTATGCCGGCGGTATGCCTTGCCATGCCCGCCGTCTATTGAACAAAGCGTTGTCAATGGGACAAAGTGCCTGCGGGGCCAAACCCGCTAACTATACCGCCGGCATCGACATTACGGTGTGTAGGATCCTCAAGAACAAATAGCAATGCAGTACGTACTGGTTCCCTGATAGACCCAAATGCCTGGGTCTGGCCATCCTGATCCGGAAGTCACTCGCCTCGCTGGGGCTGAGGAGTGGATGTGTGGCCTCATCCTCCTGGCCCCGCTCTATGTCTGTGGAAAAAAAAAACATCTATAATAATATGTATGATCTAATAAGCCTGCCGGGATCGCGGGACTTACGAATTACCTTGACCCCTGAACGTAAAGGGCTATTGAAGGACACCGTGGATTTTAGTCAGTACGAGTCTGATAGTCCCTCTCGCTCTGCCCTGGGTGGGAGGACTCATTTGATGATTTTACCACGATATAAAAAACGATGGTCTAATCAGATACAGAATATTCTTTCTTCTTCTAGTCCATAAATGTTTTTAAACGCACCCACGACACAAGAGAAATTACTAGTGTGGGGCAACGTGTTTTTAAACAAAAAAAAATAGTATCGAAGTAGATTCATTTCTTTATTCGCCCTGTATGGAGAGGAAGGACTATTACTGACTTTGTAGTCAGTTTATAGGCGGAAAAAAGAACATGATGTATACAAGTAGATCATGTTATTTTTTCCGCCCCTTAAAAATGCTCCTTAACGTATTCATCATCTGCCTAACCTTTTCCCAACTACATGGGTCGGTTTCCAGTCCAACTAGATGCAGCTGTGTTTCCGAACGCATACAACCCTAATCTCTTCAAAGTTAGAGTGAACAGGCTTCTTCTGGGTAAGCTCGCTCCATCGTCGACCTTGTCTTAGTCACTCCTGACCTAGACTAAGGTTAAGAGCAAACCCTTTGAACATAAAAAAGCTGAATATCAGTATTTTACATGGAGCGACTGCCTATCGGACCTCCACAACCCAATAACTGGGTTATACGATACCCCATGGTAAGACTGGTTCCTACATAGTGTTATCCTTATATTTTAACACGCGCTTGTGCATTACTAAACTCTACATTTAACTCATACGCCTGCTGTAAGATATTTTGATCCGAAAAAGTTTTTATTACCAACAACATGTTGTGATCTTCAGTTTTACCAATCATTTGATTGGCAGGTTTACAATAGAGACGGAACATCAAAGTCAATCAATAACTGAATTGACAGACGGTTCACAAATAGACATTAATACTGACAAAAAAAACTTGTAGATAGATTCTACATGATTCTTTCGGCGCGCGGGCATAGTCAGGCATAATAATTCCGAAATAAAGTCTACGTTTTGTTTTCAGATAATAGGTACATATTACCACAGGCGAAAAACTAACTTATATTATTTACACTTGTTTATGCCTTTTGTGCGTAGTAATTTAAACATGTTTTAAATATTACTTTGACGTTAATAGATAATGCCTTTGTCAAACAGACGCGCGAGTCCGAAGCGATACCGAACCGAAGCGTGACGTCAGTCCGATAGTTCTGTCACGCTATCGGATCGCTTTCGCTTTTCTATGTGACTGGATTCAAACAATTCCATACATTACAAATAAAAACGTCACGCTTCGCATTCGCCACGCCAGTCTGTTTAACAAAGGCTTAACAGTTTTCACGCCTCTGCCTACCTTTCTATGACTTATGATCTAATCCTTACCTTCAGAGAACAACGAAGCAATTTTTTTACACTTTTTACTGTCCACTTTCCAGTCGATTACATCGGGCATTTTGAGTTTTATCAGTCGTATAACCGGGTAGCATACGGGTTTTTAACCGAGTAGAATTCGGATAGAAGACTGGTTAAACCCGCGTATCATCTGTGTATAATCCGATAGTGTCAATATTTATTTAAGTTTAAAAATTTATTTTGAAATAGTTTTTCGGATAGTGTCAACATTGCTTTAATTTTTTTTTAATTAAATATTACAATCGGTTGTTTCTGATCAATTATATTATATCTGTATATATAAAAGGAGAACTGACTGACTGACATATCAAGGTATAGCCGAAACTACTAGGGCTAGGAATATGAAATTTTGCACTCGGCTTCCTATTATAATGTAGGGGAGCACTAAGAAGGGGTTTTTGGAAATTTAACCTTTAAGGGGGTGAAAAGGGGGAATTAGGAAAGCACGTAACCCACGTGGACGAAGTCGCGGGCAAAGTGCTAGTATGGTATGAATATTCTTAGCATAATCAGTCTATGTTCCCACAGTTGGGACACAGCCCATCTCTGACAGAAGTAGAGGGCTGTAATTTGGATAATCCACCGTGCAAGTTGATAGATGTTACACGTCTTCGATTTTTTTTTAAGACATGGCCTGCCGGGGTCGATCGACTAACGAATTACATTGACCCCGGTACGTAAAGGGCTATTGAAGGACACCGTGGATTTTAGTCAGTACAAGTCTGACAGTCCCTCCCGCCCTGCCCTGGGTGGGAGGACTCATTTGATGATTTTACCACGATAAAAAAAAGACATGGCGGTTTCATTTCGAGATATTTTTTTAAACCTAGCAACAGTTACGGTGCGGTTGGCGTAGTGGCTGAGCTATCGTCTGCTCCGCATCGTGTCGCGGGTTCAATCCCCGCACGGATTTAATATTTGTATGACCTACTAGTAGTTGTTCAGGACCTGGGTTTTCGTATAAGTGTTTTTCTGTTTGTAAAGGCACCCAAGAAACTGGAGAAATTCCTAGTGTGGTGTAACGTTTTTGAAAAGAAAGAAAGCTACGAACTACAAGTCTACAACTCGTAAGGCCGGTACAACTGGACCATCAATACATTTAGCGAGCTTGTCGATGACGCGACGCGTCGCAATTCGAGGTATTTCCGTCTGAGCAATTATTTCCAGAGCACCTAAGTTAAGAGCAATTTTTTTATACCCGATTGAGCACCTATCAAAATTTTGACAAATTGCTCAATTGGAAATGAAACTATAATTGAAATCTATTCCCATTAGAGCAACTATGGTTTGATAACTTGTAGTGATGCGGTGTTTAGTATTTCAGTTAACCATCCCAGAACGGTTTAAAAATATACCACCTTGAAACCATGCTAGCCTAGTATTTTTGCTGGTAAGTGTTTCACTTAAACTTCCCAGAATGATGAAACGTACCTTCTAGAACCTATATTACCGTGACCCAGGAACGTAAAGGGCTATTGAAGGACACTGTGGATGTTAGTCAGTGTCTAACAGTCCCTCCAGATGATTGTATTTTTGGTTGTAAAACATACAAATCGCACGAACCGCGTCATAAGCAAGCTCGCTTAGCTTAATACTCATACAGGCAGCCTAAAACAAGCGCGCTTTAAAATTTTGCAGTCATCTTATCTTACCGTGTAACACGACCTGAGTATGCGTAAACATTGTAATTACTTATTTCCTATCCAGACTCTATAATAGACGATAATATATGGCAGTCCATAAACTTTGAATGACAGATTGAGGAACGATAATTTAGATAAGATAACAATGCAAGTATGCTGATAATTTTTAGATCATTTGGGAGGATGGAGAATCAAGAAGGTGTAAGCAAGGAAGAGATTAATTGAAAACCAGCATCAAGCGCTGCTGAACTACACGTATTTGGTGCGAACCGAACTCCCACAGAATGTTGGTCACGAGGCAGGCGGCTCAGGTGAGGTGTTCCACAGCCATTGGGATCGCTCAGCCGTCACCACAGATTACAGGTAGTCTATGGTACCGTTTCCCGGGATGGACGATTAGGAGGTTTTATATAATACTAGCTGTGCCCTGGCACGCTTCGCTGTGGCACAAAAAAACGTTTTTTCGCGGTCGCGGATATGTGACTGATGCAAAAAATAGATAAAAACAATCCTTGATCCCGTTTTTTTTTTTTTGTCAAATAGCCATCTTTGAAATTAATAACTACTAAAGCAAACAGCCAAATACCTCTGTATATGTTAATTATTTAGATGCCACTAACCTCATGTTTGGATATCGTAATGACAATACTTTGTATTTATCTAAGATTCTTAAGTAAATACATACTAAATATTATGTTTGCCGAACTAACATGTCTAATCCGCGGAAGGATCATTCGAGAAGTCAAAGATTTGAGGTATTCCTCGTAGCGCTCCCGTTTTGAAACTCTCTCATTTAAGCGCTCCCGTTTTGTTCCTCCAAGCCCTCCCAAAAGGAGCGCTTCGAGGAACGATTAAAAATATTAAAGTTTATTTCCTCAAAGCGCTCCCATGATTAACTTTCGGATAGAGATGGGACTATACTAACTGAAATTATCGATAATAACTTATAACTAGGTAGGTAATAAGTAGAACACATTGTTATAATATACAACTAGCGGCTCGTACCGGCTTCGCACGGGTTTGGTAATTAATTATTTTTTTTGTTTTATTGTAAATCCTTTAGTCCACCAAATGGATGAATATAATCTGCCGACATATGTACCTATTCATATTTTTTTATTGTTTAGAAAGCTTATGATTTCTCTCCATTAAGTTTCCCATGGTCGCGGGACCAAGGGATTACCGTGACCCCGGTACGTAAAGGGCTATTGAAGGACACCGTGGATTTTCAGTACAAGTCTGACAGTAATGTGAGGGAAGACTCATTTGATGATTTTACCACGATAAAAAAAAAAATGTTTCCCATTACTACCCCCCTCCCCGCACACCTCAATGTTTTGTCGGAAGTTTTTCGTAGAAATAAGGCAATGAGGTGTCTATCGTTTACGTCAATGATAGAAATGACTTTCCTTGTCCTAGGCGGGGCGAGAGAGTGTCAGACTCTTACTGACTAATACCACCTACTGACTAAAATCACCTGCTCTGAGCCGGGACCCAGTAATTATTATGTAGGTCCTACTGCAATGTGATTATTATACGTATATAATTTATATTAGGTATATCTATGCGTTTTATTTGTAACATCCTCTTTGAATACACAATTACATTGGTCCTTGTATACACATAAGAGTGCCGAAAGCAAAAAGATATTATTCTCTCAATTTCGTAATTTGGTTAAGTAACTTCGATGTCGATGATGCACACTTGATTTTTTAAAAATTATCGATATAATTCATTACGTTTACTTCATGCTATTCCCTATTTTTAAACGTAGGAGCGCTTCGAGGAAATAAATTTTAATATTTTTAATCGTTCCTCGAAGCGCTCCTTTTGGGAGCGCTCCTTTTGGGAGCGCTTGGAGGAACAAAACGGGAGCGCTTAGATGGGAGCGTTTCAAAACGGGAGCGCTACGAGGAATACCTCAAAGATTTACTACCTAATCTATCGCTCTACGAATTTCTTTATCGAAAAGGGGAAACTGAAATTAAAAACATTGTTTTTTTTTTATTGTGTTTTTATTTGATGAAAGGACAATTAACTTGATTCTTTAATTCCATATTGTGTTACTATGAAGTTAACATTTATCCATGTATACCCGACGCACACTTTTGGTCGCGGGACTCACGAATTACCGTGACCCCAGAACGTAAAGGGCTATTGAAGGACACCGTGGATTTTAGTCAGTACGAGTTGGACAGTGCCCGCTCAGCCCTGGGTGGGAGGACTCGTATGATGACTTTACCACGTAAAAAAAATTTATGTATACATGTATTTGCATATTGTTTTTGTATTAAATTCCCAACAATGGCTAACACGCTTATATATTAATGATATCCCGTTTTTGCAGGGCTGTCTAAGCAAGTTACAGTGCCCTGGAACGTAAAGAACACGGTGGATTTTAGTCAGTACATGTCTAACTGTTCCTATGGTTCCACTCAGGGCGGGAGTGACAGTCTTTCATGATTTAACAAACTAACAAGGAAATATGGTTTTAAGGTCTGTTAGTGAGTATTGCCGTTTAAGATACTTATTTTTTTTTAAATACATACATAATACATACAGTCCGAAATCTGTAATTCCCACCAATTACTTATTTAGATAACATTACCGAATAAATATAGCTATCAGTAACATTCATGTAAATAAATACAGCTAAAATCTTTGGCTCATTTAGGTCGGAGTACTTACGCATGAATCGTGACATTCGGATTTCATATTCGTTGATAAGATAGGACAGCAATCCATTGCTTCGAGTACATTTAAAGATATAGCCAAATAATATAATAGTAACAAATTGTACAATCATTGCATAGTATTGATGTAAACACTTTTGTTAGAACTTAATCCGGATATTTAACTGTTGCAACTTTGCAAGTGCCATGGTCACGGATGCGTCCAATTTTAATTTCTAATTACATTAATAGTGGCTATATGTGACTTGTAATTCAAGTAAAATAACCTATTCCAATTAACCGAACACCAAATCCTAAATGCCTTTGTCAAACAGACAGGCGAGTCCGAAGCGATAACGAACCGATACGAGACGTCATCGTCAGTCCGATAGTTCGGTCACGCTATCGGTCGCTTTCGCTTTTCTATGTGACTGGATAAATGCAAAACCGAACACATATGTAACTGCAAATTGGTTGTTGATCTACTGGTAATTAATTGTACAATTGACAAAGTAGAATTATGACCCACCATAAGCTTATTTTCCTAAAGACATCCAAATACAATTAGGTCCACATTCGCGTAAACATACATATCCCATGGTAATGACTTTGATATTTGTCAATTTGACGGATTCAAACGATTTATTGTCAAAATGGGTCATTTCATTCCACTTTGTCGATTGTACTTACATTGCCCATTACTTGTATTATATTTCTAGCTGTAAGTTCTGTACACATTTTGTAAATATTATTACGATAAGCTTCAATACTTGTATACTTTGAATATACTACATCGTAATGATCTTTTTTTTTAACGTGATAAAATCATCAAATGAGTCCTCCCACCCAAGGCAGAGCGGGAGGTACTGTCAGACTCGTACTGACTAAAATCCACGGTGTCCTTCAATAGCCCTTTACGGTCCGGGGTCACGGTAATTCGTGAGTCTCGCGATCCCGGCACATCGCAATCATCTGGAGTATTATTAAGCACCAGCCAAGCGCTACACATACCACCAGAATTTCTGTATATTACAGGGAACAGCGGGTTGATAAAGTGGTCATTTTACCACTTCATCAACATTGCTAATACTTATCAATGTTCCTAAAATTGTTCTTTATCATTAATCTACTGTATTACTTGAGAAGATGTTTGGCATATGAAGGCATAAATGTTCAACACACGCTGGGCCCACGTGGTTAGGGGAACTGTGTATAAGACGGGGATGCGAGATACTCTTTAAGCATACTTAAAACACTAACGTAGCGCTAGTGCCATCAGGACGTCATTTGCAAGCGGCCATTAACAAATGGCGTCCTATTGGCGCTTGCGCTACGTTAGTATTGTGATAAGTTTGCCTAAGTGTGTGATTTCCCATCATACCTCGCGTGCCCGTCCTGTACATTGTTCCCCTAAATAAACTTTTTTTTTTATAATGATTGCCTACTCTTTTCTTTCACAGAGAGAAACCTTTTTGTCCCAACAGTGGGAACGCTGTAGACTGATCAAGTTTTATACTTAATGCAGTTAAGCTAGCCATTAACGTCAGAGCAGATGCTAATGAATGCAGTGCAGTGATGAATGAACAACGTTTTGTCGTAAGTATACTCGTACATATCACGATGCACTTCACACACGAAAATCCGGATTTCATACAGCTATTGATTAATCTGATAAAAAACAGTAGGTATCTAAAACCGACTCGAGACGTCTTTCATATCATATACTAAAATTAAATTAATAAGTGACGCGCCAAATTGCAGAACCGGTTATCAATGGCATCCTAGCATAAGAAGTAATCTGTAATGTGGGAGAAATTTCATAGAGTGGGGCAAAGAAAACTATGTATAACAAGAACATCCTTTGCCTGACACTGTTGACACTATCCGATTGATTCACCAATTACTTAAAACACACTTTAAATCAATTTTAGAATACACTGACTTCGCAACCAAAACGATAGAGTTTTTATTAAATTTTAAATAGGTCTATTTTCCGTGTGCTATTTCTTTTTAAAATTTAATTTAAGAACACTTATAACACCTATTCTTTTTTTAAACTTTCGAACCACACTACTGCACTGCACTTCTTATCAGTATCAGTTTTTTTTCTTAAACGACTTTTTTTTTAATTTTAAAACTCAATTTAAGCCAAGTTCACATTGTCGAATATCGCGTGTCCGTACTAAACTGGTAATATAAACTAAACAGAGTCGGCTTGTGCTAAGAATGTCGGCAAACTATTCCAAGGTCAATGACTGACGAATAATGATGACACAAACGTATTGTTTTTAAATGTCGGTATGAAAAGATAGTGGAAACTTCCCCTTGGAATGTATGACCTGAATAATTTAAGATTTATGGTGTGATTATTTACCAGTCTCACTCGCAGTTCCGCAATGTTATGGATTTCAAAGAGATACACTTCTTTATTTGTTTTTATTTTTTAATGCTAAATGTTTTAAAACTAGAAATTGTTATTTTTTTATTCATTTAGTTAAAAATAACTATTTTAAAAGACTACATAATAACTGCTTTATTTTTTTTTTAATTTATAAATCCAATCACTTCAGATCACCATTCTCAAAACGGGAGAGGAAAACATTTATAAGGAAATCACAGAATTCGTTTCAAGAACATTCCTATAAGTGTGTGATATGTCCGTCTACTGTGGAACTTAAACACATAGGCGGCTTACGTTTTCACATTACCGTTTTTTTTTTTGGGAGTCGTATTTCTTACAATGCCTTCACCTTCGGCTGAAGCCAGCAACATCTAATCATCAGACATAGGTGTCGTCAATATTTAAGTATATATCGATGCCTTATGGCCAAAAGGGGATAAGCGAAGTTCATTTCGCCAAAAAAAATGTCGCTTATCCCCTTTTGGCCGTAAGGCATCGATATGGATTCTGATTAAGACTGCTTAGCACTTCCCTTTTTACATGGCACTATTTGACGTACCTCAGCCGAGCTGTTTAACATTACATGTTATATTACTTACTAGCTTCCGCCCGCGACTCCGTCCGCGCGGATGTCGGTCTTCGCGTGGATGGTTTATTTCTCCATTTTGAGCAAAGAGATTAAATATACCTACTATAGAGGGGCTATGCGAAGAAATGTCATAGAAAAAGTGTGATCCTTTTTTCAGTAACGCCATCTAGCATAATATAGCAAAATTAGAGCGGCTACTGGGAACACCAAATGTCAGTAACGCCATCTAGCTTTGAATAGCATACTAGAAACTTTGTATAGGGATGTTACCATTTAAATAAAAAGGTATCGATAATAATAATAAAAGTTACGAGACTATTTTTTGTTCACATTTGAATAGATTGAATCAAATGCCAAAAAATTAGGAAAACAATAAAACGATTAGTGGTTTCAATGTGCACGAGTTATTTATTTATTTATTTTTGTACATAATTTTGACGAAACAGATGGAAGCCAATTTTCTTCTTTACGGTCTATTTGAACAAACCGTATCCACTTTTCACGTTCTACATTATTTACACTCGGAAACCTGCAATAACAGAACCCTACTTGAACGAATAGTACTTGTTCCTTTATTGACATTTAAATTAAATGATATGATTATGTTCAAGGTCCAATCTTCAATGTTGAGGATAATGACGTCCGATACTTTTACTACTAGTGCAACCATCCATTGACAAAAAACAAAAATATAAATTAATTTGATTTTAAGTAACTTAAATGTAATTAAAATAATTTATATTTTTGTTTTTTGTCAATGGATGGTTGCATTAGTAGTAAAAGTATCGGACGTCATTATCCTCAACATTGAAGATTGGCCCTCAAACAGTATTATATTTTAAGTGTTATTTATTATTTACCTCATAAAATATCGATGACAAAATCGATAAACAACATCACATCTCTACAAGGCAGTAGTAAAGCTATTCAGCAATAGAGGGCGTTTATTACAAAATTAACATAATGTTCTAGAACTATTTATTAAAATAATTATTACTAAGTAAATATAACAAATACTTACGAAAATAAACCGAAGTTAGATCCAGTCGTTCTACCATAACGAGATTTACAATACCGTAATGCGCAACTTGGCATATTTTCTTAGAAAATATTTTTCTTTTGTTTGACAGTTTGTCAAGAAAACGACATATCATGCCGGCGTACCACACTAGACTGAGCGACTTTTGTCCACTAGGACAAATGTTTCGGATTACGATTTTTTTCGCTATGTCCCGTCTATTGTGTAGTACAATTTAATGTCTTTGATTTTGAGTAACTCTGACAATGACATCTTATAAATATCTATTGGACCCAAATACGGCTAAGCCTATAATAATTAAGGAGATCCCTCTATTGAGCTACTGCTGTTGAGCTCGCGTTCTGTAGTAACTGAAAAATAAGTTTTTTTTTCTACGTATTTTTCCAGGAATAAAAGTAAATGGGATACTTTTATTCCTGGAAAAATACGTAGAAAAAAAAACTTATTTTTCAGTTACTACAGAACGCGAGCTCAATGCCCAGGATAATAAGGTATAATTATACCAAGTTTCATCGTAATCGAACCGTTTGTTTTCACGTGATGCCTGCATATACAGACAGACAGACAGACAGACAGACAAAAATTTTTTAAATCACATTTTGGGTTTGGTATCGATCCAGCAACACCCCCCGCTATTTATTTTTTCAATATTTTCAATGTACAGAATTGACCCTTCTACAGATTTATTACATGTAAAGATGACAATTACAGGGTGTAACAAAGTCAGTTACTGTGTCGGTGTAATATAATACATAACACTTAGTAATCTTAGCTAACAAAATTACATAAGCACTTCTTGATAATCGGTTACAATATACTCGAAAATTAATGAAGAGAACACTTGAACGATATGGTGATATATTTTCTATGAATCACACCGTTTTTTTTTTACGTGATAAAATCATCAAATGAGTCCTCCCATCCAGGGCAGAGCGGGAAGGACTGTCAGACTCGTACTGACTAAAATCCACGGTCTCCTTCAAAAGCCCTTTACGTTCCGGGGTCACGGTAATTTTTACAATCACGCGACCATGAATCACACCGTTTGAATGTTTTAAAAGAACAGATTAAATGACAGAATGTAGATAGATTTCTATCGATTTTAGCATGCCGAAAAGAAATATATTCTTCAGTCATCTACGGGTTGACCCAAGAGCAAAATTACCACCCAATTCGTCAGGATATTGCCGGAAGAGCAAACCTATTGATAAGGTAGATTTAGCACACTATCAGCTCATTCCACACAACTTTAAACATTTATGACTAAGCGAAGTTTCTTAGAGAGTTCTGTGGCTTATCAGTGTTCCACTTATTATTAGTTATCTGAACCGGATAAGCTGCTATTTTTGGCCATACCTACATAATTCATTTTTAAGCAAAAGCATCCTATAATGTTCTCATCGCTGGAACGCAGGCCTCCTCTCTGTGAGAGTAAGTGCTGGGCTGAAATCCAACACGCGGGCATTTTTATTTTATTTTTAGTGTGGTAAAATCATCAAATCACCCAGGGCAGAGCGGGAGGGACTGTCAGACTCCTACTGACTAAAATCCACGGTGTCCTTCAATAGCCCTTTACGTTCCACGGTCACGGTAATTCGTACAGTCCCGCGACCGGCGGCGTAGTGGATAATGGAACTCTCTCTCTCTCTCTTACAGAAAGGAGGCCTGTGACCCAGCAGTAGAACATTATACGCTAAGTACGTAAAAGCCGTTTTAAAAAGAAAGTAATAAATAAAACTATAAGCGATTTTCAGACCAAAGCAACATTTGCATAAGATCAATATTTGTTTAAAAAGCGATACGGTTGGTGTTTAATCGTAAAATATGTACTTATTGCGCCATCGTTTCTTTGGGTAAACAACAAAAATTACTAGCAAAAAACAACCACTTTCGAAAAACATAACCTGAATCATTGCATCTTTGGGACTAGATGAAAATCGCTTTCAGGACATCTCGTATCGGCCGCGGGAGACGCCCATGGGCAAGGGACGTCGCGAAGCGATTTCCGGCTACCGAGAGGACAGCGTCCTCCATACACCCCAGTCGCAGTCGTAGACGCCCACGGCGACAGACGTCAGCAAACGATCTCCGGCCACCGTAGGCGCGGGCATGCGAATAGCTAGTAATGAGCAACTCGCTGTCCGACCATGGACCTTGCCCGGGTCGCGTCGTGTTCCACGCGCGACTCAAAGAGTGTCAGCAAAATGAAGAGGCCCCCCTCTAGAGGGTCAAAGCCGGCGGGGGTCGCGGGACTTACGAATTACCGTGACCCCGGAACGTAAACGGCTAGTGTTGGACACCGTGGATTTTAGTCAGTACAAGTCTGACAGTCTCTCCCGCTCTGCGCTGGGTGGGAGGATTACACGCTATAAACAAAATGACACGTACCTTTATTGACAGGCATGTTTATACATCCAAAAACATTTTAAGTCACAACACAGTCACATAGCACTTCACTTGGTCACTGCAGAACGTCTACAGCCGATGATTGTAACTTATCATTATCAATTTCCTTTTCAAATATCGGCAGGCAGACTTAGAAATATCATAGAAGTGGCTATTATATCCTAACTTTTTGTCATTAAACAGGGTTATTTGAAAAACGAGTGAAACCACGGACAAAAGTAAGATTTACATATTGTGCTCTTTGTGATTTCGTGACTGTCTCCAAAACAAAAATATAGTTTATTAACTATAAAGTTGCTAGGAAATAGGTCTGGGAATTAAAAAAAAAGTTGATAACGTTGGGACACACACACTAGAAATTTCTCCTGTATCATGTGTGCGTTTACAAACATTTTATCTCAAACGCAAAAATCCAGACCCGGAACAACTATTTTCTTATAGGTCGCACCAGGCGATTGCTCAAGCAATGGGCCACCTGTGTCGTCTTTTTTACATTTATTAATTACAGCTAAGAACCATCGAGATAACCACATAGAGTAAATCATCAAAATCGGTCAAGCAGTTCAGGAACAAATTAATTACAAACTCACGCACACCGGCATTTTATTAACATACAAATAAAGATTCGGTTACTCTGTTTTTCGGTTCCGTATACGGTGATAATAACCGTTATTTTTTCACAAACAAAAACACGACATTTACTCACAAAATTCATTAAAATACTATTATAATATTAAATAGACTTTGATATAACATTTAGCAATAGCGTAACAGGAAGGAAAGAGTAAATAATACACCCAGAAGACGCCTTAATGACTCAATTAATGTGTGGACCAGTCCAGTCTACGTCACTACAGAGGATTATAAAAAAGTACGTTAGTCTTATACTTATTCGGGTTTTTGTTTTTTATTCGTCTCAACTGTATTATTTTATTTTATTGTACAAATACATAAATATTAATTAAACTATTGAAAAATTAAATTAAAACTAAACCATATAGACATCCTCAACGCTGTCAGCTGGTAATGTGCACAAGAAACTGGCGGTAGCGATGGGTAGCTATAGCCATAACTAGCCAAATACCGGCTATGAGCAATATAGCCACGGCTATGATATCCGTCAACACGATAGCTAGCTAGTGGCTACTGGTTGGCTAGATAACCGTCAGGTTATGACATAGCCGGTAGCTGCGTAGCCGCGGCAGCCGTGTAGCCGCCACAGAGCATAGCTAACTGCTACGTTTTGTAGCCGCCCCGGTATTTAGCCGGGTAGCGTGAGTAGCCAGAATAGCCGATAGCTGTGTGCGCGCTCAAAGCGCTATGTGAGTGCGACCTTGATTCGTATCGTACATCTCTTTCTCACAAATAGATTAGACAAAGAGAGAGTATTATACTTTCGTTCATTTAATAAACGAATTTAAGAAAAGCGATTATTGGAAAAGTAGCTTGTTACCGTCAGATATAAAAGTAAACACAAGAAATAAAGATCTGATAATTAGTATTTTTGATATTAAGACAAACTAGGGGAAGTTATTTCTTTTAATGATTAAAAAAGTAAAAATAAAAATAAACGAAATCTATAATCATCTGAACTTTTTGGCGCGAACAGGGTCGAATTCGGATCGTGTAGTTGATGCTGCGTTACTTAAGTCCTACCTGAGTACGTAGCTACACCGGCGCCGAGTCGCTGCGTCGCTAACGCTAATAGTCATTACTGTTCAATAGCCAAGTAGCCAAAATAGCTGGCTAGCTAGCTGGCTATTCCACAACCAATAGCCGGCTAGCTAAGCTATTGAAATTTCGGCTAGTTACCCATCTCTAACTGGCGGCGTTTCCTCTTTGTATGGCATTACAAAATTAGTTCAGAAAGATGGCGGATCATATTCGAAAGACAAAATAAATATTTGACATGTATTTTTGCTTTTGTTACTTAAACTAATATTGACGAAGATTACGAATTTATGTCACATGCAAGTACAGTGTTCACGAGCCACTCTCGAAATTTGATGCGTTCTATCTTTGTAAATATGTTTTATTAAACAAAAGAAAAAATATGTATTCACTAGCTGACCCCACGAACTTCGTAGCGCCACGGAACCAATACTACTACACTACTACTCGTAATACTACTACCACTACATCATTTGTTACAAATAATGTGATAAATGAACAACCGATTTTGAGCCAACTTCACATAAACCATCTACTAAATAGTCCGAACAAAGTCTAAAAATTTGGTTTGGTTTGTTTGTATAACTCAAGATAGGGCTGACATAGGTCAGCCCTATCTTGAGTTATACAATTACAACGAAAAGTGGCATTGAAATTTATCCTAACTAATATTATAAATGCGAAAGTAACTCTGTCTGTCTGTCTTTCTGTCTGTCTGTCTGTCTGTGTCTGTCTGTCTGTCTGTCTGTCTGTCTTTTCTTCACGCCTAAACTACTGAACCGATTTGTGTGAAATTGGTACAGACATAGTTTGGAACTTGAGAAAGGACATAGGATAGTTTTTATTACAAAAAAATAAAAATAAAAAATAAAATTTATGAAATGCTCTAACGGAGTATAGATAATTCCTTAAACTCTCAATAGATGGCGGTGATCGTTCAATGGTGTCGATCGTTACACGAGTTGTCACTATGGATTGATAGATGGCGTTGGAACCAAAATTGTACTTATTGTCGGTTGTATGATAGTTTATGTGGACTGGTCCTGTTTCGTAAATTTTAAATTGTTCCGTTGTATAATTGGTGTTCCTGTGATGCTTATGAGAAACTATATAACTAGATCCACCAAGACTATATAACGGCATACGGTTACAAATAACCTATTTAGGACGGAATGCAGTGGCGGATTTACCAATAGGCTAAGTAGGCTGGAGCCTAGGGCGGCAGATTTAGAGGGGCGGCAAATTTGCCCAAATAATAAAAAAAAACTTATAATTATATACATGTATACACATTACCTTCGTAATCCGTATATAAAAGATTATTAAACGCACTGTAAAATATAGGTAGGTACTTACTTATGCGATCATGAAGTTAAAAAATAGCGTTTCAATATTTTTAAATTAATATTGAAACGCTATTTTAATTTGTTATTTTAAATTGTAGTAACTTTTAGTAACAGTTCCTAAATTTAAAAAAAAGGGGCACCAAAAATTGAATAGCCTACTAGCGGCAAATTTGTAAATCCGCCACTGACGGAATGTCATTAAAGCCGTTATTATGACTGGGATGGCAAAAGGCGAAACTTTTATTATTCCCCGTATTCCCATCATTCCAACTGATTTGCCATTCCAATTCAAAAGAGTTCAGTTTCCGCTGTAAACTGCGTTTGCAATGACCATAAATAAAGCCCAAGGGCAAACGCTAAAAGTTGCGGGGGTATATCTTGAAAAAGACTGTTTCTCCCATGGACAACTCTACGTTGCGTGCTCAAGAGTATCAAAACCACAAAACCTTTATATTTTTGCAAAGGATGGCTAAACTAAAAACGTGGTAAACAAAAATGTCTTGGTGTAAGAAACTTTCATAATCTCTAAAACCTAAAATACTTAATAGAAAATTTGTCAAAGGAGAAACAGTATTTTTTCCTTTTGGACTGAAATGTCAAATCAGTAGAATGATGAGAAAATAAGGGAAAAATAACATTTTCGCCTTTTTCGATCGGCAAAACGGCTTTAAAGCCCTAAATGAGTATACATCATCATCATCATCTGCCTAGCCTTTTCCCAACTATGTTGGGGTCGGCTTCCAGTCAAACCAGATGCAGCTGGATATCAGTATTTTACATGGAGCGACTGCCTGTCGGACCTCCACAACCCAGTAACTGGGTAATACAATACCCCATGGTAAGACTGGTTGTCAGACTTTAGAGCTTCTGACTAACAGTAACGACTGTCAAAGATCTACAAATGACAGCCGGGACCAACGGCTTTACGTGCTTTCCGAGGCACGGAGGAAACTCGCTATGACAGATGGTCACCCATCCACTGACCAACCTCGGCAAGCGCGGCTTAACCCGAAAGATTGGCCTGTGCGGCTGTATTTATTTAGCCACGAGCTCTCCTAAATGAGTATACATCTCTTAAATTCAAACGCAGAGCTCATTATGTTGATTTTTGAAGAGTTCCCTAGAATATACCGCGAGATCGGGAACTATGTGGGTAAAACCAAAAATCTGCTGGAAGTCACTATTCCACGCGAACGAAGTCGCGGGCAAAAGCTAGTATACATATAAATAGATTATTTTTCAAAACTCTTATGCCTTTGTCAAACAGACTGGCGTGGCGAATGCGAACCGTGACGTTTTTATTTGTAAAGTATGGAATTGTTTGAATCCAGTCACATAGAACAGCGAAAGCGATCCGATAGCTTAACAGAATTACTATCGGACTAACGTCTCGCTTCGGTTCGGTATCGCTTCGCTTTCGCCAGTCTGTTTGACAAAAGCATTAATGATGGACTAATTAATTTGCAATTTATTCGTGGTACGAGTATCAAGATGCCTACTATGCTCATTATTTATTAATGTCAGCAACCAACCAGTGGCGTGTCTGAACTATTTATAACTCTGTTTGCGGTTAGTCTTATCAAGTGATAAGGACCAGCAGATAATATTACAAAGGAATTTAAACGTAGCAGTAACGAAAACATAATTGTTTCATATCTTTGCTATTTTCTTAATCTCTGTGGTTATTTTCGAGAAAATAATTATTAAAAAAAACTCTTTTTTAAAAAGGGACCGCTTTCAAAAACAATCACAAAAAAAAGTTATAATAACTTTTTTTTTCAGAAGTCGGTGGCTTTGTTTTTTATTTCATTGAATATTGCCACCGACTTCCGAAAGAAAAGTTTGTTTTTGAAGTCGGTCCAATACTTTAAAAAAAGTTTTTATTTTACCCTTTTATTAGTTTAGATATTCAACAAAAATCCTCGTATATTCGGCGTCTTTGAATGCATAGGCATAGGGGTATGGGAATGGCATAAGGGATACCGTGATCAAGAAGGCGGTTCCCCAGGGCGAGGCCTTTCCATTGCACTGCAGTTAGGTTGACTCCTGCGATTATCCTTAATGTGAATAACTCGGATGCGTAATTTTTGGTAGTGGAGACTGCGTACGCGCCATCCCCTCAAAAAAAAGTGAGCAACAAAACGGATCTATGCGAGCAACGTCACGAGATATCAATTATTGTTTTATATTAAAACCTTCATCTTCAACTTGTTTTTCTTTCTTTCAGAATTACAAAGAAACAAGACAGTAGATTATAAAGTATCAAAAAACTATGCTCTTTTTAAAAGCAAGCTTTTATAGTTAAAAAAATACTTACGATATAGACAAAGTACTCGTCTAGACGAATCAAACGAGTCTAAATTCGATGGGTTTGCGACGTTTCATTACAGAGTTCCTATGGCCACCTTCGAACTCCATCATCAGATCAGCTCCATGTCATCGTACTAACCGGGAAGTGGATCAAATTTAACTTCTAAGATTTGATTACAGACAACGGACCAGGTGAAAGTCAATAAAAGCTTTAAAAAAACGTTTATTTATAAAAAGCAACGTATATTACAATAAAAACTGTTAACAATGAAAACAGAGCACGGCTGCATACTTGACTGCAGTAGTGTTGAACATGAATTCAACATCCGTGGTCCAAAAACATTGTACAACTAGTTGGACTACAGACCTTTGGTAGAAGTTGACGGCACGGTTAGCGCAGTGGCTTAGCAATTGGACTGCTGCGCTGCGTGTCGTGGGTTCGATCCCCGCATGGAGCAAATATTTGTATGATCTACAAGTAGTTGTTTCGGGTCTGGGTGTTTGTGTATGTGAGTTTATATGTTTGTAAACGTACCCACGACACAGAAGAAATTCCTAGAGTGGAAACGTTATTTAGGAAAGAAGCAGTTGTCCAATCATCATTTTAAGTAGGACAACAGCACCTAATTCAGACTCGTGAACAACTGCCCCTACCAAAGGCCTGTAGTCCAACTGGTTGGACAATGTAGGTGGACCACGAGCTAAGGCTTTAAAATCGTTTAGGAACGATTTTAACGTGACGATCCTCGCTACTACTTCTTTTTACTTTCCGTATCTAATTTGCTCAAAATCAGGTCCATTTTAGAACTAAGTTGATCTATAGACAATTGCATTTGGTTTATAGAGGCTTTAGTTTGGTTTTTGATATCAAAAACCGCAGTTTCTAGTTCAGTCAGATATTTTGCGACATCTTTACGATTGTTTGCTTTACTTAGTAATAGACAAGCCTTATTTGTTTTAGCACCTAAGTTATCTTGTTTAATTTTAACTGTAGCTTTATATATCGCGTCCAATTTTTTTTTATAATTCTGTGATCCCAATTCATCATCCATTTGTTTTTTTCGAGATTGTGCTTTCTCAAATATAGCCTCCCTTATATGAGATGGCAGAGATCTGTAGCATTCAGATTGAGGATCACTCGGACTAAGATGGAACACGTTTAAAATTGTCTTCCTTTTCGTTAACATCACTTCAAGCGAATATGGCAATATTTTCTTAAAGATTCTGTTGTTGACTAAATTTTCTAGAGACTCTAAAAATTCCACTTGTTTGGCAAGTCTTCTAACGTTACCCAAAACTTGTAGATTGTGTAGATCATTGACTGCTACACCCACCATTAGGTTCATAAGAACTATGGCTGCTAGTATAACAAAAATTAAAAATATGATGCGTACGAGGAGTAAGGAAGTTACGAAGTCTTTGGAATCATCTGGTTCGACTAAGTCCCCATAGTCGAACTCGGATGTCATCATCACGATGGTCTTGACAAGGGCAGCCCACGGAGACTCGAAAGGTATTTGTGAGTGGAACTGTATCATGAAGCTTAGGGCGAACCCTATCAAGAGGAATGCGAAAGTTAAAAGAATCTGAAAAGAAATCGAATATTACGTTTATTAAAATTAGTCTGATAGGTGCAATCTAAATAACTGAAAATAGTAAAAGGGACAAGAGTCCTTATCAATAAAAAATCAGATACTGTATAATATTATCATATATTACTCAATCCGCATCAAAATGTTCAACAGCAAATTTTTACCACAAAAGTTCTCTTCGTTTCGCACTAAGAGCCTTTTCATGTTTACGAATATTTGGAAGTGTTTCCCGAAAACAAGAACAAATGAAGTTGAAGGTATAATTTTGACCTTACCTTGATAACGTTTGTAGACACTTTACCAAACATCAGCACGTAGTATCCCCAGTTGGGAAACCTGGACAGCAGAAACATCATCTCCAACCAGGACAGTAACAGAGCCCCAGTAGCCACGTGTCTGGGCCAGTCCACTTCGGGCAGGGAAGTATCCGTGAAGTAAGGTAGGATCACAGCCAACATTATGGAAGTGAACTTTACCCAAGTTTCTAACTGCAGGAAGTAACCGTTGCTAACGTTCATGTAGAGGATTTCCTAGAAGAAAACAAACAGAAATCCCGTTAAATGTAAAGATGAAGAATCATTGAGTAATTTTGTTAAACGAAATATATATTGAGAGGAAAACATCGGATAATTTTGAGTAACGAGAAATCTACAAGAGTCAGAAGATTGCATGCCTAATAAAACAGTACTAACCTGTGCAATTATCATAATAATAGTAATATACAAGACTACTGCCCACCCTGTAGAATTTAGAATCACTGGTGGAGGATTCTTTGTGTCTTTGTAAAAAAATACTGATATTATAAACGTTGTTAATGATAGCACAAAGAATGCATAAAATGCTAACATTGTATAGAAGAATGGCAGTAGAGCTTTCCATTTTAGATACAAAAAACTTTCTAGCAACGGGTGTACTAGTAAGCGTCTCTGTCCGTACCTATCTCCTGTCTTCAAAATCGCGTCTACTACCTTCATTTGTGTCTTCTCTTCAGCTTGAGGTACTAAAATTTTATAGTTCACTGTGACTTCACAATTGGCATCTTGAAGGTTAGAGTCATTGGTAGAAATAAATGTATCGAAGATATCCTCCATAAATTCTGTAGGCTTTAACAAATTGTTCATCATCATATCTACTGCAGTATTCCTACATTTATTAGGACCTTTTGTACAGCAAGATAAGTCTGCGCCTTCTTTAAGAAGCAGTTCGATCACATCTCTGCTTCCGTAGTGACTGGCAGTGTGGAGTGGGGTCCAGCCCATATCATTTATAATATGTACAGTGTCCTCATTATTAAAAATTATGATTTTCGCAATTTCCACATTATTGTTAATCGCAGCGATGTGCAATGGCGTTGAACCTTTTTGTGTACCGTAAGAAGTTTTCAGGCTTCTGTAGGCGTTTCTGGCTAAAAGTCTCTTGACCAATTTAGGATGATTGTTCTCTACAGCAAAGTGTATGGGCCCATAGCCTTTTTTGTCATCAGCTGTTAAGTAGTTAATCATCCTCCTAGTAATTGTATAATCATAATCTAATAATATTGTAAGTACTTCAAGGTTTCCTTTCTGGGCCGCTACATGAAAGACGTTGACTTGTCTCGTTAATGTTTTTGTAATAGAAGCTCCTACTTCAAGAAGTCGTTTAACGCACTCTGGGTGTCCATTTATAACTGCTTTAAATAATGCTGTTTCTCTTACACGGTTAGTTATGTCAATTACATTTTTTTGTTTGTCAACACTCAGTAGTTGATTAAGTATATCCACATTGCCTTTCATTGCTGCTAAATGAATTGGTGTCTCATTTTTGTTATCCTGAAATATGATGTGACATACAATAATATTTTGTGTAAAAATCTTTTTGTTTGGTTCGTAATTTTCAGAACCCGGTTTTTTTTTTACTAATCTTAAAGGTTAATTGCACCTTTAGGAAAACAGGGTGAGTCCCAAGTTTATATTACAAGTTATGTTACTGCAGGGAGTTGATTTATTAATTTAGTTAAGATGTTAGCAGTTTAGTTTTGTTAGTTACGAACTCTTGCTGTGATGCTGGCTCCAGCGTCTATCGCGATGCTGACTCCTGGTCCCCATTCCTCCAGGATAGCTTTATTAAGCACAGTGTGGCCGTCTTTGTCTTTAACATCTACTACTACTGGAGTGTCTGCATCGCTGACCCCGCGTGTTGCTAAAATCTAGAAAAAAAAATTGAAAACGCTAAGCAAATCTTGAAAATTATAGTTTTACAGAAATATTTGAAGATTCACACGTATAATAACGGGTGGTGAAGCGGATCTTATGACGTTCTGGCTAAGGGAAACTGGTAGTGCACTGCCATAAAATCGCGTGCCACGCATGCAAGCAAAATCACACGATTCCGAGAATCGCCTTTATCAACATGTTTTTTTTGTTTCCAGGAACTTCAAATAAAGGGATGCAATCTAGTACTAGTTTTGGGGTTGAAAGCTCTGAATCCACAAGATTGATCATCATTCGTGGTGATAATTATTAATACACATAAAGTCATTAGCATTTCCCCGTCTTCACCCCCGCTGCTCGGCTCGTAAGCCTTCCTCGATAAATGAACTATCCATAACAAAAAAAATAATCGAACCAGTAGTTCAAGAGAGATTCAACCAAATAAACTCTTCAGCTTTATAGTATTACTATAGATAAGTCTGCAAAGTTCCTAAAAAAGTTCTTACCAGCAAATGTTCCTTCAGTTTCTTCTCAATGCACATATGCAGTGGCGTCAGGCCAGCTTGGTTAAGCCAGTTCACTGGTGCGTTGGCTGCTACCAGCACCGACACAGCTTCCAAGCTACCCAGTTCCACAGCAGTATGTAGAGGAGTGGTAACTCTCTTCCTGTTCACGTTTATGAAGTTCTGGCAGCCGGCATTGATAAGCATTATGACTAGATCTGCGAAACTATGATCCAGTCATTTCATAATATTGTCATTTCGGTTGAAGATGTCGTGGAAGCAAACGAAATGCGACCAAATTAAGCTAAAGACTAGCTCAGTATTTAGTAGTAAAGAGAATAAAGATTTATAAGAGTTAAAGAAACAGAGAGTGGAGCTGTGCTTGCGCACACGCTTGTGTGTAAAAATAATCTGGCGGACTATACATACTTCTGTGGGTTTATGTTCTGCTCCGTATAGTATGCTGATCCGGCGACATCAAGAGGTGTCCTGCCAACAAGGTCTCGTGTACATGGTTGTGCACCAGCGGCGATCAGAAGGCGAGCGCAGTGGTAGTGGCCGCGCGCGCTTGCCGCATGCAGAGCTGACCAACCCAGTTGGAATATCGGCAGCTGATGGAATGAATAAGAAAATAAATGTTCATCATCATTGTATCAGCCGTAGGACGTCCACTGCTGAACATAAGCCTATCCTAAATCCAGCGCGATCGTCTTCATCATCAGATTGTCTAGGTGGGCTATACAACCACCTATACTGGTGGACACTGCTGATGTCTCTGCGCTTGCTGATGCGTGGTCCCCATTCGGTAACATTACAGCCCCATGTTTGTCATAATTTGATTTAGAAACAAAGTGCGGTATAGTTGTTCTTTTGACAAACATAGTCAAAAGTTACCGCTATCTTACTCACTCTTCTAACGGTACGGTCGGCGCAGTGACCGAGCAATCGGCTGTTGCGCTGCGTGTCGTAGGTTCCATGTAAGATTTGACCCATTCACACTATCTGACAAGGACTTTTTTTTTAGCGTGGTAAATTCATCAAATGAGTCCTCCCACCCAGGGCAGAGCGGGAGGGACTGTCAGACTTGTACTGACTAAAATGCACGGTGTCCTTCACTAGCCCTTTACGTACCGGGGTCACGGTAATGGGTAAGTCCCGCGACCCACAGCCCCATGTTTGTCATAATTTGATTTACGAACAAAAATGCGGTATAGTTGTTCTTTTGACAGACATAGTCAAAAGTTACCGCTATCTTACTCACTCTTCTAACGGCACGGTCGGCGCAATGACCGAGTAATCGGCTGTTGCGCTGCGTGTCGTATGTTCCACATCAGGTTGACAAGGACTTACGCTTTTTTCGAACTCTTTGCAGTTATGGTCTATTGCATTGTCTTTCCAGTAGTTCGGCAGTTTTGCTCTGCTGGTCCCGAAGTCACACTTCACATTGACCATCTCCCTCACGTTATATCTGAGTCTCTTGACCTCCTCCTCAGTAGCTACTGTCATGTCTTCCGCTTCTAGCCTCTTCTGCAAGTCTGTAATTATTTGTTTGATGATCTGGTGAGATCCTTATTTTGGGAGAAGTTTTGTTTATTGTCTAGTTCTATTTTGGGCGTGGTCACACTATTCAAAGAAAAATAGAAAAGAAAAAGGTATCAATTTAGCATTTTTTTACACATAGTCCTTTTTTGAACATTTGTTCAACTCAAGTTGATCCTTTCTCACTCAAGAAGTTTTCATCTAGAACTGTCAATTTTACTCGTTTTGCAACACTAGATACACCCTGTCGGTTGACAATATCGAAAGTATTGGAAGAAAAAGATGGATAATAGGGTGAGGGACGAACAGAACCGAGTAGTATGTCAGAAATAATGGTAGTGACATCCTCAATTGCACTTAAATCGAGGCTGATACACTAATTAACTACAAATATTATAGGCATCCCAAATGCTATTCATGTCAATGAATTTATGCTTACCTTCAGAAAATCCAAGTAACACAGCAATCTGCCTCACATGGCCAGCCCAAGCGGCCAAGTGCAGTGGAGTACGACCAAGCCTGTCCATTCTCTGCCTTTCAGCCTTAGCATTGAGGAGTGTTGCCAGGGCATTGTCTGACCTCATGGCAGCCAGGTGGCAGACTGATACGCAATCGATACCACAAGTCGCGTTGGGGTTAGCTCCAGCCTTGAGTAGTCTGGAAAAAACAATTCCCTATCATTTGTAAAATTCCTGATAATGTATAATATGCAGTTCAGTAGAGTTATTTTTCTCGTCACCACGGTTTGCAAAGTAGCTGACCAACCATGTATATGTTACCAGAAATGAAAAATTACAATTCCTAGGAAATGTATACAATTTTGAAACTATTCAGGAATTCTATAAAAAAAAGTGTTTTAAGTTTTCAGGTAGACGGAGACCCGCTGCTTCGGGGCTTCTATTTCCGCGTGCAAGGTTTAAAGGAACCCAACCAAACCGAACCTCGGGGTGCCCAAGAGTTGTTGGTGCCTTTGAAAGTAGACGACAAGGGCACCCTGAGGTTCGGTTGCGTTAGGTTTCGCACATTTCCGAGCGATTTTGAAATTACATACATTTCCTAGGAATTGTACATATTCAACATACATTTCCATTAACATATATTTCCGTTAACGTATACATAACTGATATTAAGTCTTTCCACCTTAGGTGAAGGTGAAGGGATTATCAGATTCTTTTGTTTTTTTTTAAGAGCCTGGTTTGTCCCACGACGACCTCCCCCCACTCCTTCCACCTTTCATGGTACTGGGCGTCCTCCGATTCCATCTGATTCTTAGTAGCTAGAAATCCAACCTGTCCCATCAGTAGCCCTTTTTGTCCCAGGGTTACGGAAACCTGCTTTAACAATCTCGCAAACCCCTCCAGGGTTTGGCCTTATAGTCTCGTTACTTTGTTACTTCCTTACCTTTCAATTTCGTGAACATCCCGGTGCTTGACTGCTTCTAGTAACAAAGTGTTCAATCTGGTGAACCTCCGGCTTCCTGAGCCTACGTTGGGAAGGGTGAGGGTGTCTATCGGGGACTTCAGCAACTTGTCATCAACATACGACACTTCTGACAACTCATCATCGTTCGGACCAGATCCAGTATATGAGAGTTGTACAAGCGGCTGACGATCTCTGAAATATCAATTAAAATTTTGAAACTGCTCTCTTTATTAACCGACTTCGTGTGAAAACCTCTTTTTGTAGCTGGCCGTTTAGAATGAGTACGAAAAAGTACATTTTCATTATGACGGATGTGTTTATGATTGCCGAAATCTGAAGAACTGAAACGACGTTACACTATGTAGGGGGTTAGGTTTTATTTTCGTTACAAAATTTCTTGATTCGTTCGCCGCGCTCAGAGCCCGCGGTAAAAGCTATGAAACCTGATTTTTAAAACTACCTACACAAAATTTGTCAAATAACGTTTCTTTCAGTTACTTTTAGCTTCAAATAATTAAGAATAAGTTATGTTTCATAAAATTGGATCCTTACTCCACCGTATCAAAGAGACTGACACTCCTGGGCCGACACAGCTCACGCATCTCGCTGCTGTCGCCGACTGGGTCCAACAATGGCTGCACGATTCTCTCCTCATCCTGGGCTGAACAGTGCGCTAAATTCAACTTATCTTCATACACAGATCAACTTCACAAATATAGACAATTTTGAAGTGAAAACTTCTTTAGCGGCGTTATGCACTTTTTTTGGAATGGGTAAAAAATGTTAAACTCGCGTCAGGACACGTGACCTGATCGAAAATTTGTAAGACGGCGCAGGGCGCTTGCGCGAATGTTCGTGTGTGTTTATTACTATTCAAGTTTTCACTTCTGCCGGCACTCCCAGAGTACAACCCGTCGTTTTTTTTTAATTTCTTCTGTTTTTTATTGAAAAACATCGTTTGATAAAAGTGGGCATTTGTTATTGCTGTTCTCGGCTCCCTATCATGCTCGCCTTCGGCTCGGCTGAGAGTTTTGCCTCTTACGCAACAGTGGCGTAGCTAGGCCAGAAGGGGCCCCGTATCAAAACTTGTTTGGGGCCCTTCTAATCTAAGTTTAGTAGAACAAAGACAATAGCACACTGACTCGTGTAACGAATGCTATGACTGAGTCATTAAGAGAATTTTTGAAGGGAGCTAGAAAATTAAGAATGCTGATCGACTGATAGTAGCTCATTTTTAGTTCATTAGCTCATTCAAAACTAGATATAGCCTTTTTGAAAATAGAGTTCAATAATCGGAGCTTTACGGCCGCGATAAGTATTCATTTAAGAGCAACATTTTATGTTTTTATTCCAATCGTCGGAGGCCCTTGACACTTGGGGGCCCCGTATAATTGATACGGCTGATACGGCGGTAGCTACGCCTCTGTTACGCAATAACAAAGTTTCCCCACTAGTATAGAAATTTACTATCTCATCCATCACTAAATTTTATTTAATTGAATCTAATTTAATGACATTAGGTATTTAATTTTATTTATAATATTAAATTTAGTTATTGTATGTTTAATTTAATTTTGTTGAATTTAATGTGACAACATCGTTCAGACGCCAGCACATCTACCCACCTGAACCTGTCAAATTTCATTAATAGATTTTCAACCTTATCACAATAAAGTTCGATTGTTAAAATTTGGCAGATTGGAGTAGGTTGACCTACTGGCCTACTTTTAATTTTATTGATTCTTTGCTTATTTTTTTTATTTTCTGCTTTCTTTTGTTTATTACAAAAAAAATGGAGTAAGTCTGAATAAAACAAATGAATAAAACAAAACGAGACTAACGGCATTTTATTTTATGGACAACTCACACTTGACTAAAAACGTTATTATATATTCGAAAATTTAAGCAACAAAAAGTTTCCTAAAAGTTTTCCTGTATCTCTTAAGAACTCGGGTTTACCCTGTTGGCGAACTTAAAAGATTATAAAACTTTAACACCGCTTATCGACCGAAAAAATCAACAACAAAAACATTAATTTTGACAAATAAATCACAACTTTCAAAAACTTACTAGCAAATCGAATATTTTTAACACTACACATAGAACTGGTTTCGCTCAGCATTCTGCACGCTTCTCTCACAATTTAAATAATAACATGTACGCTGACGATCCCAGTGGACTGACTCCACATAATGTCACACAGAACTTGTTTATTTTTCCTTATTTTGCGTCATTTAAACCGGTTGTATTTTTTATATAACTGTTGTAAATGTTACTTATACGCTGACTCATCTATTAAACCTATAAAAACAGTGCGTCAAAGAAATGTACAATATTAAAGCCTTTGTCAAACAGACAGGCGATATCGAACCGGACTGAGTCCGAAGCGATAACGAACCGATACGAGACGTCAAACTAGGTGCAGCGAACCGAGGCGTGACAGTTGTATTAGCTGACTTTTGATAAACGACGTCAAACAGAGCAAACACGCCTTCGCCACGTTTTTGCATAGGTTCGGTCACGCTACCGGATCGCTTTCGCTTTTCTATGTAACTGGATTCAAAATTCCATACATTACAAATAAAAACGCCTCGCTTCGTATTCGCCACGCCTGACTGTTTGACAAAGGCTTTAAAAATCATATTCACTCATACATTACGTTCAGGTAAATACTCGTATATGCATTATCCAATTTATAAGTTGATCGAGCGTTACTCATAAACTTGTAAAGACTTCTAAGCTACGACAGTAACAAGTCAATTAGCTAGGGGATCAAGTGTGGACGGTATTTGACCTCCTTTTTTACGGAACGGTGCCCTTCAATAGCTTTTTACGTTCCTAGGTCACGTTTACCTGTTACTAGTTGAATTTTGCGTTACAGGGTCGCGGAAACTCTTTCGAGTTCGAGATGTTACGAAAGAGTTTATTAGGTAATTCCCCTGACTGTACATATATGGAATTACGTGGTTTGAATTTAACTAATTATTAATTTAACCAATTGACGTAAGTACCTACTTTAATTTCCTATTATGTATTTGTTTACTTTAATTCATGACTTTTATTCTTCGTAATGAATCATTATGTAGTACCTATTTACCAAGCAGAAACTACTAACTGCTATGATCTTTTTTTTTAGCGTGGTATAATCATGAAATGAGTCCTCCCACCCAGGGCAGGGCTGCAGGGACTGTCAGACTTGTATGACTAAAATCCATGGTGTCCTTCAATAGCCCTTTACAGGATTTGGCTCTCTAAAGAGGGGCCCCGTCATTGTGCTGACACTCTTTGAGGCGCGCGTGGAACAGAAAGTCTACACCCGGGCATAGTCCATGGTCGAACAGCGAGTCGTCCATTACTCGCCGCCCGCATCTCGTCTGTCGCCGAACGCATCTACTTCTGCCGCTAGGTTGTGAGGACGCTGTCTTCTCCCTCACGCGTCCCGCCTCCTGCCCGCGCGGTACCGGCGCGTCTGTGGCTGAACGATCGACTGCTGCACAGTGAGGCGCGGTTTCGATCCCCGCAAGGAACAAATGTTTGTATGACCTACAAGTGTGTAATTATACCGGGTCTGGGGGTTTGAGTATGTGTGTTACTTTGATTGGAAACGCACCCACGATACAGGAGAAATTCCTAGTGCGGAGTATCGTTTTTTTTTAATACAGTATGAAAATTTATGAAATGAATACTCAACATTTTATTTAACGACTAGCTTCCGCCCGCGACTGCGTCCGCGCGGATGTCGGTCTTCGCGTGGATGGTTTATTTCTCCATTTTGAGTAACGCTGACAATGACATCTTATAAATATCTATTGGACCCCAATACGGCTAAGCCTATAATAATTAAGGAGATCGCGGTTCTACAGAACAACGTCTATGAATGAAACTAAAAAATAAGATTTTTTTTTCTACGTATTTTTCCAGCATAAAAAGTATCCCATTTTATGCCCAGGATAATAAGGTATAATTGTATCAAGTTTCGTCGAAATCGAACCGTTAGTTTTCACGTGATGCCTGCATATACAGACAGACAGACAGACAGACAGACAAAATTTTTTTAATCACATATTTGGGTTTGGTATCGATCCAGCAACACCCCCCGCTATTTATTTTTTCAATATTTTCAATGTACAGAATTGACCCTTCTACAGATTTATTATATGTAATAATAGATTTTTCTATTAATCACAAAACTAAAGCTTAAGGGTGGACTAGGAATATCGACTAACTACAGTTCAAATACGTCACCCGACTATTTTATAAGCTATAAAACAATGTTAAGCCCGTCAGATGGCCTATCAAAGGCTTAATGCCACTCAGAATGGACCGTTCCCCAGGTAGGAATTTGTTAATATGTACACAATGCAGGGGAATATCAGAAAGTGAAGTGTTTTTTTTAACGTGGTAAATTCATCAAAATAGTCCCCCCACTCAAGGCGGTACGGGTGGGACTGTCAAACTTGTACTGACTAAAATCCACGGCGGTCTGTCAATAGCGCTTTACGTTCCAGGGTCACGTTTACCTGATAAGACAGCCTCGCGACCCCGGCAGGCTTTGGCCCTCTTAGGGGCCCCCGTCAGTAAGTTAAGTTTTATCACCCGCTCACGACCTAGCCTTTAAGACTTCATAATACGGCCCCAGGATGGAAACTGGTGACGTATTGTGTACGAAGGGCCACACATGCAGACATGACTCTCTTAGTCTTCCCTTCTCTTCACATAACTTAATAGTACACTACAATTAAAACTAAACTTCTAAAACCTCTTAGAAAGAGTAAAATGGAACTTCTGCACAATAATTTAGGTGTTTTATGAAATGTACTGTCACGGGTGACTCGGACACGCAGGCATCTTAATATTCCATCAATACAGGGATTCCACTGGAATCCAATAGCCATACAATCTTGGAAAAGATCCCGGTATGCACCCTACAGAGTCATATAGGTGCTGCAAGTTGCATTGTTTGAAAAAGGATGAAAATGGGTGAGAATTTTCACTTTTGCACAGCTCGGGCAATACTTCCCAGGAAAACTGTTGTGGGATGCCGATACTTTGTTATGAGTTCAAAATATAAAGCCAGATTCCCACGATGCATGATATTGCGGACGCTATGCTATTCCCTATAAAACCTTTGTCAAACAGACAGGCGTGGCGAATGCGAAGCGTGACGTTTTTATTTGTAATGTATGGAATTGTTTGAATCCAGTCACATAGAAAAGCGAAAACGATCCGATAGCGTGACAGAACTATCGGACTGACGTCTCGTATCGGTTCGGTATCGCTTCGGACTCGCCTGTCTGTTTGAAATCTCATCACTGGACTCCACTCATGTGCTCTTCGACGAGGTGGCTTTGAGATCGTCCGATCGTGCAGAACAAGTGATGAGCGCTCTTGTCGCTTTCAGCAGCTTAGTGAATAGCAAACTATAGTCCAAGCGTAGCATGAGCGCTGCGGTCGCGTTGTTACAGGGATGTGTTTATAAAGAACTAGCCTTTGCCAGCGGCTTCGCCCGCTCCTAACCCCGCCCCACCCCCCCCCCCTTATGCCTATGTCACTCAGGACCAATACAGCTACTGGTAAAAGAATTTTCAAAATCGGTTGAGCAGTTCCCGAGATTACCCCCTACATACAAACAAACAAATTTACCTTTTTATAATATTAGTTTAGATAGCACTGCAGCTATGCACCGCATAAAAAGGCTTTATTTCTTCGACTGACGTGTCTGCGGTATCACGGACAATACTCTTTCTATGGTGCATATAATTCGGTGCAGGCTGGTCCACATCTGTCCGCAATATCACAAACCTTGGAGATCCAGCTTTAGATGTCATGTTAATTTTATAATATACTAGCTTATGCCCGCAGCTTCACTCGCATCAATTCGGGATAATTATATTCTGCTAGTAATATATGTATAACTAGCTTACGCCCGCGACTCCGTCCGCGCGTGTCGGTCTTCGCGTGGATAGTTTATTTCTCCATTTTGAGTAACTCTGACAATGACATCTTATAAATATCTATAGACCCAAATACGGCTAAGCCTATAATAATTAAGGAGATTCGCGGTTCTACAGAACAACGTCTATGTAAAACAAGTTTTTTTTTTCTACGTTTTTTCCAGGATAAAAAGTATCCTATTTTATATCCAGGATAATAAGGTATAATTATACCAAGTTTCATCGAAATCGAACCATTAGTTTTCACGTGATGCCTGCATATACAGACAGACAGACAGACAAAAATTTTTTTAATCGCATATTTGTATAGATTTAGTCATAATTAGAAAGACACATTGCGCCATCTTTGTTGTTGTTGTCCTCGGGTACAATATTTTTTCCGAATGAAGCTACCCTATGTGCGTTTCTTTGGCGTCGCGGGTCTCACGAATCGCCGTGACCCCGGAACGTAAAGGGCTATTGAAGAACACAAAGTCTGACAATCCCTCCCGCTCTGCCCTGGGTGGGAGGACTCATATGATGATTCTTTAGACCAGACAATGCACTTTAGGATGATCGGTTCAGTGACTGAGGCGTAAACAGTTAACAAACTTACTGTCACATTCTTAATATTTATAAGGAATAGGATTAAGAATACCTAGTTACGATGTATTTAGGCACCCACCCAGTTGTTTCAGTTTGTTTTATTAGTTATCTTTTCAGCCATTTGCCGATCACTGCTGGTCATAAGCCTAAGAACGCCAGTGATCCCGGTCATGGGTAGGCCGCTTCCATCCACTGCTCGACACCTCATTCAAATCATGGATCCATCGTACTGCAGGTTGGCCCAGGGTCGCGGGACTGTGTCATCAGATAATCGTGTTCCCCGAAATGTAAAGGGCTAAAGGCTTGAAGGACGCCGTGAGTTTGAAATTCCCGACCCGCCACTCTTTTTCGTGGTAAAATCATCAAATGGGTTCTCCCACCCAGGGCAGAGCAGGAGGGACTGTCAGACTCATACTGACTAAAATCCACGGTGTCCTTCAATAGCCCTTTACGTTCCGGGGTCACGGTAATTCGTACAGCCCCACGACCCCCGTCCCGCCCTGGGTGGAAGGATTCATTTGATGATTTTATAACGTTAAAAAAAACATAAAGCGCACTACACTACGCTTGCCAATACGTGGCCTCCACTACAACACAGTCTACTCCTTAATTAAATCCTCAACATAAATACCAACGTTTCCCTAAAAGTCCCAAGTCAAAGTCGAAACATCTTACCTTCTATATTTATCGTCACATTTCCCGTAACATATTATCTACGCGGACGTATAACTCCATACGGTGTGTGCACTCCATCCATCCATCCGTGGGCATGCCCCATCCGCAGCGTGCGATGAATTTTAAAAACAATAAACTCTAAGGCAGGAATACGGTTTTATATTGAAGGTTCCGTATCTTATAGTACACTTAGGATTTAGAATTTGGAGTTTAGATCAGTATTTAGCCTTCTTTTGAATACTATATCCATTATTTATTCGGCTTAATCCCAGTTGTAAATGTCCTTTTGGGTCAACCAAAAGGCTTTGGCCTTGTTTTGTTTTGTTTCCTCCTTAATATAAACTTATAAACTTTTTTTTTCATTTATTCGTTGGAAATTGAGCCAATTCGCCATTTAATTTCTGTGTACGACACTCCGTGAATGTTTTTTTTTACTGCAATTAATTTAATTAACAGGGGGGTTCTATTGGTAAATCTTTGTGAATATAAATCTTTTTCGATAAAAATTCACAAACTTTTACAAAAATAACCATGCAACACTACATTTATTTAGTTGTGGAATCAGGCGTTGCTTTGCTATGCATCCTATTTGTTGATCCAGGAGATAAACTACCATTATTTTAAATAAAAATAGGATGTAAACTAACTTGGAATATCTTGTTAATGCGTTGCAAATCTTTATCTGTATCATAAAAATCTGTTCAGTAGTTTTAGCCTAAAAGAGCAACAATTATGCACATTTATTTTTATTTATAATAATGTAAATTAAGGTTCTTTAACCTAATAGCTTTACGGAACCCTACTCCGCTCACTTCCGAAGCACATACGTCGAGAACTAACGCTCAACTCGAGTGATCGATTATTTAAGACGGTGAGAAATTATTAGTCGAGCGTCTAAACTTCACTGCCCAAGTAAATTAAAAGTAAACTGTACCATTTTGTAAATTGTTTACGTTGAAGGTATGGAACAGAGGTGCACTTTAAAAGTATTTTTTATACGTTAGAGTAGTTGGAAAGATCCATTTTTTTTTTATTTGGCTGAGCGATGGACTTCTGCGCAACGTGTCGCGGGTTCGATTCCCGCACGGAACAAATATTATGTATCATCTACAGATAGTTGTTCTGGGTCTGGGTTTTTGTGTATGTCAGTTTCTATGTTTGTAAGCGCACTTACGATACAGGAGAAATTCCTAGTGGGGGCAATGCTTTGCCTTTTTTACATAGTATTTTAATCAGAATGTTAAATATAAGAGCCAGTAGGTAAACATAGTAAGCTCGGCATTCCGTGAAGTGCCAGTTCCGCGTTGCCACCGTACTGTCACGAGCAATAACATGACTATACACTTAACAAAATTCAAACGCAATTTACTTGTGAAATACTAATTTCCACTTTGAAATAAGACCTATTTCGTAATACGTAGTATGGCTTGCAAAATAGAAGTCTAATGGAAAAAGTTTAATCAATATGCTAGCAGTAGTATGGTCGAACATCGCTTTTGAATACTGCTTAGTGTATACATACTATTGCTCGTGACTGTACACTTCAATATCAGCTCTTGGTTTCCAAAACGCGCGTTAAAATACCGCGTTTAAAAGCGCTCAATGTGTACGCGCTGTAAGGTCTCCCTAAATCTAGATTATTCCAGTCCTATGACAGATTATTTCAAAGCCAAGCCGATAGCCAGTATGCGGGTACTATTGTGTTTAGACAACGTCACAATGGACGCTACGGGCGGCAATAGGACGCCTTCGGTTATGAAGATGTCGATGAACGGTCCTAACGCCCAACTTTGGACCGAGCCGACAAAGTTTCAAGTTATCGGCTTTGTAAACATAGCGAGTGCGAAAAATTAGTTGTACCGTATTTCTGGTTTGAGCTAAAAAAGATTAACACTGTAAATAATTAATAACCTATCTAGGTTTCTATTTTGATTCCGATCTTTATCTTTAACCAATCAATTTTTCAAAATTATTATGTCTTGTGACTGGGACTGTAGCACCATAATTTTGTAGTATTTTATTTTTTGTCCTTGACTATTCAAAAGTGCTGGTCATCATCTGCCTAGCCTTTTCCCAACTACATTGGGGTCGGCTTCCAGTCAAACCGGATGCAGCTGGATATCAGTATTTTACATGGAGCGACTGCCTATCGGACCTCCACAACCCAGTTACTAGGTAATACGATACCTTATGGTAAGACTGGTTGTCAGACTTTAGAGCTTCTGACTAACACTAACTACTGTCATAGATCTACAAATGACAGCCGGGACCAACGGCTTTACGTGCTTTCTGAGACACGGAGGAATCTCGCTATGACAGATGGTCACCCATCCACAGACCAACCTCGGCAAGCACGGCTTACCCCGGAAGATCGGCCTGTGCGGCTGTAATTATTAGGCACGAGCTCCTCCAAAAAGTTCTCAAAAGTGCTGGTGTACATGAAATAAATGCTATGATTTTGATTTTCAATGATCGTATGTACAAGCTGAAGTGGCGATGGGCGGGCCACATCGCTCGTAGAAATGATAACCGATTAAGAAGAAAAGTTCTGCAGGTCTCCCACTAGGTGGACCGACGACATCGTGAGAGTCGCGGGCAACTGATTAATGAAACTGGCGAATTGTTGTTCGACCTGGCGGTCTAAGAAGATGCTCAGCACTGGAAGTCTGATGATGACGACGACAATGATCAATTATCGATCGAAACCTATCGGAGTTTTCGATATGTCATTTAGAAGCAGCCGTCAACAAATAAACGAATATTGGTATGAAATCGAAAATTAATTTCAGGCGCAAATGATTATGGGGTCCGGGGATCATTACGGGCACTACTCTAGGAAGTTTTTTCTTGTCATTAAACTTTTTACTCCTACCCAAGCTTGGTGGTATTGGTAAAACATTGATCGTCTTACTACAAATACTTAGGATAAAAAATCAGTTTGTTCGACGTGCCCGTACGCAATTTCGTACTGTAGATCCCCTTGTTTCAACCACCTCGGATGGATTAACAAGGCCGTTGATGGAATACCTGTGCTTTCAACTTAGATATTTTCCTAAAAAAGTTTGATTGTTACACAACTCCCGCTAACTTGATTAAAGCCTTTGTCAAACTGACAGGCGATAGAGAACCGGACCGAGTCCGAAGCGATACGAGACGTCAAACTGGGTGCAGCAAACCGTGGCGTGACTGTTGTATTAGCCGACTTTTTATGAACGACGTCAAACAGAACAAACACGCCTTCTCCACGTTTTCGCATCGGTTCGGTCACTCTTCGGAAACGCTTCGCTTTCGCCTGTCTGTTTGACAAAGGCATAAAAATTAGAATATAGCTATCTAAATAGGGTAGTTTACTGCATAAATACTCGTTAATTGAAAATCTGTTTAGTCCGTCAGTTAGAGTATTGAAAAATAATGGACACATATTTTTTTATGATATAACACATCAAAATTCTAGAGTCGGGGGTTCGTGTCGTTAGAAGCAAGTGTAAACTGTACTTGCTTGTGATGTATTGGCAATTTTAAAAATGTCGTAGCTTCAGTATCAAAAGAAAAAACACGTGTCAATTTACTTTTGACGATCTAACTGATTGACTAATTCGACTTTTTCAGACAAAAACCCTATTATGTCGCTTAACTTTAAAAAACCAAAATTCAAATAAATTCCGCCATTAAAAATAGGTGCTTTGTTTTAAAATGTACCAAGACAAAGGCTTGGGTCGGTCGCATCAAATATTCAAAGGATTCCTGCCTGTGTTTGTACATAAATTGGGATCAAAATTCTGTGAAGTGCGACACCGAGTGGTTGATGCATGTTTCATTGGTGTACGGTCGTGTGAGGGGTGGCGTGTACTTGCAAAATGGTACATATTTTAAAATGTCCGACACTATTTGATGAGAATGTCTGTTTGGAAGGTGATTTTTAGAGGATTTTTTACGATTTTTAATCACGTTTTATTGTTTTCGAACAGTGAAATACATATTATGTACACTTTTGCTTATTAAAGCAACACTACGAAAAAGTGTGAGTGCTAAATCAAAATGACTTTCAGCATGATTCAGGTTAGAGAAAAGACATGACAATTCGGTAACTATAAAAAAATCGCTTCATCTTCCTTACGAGAAGTGGTGTGAACAAAACCGTGTTTGATACTGATCACATCATCATCATCATCTTCTTGCTCTGCACTCTTCTCCAAAGTTGGAGCAACACATTTTCTTCTTCCATTCTTCAGACGACAAGTCATCAAATATTCCTTCATCACTACATAGTATAAAGCAAAGTCGCTTCCCGCTGTCTGTCTGTCTGTCCCTATGTATGCTTAGATCTTTAAAACTACGCAATGGATATTGATGCGATTTTATTTTATAGATAGAGTTATTCAAGGGGAAGATTTATATGTATACATAATGTGCATAATATAGTAGAGATTGTACCCGTGCGAAGCCGGGGCGGGTCGCTAGTTTAATATATAATGCCGGCTCTACACGATAGCCAACATTGTGGCGAACTGTGATGGCCAATACCATTCGCCATCATGTAGAACGGGTGTTGGTGCGCATGGCAGTAGGTATTGGAATGATGGCCCACAAGTTAGCGCAAAATCCGTGTGGTGTCGGTACATCAAAGGATTGTGGCCGCAGTTGTGGCGACACGTCTACACGTTGGGCGCGCTATTAGTTTGATGCTAGCTCCCGAATTGATCGCACGCACGACTTGAATTTAATTATATATTACGCGTCGTAAGTAACTAGTGACAAAATGGTAGTTACAATGACCAACGAAGAAACATTTCGTTTTATAGAGCTTTATCAAGCCGAAAAACTTTTCTCTTATACACACTTGCGTAGTAGCGGTATGCAGAGAATAAATAAACCGCAGCAGCCGTCAAAAGCTCAATATCCATTTTGTCGTCCGCACATTGGCCCGAACCGGCAAACTGATCGACCTTCCAACGTGTGGACGCGATCACAATTTCTTGGCAAACATCTTTGCCACAACGTTCGCCCATATCTTGGCCAACGTGTAGAGCCGCCTTAAGGCAATACTAATAACCACAAGCCTGCTCAAAAACTTTAGAACTTCAAATAGATCAAAGTGACCGTATGTACGACATTGAAAATATATCTATAGTGTGGTTAGTACAAGCAGATCTTAAAACAAGTTAGATTAAACCTGGCTAAAACCTCTAGTGGGTTTAACTTTAGCCTGCCCCCATCCTTGCGGTTTGCTACTACGGGAACAAGTCAAGTTCGGCTACAAGTCAAGTTCAGAGAGTCACTTTTGTACTAGGAGACTAGCGATCCGCTTCGGTTTTTCGCACATAATTTACCCATGAAGAAAATCAGAAGAAGGCTTCACGTAAAAAAAGCAAAATATTCTTTCATGTAAACCTTTACAAACATAAACAAACATAGAATAGCATAAAGTCCACTCAAATCTGTGTGGTTCATTCCTGTCCATCCCGTTGCCAGATTAATTTTTTGTCAAGTCATGATTTTGAAACTTTTTGAGTGAAAAAAACGGGACTCGTACATCGAAAACGGGACACAGTAAAAAAAAAATTAGAGGTTTTTAAATATTTGGGTTTAATTTACCTACGTTTACGTGACAATAGATAGCAAAAATAGCCATTGAAAGGTATTTTAATAAAAACATGATATTTTAAATCAGATTTCAGGTAGTCTTTTTATTTTAGTATTTTGAAAAATAAAAACAAAAATTTAAGTCATCCCGGGAAGTCAGAAACGGGACTTAGCCTGTCCCGCGCTGGACATTTAATTTTGATTGAAAAATCGGGACGTCTCGCCAAAATCGGGACGTCTGGCAATGCTGTCCTCGTATGACCTGAGCAACACAATGTCTGGTCTTTAAAAGAGACTGTGATTTTTCAGTTTATTTCAACTGTTTCTTATATCAGTCAGCTACGAAACACCAGGCTCATCTAGCGTCAAAATATTAGTTGTAACGTCTAGGAAACTAAGGGTTTTTCAACTAAGAAAATTAATATAATTTAACATAATCAGCTTAAAATAATCCCGCAGCTGGGACACCGGCCTACGCTCTATGAAAGGGAGGGGCTGTAATGTACCACGCGGGCCTATTTTTTTTATCCTGGTAAAATCCACCGTACCGGGGTCACGGTAATTCGTAAGTCCCGCGACCAGCACGAAATACTTTAGGTAGTTTTAAGTCAAAATTTATATTCGCTTAAATGTACATTCAATGAAGTATTTTTAGAGAAAGTAGTCTTATTTAACTTTATTTTATACAATTACCTACATGTTTACTAAGTTTTGAAATTGTTTACTACAAGTTTGTTATTATTTTTAAACTCAAATGAGTCAGATTTCATGTCATTCATTTGTCTTGTAGGGATTTTAATAAGGAAAATTATGTAGTACTTGTAATATAACAATAAATAATTATTGTTAATATACTAAATCAGTATTAGTGTGTTCGGAGAGGACAGTGCACGATGTTGAGAGCTAAACCAAGTAATAGTCGAGACGCAAAACGAGCAACATATCACACTTCTCGCGACTCAGGTAAGAGTTTACTAGTGTCCGACCGAAGTTACGGCATCTCCCTATGCTATTCTCTATAAAAAATCTCATCTTTGCACTTTACAATGTGGTCTTCGACAAGGCGGCTTTGAGGTGCAGCGCAAGTGCGCGTCAGTAACTTAGTGAATAGCATGTTAAGCCCTGCGGCCGTATTATGACGTCTTAAAACCAGGCTTATTCCAGTGAGTGAAAGAGACAGAGCTATACAAGTCGTCTAGCGCCACCTCATTCACTCACTGGAACAAGCCTGGTTTTAAGATGTCATAATACGGCTCCTGGTGGCCTACCATGACTTCTTAAAGCGTGAGTGGTTCCGCTCAAGGTACGAGATGGCGCTAGACGACTTGTATAGCTATGTCTCTTTCCCACAGCCTAAAGACTCACGCTTTAAGACATAATAGTAGGCCACCTGAGCGCTGCGGCCGCGCTGACATAAGGCTGTATTTATCAAGAATAGCAATACAGCTTCGGAAAAAACTTCGACTTCAGCCAAATCTTTGAATCATTTTGGTCAAAGCCGAAAAATTCTGTTAATCACCGAAAAATGAACTGATGTACATACGTGACATAGCGACGAATAGTATTATACTGTGTGCGGGGGAAAAAATCACACAGTTTGAGAACTGTTATTATTTTTGACAACTTCCCAGGTAGCTTTAATCATCTCGTGATAAAATTAAACATAAATTACCTCACTTCGAGCATGCCTTAAAGAGATGCCAGGGAAGATGTCACTGTGGTCACGTGTACAGGTTAGCTCAGGGGCGACCAAAGTCTCCCCAGGGATATGCCGTTTCATCTGGCTTTGGAGCTGGACCCGGCCTCCGTTTCATGAAGGTTTCTCACCAACAACAACAAAAGAGGTCATAATAATATCGCCAGGCTTTGCTCTGGCTAGTTGGGGAGATACTTCCTCAAGCTTTTAGCTAATAGAGGCCAACGAGTTTGTAATAATTTCAGCATGGAATTACTTTTTAAACCTATATTGTCCCACTGCTGGGCCAAGCTCCTCCCCATAACCTTCCACTCTTCTTTTTGTGCGACTTTCTCCGGTTACTTTCTCATGAACGTCACTCCAGCGTTTCCTAGGCCTCCCGCGGCAACGACGCCCGTCCGGCACCCACTGCGTAACGACTCTAGCCCATCGATCCTGATAAATTCTGTAGACATGGCCCGCCCAACCCCACTTCAACCTGGCAGTCTTATTGCCCACATCAGTGATTCCAGTTTTGGATTAATTTAAGGATAAAATAATGTAGAATATTTGCAAACAAGGGTTGTTTTTCTAGCCACATGAGAGCCAATGATAAACACCAGTAGGTTGATAACGAAACGGTCGTCCGCCATTCTTCAAATCAGAAAAGTGGCAACTACTAACGTTGTTATGGCTTGTTTACTATAATTAGAAATGAATGGGGTTTAAATCTTCAGAATGTGTCATTGGGAGGAAAATAATATATTGAGGACCGCGAAGTAGGTAGGTGCATGATAAGCTGATGTTGTGTGCATGTGTGTTTACCATAGAAGAATGCAAAAAGACAAGACGAAAGGCCCTTGTGCGTCTGGTAGTCAGTACAATTTCTTTGTTCATCTTGTTGTTTCATTGAGAGCTTAGATATTTCGTTCAGTTATTTTTTTCTTTAACCGATCATGTGTGATTCGGCCTCAGGCACCAAGGGTTACGAACCAACTTGCAGTACCATGTACAAATCATACATCCATGAAGTCAACTGTATTTGTTCCTTTATTATTTTAGGTCAAGGAACTCAAAATGATGGAGAGAACAGCTTTTTGGTACCAGCACACGAGCGTCAGCAAAAGTCCAGGAGTTTGGATCCTGGACAAGGAACACGGTAGGTGTCTCCACACTCTCATTTATAGGTCTTCTATATTATATTTTAGGGCTTAAAAGTTTGCTTGAAAACTACTGATTTGAATTTTAAAAAATACTATTCGAACCAAGAATTGCTAGTTTTTACCAAAACCAACACACAATACTCGTTTACAATAAGCAGTTACATCCCTAAAAAAAAACCGAAAAAATGTTGTCACTATCATCAGCGGGAAGACGTCCACTGCGGAACATAGGCCTCCCCCTTACATCACCACGCTGAATGACAAACCGTCACTTGCATCATTTTGTCGGTCCGCTTAGTGAGAGACCTGCCTACGCAGCGTCTTCCGGTTCATGATCGTCGCTGGAGAAATTTCCTACCCCATCTGTCCCGATACTTACTTAAACCCGTTAATTTCAGGTTGGATGTTCCAACACCCAGCAAGAATAATGTGACAGTGAAGCCATTCTTTCCGGCAGCTTTTGCAACGAACCTCACTTTGAACACTTTGGAGATCCTGGAAGGAACGTTAACGATGAGACGAAGTGCGACACACGTCACCAAACTAAACACACGACTCATAGAATCGATCCCGGGAGGTGATACTGCATTTATGAGCAGGTGAGATATTACTTCTTGACTACGAGTTACAAAATCACGTAACGTGTGTAAATAAAATAAATTGTATAACCCAAGGGTTCCCAAACTTTATCAGCTCGCGGCATACATACAGGTTTTGAATTTTTTCTCGGCGCTAGCTAGTTTTACCAGATGAATAATAAAACAATTATACCCAGTTCCAAACTCCACGAAATCAGAGCACGTGAATCTGGGTTTGTAGCTGCAAAAGAAATCAATGAGACCATAATCTTCTTTCTGGTGGATATTTTATACATATAGATAATCTTGGTTACATCCGGAGAATGGTCGACCCTCGCGTTTCGCGGCGTCTCTCTGTACTCTCTACTACGCACTAGGGCGCCGCGGCGCACATTTTGGGAACCCCTGGTGTATGAGCATGCCACGAGATGACTGGTGAAGCGAAAGAAACATGTGAAAAATGAATTGCACGCGTCTCACTTCTAGCAAGTGGCATCGCAAGCAGAGATCGTGATCGACGTGTTAATACCAGTTGATGTAGACGAGCAAATTCACATATTCAATAAACAGCTTAGCTCCATTACCAAAATCTAAGACATTCCTTACTCGAGACCGACATCAAGCATATTCACATCGACCAGGCCCGTGCTTCTTGCATCTCGCAGCGGATTTCCAGATCTATCACTTGATTCACTGTCCTATGAAATTAAACCGTTTTGTCTCAAACCTCTAATTTCGTCCACCATCTGCTAGCACTTTCGTTACGCTATGTGGTATTGGAATCTCCGAAAGCGAAGCGTTTCCGAAGCGATACAGAACCGAAGCGAGACGTCAGTCCGATAGTTCTGTCACGCTATCGGATCGCTTTCGCTGTTCTATGTTACTGGATTCAAACAATTCCATACATTACAAATAAAAACGTCACGCTTCGCTTTCGCCTGTCTGTTTGACAAAGGCATTAGTGGGTGAACCGTTCATGTTCTATCAAACTTAGCGGCACAGGTAACTTTCGCCAAATGCAAATACTTGGTATTTACAGTTAACCTAGCTTTGGACAACTGAACAATATAAACTTCAGGTCGTAAAGACAGATTATTTGTTCTAGAATGTTGGCTATGGGTGCCAACGCAAACGCGACGTGCCGCTTGAACCACGTGTCAGCGTGTCACATAGCAGCCATGCACGACAACGACGCTCTAGGCCTGTTGCTCAGGTCAGGAGCTGATAGCTCCAGGTCTGACAAGTACGGTAGAACACCTCTCCATCTAGCCGCCTGGGCTGGGAACGTGAAGCAGATTGCTTTACTGCTGAACTTTCCAGAAGGTACGATGACTTATTGCGAAAGAGTGGGTCCTATGGATACTGCGTTATCTATCAACTACGTTAACGAAGTGACTTCATTAATGTTTGCAAGTCTCTAATGACTGAAACTGCGTAATAAAAGGACCGAGCCATGGAGCCCGCCTTCATACAACAAATGACCGCGTGGTAGTACGCACGATACCGTAATCTCAACGGTAGTCGTTTTCTTTTTTCATTGATGTAAACTAAAAACTGTTCAAAAAACTGAATCAACACTGCAACAACACATAAGGAATAAATCTGGAATCTGTAACGGATAAGTACCGTATCCGCGCAGTTACCGGTCAACGCAGTTTCAGGCCAATAAGGGTCTATTGTCGAAATTATACAATTTTAACCGATTAAAAAAAGAAGGAAGTTCTCAATTCGAAACGCATATTTTTTATTTCAGCTCTAAGAAAAAGTGTGGTAGACTATGTCATATTATCGCCTGAAACGGTAGAAGAAGTAACGAGGCATAGTCTACCGGTGAATAAGCTTACAAACGTCCCATGCCGCCTCAACGTGGAGTCTACCACCCTGCCAAGTGAATGGAGCGACGGTATGGAGCACAACTGCAGGAATATTAAGGAAGTTGTGAGTGCTTTTTATAGATAAATAGCTTTTGACTTCAGCTTCGATATGTTCTTTTCCTCCACCAATTCATCCCCTTTGAGTTTTATGCAAAAAAGTAGGCTGTCTCCCGTAGGAGGAGTATACGGGAGATGGTCATAAACTACTTTCTTTAAAACAATTCTGTTTTGGAAGGAATGTCTTTGTAGCGGACATCAGTAATTTGTCAAATTTACACGATGACTCGTGTATCTATGGAGTAAATTTAGAACTACGAGTATTATAATAAACTTCTTGCATTTTATTGATAGCCTGCGGTGTCCTACTCCTGGGCAAAGGCCTCCCTAAACTCTTTCCACTTATGGCATCGCTATTATAATGTAAATTCTCAGCGTGATAAGAACCTGATCATACAGAAAGTTCTAACATTGATGTTTGACCAGCCCACCATATATATCACCCAGTTAGAGGATCCCTTTTCAAAGAAGTTTTCAAGGAACTTTATCTTTTTTTCTGCTCGGCTAGTTGCCGTTGTTCCAGCAAGGATGGACGGCGCTGCACACAGCCAGCGCCCGCGCACAGCACCAGTGCGTGCAGTTACTGCTCGCTGCCGGAGCTGATCCGGCTGCGCAGGATCTGCTTTGTAGAACTCCACTGGATGTTGCTGGCAGTGCTTATTATTCTGGACATAAAATTGATGTTAATAAGTGAGTAATTTAACTAAGAAAAAACCTGTAAAATAACTTTGCAAAAAAAGCTGTAATATGAAAAGAAGTCCAGTAGTCTAGAATACCGTTTTATAATATTTAATTATTACACCGATCGCATAAAAAACCTCTTTAATAGTCGGAACACATTATTGGAAAACTAGTCTACATTTTTATTAGACCTAGGGCAATTTGGTAAAAAGGCATGAGCCAGGAAAAAACGTTATGAACGCTTTGTTTTCAGTTTCAATGAAACGATAAAACTGCTATTGAAAGCCGGGGGCAAGATCCAGAGATGCAAACATGATATCACAAAAAGAACCCAATAGACACTCCGCTTCATATAGCGGTGGAACTCGGGAGCGAGACAGCCGTGGAACAGATGCTGCTGGGTGGGGCATCTGCTACTGTTCTGAACAGCCGGGGGCTTACGGCCATGCATGTGTGTGTTGAGAAACGGAATAAAGAACTCTTGCAGGTAAAAGCTTGCTCAAATGTTTTGAAGAACTTCTTTAGTTCTCATTTTCTGGTTCAAAATCTCCTAATCGTCAACTTCTTATCCCAATTTAAGTTAAGTTAAAGCAGGGTGCTCCTTCCATTCCTTTTCCATTATTCCTCGTCTTATGCGTCGCCCCATTTCTAGCCATATTATCTTTTAAGCAGTCCATGTTTCTTTAATTTTCTCTTGCCAAAATAATAGTAATTCATCATCTGCCTAGCCTTTTCCCAACTATATTGGGGTCGGCTTCCAGTCAAACCAGATGCAGCTGGATATCAGTATTTTACATGGAGCGACTGCCTGTCGGACCTATTGCGCCGACCCCAAGTAAAACCCGGACCTCCACAACCCAGTAACTGGGTAATACGATACCCCATGGTAAGACAAGTTGACAGACTTTAGAGCTTCTGACTAACAGTAACGACTGTCAAGTATCTACAAATGACAGCCAGGACCAATGGCTTTACGTGCTTTCCGAGGCACGGAGGAAACTCGCTATTACAGAAGGTCATCCATCCACAGACCAACCTCGGCAAGCGCGGCTTAGCCCGGAAGATCGGCCTGTGGGGCTGTATTTATTTAGCCACGAGCTCCTCCAAAATAGTAGTAATTATGTACCTAAATTATTTTTAGGTGTTAGCAAATCATAAGGGTAGCAATGAAGATCCGTACTTAGCAACTGTGGACGTGAAAGATCGCACAGGCTCAACAGTACTCTGTGCGGCAGTCAAAGCAGAGTGGATACAAGGAGTCTGTATTGCTCTCGGTGCAGGAGCTAGCATCACGATGAAGGTACAGAAAATATTCAACATTCTTAAATCAGTACTATTTAAAGAAGATTTACTAAAATTTTAACTGCTTCCAGGCAAACGGAGATTCACCCATACATATTGCAGCACAATTAGGAAACATAGACATCCTTCAAGAAATTTTAACTGTCGCAAAATACAACAGCACCATAGATTTTCGCAATGAGAAAGGAGAGACGGCACTTTTCAAAGCAATCAGTACCAATCAAATAGATGCGCTCAAATTGTTACTCGAAGCCGGTGCCAGCATAGAAGTAGAGATATCAGATAAAGCTAACGTGTTCCATGTAGCTGCTAAAAATGGCAGTAAAGATGTACTACAATATTTACTGGAATATAATAGCAACATTACAGCAAAACTGATTAACAGATTCGACAGCATGGGTCCACCGTTAGGGTACGCTGTATTGCACAACCACCTTGTTTGTGCAGAGTTACTTGTTTGCAAAGGTGCTCAAGTAAATGCCTTTCTAGAATGCTACAATATTATTGACAGAGACATTTTAACTTGGACATCACTTTTGCATATTGCTGCACGGCACAACCATTATGAAATAGCAGAAATGATTATAAAACATGACAGCCAAACTGTACATACAACTGATTCTGCTGGACGAACACCATTACATGAAGCCTGCTGTCACGGAAACAGAGAAACGATCGTATTACTACTCCGCAAAGGTGGTGACTTATCTGGGGTTGGTAAGAATGGAATAAGTAAAACGAAGTTGCCCCCCATAGATATCTTGATGAATAACTTATCAAAACCAACTGAATTCATGCAAGAAATATTCGACTCCTATATTTCTAGCCAAGGTGTCAGTCTGCAGGATTCTAATTGTGAAGTTGTTGTAGACTATGGAGTTCTAGTTCCAAATAAGGACAATAAGAAACGAATGAGGGTGATCAAGGCCCTCATTAATACCGGCAACAGATACGACCAGCACAGGCTACTACTTCATCCCTTGGTGCAAAGTTTTTTGTATCTAAAATGGAGATCATTGCTCTCATTTTTTTATTGTATCTTAATACTCCATGTGTGCTTTGTGGTTTCCCTCAACGTATACGCAATTTCTGTCTTCTATTATAAAGATACAGCTAAAAATGTACCGATTGTTTTACGTAGTAGTGTATGGATATATATTATTTATGTGACAGTTTTTCTTATGACAATTCAGGTAATTTTGACATTATTATTTTGATAGTTAATTCAATTAGTTTTCTTTTATAATTTTGTGTTGTTTATTTTTATCAGGAAATAATCTTCCTCAAAATCAAAAGTAAGAGGCACTTACTATGCATAGAGACTTGGCTAAAAATCTGGTCCATTACGCTGGCAGTTTTTCTGCCTCAAGTGGTGTCTTGGGATACAGAAACGAGTCCAGAGTGGGCGCGGCTCATCGCCACCGTAGCACTGCTTCTGTCCTGGTTTGAAATGGTGTTCCTACTCTCCAGATTCCCCAACTGGGGATATTATGTTCTGATGTTTTGTAAAGTTGCAAATAAAGTATTTAAGGTGAGACCATTAGCACCACTGACTACCTCCATATTTTTACGAGTATGATTTATATTTCATGTAAAGGTTGTCTGGAAGATATCGCTGTTAGCGATAAGACCGCCGTTGTAACCATAGGATTAGAAGAAATATTGTAAAACCGTTTTTTTGTAACAATTTTGGTGTACAATAAAGTGTATTCTATCTATCTATCTATCTACCATTAAGTACTATTTGAACACCAAAAGATGAGATGGCTGAGATGTGTCACAAGTCTTATTATTTTTGAGCATTCATATCATGTTACTATCATTGTGTTCCTATCACTCGTTACTAAAGATTCCTTAATTTGTTTGTTCCAGATTCTAGTTTCATTTGTTTTCCTCATATTTGGCTTCTCTGTGAGCTTCATGATACAGTTTCGAGCCAAACCACCATTTGAAGGTCCCTGGTCAGCTTTTATTACGACGTTGGTCATGATGACGTCAGAATTTGACTATAATGACACATTGAGCAAGAAAAGCGCTCTGCATGCATCAGCATCTATCATCATATTACGTTTAATATTTGTTTCATTTCTCATTCTCGTTTCAATCGTACTAATGAATCTTCTAGTCGGTGTTGCAGTAAACGACGTCAATAATTTAGAAATTATAGGTAACATAAAGAGACTAGAAAAACAGGTAGAATTTATAACATCACTCGAAGATATCGTTTACAACAAATTCATAAAAAATATACTTCCTAAGAGTCTGTACAAAAAATGGTTGAAGAACATTAAGTGGGAGAACGAAATCATTCTACGACCACGGGAAGCTACGTGTAGCAACTGTAACCGCTTACCTGCTCGTCTTAGAGAAGCAATCTTTGAAAAGGCTCAAGTACAGAAGAAACAATCTGACGACATGCAAGGCACGATAATGTACCGAAAGAAACTTGATGAAATATACAAAGTTATTGTTGAAAAAGATCGCACTGAAGCACCGAAGCCAGATAACGCGTTGAACAAAATAATTGAAGATATTAATAAGATACGTGGTGATATAGAAATTATTAAAAACTTTATAGATACTACTAAACGTCGATCTTTTTGTAATAGTAAGTCTGCTCCATTAGTAGTTGTAAGTAGTAATAGTCAGAAATAGGAAGAAAGTGAGGTATTTGGAGACTTCATCAATAAGTACCTATATAATTGTTCGCATTTATACGGGATAGACAATCCCGTATTTTCTAATTAAAAGTAAGACTGCGCAAATCTTTTTGTTTTATTCATTTTTTACATTTCCGTAATGATTATCACAGTTTATAATTTTTAACTCATGAAATACACCACGTGATCCCTGTACGTTGGGCTGTTGTTGGTGGTTGCAATAACTTAATTGATCTGAATTGAATCGACGCCAATTTCCTCACCGTGTTTTCCTTCGCTGGTTTGCGAGCAGTAGTAATGAGGATCTTTACGCAAAAACTTTTGAGGTTCGACCTTATGGAAAAGGATTAACTTTACTTTGTTTTTTGCTCCTTCTCACTTTTTAATCATTGAAGAATATGCAATATGGGATTTAGATGTAGTTTATTTAAATTTAGGTTTTTTTTCTATTTTGTTATTCGTACAACTTTCGTTTGAATGCTGAGTTTACCTGTAACTGATTGTGCACTATTGTTTATCTAATTTGCTTGTTTTTTTGGTCCATAACCAGTGTAAACAATTGTTGGTAAACCAACAAATAAATAAATGACCTAACACTTACAAATTTTGACAGTTCTTACTTGATTCACAAGTCACAACTGCTATGTCTGTGTTCTGTAAAAAGAAATTTAATCCATCTTCCATCTTCCTGGACCGTGCTGGATGTGCTGACTACCAGACATTGCGAAAAGAACTAACATCATCACTCCTGTAATCCCCGAACAGTTAGGCAAAGTTCTACCTAATGATACACCTCATTTCGCCATTGTAATTAGCAGCGAATCTATTGTCATCAACAAGGCAGTAGCACGTATGCAGGGGTCTAAGTTTGAACCGATTGGGGTCCAAATGGTCTTTCGGGACATCGCCAAGCGGCAGGTTGACTTTTCTCGGGACCAGCTATACAATTCTCAATAAGAAATCACACTGCTGGACTCTACTATGTGCTCTTCGACGCGACGAACTTGTCCAACCGCGAAGCCGCACGCCACACGATTGGTTAGTGTCGCTGGTAGTAGCTCAGAGCATAGCAAACTTTAGTCCAAGCGTAACGTGAGCGGACGCTGATTGTAATTGTATTATTTTCTAGCTTTTGCCCACGATGGGCATGCGGGCAGCGAGTAATGGGCAACTCGCTGTTCGACCATGGACCATGCCCGGGTCGACGGTGCGCTGTGTTCCATGCGCGCCTCATAGAGTGTCAGCAAAATGACGGGGCCCCTCTCTAGAGGGCCAAAGCCTGTCGGGGTCGCGGGACTCACGAATTACTGTGACCCGGAACGTAAAGGGCTATTGAAGGATACCGTGATTTTAGTCAGTAAGAATCAGACAGTCCCTCCCGCTCTGCCCTGGGTGGGAGGACTCATTTGATGATTTTACCACGCTAAAAGAAAAGCTTTTGCCCATAGCTTCATTTGTGCCTTCCCCTATCTATTTCGCCCCCCTTTTCATAATACGCGTCTTCGAGGTCCCATCTATCTCAATGTGCATTAATCAAAATAGTATTAAATTAAAAACTTTTTACTCTAGTAATTTCATGACCAACATGATAAAGTCGCCGAATTAATTGCTTTTCGAATGGTTATTAAAGTGAGTGAGCTCTTGATGGCCGCGACAAGCTCGCGGCATGTGTATAGCATTAAGCAAGCAAGCAACAATTCATCACGGAGAGTAACAAGAATACACTACTGATCTCAACATACTTTTTCTTTAGAAAGGTACCGGTATTTTATGAATGAAACCTAAGCGGTATTCGCTACCGTTTTCGGTAAAGAAAACCGAGTGAGGTATGCAATATTACTGTTCACATCAAAACGGATTTCACTATCCTTTTAGCTAGAATACAGAGTTGTGAAACCCGCGATGCACTTCATACCCACAGCGGCAGCGAATACCGCTTAGGTTAGAGTAAGCCTTAATATATTTTGAGGTTTCACGGAGGGCGCGTACATTTGCCCATAAAGGGTAAAAGTTTTGTGTGATTATTACAGAAAATTCGCCGTCGTCACAATGAAGATAATAACGAACTTGTTAAAAGATACGAGGGATGAATGGCTGGTCAGAACAGTAAGTAGCAGAGAGAGAAAGAGATGGCGGGATTTACTGGAGATCTTCCTTGAGAATTCTACGTAAAGATTATTAAAATCCTCCTCCTACTTTCAGACAGCAACAATAAACACATCAAATCCAATTGTGGACCGAATAATGGATGACGATTCTGTAGAAGGAGTGATAATGACTAACAAAGAAGGTATACATTATCGATTCTTTACAACACGGCTCGATCTCGCGGCCGGACAGAGTCAGTGGCAATGCGCCGCACTGACAGGCGGTGAGCGCCTCTCCTCCGCGCGATCTTGCGGTGTACTTATGTGGTGGTCGACCGGTATAGAGCATATAAACATCGATAAGAAATAAATAAGCGTTCCGTATCTAGAAGCCTTAGCACAAGATTTCCATGTTTTACCTACAGCGTACTTGAAATGTTTACGGCGTTTATTGTAAAATTTGGAAAATAAAAAACCGCTGTAAGAACGAGGAACGTTTTTTTTGAAGTAAAAACTTCTTTAGCGGCGTTGTGCACTTTTTTTTGGAATGAGTAAAAAATGTTAAACTCGCGTCAGGACATGATCAAATTCGTAAGACGGCGCAGGGCGCTTGCGCGAATGTTCGTGTGTGTTTATTACTATTCAAGTTTTCACTTCTGCTGGCACTCCCAGAGTGCAACCCGTCGTTTTTTTAAATTAAAACAACGTTAAAGCTGTTCGAATTAATGGAAGGCTACTGAAGATCATTAATACGACTTATATGTAACCATGCATACCACAAAGCCAAAGCCAATATTGCCCACATCAACATCATGTTCGAACACTCCTGCCCTAACACTATTTATTTTCTAGCACACATTGACAATTTCAGTAATATCATATATTTTGAGATGTTAAAAAAACAATCTATATTTTATTATTCGCTTGTAGACAAAGATATTTGTTGCGATTCGTCCTTGAGTCTCCGTGAATCACAGAGCAAGGAATCGCCAAGTCGACAGATTGTAGAGGCGGCGTCGCCGACGTCGGCAAATAATGAAATTCGTGGCGCCAATAGTTGAACACAACACTCCAGACACTTTTTTTTCTCAATTACATTGTGTTATAATGCGTGCAAACGCTTGTTTTGTATGGAAACAAATTGAGCAAAACATGCCGTTAACTATCCCAAAGGAAAGTAATTAAAAGGACTTCCAAAATAGTAGCGAATAGAGTTTTTTTTTTGTTCTGAAGTCTTTATCAAATGATATTTAAGTTCATTCGAAAAAAAGTTGTTACTGTTTTACTTTTTTTTGTATGGAAACTGAAAAAGATTGTTCCACATATGAATTGTTATCTGTTAACGATACCAAACTTACCCCCGTACTTATATTAGTTAAAAGTGGAGCATGGTAGAATCAATCTTACTCACCTCATCCCACCACAAGCACCGCGCATGCTCGTGATGACGTGTATTTTCATACAGCCAAAATTCCGAGCCAAAGCCTTTTCGAGCGTTAAAAAAGCGCTGAATTGGAACAAAAAGGTAAATTGAACTTAAATGTCACCGTCCAGCACTTAAAGTCAAATACAGTTCACGGGATGCACGGAATTGCATTTGTTTTATTTCGGCGCTTTACGCTGCAAATGTGGACTATAAAACATATCCAATATGGAAAGTCAGAGTGTGGTCTGCAAATGCAAACGAAACTCCTTTCCTTTGAGAACCGGTCTACCTTCACCGATTATTTTATTAGTGCCACCTTCTTTAACTGGACCCTGGTCTGGCCAATAGTGGTTCTAATCTGGCGATTTCAGTGCCCCTCCAGTGACTGCACGTTGTGCCTGGGCACCTTTATTGGTAAGTACACCTCCGTTTGGATGTTAACAATGCCGCCTCTATCAGCGACAGGCGTCTTCTTGCTCTCTGCCTTCCGTCGAGAACGATATCACACCAATATCTGACAGAATAAACATTTCGCGAGTATTAATATTAATACCAAGCGCTTCCCACCAGGAGCGCCGATATTGACGAATGTTAGCGTCACGGGCGCCACGAATTATGGACGAGCTCTTCACAAGTTTGGCGTACTAGCGCAAATGTATGTGAAGGAATTGGTATGATTATGTTAATGTAATAGGTAATATTGGCCCCCGACTTTCCTACCAGTAGTTTTAAGCCGTGCGTCATCGTACGTGTAGTGGTCTCATACTGAAAACAGCGTGAAGACTAGCAAATCGCTTTTTTTTGCATACACAAGAAACTCTTTCTGGCGGGCTCAAGATTCCGCGTTGATAACTAGTCATAATACGACACGGTTAATAATAATTTTACGACACGGTTGGCGCTGTGGCTGAGCGATCGACTGGTGTGCAGCATGTCACAGGTTCGATCACCGCACGGATCAAATATTTGTATGACCTGCAAGTATTTGTTCCGAGTCTGGGTGTTTGTGTATGTGAGTTTCTATGTTTCTAAACGTACCCACGATACAGGAAGAAATTCCTAATGTGGGGCAACGTTTGTTAAAAAAGAGAAAAAATATATCTGATCACTAAGAACGTTAATTAATGGCGCAATCAATATGGCCACCTATTAAAAATAAGAACGCCTTCTTATTTCAATTTCAGAATCCATTGGAAGAAATAATGATAATACGAATCCATACGAAAAAGAACGAGATAATGATGGCCCCGGATAAAGAGTTCAACATCGTGGTGATACAGCACGCACGAGCTCGTCATAAATTGAAAGACAAGAAAGGAAAAAAAGATAAATGATAAAAGGGAGCTATAGACCTTTTTTTTTTATTCTTTTCGTCCCTCTTTGGGACAGGGAGCTATAGACCTTTCATAGTTTATTTACTGCTTACTATTAAGTTGGCTAACCTGAAGTTTGAATGATTCCATTGTAGAACTTTTTTTTAACACATTTCAAGTTACCAATATAACAGCGAATAGTAAATAAACTAAGAAGGCCATAAATTCAGTTTAGTATTCGTTTTGGCAGAAGGCATTTCTTTAATAACAAAGTCTTTATCGTACCCGACGCTATTACCCCGAAATATTTTGCTGAATTTTGCTATCTAGGTAATAAATTAACAGACGTTGCTAAAGATTGTTTAATGTTTTATTACCTTAGTCTCATTCTTAGGGTATCTTTCCACCAGAAATGTGCTATAAAGAGAATGTAAAAGCTGAGCTACGAAACTATGTTACCGTTTCCACTGATGCCAAGCTATGTAGCTATGTAACATCGCCGCCGCAAAGTAGCTCCGCGAAGAAGATGCGCAACTCGAGCTATGCGATGTATCGATAGTGGGGAAGACGACCCATAGCAGGCATTCATAGCATGCATCCATAGCACGCATCCATTTTACACATCCATAGCATGCATCCTTCCATATAAAAATATATCGTAGTTGAATCCGTTTCCACCAGTGCTATGCTATGTGCACCTATGAATATGATTGATGGGGATATCAAACGCATATGGATGTGCTTTTCCACCATAACACGCAGCAAAAACATGTTTTTAATAGGCTGACCGATTGACTGCTACGCTGTCGTCGGTTCGATTCCCGCATAGTACAAATGTTCGTATCTTCTACAAGTAGTTGTCCCGGGTCTGGGTGATTGTGAGTTTAAATGTCAATAAACGCACCCATGATTTTAATATATTAATCTGTACTCACGATAAGATACAGGTGAGTCAAATGTTTATAAACTGGAAAACTGCCCTCTGTTGGCAACAATAAGAATCAAAGTACGCACTCGTACGGAACCATAAAGAAATGAAGACATTAATGTCACCGACAGAGCCGTCTTCAAAACCCTCTATTAAAAAAAGTACTAGTTACAGTAAAAGTACTAGTTAGTTGTGCAATCGTTACAATCATAGACTTTATGCAATGTTAACTAAATTAGCCTCTAACTCTTTGGAACAGTAGACAAATGAACAATAGTACCAACGTTGTAACAACCACAGTACCAACCTATAAAATGTTTCAGCCAATCGAAAAGCCTCATTTTTTCCGGATGCTACCGAAACCATAGATAATAAACACAGTGTATATTCCATCTCCCGGTTTGCCGGCTTCCGCGTCAATTGATTTCTTTTTCATGGCGGACATTGTTTCTGTGTGGTTGTGAAATAGAATTGGTTTTTGTTGAAATACCTAATTGAACTGTGTATCAGTAAAGCTATTTAAAAATGGCTGACAAATACGACAGTAAAAACGGATATAATAGTAGTGACTTCAAGAGGAATGCGCCGCAAGACGCAAATATGGAAAACGATCAAGAACAAGATGGCGAAGATAATCCTAAAATAAATGAAAAAGCCGGTGAATACATGAGGGAGCTGCTAAGCGAGAAGATAAAACTGAATAATGCTAAGTTTCCGATAATCACAAAACTTATTGACCAAGGTAAATACTTTAGATATTATCTATAGATTTATTGAATACTTTGTACCTACATAACTCTCGCCTAATTATTAGTTTCAATCAGAATTTTAGCCAGTAACAAAAACATTTATAGGATATTTCAGAAGAAGAATTCTTCTGAAATATCCTATAATATCCATAGCCAATATTGCTGCAGTTCTCATCTTGGATTAGCCATAATTATTTTATAAGTAATGCACAGATCAATGATGCTTCCCAGAAAACACGAGTTTAGAAGGCATTAATCACCATTTATTTATCTCGAAAATAACATTGAATTTACATAAACATCGGTACTTTTGCCAATGTGTATACAAAAATGTTGCTAATTCAAGGTCATTGAACCCATTTGTAGCATTTTGCCAAACTATGTGAGAATATGTGCCAATCATCATTTGTTTGTAATTAGATGGCAAATCTTAATGAAGAAGTGGCACAAAACCATTTTGCCCAGTCATGTCTCTTGAATTTACCACTTTTCTCAACTCTTGCCAAAAAGTGCAACTTCTCAAAACCTGTTTCTTTCAATAGGTCGTTGACACTGTGGTCATGACAACTTTGCAATGTTGAGTTTAGATAAGTTGCGTATCATTTGTATTGTCATGCTTAGATTAATATTAATATAAAACATGTGGGAAATACCTGAACTAGGGAAAAACCAAATCAGAAGATAGATAGAAGAATCTATTATTAAAATAATGAAAAAATATTGGTTTATAATCAAATTGTGTCGCACTACTACTGAGCGGTCAACTGCTGTGCTGCGTGTTGCGGACTTGATCCCCCCACAGAACAAATAGTTGTATGACCTACAAGTAGTTGTTTCGGGGCTAGGTGTTTGTGTTTGTGAATGCACCCACAACACAAAATCCTAATGTGGCGCAAAGATTATATGAACGAAGAAAGCCATCCATTATTTTTATTAGTATAATATTTCCACCAGCTTAAGTCTAAGACACATTGCGGGCAGCGAGTAATGGGCGACTTGCTGTCCGACCATGGACCATGCCCGGGTCGACGGCGCGTTGTGTTCCACGCGCGCCTCAAAGAGTGTCAGCAAATTGACGGGGCCTGTAGAGGGCCAGAGCCTGCCGGGGTCGCGGGACTTACCCATCACCGTAACCCCGGTACGTAAAGGGCTCGTGAAGGACACCGTGGATTTTAGTCAGTACAAGTCTGACAGTCCCTCCCGCCCTGCCCTGGGTGGGAGGACTCATTTGATGATTTTACCACGCAAAAAAAAAAAAAAAAAAGTCTAAGACACAAAATAAATAGGGCACATAATCTATTTTTGAATTGAATTCTTCTTTTGCAGAGGTCACAAAAGTCCAAGCATCTGGAAGGATACCAGGCAAGGACTCTAAATATTTAGATGTATTCCGTGACAAGCCCACCAAGGTGACCGTGAAGGTCTTGGTACCTGTTAAGGAGCATCCTAAGGTAAGGCCACCCTCTTTTATTAAGATAGTGAAACTAGGACAGTGTCTTGGGTGAAATTCCACCTTAGCATAGGTGAAATTGCATCTTGAGAGTCGGTGAAATTCCACCTTAACTTGCATGCAGGGTGCAAGTTTGATTTCCATGTCTCTCAGAACACTTGGGAGTGCTGCCTTTTTTTATGGTGGTAAAATCATCAAATGAGTCCTCCCACCCAGGGCAGAGTGGGAGGGAGTGTCAGACTCGTACTGACTAAAATCCACGGTATCCTTCAATAGCCATTTACGTTCCGGGGTCACGGTAAGTCGTGAGTCCCGCGACCCCGGCAGGCTTTAGCCCTCTACATGGGGGCCCCGTCACAATGCTGACACTCCTTGAGACGCGTGTGGAACACAACACGCCGTCGACCCGTGGGTGTGTTCCCATGCCATTAATTGGAAATGCTACATTGCCCGCCTTGCTCCACTTGAGTGCACATTCTGGCTGTTCAATAACTCACTAATACATTTAGGTTACTGCAAAGTCATCTGTAGAAGTTGAAACTCTCAGACATGGGACTAAACTATAACTGTGTGTATGTTATGTTAGTCAAGAAATATCCAAGTCATTTTGAAACTATGTATAGAATAGTAACTATGCATTTGTATAAGTTGTACTGAAGTGGTATTTTAGTTGGCTAAGTGCCATAAAAAGTTGCTTTGCAGAAGCAAATGTTGAATATTAATTTAATTGCAAAAAAGGACTAAAAGGTTAATAAAAATGCTAACAAACATTCTTTCTTCCACAGTTCAATTTTGTTGGCAAGCTATTAGGACCTAAGGGTAACACTATGAAGCATCTGCAAGAGGAAACCATGTGCAAAATGGCTGTTCTCGGAAGAGGATCCATGAGGGACAGGTATTTATTAAAACTGGCCATAAACTGTACCTTTAAATGACTGGTGGATGATATATGTATAGTCTGATTACACATGCATACGCCATGCCATAGTGTTGCCGTGCATCTACAATATCTTCAGTTGATTTTATAATAACTAAGATAATCAGCTGACAATATTCATGGCATATAAATGTAGCCTTTGAAGTCAAAAATGGCAACATCAATTTTTAAACAGAATCTTCTACACCTTATTTTTTTTCTGGCTATTCGTCAGATTGTTATCTGACCTCCACAACTAGGTTGCGAGGTAATACAATACCAAGTTGGTTACTTAGACATTTCCTTTCCATAGACAAAAAGAGGAAGAGCTGCGCACCTCCTTGGATCCGAAATACGCTCACCTAACTGACGAGCTTCACGTCGAGATCAGTGCGTTGGCGCCGCCCGCCGAGGCACACGCCCGCATCGCCTATGCGCTTGCTGAGGTCAAGAAGTACCTCCTGCCCGACACTAATGACATGATCTGGCAGACGCAGATGAGGGATATTGAGAGAGGTGGTGAGTACAACACCAAATAATTTTGCACACCTGCCATGGTAGTATACATTCTTTAGAACTTTATAAAAATTGACACCTTTATATGAACTACCTGTATTCCATCAGCGACGTCTTAGATTAACTTTTCATTGCGATAGGTAGACAGAGCATACCTTATTATAATAGAATTCAGAGAACCAGCAACACGAGTGTGGGAGCACTATGCATATATCGTCACTTTTTGGCAGGCTTTCAGGCCGGCCCACGAGGCCCTGGCGGCTACAACCGCGGGTTCGAGTCTGCGTCTAGCTCTGCCCCCTCAGGAGCCCCGCGCGGCGCCCGGCCTCCGCCCCGCATGCCCGCGCCGCCCATGCAGCGCGCCATGCCGCCCAAGAACAAGGTCATCAGCATACTGGACCGCGCGCGCTCGGCCATGGAGACCTACCCATACGATGATGGGTATGCGCAGCCACCGGAGCCTCCGGTAAGTAGCGTTTGTTTTTAAAACCAAAGTTGGATGCAATTTTGAACTCAATTTTTAAAATTTTCACGTCACTATTGGCCCAGTGGCTAAGGTATTGGACTGCTGCGCTGCGTGTCGCGGGTTCGATTTCCGTACGGAGCAATTATTTGTATGATCTACAATTAATTGTTCCGGGTCTGGGCGTTTGTGTATGTGAGTTTATATGTTTGTAAACGCACCGACGATACAGAAGAAATTCCTAGTGTGGGACAACATTTTTTTTTTTTTTTAAGAAAAAAATATTCGTTATGCTTTCAAAGAGAGTAGTAGTAGAATAAAAATTAAAAACGTCCTAATCCACAGATCCGCGGGCCAGTCCGAGGCGCAGCACCTGAACCGGACTTCTACTACGAGCGTAGCCACGACCGCTACGGCGGCGGCGGCGGCGGCTACGAAGATGACGGCGGCTACGGTTACAAAGAGGACAACCGCGAGTACAAGACGGCGCGCGCGGTGGGCACGCGTCGGCAGAACCCGATGCACGGCCAGCAGCACCACGCGCCTCGCCACTACGCGCGCCCCGAGCCATACGCGCGTCCGCCCAAGTAGAGCAACTTCCCGTTCGTACTTATTTTAGTGCACGACGGCGCGATCCAATTCTTTCGGTGTTTTATGTCCTGTGAGGTGACAGTTCTGCTCGATTTGAGGTTAATTTCATTAAATTAAAACTATGCTTCTACTTGATGAATAATTAATTCTTTTAACCGAACTTCTTAAGCAAAAAACAGCATCTTTTTTTCTCGTAAATATTATTAAATGTCGACCTCAATGTTGAAGCGTTATTGTCACCTTGTAGTTGAAATTCATTCATTATTATAATTTAGTACCCTATTTCTCTTTATCAATAATTAATTATGTTCACAATCACTCATTTTTAGTTTTAAGTAAGTTAAATGTATCCCCTCAAAATTAACCAACACAATTGGAAGCGCCCGTGCACACCTTTTTATTTCCGCTTTATTAACAATGGTTTGGGATACATGATTATTATTTTGTTGCCTGTATTTTTTATTTTTATTGTAGGTTCACTTATCGACCTAAATATTAATATTCTCTATTTAAAATTTTCAGGGCAGCAAAAAAGCGCTCACATTAAACGGTGAGTAATAGTTGTATTGGATCTAAAACCACAGGATAAATAAAAAAACACGGGACAAAATGAAGACTAAAAAGCTAAATTATGCAGAAGAAAAACAATACAACATCCACAACACAAAATGTTTCTCAGTTTACTAAAAACTAATTATTTCATAGACCTGAAAAATAAATAGACATGGTATAAATCATTTTAAAATATTATGTTGACTAAAGAATAACTTTTTGTTTTGTAATACTATCAGCATTTAAGCATGCAAGTGCTGCCGACTTAAAATATGTAAAATGCGTACATGCATTCAACAATGTGAAACGCAATAAAAGTATTTATATGTAAAATTCCAAAAAGCAATTTATGAAAAAAAAATCTTTGTTAGTAAGTAATTTTTAATAATATTAGTATTTTAAAACTACTTCAACATGTTTTGAATTAGTAAACGTTAATGCACATAGACTGTAGAAAAGAGAAAGTTGCTAGCCGTAAAAGTTACAAAAGTATCCAAAAAGGTTTTGCACTTTCTTAAATAAATAAATATTACATTGAAACATGTTGAACAACAGAAAATATAAATGGAATGTATTCAATTTTTGTGTGACTATGAAATAAATAAAAATATCAAAAACATAAATCTTTAATTTGTATAATAGTGTACAATTGGTATGGGAACCCAAAAATATTAAAATGGCAGCTACAAAAGTAAAATTAAGATCATGAAATCTAAACAAGTATTAAACTCATTATTTATTATACATAAATACATACAAATTGTTGCAATATTACAGTATACGTACACGATTTTAACCACAAAATTTTAGTGCAAACCTCATTGCAACAGTTGAAGACAAACTCAAATCTTTGAAATTACCAAGTAAAATCTTTTTCCTTGTATAGTGAAGAATTTGTCTATGGTAAAACGAAAACTTGTAATACATGAAGCAAATGGAAAAATGCTACAGATATAAAAAAAAAAGAAAAAAAATATCTCGGCTTAATCAGCTCGTATCATACTTTTAGTACGCGAGCCCATTTTATGGGGAAGTGGGCCATATTCCCCTACACGGGCCCAGTGTGGATATGGTTCCTTCAAGGGCACATTAGTATAAATTAATGCATTTTGCAACAAATAATGAGATCAAACAAAATGCTGAAAGAAAGACTGATGAAATAAAAAAAAATATTATTATAAAACAGCTAATTAATGTTCGATTCATTAAATCAAAGCAGGCAACAATGAAATTATTGAAAAAGAAGCAAAAATCTATTTTATTTTTAAGCAAAAACTGGCTGCGAAGACCAAATGGACTGATAAAATACTAAGTATTAATTTAAATACAAATATTTTAATTAAAGTAGCACAGGAACTTAGTTCCAAAAAGAAAAACAAAATCAAATTGCTGCTCTTGAGCTGAATGGAAGAAGTCAACAGGAGCAGTCATGAGTAAGTATCCGAAATTCCAAGTGCGCTTTTATTCCAGCATTCATTTGGATGTCCATATTTGTTAATAAAACGTTTGACGTGTGATATTAACATACAGGGCTTAGATTATTGAATGACCAGATTCCTAGTAGGCCACTAGAGAAATAAACCACAAAAAAAGGAAGAAATATTAACCCCTTCGTTAGATTCCTTCTTAAAACAAGTGAATATCTCCAAGGAAAACATTTAAATGTGTGCGTGGCGCTCACTCACATTAAAAAAGGTGGCTTCACGAAAATCGTTCCGTTTTGTTTTGAATATACGGAATCTAGACATTTTATAATCTAAGATAAGATACACGGTGTAAGGAACATCGTCGCATCGAACAGTGTAGACCAGGGGGTCTATGCCGAGCAGTCTGCTTCGCGCTGTATATGATGAGCGATGTCCCAGCTTCTGGGCACAGGGCTAAGAAAATAGACCTTGTGCATAGGAGGTGGGAAGACTCACCACACCGCGCGGTTGGGTGGAGGCGGCCAAGCTGATGTATTGGTACCTAACGCTGAAAACGGCCGAGAGACATGCCCGACCGGTGTCGTGTCCTAACGTTACATCTCGGGACATTACCAAGTGCAATGTGTTTTATATTTTATTTTTAAGTGCTGTATTCCTGAATAAAAATGTGGCACATAACAATATTTCCAGGGTAAGAATAAAAAGTTTTTTTTACAGTAAAGTCATGGTTTTATTTTATACTAAACCCTCTTAAAACTTAGTAATAGTCTCGACGATAAGAAGCTATCGGTGCAGAGATAATGTTCGTTGACGTGCAAAAGCTTCAGCAATTATGGGATAAAGCCGTATTTTTACTAGGGGACATGTCGCAAAGACTCGCCGGACAAGGTTTGCTACTTTGCTGGAATATCGCTCAATATTAATTGCCTTGTCCACACTACCCGGTGATTACTGAGCTGACACCCGAGGACTTTGTTTTGGACCACTACTGCCAGCTCATGGAACACAAAGCCACTATCGTTCTCTCCCACACGAAGGTCGCACATGTATCGACTTTCACAGAGCAGTGACTATCAACTATGTCCCGCAAGCAATAAGGATAGTTGCGGGATAATAATGTCCCCCTTCTATACCCAAGTAGTGTAAAAACAATTTCGATCTCAAATCCTAATCTGCAAAGACCTGAGAGAGATTCAAACACTGCACAGCACGAATGGCGTTAGTTTAACGCATGCTTACTGAGGTTCAGGGAGTATTACCACCACCATCAACAACAGTGACTAATGGACCCAGTAGTCGCACGCGTGTTTTTTGTACACGAACATCTCTTAAAACCACGAAGGACCAGCCACTCGTGACACACCATTGGCCTTCAGTGCCTAAATCTAAAAAACCTTTTTACTTTGTGCGGCTTTATAAATAAAAGGCTGATGCCTCAAATGAAAGCTCTTTAACCTTTTAAGCGCTTGGCTAAATATCAATTGCCGTGCCGCCTCTTCTCCTCTCTTTCTGCTCCTTCTAAGCTCAGATTTGTAAAATATCATGGTGTACAATAAAAGGTATTCTATCTATCTACATAAATAGAGAGATATGGAATAGATGCAATTAAATCGAACAAAACAATAATCGTGAATATTCTCTGTCGGATAAATACGACACGGGCGATAGGGGCACGGAAATGTTTGTCGGATATATACGACTATGGCGGTTAAAGGGTTAACTGCTCTATATAATGCACATAGTTTCATTGATGAACGCTTCTAAAATAACTGTACCCAGACTCTGCGATCTTTAAGCATTCTGCCTCGGATTGGTTTGGTTTATAGGAGTTGAGAGATTTCGGGGGTTTGTTATAAAATATAATTTTGGTCCAGTTTGTGCTGTCCTCCCCTGAGAGTGGATGTCCTAATCAATTTGCTTATGGTCTAATCCGGAACTAGAGGCCTATACAGCACCTAACGAAAGTCTACACCCTTGTGACCATAAACCTATAGTATGGATTGGATCTCTTGCATGATTGACGCTTGTGCGACAAAACTACTACAACTCATTATAGTTCGAACGTACTTGTGTGACACACACTGAAGTTCGACATCACGCTAGTGCGAAGATAGGTCGACACTACGGTAGTACGACAAAGGTAACGGTCTCGAAAAAGGCATATAGAACAAATGCAAGAACAAGCAGCGAGCTCGGCTCGCTTTCGTGGTTATTTCTTCCAAAAGAGGGAGCCCCACAGAGCTTGGCCTTCGACCACAACATTCTTCAAAGTCTAATCACTTACTTCAATTAAGCATCAAGAGGCACTTTTGAAAGTCGAATGTTAAAATTAAATGAAATGTGATGGGATTGATTCCACACCCATTCGCAAGGGTAGGTTTGTATGGAGTAGAATGGGCAAGAAACTCCATAGGTATTTTTTCTAATTCTTCATGTCGCTCGCTCTAGCTAGAATAATGTCAAACTTGAGTGTGTCGCACAAGCGCGCATTTGAACTCTAAGTGTGCGTCCACACTGCGAGCCTAGCGCGGTTGCTACGACGGGCGCTAAGTATCAAACATATGAAACGCGCCTTTGCGTCCATATTGTAGTGACTAAGGCGGAAGCCTAGCGCGACGTGACTGAGCGAGGAAGCGCGCGTAGTTTTCAAACGCTTCTGCCCGCGCGTTCTGGCCACACTACGGGCCTAGTCAGCAAGCGACCCAATGCGCGGGCGGCGGGGGTAACAAACCAGTTCGGTCTTGTCGCTCGGCGTATTTTGTTTTTATTTAGTTCGTGCACACCGTCTCTAGTGTGCAACACCTCCCATCTCGGACTGTCTAGTAAAAATAGCAAATTCTCGTCCATAGTTTGTAACACCTGATATACGTTGAACCGCTGCAAGAGCTCGCGCCTCACTGTGGCCACCGCACGCCCCCGCTCGCTGCGCCCGCCTCAGGCTCTAATCACCGCGCATTCAGTGTGGACGCACACTAAAGCGAGTCGCTGTACAGTTTTGTCGCACATCCGTTTGTCGAATTTACGTAGTTCACGCCCATTAGTCGAAGATGTCGACGGTGCATTCTTTCTATTATAATGGCCGGTAGTTGGATGAGAAAGCTAAAACCATTTACTTAAAACTTCATTGTAGTGTATAAATATTTATTAGTGTTCTTACGTACATAAATTAAAAATCGATGATACTTAGGATTAAGATTTATGACTCAAAAATATCAAGTGTGTGAGCATAGAACAAAACAACTTAATAAAAGATAAACAAGTAATTTTATAAAATTAAAATATGTTATCCCTACCACTACTATAAAATTGCAACTCAATAATGATACTGTTGAATGTTTTAATTCTTGAAAGTACTTTCACATCCTACATGTTTTTACTTCAATTTTGATTTTGAGTTTGTCCATTACGTTCAATACTCTGCTCATAGATGTTATCTAGTCACTGTGCAGAGGTTTACAAAATACACAAGAATGGCACTTCAGAAGTTATGTAGCCAGAATGTAGTTGTGAAGTTTAAGCCCTATATTATACTTAATATTACTTTTGAAAGCTTAAAATTAAAAATCAAATGAGTCTTCAATCTATAGACTCAGTGAGCTACTAGTGCACTGTGTCTTTTTAGGGGCCATCACAGCAGGTCTAAAATGGCCATTGCTAATAACAAATTTTTCTAAAATTGATATTTTATCAATTATACTCTATTGCTTGAGTAATAGAAAAGAATATTCCACATTACGAATTTAAATTGCAATTAAATTAAAGTAACATTGATGCTAGCAGCGTTAATGAGATTTAAGAAATATTTTTATTAGTAATGTTGTTAAAGTGTCATTTTTAGACCTGCAACACATAAAATTATATTCCTTTTGTAGCATAATTTCTATTTGAATTCATAGTCAAATAAATAATGAAGGGCCTGAATGTCCCGTCTGCTTATGTGTATTTATTTGATTGTATAGACTTGTGGTTTTTAAGGCCCCTTTTTCAAATTATAAAGTTGTGTCTACACTGAGAAGTTAGTCTGAAGTATTTTGTATGACAATAAGTATGAATTCACGATCTGGTGCAATCAGAATCTCGTGTCTCCTACTCCTCACACGAAGGAATGTCAGCTCATTTGTGGTGTCCTGCAATGTAAATAAATTATTATTTGATCAATTTTTTACTCCTTATTTATTTTCATTAGGAAACCAGTAGGTTCTTGGTGTAGTGAAGACTTTGATTACTATTAAATTATTGATAAGTGCCAAAAATAGGCATAAAGATACAATAATAATCAGATATGCAAATATTTACCATTTCTCGCACAACATTTTTAGCTTTTTCAGTGAGCTGACCAATCAGACCAGAGTACAGCACAGATGTAGCATTGTCCAGTGAGCTTTTAATTGGAATGCCTGAAATTAGAAAGTTAGGTATAGTTTACGCAAACAAGAATCTGATATCTATCGCTACTATCCTTGGGTCTCAAGTATTGATCGAGTTGCGTACAGAGGAAGAACATTCGAGACCTGCCGCATAAACCACTGTAACCATGGAAATACGTTAAAATTGACCAAACCTTCGTGATTCACAATGATGACTCCCATAACACCCTTATGGGCTTGAATCCTCTTGATTGTGTCCTCAACTTCAGTCGCCTGGAATGTACAATGAAGAGTATAACGATTGTTGCACAAACAAACATAAATTACATGTTTGAAAACGAAATAAATACCATTTTGTTTGAAATTCACTGAAACTGCGATATCAAATTGATGACAAACTCTGGCGAACTTCTACAAAATGAATGAGTGAGTGAATGGTTCAATGAAGACAGATGTCAAAGAATACAGATAGTTAATAGAACCATAGACATTGAGTAACCGTGACACTGAAACGAACACACATAAAGCTAGTTTAACACAATTTAAATTAGTACAAATCGACTATTTAAAACAGACTAATAAGTGACATTTCATTTAAAATCTGTGTCCTGTGTTCTGGCAGCGGGCGGCATTGAATCAAAGAACCGAAGTTATTTGGGATTTCTTTTCTTTTTGTTTTCAGCGATGATAATGTTTATTTTACAAAAGAACAAAAGTAATAACAAGAGGAAAGGTTCTGTTGACTGTAGCTTTTGTTAAAATGCTTTTGATCTGAAGAAAAAATGAACGATAGCGCCGCCGAATGCTCCGAAGCATTGGATCCTCGCGTTCAGGTAAGGCTAATCGATATTTTCAAAGGCAATTTATGAAGATGATGACTGTATTTTGCATAATTACAATCTGGTTTTGTCTAGCCACGACTACCCAAGGACTAAGAACGACAAGTCCGTATGTTTTCAATCATAACAGTGTGAAAATCTGACAAAAATGAGAGCTTGAATGAAACTGCGATTCGATCATATGTTTTTGTTATGCAACGGAATTGTAGGCAATCAAACAATGATAGAGTTGAGTAGATACTGTCCTTGATAGATATTATGCATAATAAAAACTAGCTTAGAGTAACTATTGATTAAATATTGAAGAATCAAAATAAGAATCTAAATATTGCCTAAGCATAACTTTTCTTTAAGTTTTTTTTACTGTTTTGTGTCATGAATAGCTGTAGATCTTTAAGCTGTTAACTTATTAACTTTGTTTAATACATTCTTGAAGAATTACAGAATTAAATCTCCAATAAGCATTCATAAATTATTATTTTTTGCACACATTTCGAAAAAAAAATCAGAATCAAGGAATTTTTTAATGTGGCCAGCAAAAACGATAACACAATATCACCAAAATTGATGAGATTTTGAAGAGACCTACCTACTAGACCTACCCACTCACCCTATGGGCAAAGGTTGAAGATGAAAATGAGTCACACTTAAAATCAATCAGAAATTAGTCATAAACTGACATCTTTTGTCTTGTAAGCAGACAAAGTCTGAACATAAGCCCTCAAGGTCTAACTAAATTATATTTTGCATTTCCAGACTTGATCTTTTCAGTCTATATAATAATTTTTCCATTAGGAATTAAATATTTTATATAAAACAACTTGTTATAGACTGCAGTTCAACTGAGGCGGAGCGGAGATGATGTGCGCTATTCACCAGTCACATGGCTTGAATACACATGTGTCATGTGGCCAGCCATCTGCATCAGCCATGTGATTGGTGAATCGCAGCACAGCTTGTCTCTGCTCTGCTCCGCTGCACCTCAGTTGAACCACAGCCTAAATCATGCCAACCTTGGCCACACAATACTAGTTAAAATATATAACAGTCAGCAAAGTGAAAACAAACCAAAATAATACCATGTTTAATCACGATCAAACATTATTTTTGTGTTCAAATTTTCAAAAAAAAAAAGAATATAATTTTATTTACTTCCTTATTCTTTAATTTCAGTTTACATATAAACTGGTAAAATATACTTTTTACTTAAATATGCCAATAAACTACATATATTTTTTCCAGATTGAGCTAGAGCGTCTAAATACCGCAACAGATGAGATCAACCGCCTTGAGGTTGAGCTGGACGAGGCTCGGCTGGCATTCCGACGCCTGCTGGCTGAGGGTCATCTGCGGATCCAGCAGCTCACCAAGAAATTGGGCACCAGTGTGCACAAAGCAAGGCCTTACTATGAAGCCAGGTTTAGAGCTAATATTGTGAGTACAAAACTAGACTAGCAAAACTATGGAATCACTTCACAATCACTACTTGGAATTGATCCAGAACAGATCCTTAAAATAATAATGGCGTGATTTGAATGAATTTGGAACCTGAAGGGTCCCAAAAGATCATTTCACCAGTAACTTTCCATTCTTGTACTAGGGGGCCAAAGTGGCGGGCATGCGGGCAGCGAGTAATGGGCAACTCGCTGTCCGACTATGGACCATGCCCAGGTCGACGGCGCGTTGTGTTCCACGCGCGCCTCAAAGAGTGTCAGCAGAGTGACAGGGCCCCCCTCTAAGGGGCCAAAGCCTGCCGGGGTCGCGGGACTGTACGAATTACCGTGACCCCGGAACGTAAAGGGCTATTGAAGGACACCGTGGATTTTAGCCAGTACGAGTCGACAGTCCCTCCTGCTTTGCCCTGGGTGGGTGGACTTATTTGAAGATTTTACCACGTAAAAAAAAAGGGGCCAAAGTGATGTTTTTTTGCGTATGGTAAAATTTATCTTCCCCAACTCTTCGAAAACGCTAACAATGTCTTTTCAACGATTTACTGATGATTTCGTGGAGAGTACCTGGGTTACCAAAGTACTTTGCCCTATATGAGGCAATTACCCTATACAGGTTTTGCAGTCTTGGACTCCTAGGACAAAGATCTGTTAATTAAAGAGCCATGATTTTACTAAACAAACATTTTATTTTTAGACATCACAAGACCTGCAAACAGCGACGATCGCATACGACAAAGCCAACAGCGCGCACGCGGCCGCTCGCGAGATGGTGTACCTGGCGGAACAGGGACTGGCCAGACTGGCGGAGGGGAACGCGGGACTCACGCTGGACCCCGCCTGGCAGGAGATGCTCAACCATGCCACGCACAGGGTCAACCAGGTCAGTTATTGAATCAAGATACGGTTTTTTTTAGCATGGTAAAATCATCAAATGAGTCCCAGGGCAGGTCAGGTGGGACTGTCAGACTTGTACTGACTGAAATCCACGGTGTCCTTCAATAGCCTTTTACGTTCCGGGGTCACGGTAGCTCGTTAGTCCCGCGACCCCGGCAGGCTATGGCCCTCTAAGGGGTGCAGTGGCTGATCAAATGACCTATGGTCTGCGTCTCGCGGCATCTTCTCCCGGACCCTAGGAATTTCTCCTGTATCGTGGGTGCGTCTACAAACATGGAATCTAACATACATGAACACCCAGACCCAGAACAACTACCTTCAGATCTTATAAATATTTGTTCCGTGCGGGAATCGAAACCGCGACACGCTCGCAGCAGTCGATCACTCAACTACTCCAACCGTATCGGGGTTGTGTATGTGTGTTTTAATGTTAATAAACACGTCCACGATACACAGTAGAAATTACTAGCGAGATACATAAAAAAAAAACATTGTAATAATGCCAGGCGGAATGTGACCGCGCCAGTGCCACGGTGACGCAGCGCTCGAAAGCGGCGGCACACCGCGCCGCGACCACACTGGTACAACAGCTACAAAACGGACTCAAGAGACATATCGCCAAGTCCAGGTCAGTCCCGAAGTCTACAGATACGAGTACCGGCGATAAATAATGCACATCGGTCTTTAGAAAGAGATAATCGGCTAGTTTCGGCTTTGTATAGCGTTGTCTCTGTCGTACGAACCACAGTGAAGGACAAACGGCACATAGGTAGTGTTTGACAGAGATAACGTTATTTGAAGCCGAAACTAGCACATCTTTCACCGAGGATTTTTGAATGACTTAGGCCTGTTTAAAACTGGTCTAACCGTTGAGAGCAGAGCGAGGGGCGGTGATAAACATTAATTGCTTTGTAAGTACGTCAATTCGCCACAGGTGGGATCTCGTGTCGTGTTTTAATCATTTCTATACATTTGATCTTATCGCCACCCCGCGCTAAGTCACTGCTCACAGGGCTAGGCCGCAAAGGCGTAAACTAAGGCTGAATTCTATAGAGCGATTTTTAGTCTAAACATAACCTTAGGTCAGTCCCGCTTCATCCTAACTAATATTATAAATGCGAAAGTAACTCTGTCTGTCTGTCTGTCTGTCTGTCTGTCTGTCTGTCTGTCTTTTCTTCACGCCTAAACTACTGAACCGATTAGTGTTAAATTTGGTACAGACATAGTTTGGAACTTGAGAAAGGACATAGGATAGTTTTTAACCGACTTCAAAAAAAGGAGGACTGTATTTTTTTTTAATGTTTGTTACCGCATTACGACCGACTGGGTGAACCGATTTTCATGATTCTTTTTTTGTTTGAAAGCTGGTGCTTCCCGTGTGGTCCCATTGTCACCAAATCAGGATCTCAAATTTTATAGGCCCACGCATCGTTTTTCGTAAATCTTATGAAGTAATTTAAGTACTTGCGTATGGTAATCATTATCTTATGTAGCTGAGCTGATGATGGAAGGTACAACTCCTTAACAGTAAGGAGTAGGTAGTAGTACTGATTCATTGTTCGCATATCTCCGGAACTTCACGTCCGATTTAAATAATTCTTTTTTTGTGCTCGGTATCGTTCAACTTAGGGAATACTGCAAGTTTCATCAAAATCGGTTCAGTAGTTTTTGAGATAGGGATTTTTATTAGCTTATTGTGTACATGAGGGATGTTATTACCAGTGCTACGGATTGTATTATATGTATTTGGCAAGAATTTGGGTTGATATTTTAACTAAAAACGAAAAATAAAAAACTTTTTCAAAAAAAAATGTAACTGCCTTCAAATAGAACCACAAAAAAGGGTAAAATAATCAAATAGATTATTATTAGAAAAAGATTTTTTTTTTGAAAAAGTTTTTTATTATATATATTTTTACGGGTTAAGCTGCGCTTGCCGAGGTTGGTCTGTGGATGGGTAAAAAGCACGTAAAGCCGTTGGTCCCGGCTGTCATTTGAAGATCTTTGACAGTCGTTACTGTCAGAAGCTCTAAAGTCTGACAGCCAATCTTACCATGGGGTATCGTATTACCCAGTTACTGGGTTGTGGAGGTCCGACAGGCAGTCGCTCCATGTAAAATACTGATATCCAGCTGCATCTGGTTTGACTGGAAGCCGACCTCAATATAGTTGGGAAAACGCTAGGCAGATGATGAACGGAGTATAGATAATTCTATTAGTACTATATGTCGAGTGGTCCATATGCTCGATAGATGGCGGTGATCGCTCAATGATGTCGATCGTTACACGAGTTCGATCGTTACACGGGAAAAAGAAAGCTACTTTGTTTTATACTATGTAGTGATTAAATGCAAGTAACATTGGTCCGACCTGTTTATTAGTCAGTGTATAGTAATCCGTTTGTGCTGAATAGGATAATCTCATAGGGCTACTTTTTATAAACACACCATACAGGTAAAGATTGATGAAGAAACCACTGGTAGAATTTTGAAATTTGCAGGGTTCTATTATTATTATTTTTTTATCGTGGTAAAATCATCAAATGAGTCACCCAGGGCAGGGCGGGAGGGACTTTCAGACTTGACTGACTAAAATCTACGGTGTCCTTCAATAGCCCTTTACGTACCGTAATGTTAAAAGTTCCTACCTCTGACCATAATGCACAATCTGCACCGCCTAATAAAATTCGCACGTAATCGGCGAAATGCACGTCTGTTATTTAGAATTTGTAACTTAGCAAACTCGAGCTTTTGTCGTAGTTCTTGTTCGGTGTTATTCTCACTTTGATACACTATTTCTTTAAAATAGCCCCAAACATGCTGAGTATTTGAAAACTTTGAACATTTAATGTAAAAAATTGTATTTTAATAAAAATTACTAAGTCATAATCGTTCTTTTATTTCATGATGGCTTCTGAAATTACTACCTAGTATGTATGAGAAAAAAACTTTTTTTCCATAAATTTACCATTTTGTTAAATTTGCACCTTGATACGAAAAAACGACCATAAATCCAAAACTAAAGATCAAAGAGTAAAGTGTTGTATCTCACTTGAATCAGCATTAAACCAGCAAGTTTTTTTAATACAAGGTCACTTTTCCGTAATACATTTTTTTTTCAAATGGTGCTCTTAAAGTGAGTAGTAATTTTTTGTAACGCTTCAAAAAATACGGAAAAAAATCATTGCTCGTTAAGTTTGATACCAAGAGCTGCAATACAATTTTTGTAGTATTGATACATTATCGACTCATAATACAACACCTTTTGTTTTATTGTTTTTAATCAATTTAATTTTTTACTGATTAAATTGTAAAAAAACTCGGTAGTTTCATTGAAAAAACTAAAATAATTCATATCTTTTCGTGCAATGAAGTTATGGCCATGCTGGGGAAAGATTTTTTGTTGGAAATTACCTCCTTTATCTCCCTGTTTCGTTTGATCCACGACTTTTTGGCCACCCTGTATATATTGTCCATATTAGTTGTTTTTAATTTTGATTAACTTTTTACTAAGACTAGGCGACACGAATTCGTATTCTTAAGCCATTCGTCCCGGCTGTCATTTGTAGATCTTTGACAGTCGTTACTGTTAGTCAGAAGCTCTAAAGTCTGACAACCAGTCTTGCCATAGGGTATCGTATTACCCAGTTACTGGGTTGTGGAGGTCCGATAGGCAGTCGCTCCATGTAAAATACTGATATCCATCTGCACCTGGTTTGACTGGAAGCCGACCCCAATATAGTTGGGAAAAGGCTAGGCAGATGACGATTATGATACTCGTATTCTTAAGAAGCCTCTTACAGTCCACTAGCGCCGCCAATCGAAAAAATGTCATAAATCGTAAATAAGATTGGCGGCGCTAGTGGACTGTTAAGGCCCCTTAAGTGTCGCTTAATTTTAGTAAAAACATAAATTAATCTGTAATTTAGTTTGTCTCAATCTTGTAGTCCATTAATACTTCATAAAAATAAATATTTAATTCAGTATTTGCTTCACTTAATGCTTACATTGCAAATAAATAGATTTCCCTCTAATTGCAAGTTTTCTTCTATTTCCATACTTTGTAGTTCAGAGCTTAGACTTTAATATTCTAAACCCTAACATTCGTAGTTTGTATTTATTGTGGTCAGACAAATGCAATGTTCAGCGAATAACGTAACACTAAGGCTGATGAGTAAGGACTCATGACGCGACGCTATCACACAACGCCATCTAGTCCCAAGCTAAGCAGAGCTTGTGTTATGGGTACTAGACAACTGATAAACATACTTATATATTTTTAAATACATACATTTTATAGATAAATTACACCCAGACACAGAACAAATGATCGTGCTCATCACACAAACATTTGTCCTGGGTGGGAATCGAACCCACGACCTCCGGCATAGCAGTCAGGATCACTAACCACTAGACCAACAGGCTTGTCATTTCATGTCACTTGACTTGTTTGTGTCGCCAACTAAGCGCGCTCATGACGCGATACGATGCAATACGACCAATTTGTGACGCCGATCAACTGCCTGTACCTAATAATCATCCTTACTACTACCACAAAAATCCCAGCTAATTTAAAAAAAGTGCGGTTGTCTGTGGTTACATAGATAAACAACACAGACTTGCCACGACGACGCGACATTAGACAGTCGAATTACATCATTATGTCGTTGCAGCAAGAACGATTTTCATTTTTAGGTGACGTTGTCTTTAGGAAGATAGTATACTAACTACCTACAGATTACCGCACATCAAGAAACCACTTTACACTGGCAGCGCCTGTATGTTGTTGTGATTTTCGTAGATCAGGGGTTACCACAGACACTTCTGCGATTGGTAACAAAAAAAATGAACAGTTATTGCTAAATCCTTAAATAGTTTACCAACAACTTGAGTAAATCGCCAATAATAGATTAAGGCCCACTTGCACCACAATCACTAAACAGGTTTAGCGCTAAACTGATTTAAAACATCGTTCTGTCTCTGTCAACTTCAAACAATTTGACAGGGATACAGCGATATTCTAAGGCAGTTTAGCGCTAAATCCGTTTAGTGATTGTGGTGCAAGTGGGCCTAAATGTAAGTTAAAAAACAGAGACAAAAAAAAGTCGAGACTGCCTTACAACAGTTTTGTACGTTGTGATTTTTTTAGTCTTAAAACATATTTTATCCTTTTAAAACAGTCCCGCGACCCCGGAAAAAGTTGTCTTATCTCGCAGAAAATTTTAAAACCATGCAACTGGACATTCAGAACCATATCTTTAGTTCTACATAGCATTTGTCTGTCCACATTTGATTACTAACTCCGCACAATATCTGCTTGACTAGTCGCACAGTGCTCTCTCTTTCAGGCACGCGCCGGCGCCGCAAGCACACTGTTGGTATTGCATTTTATTATTATGCATGTTTTTAGTTTTAGCTATTTAAGTGCACCACATAGCACAGGTTCATCTTGACTCTTTTTTATTTTGTGGATACAGGCCCTGGTTAGAATGGAAGTCGTTGGGGTCGACTTCCACAGTACAGATGAAATGACTTAAAATAAATGATGAATATTGTAAGTACTGGCATAGTATAAAGAGGTACTGGCATCTCTACTCGCTGCAACTCCGTGCTCTGTGGTGCACTACATTATTTCGATTTAAAAGGTCAAAGATCGAATGAAATCAGCTTGTTATTTTTTAATTTGCATGGTATTTGTAGAATAGTTTTTATTTCAAATATTTTCTTGATACTTTAGAAGGCTATAAAAGTGATCATCGTTGATACTTGCATGCTAATTTAATTTTAATATAATGTATATTTGTCAATTTTAAACTACTATTAAACGGATTGCGATCGCCTTTAATACACCTAAGTTTACTGCATGGTTACTATAAGTAACAAGGTAAGTTTACACTACAATATTTTGGATATCTATCAGACACTATGGTCTATGGAAGGTGCGTAACACTAACTTTGACGATGGATTTGTCGCATGATTGTAGAACACCAACATTAAAAAAAAACGTTATTTATTTGTTCATAAAAAAATTGTCTCATACAATAAACAATATCTTCTGTTAAAATGAATATAAAAGTTGTATTTTTTATAACGGAATCGTGTGTATCTGTGTCTCGAAGTATAATCCTGCGTTCTTGCTGCCTTTAAAAATAGCCTATACAAGTTTATAACAAAACGTAGTTACAAAAAGGATCTATCCTTTTCGAAAAACTCCACCATCTGTAAATTCTAAACACCCATAAAATTCCAGACCTTACTTCGAGGAGAAAGCTCGAATCAACACGGCTTTAGAAGCTCAAAAGGCGAGGATCCAGACCCTGGAGGAGCAGGTGGCTGACGCGAAACAGCAGTACTCCTCAGCTCTCAGGAATTTGGAGAGGATTTCAGATGAAATACACAAGCATCGGTCGAGGAGACAATCCACAAGGAATGGTGAGTTTCACTTGTCCGTCGTAGGGAATTTTCGTCTGCCGGGGTCGCGGGACTGTCTCAGCAGGTAACCGTGACCCTGGAACGTAAAGGGCAATTGAGAGAACACCGTGGATTTTAGTCAGTATGAGTCTGAGAATCCCTTCGACTAGACCCCGGGTGGGAAAACACCTTTACCACGCAAAAAAGGAGCGTACTGCGCGCCGTATCAGACTGTTACTGACTAAAACTCCACCTGTTCCTTCTTTTTCTCTTTGCGTTCTAGGGCCACAGCGTCCTTTTAAAACAGCCCCACGACCCCTGCAGGCTTTGAGCCCTATAAGGGTTACATTTTGCAAACGGAACATTGAGACGCGCGTGAAATACGATTCACGCTCGATCTGTGGCTGGTCCTTGATCGGACGGCGAGTTACCCATTACTGGCCGTACGCAAGCCGATATCTATACTAATATTATAAAGCTGAAAAGTTTTTGTTCTGTTTGAACACTCCAATCTCGGGAACTACTGATTCAAATTAAAAGTTATGTGTTAGATAGTCCATTTATCGAGGAAGGCTTTTTTTTTCATCAAATGAGTCCTCCCACCAAAGAGAATTAAAACCACTTGAGAGCTCATAGAGCGATTTCGCCTAGGCACACGATTCACCAGTGCGGGCCGGGGACCGGGGGATTGCGTCTTCCCCCGTTCCTCGACCCGCGGTAGTTGTGATTGGTTGATGCAACAATGTCAGTAAGAATAGTGATAACAAGTAAATCCAGCAACAATAACATCGATATCGATAAAATCGATGGCAATTAAGTCTTCTTTTGCTTTTTTCAATGTTGATTTGTATGTAGAGAAATAAATGAAGATTAAACGAAAATAATAATAAACTAAACAAACGGCGTCGATCCTTTAAAGCTTCAAAGCAATCAGGGGCCGTTCAAGTATTACGTAAGCACTATGGGGGGGTGGGGGGGTCTTTGCTTTGCTTATTTTGGATGACAGGGGGGGTAGGGGAATCTAGATGATGATTACGTCATCGGTAGTTTTTTACTTTTTTACACGAATGGCAACCCTCACATTGTCTTTGGTTGAAAACGAAACGCATTTTCGGGATTCTCGCAAATAATGCATATGTAAATAATACATAAATTGAAAATTGTTTACGTAAGCATGGGGGGAGGGGGTAAGTGCTTTGCTTACTTTTGCTGACAAGGGGGACGGGGGGGTAAATAATTGTAATAAAACTGCTTACGTAATACTTGAACGGCCCCTCAGCTGTGAAATGCCTTGAACAAATGACGCTATAATATTTTGGAAACCAATTTTCCCTGTTAGTGGCATTAATCCACTTTTCTTTAACTTCCGGAATATTTGGAAATCTAAAATGTAAACGTAAAAAGTAAAATTATTTTTTATTTACCATTAGAAATTATCGATTAAATAATTTATCAACAATGTTTTAAGTTGTCACATCACTTCAGCACACAGCACAAAGTACTTATGGATAGAAAGAGATAGACTTATCTAATATTCTAGTGAAAGTAAAGGACTTTTCAAAAGACATCAACGCGGTATCCCAAAAGACATCAACGCGTAATCCTTTTTTCGTAACCAACCAGTTTAGCTTGAGCCCTCTTATTACCAATAATGTAAATAAATATACACATATTTTACTTACCGATGAAAACTTATACCATCTTTTTTATGACTAGATGTTTTAGATGATTTCCCGCACCATTTAATTGCACAGGTACTCATTTTTGCTTCGGTTTTATTCGATAATGTTTTTTTAGGTTCCAAAATTAAGGAATGTGCACAGATCCAACAACTGGTCAGTACTAAAACGTTCATTCGTATCGGGATCTCATATAAGTGCTATTGCATTGATGTGTCGTGAGCCTGAGTCGCCCGTATGAGCGGTCAAGTGGCTATATTGTCATTGCCTCCCACCCAGGGCAGAGCGGGAGGGACTGTCAGACTCGTACTGACTAAAATCCACGGTGTCCTTCAATAGCCCTTTACGTACCGGGGTCACGGTAATGGAGGGAGGACGCTGTCCTCTCCCTCACGCGGACGCCTCCTTCGCGAGCATGATTGCTTCGCAGAAGGAGGCGACCGCTTCCCACTCCGTCTCGCCCCGCAGCATGGCCTCGACCAATGCCGGGCGCGAGAGGTCTCCGTATCGAGGATGACTTTAGGCTATAAAACATCACGCTATAACCAATAGGAGCTGAACAGCGGGGGAATAAAATGATATATAAGCTTGTTTTTCCCCCAGAAATAGATCGCTCAACGATAACGGATACAGCCAGCGATACAAACACGACATCTAGCGATAAACTGGAGGAGCTGTGTGAGACCAGCACGGACGCCTCAGTGAGGGAGTGGCTCAGACGAGCGGCTGACGCTCAGAGGCCGCGGTGTCTCCCGGACAACGACACCTGGACTGAGATCGACCTGGATTACTCCAGTCCTGAGGAGGTATGTGTGATATTATTATACTGTAAGAAAAATCTTTATTCTAATTAATTTTTGTAATTTCAATGCTAAAAATAAAGAAATTTGTTAAATAAGGGTACTCTTTTGGTGTCATTGAAATTAGGATTGTAAACGTATGGCATTTAAGTATAAAATTCTATGCAAGAAAATGTTTCTTTGGATGTGCTCAATGTTGTGTGAACGCCCTATACTACTGCTTTTTGGAAACTGACGCTAACACTGCCGTTATGCAATCATGGATGATTTAATTTGAAACAATTTGGTACAATTCTAAATTAAAAACAAAAATAAAACTGAAAAATATTTATTTCATCTTAAAATCAAATCATGTGCTTAAAAATTGCGGTAATAAGGTAGTTATTTCATTACCCCGAGTTGACTCATGAGTCTTTGTCAAACTAGAAATACTTCTCTACAAGAATTTTCTTCCTCACCTTCTAAAAACTCCAAATCCCAGGTAAGCTTCGAAAAATGTTCTCTCCGTGCCCGGTCAACCCCTGAGAAGTGGTCCCCACCCAGTCCAATAGAGTCGCGTGCGTCCGCCGCGGATCCGCGACGGATCATCCGCACGGCGCCGCGGACGCATGTGTTGAGGGAGGACTTTGACCGGCCGCGGAGACAGAGCCTGGACGCTCTGCTGCATGACACCGGGGAGAAGGTCAAGGAAATGTTTCAAGGTACGTGTTATTATTTTCTGATTAATTTCGTTGCGGATTTCTGTATTATTCTGTATTTCTCTTTATTCTTGATATAATATAAATAGAATTGTTTATGCTACGCGTGCTAGACAGCGAGCTTGCTTGTGCATCGATTGACTTCTGTATCGCGTCGCGTCGTCAATCGATGTACTTCTGTTCTTCCGCTTTCGACTCGATATCGCACGCGTCGCGTCTCATTATGAGCAAGCTCGCTTAAATTCATTCTCCGGGACTTCGACTTGCTTTATCACCTATCAGCTTTCTTTCTGGTGGGATCTTTGTTGCTTCCAGCGTGCAGGATTTGCAGTGGCTTGGGAATAGTTGACGGCACGGTTAGCACAGTGGCTGAGCGATTGGACTGCTGCGCTGCGTGTCGCGGGTTCGATTCTCGCACGGAGCAAATATTTGTATGATCTACAAGTAGTTGCTTCGGGTTTGTGCTTTTGTGTATGTGAGTTTATATGTTTGTAAACGCATCCACGACACAGGAGAAATGCCTAGTGTGGGGCAACGTTTTAAAAAAAAATAAGTGTTTTTTTTTATCGTGGTAAATTCATCACATGAGTCTTCGCACCCAGGGCAGAGCGAGAGGGACTGTCAGACTCGTATTGACTAAAATCCAGTGTCCTTCAATAGCCCTTGACGTTCCGAGGTCACGGTAATTCGTAAGTCCCGCGACCGGGAATAGTGTGGTGGAATTGTCTGATCGAAGAATCTTCCCATTTTCCTTTGTTTCACTATACCTTTCCCTTTATTGTGTAGTGAAGAGCTATGTTTGTCCGTTCCAAGGTCTGTCCCTGTTCGGTGAGCGGCGCGGCTCGTCCTCCGTCCCCCGCACCCCCCGCCGCGCGGCCTCCCCCCGCGCCGCGTCCTCCGCCAGTGACGAGCGGTACTCCGATACTGAGAGTCTTGCGAGGTAAGTAAGGCACCATGTTATATTTTTCTGCGAAGGAGGAGCGGGATATGTGAAGGAGAGGAAATCCTCCACCCCATGCCCTAGCTACAGGAGCTTCCAATGACGTTAGACATCGTGGGGCAATTTCTGGCCACCGTAAGGGTTACTTAAGTATTTTGAAGATAATCAACTATTTTATATAGTGGTTGAACCCGACAGGCTTTGGCCCTCTACAGGGGGCCCCGTCACTATGCTGACACTCTTTGAGACGCGTGTGGAACACAACGCGCCGTCGACCCGGGCATGGTCCATGCTTGGACAGCGAGTTGCCCATTACTTGCCTACGGTGGCCGGAGATCGTCTGCCGACGTCTATCGCCGTGGGCGTCTACCACTGCGGCTGGGTTGGAGGGAGGACGCTATCCTCTCCCTCACGTGGCGCGGCACCTCCTTCGCTAGCATAACTGCTTCGCAGAAGGAGGCGACCGCCTCCCACTCCGTACAGAAAACCCTTAAAATCCTTTTGATGCCAAACCTATTCCTATACTTTTACTTATTATGTACACGACGTGTTGACGGCACGGTTAGCGCAGTGGCTGAGTGATTGGACTGTTGCGCTGCCTGTCACGGGTTCGATTCCCGCACGGAGCAGATATTTGTATGATCTACAAGTATTTGCTTCGGTCCTGGGCGTTTGTGTATGTGAGTTTATATGTTTGTAAACGCACCCACGACACAGGAGAAATTCCTAGTGTGGGGCAACGTTTTCAAAAAACAAAAAAAAAAAAAACGAATATTTTTCTTTATTCCAGTGTGGAGATGCTAACAGACGATCAGATCGCTTCGTTGATGCTGGACGCGCAGCTGGAGGCCGTGTGCGAGCGACTGGCAGGCGTGGCCGTGAGGCAGCCACGGTCGCCGCACGAGCCGGAACATAGGTACTGACGAGGTAACTATAGAACAACTATAAGCCGACCCTTTTAAGCCTTTGTCAAACAGACAGGCGTGGCGAATGCGAAGCGTGAAGTTTTTACTTGTAATGTTTGGAATTGTTTGAATCCAGTCACATAGAAAAGCGAAAGCGATCCGATAGCGTGACAGAACTATCGGACTGACGTCTCATATCGGTTCGGTATCGCTTCGGAATCGCCTGTCTGTTTGATAAAGGTATTAGTGAGTCGCCACCTAGAAGAAATCAGGACATTTAAATGGTAGGTTTATAGATATAATCGGTTAAAATCTTTCAAAGATTCCGAAATAACTCAAAATGAAATAGGTTTAAAATGCTTTCATTCGTATCCGTCGGTGGACATGAGTTTCAAATTTGTTCTGGGTACAATTATCCTTTTAAAAAGAAGATAAGTCACGTTTCTTTAGAAAGAGCAGCGTTCATCGCTACGTATTAAAAGGATGCCTGCCGGCCTCGGTGTCAAAGTCAGCGGGCAGCGTGGACGTAGCACAGCCTTCGTAAAAGCCTCTTAATTTCAGCAGGTCAGCTCCTGTAAATGCGTCGTCGTCAGCCCGCTGCCCGCTTGCTTTGAAACCGAGGCCTAGAACTGATCAAATAAGTACGTCGTGACTTTTTAGACTATGGTTACTGCTAAATTTTGAACTGCGACAACATTATTAGTGAAGGAGTGATGGGTATTATGAAGAAATTACGTTATTATTCTTTTTTTAGCGTCGTAAAATCATCAAATGAGTCCTCCCACCCAGGGCAGAGCGGGAGGGACTGTCAGACTCGTACTGACTAAAATCCACGGTGTCCTTCAATAGCCCTTTTCGTTCTGGGTAATTCGTGAGTCCCGCGACCAGACAATTACGTTTAACAAAAAAAATACTATCTTCAAATTAATATTTAATAATTTTTATCGGGTCGACGCGGCGACGGCGCGTTGTGTTCCACGCGCGCCTCAAGGAGTGTCAGCATAGTGACGGGGCCTGTAAAGGGCCAAAGCCTGCCGGGGTCGCGGGTTTTACGAATTACCGTGCCCCCGGTACGCAAAGGGCTAGTGAAGGACACCGTGGATTTTAGTCAGTCAAGTCTGACAGTCCCTCCCGCCCTGCCCTGGGTGGGAGGACTCATTTGATGATTTTACCACGAGAAAAAAAAGCTTATTCATATTATTTTCACGTTTTTATTTAAAAGCGTGCATGACGTCATAATATGGCGCCGTAACACCTTTACCGTTAATGTTGTCGCATAGTACTTTAATCTCTGCAAAAAACTGTTGACTGACTTGGAGTTTACTATCGATTAAACATCATCTGCCTAGCCTTTTCCCACCTATATTGGGGTCAGCTTCCAGTCAAACCAGATGCAGCTGGATATCAGTATTTTACATGGAGCGACTGCCTATCGGACCTCCACAACCCAGTAACTGGGTAATACGATACCCTATAGTAAGACTGGTTGTCAGACTTTAGAGCTTCCGACGACTGTCAAAGATCTATAAATGACAGCCGGGACCAACGGCTTTACGTGCTTTCCGAGGCACGGAGGAAACTCGCTATGACAGATGGTCACCCATCCACAGACCAACCTCGGCAAGCGCGGCTTAACCCGGAAGATCGGCCTGTGCGGCTATATTTATTTAGCCATGAGCTCCTCGACCTAAGATTAACCGATTAATAATAATATATCGATTTAATTGCTTGAAACTTGGTTCAAAATTTGATATCTTGAATTTTTTTATTTTCAGGTAATCTATGTGAAAACAACACTAGTTAGTACGATAAAACAAAGAAGCACAGTTGAACAGATACACTTAATAATCGTTTAGTATATCGAGTTATACATTCCACTTAGTGACAGCCGTATAGTTTGGCACTAACACTTTTTGATACCATCGGATACAACGCGACGCAAGTCTCCGTACCTTACGATTTTGGTATCCATTGACGCGTGCCTGTGCTGCCGTCCACTAACTAAAAGGCCGTTAAGTGCAAAAAGTAGTTTTCGAGAAAACGCCAAAATTGTGAATTGATGTCTCTTGAAAAATATGCTATCTAGGAACAAGGCTGCAAATTATATATGTAGGCATAGTGTTATTGCACAATATGTTATATGTTTAATTCATTTATATTTATTTAAATTCATTTTCTAATTTTTAATTATCCATATTATGTGTTTTAACTGCACAGCAATCTTCCTGTATCTCCTAAACTATTAATCATATAAAAATGCCTCTTAGACCAAAAGATAGAGCATCGAAAGTTGTATAAGACTACATTAAAAAGTGAAAAACGAGCAACTGTGGCTTAACGGCCTTTTAGTTAGTGGACGGCAGTGTGTACGAACCTCTATGGATTTGTATTGCGATAGTCGCCTGGATAACAAAGTCGTAAGGTATCTGAGACTTGCGTCGCGTTGTGTATGAAGGGGTTTAATCCAGCAGTTCACAGGAGACATTTTGTCTCTCTGTCGAGTGCCATGAAGGTATATGGAGTGCGTTAATTATGGTGACAAATAGTTTCTAGAGGTACATATATTTGACAGGGAAACAAAATGTCTCCGCGTCAGTCTCCAGTGAGTGGCAACACTTGGGTAAACTATAGAAAAGTATGAAATTGTAATCAGATATTGCAGAATAATACAATATTTATATTAAAACTAATTTTAAACCAGTATAAAAGTGTTAGTGTAACACTATAAAAAAAATACTGAAAAACTTAAAAGTAAGTAGGTACAATGTTACAGCAAATATTCCATAAAACAGTGCCATCTCTTTTCTTCGTTCTCGAAAGAAAAGAGACAGCGATACTTCGCTCAATCCATCATTTAATCTCGTTTGCTAGACAACTAACGCCCTCTAGCGACAAGTTACATAATAACACCAACAAAAACTAGTCTTTAACTAACGTCTAAGCGCCCTTGCACATGACGCGATTCATGCGATTAGCAATATCTACTAACCAAAAATAAAAAGCATCCTTACTGCTACGACATAATGATGCAATTCGACTGTCTTACGTCGTCGTGGCGAGCCAGTTTTGTTTATGTACCTATAGACAACCGCATATTTTATATTGGCAGCCTTTATGTCGTAGTAGTAAGGTTGATTATCACTTATTGAATTTCATGGCGTCATGAGTAAGCGCGCTAATACTCAGCGGTTGAGTAGTAACTTTTTATGTATTGGCTAATTTCTAAGCGAATTTTAATTATTATTTATGATAATCGCACCTTTAGAATTAAAGTGGCCTAACTAAAATTTTTAAGAAAATGACTTTTATGCATCGAACGACTTATAAACATATATTCCATTAGTTTATTAAAAATAAACCGGCTCTTCTAGCCCAGAAAAGGAAAAACGCACTGTTTCCGTCTCTTTCAAATCACGTTGTTTCCCCGCGTCCCTCGGTATTGAATTAATAAATAATATTTTCCCAAAAAACTGGAATTTTAGATTACGCCACTACACTATTCTAAAGGTGCGATATGACATTTAGTATAAATTATATTAGCGTATTGGCAGGCATTATCTGCAGCAGAAGGTATCTGTGTGCCCCTCGGTTCCATCCGCAATGGGTTTTCTTTAAATATCGGTGTCCTAAGTTCTACAGCGCACTAAGAGTCATAGCGTGATGTTAAAGACGTCGACAAGATTTCAGCTATTAAATCCAAAAAGTTGCCGCGGAGAAAATAAAATTTACTATGCTACCCACATGACAATTAGATCTCAAGTTTATAAAAAAGAATTCGTCTAATGGATCTCTCATTATTTTATATTTTAATGGCATCAATATATACAGGGTGTAAGAGACATCGACGCACAAACGGATACCAGGGGTTCAGGACATGATTAGGAAACTACCGACGAAAAATTCCAACTCGGAGGCGTCCAGAATCATATCCTGGATCCATGGTAGTAACCGTTTGTGCGTCAATGTCTCTTACACCCTGTATATATTTTTTTGATAATTAAGAAATTCACCAATACGTAAGAAGTCTCCGTTTAGTTCTAAGATCGATATAATACATTAATTTAAAAGAAAGCTACTCAAATGAACGCTTATTCGTCGATTAGTACACATATCAACATGGAGCTGCTTTCACCAGGCGACTGGAACTGGGCGAATTTTTCTGAGTACCCGGATTGTAGACCAAATTCTCTTTAAAGTTACTCTTTTCATAAAAATAGGGGTATGTATTTCATAATGCCCCATACCCGTAACCCACTATCGCTCCCACGATAAGCTCCAGCGCCCACTAGTGGGGCGGTATTGCTCCCGTTGGGAACCTATACTGCGGCTAAATGATTTCATTTCAACATATTTTTGTAATATCGGGCCACGTTGCCCAAAAGTCGCCCAGTGAACTTAGCTCAATGTACCTTAATTTTCGTACAAAAGTACATTTAATTTAGAACAAAGCGAACACTTATTCTTTGTAATCGCGTCGAGTTGTTGCTGAAATGCGTAGCCTTAAGAGTTTCAGTTAGTTTTTAAAATAATATGGGGAGGAGATATCTGTGTGATAACTATTCTTGCCTTTCTTTACTACATAGAATACTAATATAATTTCAATTGGTTTACAATTTCCAAAGTATGTATTACATATTTTAGAAATTGTAAATCTTGGTTGAAATTATAAATTCAAGAGAAAATAATTAACTGATACTTGATCAGTATATTATATTGCCAATAAAAAGTAAAAAACATGGATATATGTATATAATAAAAATACTGGCTACTAAAAACTTTTTTTTGGAAATCTAAAATGGCCAATTACTGACAATTAACAGCTGTAATAATATCAATGTTGTTAAAAATTGCTATTGCTAAAGCAACATAATTGATTAAAAAACAAATTTAGCATCATTGATATTAGCAACGTTGCTAAAGTGTGCATTTTAGTCCCGCTGTACAGCATAATAAACATAATTACAATAGTATCTCCTCCCCAAAGTAGGTTAATAGTAAAATGTTGATCGTTCGCAATAAGTACCGATAATAACGTACTCTTAAATTAAGCATCGCCTAACACTTGCCTATGAACTTGATGTCCTAGTACTGTTAGATGTGACGTAGTAACTTGTGGAATGATTGTGAAATCGACTGAACGTTTAGAGGAGTTGCTACTGTGTGGGTTAAGTCATAGACATAGAGTATGGGCTCCCCTATGTAAATGTCAAGAAAAATCCTTACTGGCTGAAGCTACGTGAGGCCGCGATGCGATCTGCGACAAATGGGCGATTAAAACAAATAAATAAATGCTCACGTATATGGCTACACCGTACATCAGCGATAGCAGGTGTAATCTGTTTCGCTCTTCCAGTCGCATCGCAAATCGCTGTCTAATGTAGCCTCAGCCTAAAGTGTGAGAGACAAGCGAGTTAATTAAAAATTGCAAATACGTCACAAGCATGTACAGTTTTTACTTGCTTCTGACGTCACGAGTCTGGAATTTTGATCCTCTGTATCTTTGTTAATATGCATTCATTCAACGGACTAATTAAATTTGCAACTTATTGATGCTTTAAACATGCTATTGGTCTAAAAATGTAAATAATGTGTATTTATTTATTTGTTAAAGACCAATAAATCGTTTCCTCTTTTTCTAGAGAGTGGTCTGTTTCATGAGATAATGCTCTGTCCATTCTCTATGTCTATGAGTTTAGTGACCGTTTGACAGCCAGTAACGTGATGTAGACATTTTTTTCATATACTGTGGTTGTCACAGTTGATCATTTTTCACAGAAATTGTATGATATCTGAGGTCTTTTATCAATTGTGTCAATGGTTATCAGACTCGGCCCAGCGAATTTAATTTACCAACTTTTTTTATTGCCCACAAAGACAGTAGCGCCCTCTATGTTACTAAGATCATCAATTTGTCTCAATTTCTATAATTATGATTTTAAATTTAACAAATAATAAGTTATTTTAATTTTGTATTATTATCGGCTGTGCAATCGCCTGGTGCAATTGTTTATCAGTGGTTTTGAAAGCTCAAGAGTTCAAGACACATTGTGATTGGCAGCTAACAATTAGTAAATAAACTTAGAAATGATCTGTGTTGCCAAGATTTTGTAAAGTGCTCTTACATATGGCAATAACGTTAGTTTATTGATCGTTCTTTATTTAAAAAAAAAGAACGAGTTTGCGTAACTTTGTTCACCAAAATAAACAGAATTTTTATTAAAGTTTTACGTGGTCTAGAAATAACATGTCGACTATGAACATTTTGTTTGTGGCAGTTTAAATGAAACATTTGTTTTAAAATATCAGAAAAAGAACAATGCCCCGCTATCGTCATATTGAAAAAGTAACATCAACTAAAGATTTTACCATAAACTAAGCACAACTTAATTCATCAATGCGTCTTGAGCTTAAAATTATTCTTGCCACTGACGGATTTAGTTTAATTTTAATTTTTAATTCAAGGCTTTGCCGACGCCGTTTTTGGCGATGTGTCTTTTAAAATTATATGGATTGGCATTTATAATAAAAAATTATATCCTAATGTTAACAGTATTATATTTATTTTAATATTGAATTTATTTTCTCATTAATTTTTTAATCGATTTCGTGAATAGCCATGTACGAAGTACAATCGCCCGCCAATTTTTATTTATAAGATGTTTAAGTACATAAAATATACATTAAATAGTGATATTATAAATATTTTTATCTAATACTCCTAAATCATGACAAAATTTTATAATGCTTGTTCAATTCTCAATTTTATGTGTACCCATATAAAAATAATTTATTTGTATAAATACGAATGAAATACGTAAATATATCATCAATTTTGTGTTCAAATTGTATACTCCCTTTATCCCTTTGCTTTATTTACGTGAAGTTAAATACTATATCTATATATATAAAAATTACTGAAATTTTTTACTGAAATTTTAGCATGATGTATAATCCGCATCAAGGATTGTTTTTATCTATTTTTTGCATTAGTCACATATCCGCGACCGCGAAAAAAAAACTGTTTTTTTTGTGCCACAGCGAAGCGTGGCAGGTAACAGCTAGTTGCTTATAAATATACTAGCACTTTTCCCGCGACTTCGTCCGCGTGGGTTACGTACTTTCCTAATTCCCCCTTTTCACCCCCTTAAAGGTTAAATTTCCAAAAACCCCTTCTTAGTGCTCCCCTACATTATAATAGGAAGCCGTGTGCAAATTTTCACATTCCTAGCCCCAGTAGTTTCGGCTGTACGTTGATATTTCAGTCAGTCAGTTCTCCTTTTATATATATATATATATATATATAGATTTTGTCGCCGGAAAAATATAAAAAAGTTTTTTTTTATTCTTCAGTCTCTATGAGGCGTGGAAGAAAAAACAGAATTAAAATAACTGTATATTCATGGTAGAATAGAGACAGTATTGCTAATGCTATGCCTACAGAAAAGTACTTTAAATGTAAAATAAAATAATATTGCTTCACGTAAATAAAGCATTCGTCTTCCAAACTTGTTCGTTATGTAATAAATAATATATAGTTAAATTATTTCCATTACGTTTGGACACAAGTATAGTAACGGTTGGATCGTGTACATGAAATTGTTATTTATAAATATAAGTTGTGTTTCTACTATTAACTGTAGTTCGCGACTCTAGTTAGTACGTTGTTAATTATTATTTTTAGCTATGCGTAACTCAAAATGGATAGAAGAAAAAAAGAGCATTTTTTGCATTTTCATATCAAAAAACTCACGACCCTAATACCATGAGACTAAACGAAACAGGCTAAAATGTAGATTAAACCCGTTACTATAAATAATTAACAAATATATTTAACAAGCGGTCCGCTCCGGCTTTGCACGGATCATTTTGAATTCCAAAATTTCAGGAAGATTATGTAAATTTAAAAATAAAATATATTAATACTATTATTTTATAGAAAACTCTAAAAATAACTACTCAAATTAATGTAGTCGTTCGGAAATTATGCGCGTACCTACTACTACAGATTATTAAATAAAAATAGTACACCTAACTTCCTTCTAGTTTGAGTTACGCATAGCCAAAAAAAAACTAAACTTTTTAAGAAAATATCGCAATAATATATTAAGCTGTGAACTAGGGTCGCTATTTTAGACGCTTCTAGCTGAAGAGACGCATAATATTATAATGTTGCAGCACAAATACTTGCGAGCAAGCAATGATAATTATACAAACTTAGATTTTTTACCAGAAACCTTATAAGAGGTCATTGTACTGGCCACAGCGGGCCTGAAATGCATAAGGCAGCTGAGAGAACAGGGTGGTTTTTAGTCAGTCAAGTCTTACAGTATCTTCCGCGTCTAGAAGTTAAGAGTTATTGCCAATTTACCCCCGTAATTGATATTGTATCTCAATCTTAATCCCGAACCGTGTTCCTTGACCTGCTTGTGATTGGAGATCTTTTAAATTGAGTCGTTGTTTGGTTACAGACAAAAATCTTAATACATTATATGTATATTTTCTGAATCTTGTAATCTGATGAATTTTTTATTGATTTTGGGGCTGGAACCATACTAAAAGGTTATCAAAATGAAGGTTACAATGATCCCTTGCAAGATTTCTGGTAAAAAAGAACTTGTTAAGGTTAAATAGTTAATATAAGAATATTTCAATGTACAGTTACTATATTTTATAGGTAAGGAATAACGATTATGGCAGGTTGGTGAAGAATTGAAGTATATAATGCTACATGAAATGAACCTATTTTTATGAAATACTCAGAATTGCAGCTATTTTTGAATGAAATAAGACATGTCATTTATATTGAGGAATAAATAAATCTGTTTTGGTATAGGCAGCTTCGAAATAAATGTTGTATGCACGGGTAAAAAATGCTCCCCTAAATATTTTTTTTGGCTATCAAGTGATCATCCGGATTTAGCTAAATTAATATTTTACATGGAGCGACTGTCTATCTGACCTCCACAACCCAGTAACTGGGCAATACCATACCCCTTGGTAAGACTGGTTGTCATCAATCAATTTAATAAATTAAATGATTGATCAATCAATTTCCCTTATCAATCGATCGACTTCAACTTATAAACCGTAATCGTTTTTGCTGAATGCTGTCCTAATTTCTATTTCAATTAGGGTCAGTTCACACCGAGACGCAACGCAACGTGACGGAAGGGGACGATACTGATGTGTATCTTTTCGTATCTATACTTCTATACTAATATTATAAAGAGGAAACCTTTGTATTTTTGTATGTTTGTATTGAATAGGCTCAAAAACGACTGGTCCGATTTCAAAATTTCTTTTACCATTACTTAGAGGGATTCTTCCGAATCCGTATAGGCTATATTTTATCCCGGAAATATTTTTTTTCAGAGAGCTTAAAAAATAAATGTCCACCCGTGCGAAGCCGGGGCGGGTCGCTAGTAGTAAATAAACATAGAATTTGAGTCGCTATTAAAATGGGCGCGTGGCGTCGAACTGAGTCTCGTCGTTGGGGAAACGGAAAAGTGTATCTTTTCGTGTAGTAAATCAAGTTAGATTTTGAGTTGCTCTATTGGAATGTACGCGAAACGTCGCGTCACGGTGTGAACTGACCCTTATGTGAAACACGTTCGCAATCATGCTTGCTTAACTTTACAAAAATCTTACATTCCTACATACTTCGCAGCTGAAAAATAACTATTAAATGTTAATATTTTTCAAACTAATGTAATAAAAAATGCTTGCAAGTGTTAATGTATATGTTTTATAATAGCATATTAATGTTCTCGGATTGACGGTAGATAGATCTTGAGTTTTTAAAAAAGTGAAAATCTACCTTTTTAGATTCAATTATTTAAAATTGACGCTGTTAAGACTTACGTCTACATTTGTTCATGATTTAAAAACTCTTTACTTCAAGACACGATTATGTTATATAAATCCTGTAATATATTGTAGTTTTTCAATCAAACTTGAAATACTTTATAAAGTGTTTCGTAAGATGTGTAATTAATTTTCAATTATGGCTTTCTTAAAGCCATTCACATATTTTATTTTGTAAGTAAATTCATGATAGCTACGGTTTATTCAAATGTCTTTTGCACAAGATCCATCAGCGTTTAGGTAAAAAAAAAACAATAATTTCTATCTGCTGCCGATCCATAGTTCAGCTTTAGTGATTATGTTGTCAGTTGTGATAAAATGTACAAAAATTAGCGGTATCGTGTACAATGTACATACGAGGTGACGCCTTCACATTATTATAATAAATTAATATTGATAAGTCACTTGTGGTTTTATTTCAACTCTTGTCAATATTAACGTAATGTCCTGCTGAGCGACAGACACGACGCGACGTTCAACTACTATTATAAAATTTACTTCGTTTTGCGTCGCGTCGTATTTGTCGCTCACGCAGGACACCGCTATAGAGTCCATTTATATATATATCCATATATATATATAAATCCATGGATTTTGTCTTTTCTGAAGTTGCCCCGCTATTTCCTGTCCTCTGTCTTCCTCTTTCAATCCGTTTCAGCCACATCTTGAAAGCGCTTTCTTTTTTATAATTTCTCTCGTGTCGTGGGTGCGTTTACAAACATCTGAACTCGCACAAACATGCACTAGGTAGCAAATCATAGGTACAAATATGTGTTCCATGCGAGAATTAAATCCGCGACACGCAACGCAGCTATGTTGTTGAACGCATCCACGATATCGGAGACTCGTGGTGAGGTGCAACGTTTTTTGTAAAAAAAAAAACACAACCCTGCCGGGTTTGTCTGTGTTCACGACAATCTCGAAAACTACTGAACGGATTTTCATGTGGTTTTTATCAAAATTCAGATGAATGAAGGTACTTAAACTGTGGAGAAAATTAACAATGGAAAAATAAAGCTTGTAATAAGCATATTATTATTTTCAATAATGACTTTATTCAGTACAAGTACAACAGAACAAAACTCACAGGACGGAAACAACACTGAACTATAAACAAACAGACTTAAAGAAACATTCAATACTTAATAATTATAATACGGGTTCAAATTAAAATAGCTAACGAAACTCCACAGTTGTGAGTTGTGATTTTTTGAAACGATGACCTCAAGTAGATAATTCTTGAAACTTAATTATAAGTATTTTTTGTGTAATCAATACATTAAAACGATAAAATAAAGAATAACTGACAAAATCCAAGTACAGACGACAGAACAGCAACCTACCTCAAACCGCAAATTTCTTTAATCGATTTTCAACCTTATAACAATATTGGAAGGTTAAAGTTCGGTTGGTAAAATTTTACAGATTAGGGTAAGTTGACCTGCTGGCGTCTGTACACTTAGCTACATGTGTTCACAGACCCCAAGAACTAACTTGTACCCGTTAGGTCTGCGGAGTCTCGCTAGTTATTTTAATTTGGCCCCGTATACATACACGAATCAGTTACAAAAATACGTCTTTTTGGTTACATTTTGGCTCCAAGAACTTACTGATCTACTTCTGTTGAAAATATCGATGAACAGAACAGATCTCCAGATAACCCAGTAATTGAACAATTTATAAATTTCTTTTCTACCTAGCATCTTACAAAAAAATGGTAAATGACAATAGGCTCGCCCCCTACTAATATTACCTACAAGTAGTTGTTCCGGATCTGGGTGTTTGTGTATGTGAGTTTTTAAACGCACCCAGGATACAGGAGAAATTCCTAATGTGGGTCAACGTTTAAAAAAGAACCGGCAAACGAGGATGTACTTATTTAAAACACTAGTTTCGTTTGTGTGCCATCCACAAGCCTTCCGTGAAGTTTATTACAAGATAAGCTTCTTGGATGTTCTCCAACTTCTAGACTTTATGTTGCCAAGATAATGTTACAACAAAGAAAATATGACCTTTTGTCGCCAACATAGCTTCGTAATTTATTCCGTGAATTTAACTTTATTCAAGAAGCACGAAAAACGGTTATAAATATTTAAATACTAAATCGACTAACGCTGGTAATTAATAATCTATTTGTGTTGCTATCGCCGGTTGGATGTTTGTAACATGTGTATTAACGACCGTATTTGCCTTTCCGAGTCTTCAAGATAGTCAAAGACAAAAGATTGTGGGATTTGCATTGAATATTAATTTCGGACGTAAATCGATTTAGCCTAAATTAACTTTTAAAAGGGCCATTACAAACATTTTCAACAGAAATAGACCGAAAATCAATTAAGTTACTAATATTAAATACAACAATAATACATGAAAATTGAGCGAATAAATACAAAAAAATAATAGTTACAACAGCTACATGTTCTCAATACATTTTGGTTAACATATTAAAACTTATTATTCTATTCGCTTATCACTAAGTCGCTTCTCGTACAGCTAAATACTTTTCTTAGGCGCGTTACGGGTAATAAACTTGATTCTTTATTTTTATTTTATATAAAGGTAACGGAAGACTAGATAAGGGCCCAAAAATGAGGGATTTTTTAACAATAATATTTTTTTTAGAGGTGCAATATTTAAATATTATAATTTAAAATGGGCAGTCCCGGTTTTCTAAGCACATATTCAAACATAGAATCCGAGCCACGATTGAAGTCCTATAGAACATTCGAGGTACTACATTTTTAAATACATTTTGATGTAATGACATAGACACTAGCGTCGCGTCGAAAAGAAATATATAAAAAGTACTCTGTGTGAAAGGTCTTCAGTCGTGGCGCAGATTCTCAATGTTATATTTTTTTAAGCTGTTATACATTGTTCACTGTTGGATTTTGAACTCTGATAAGGTCAAGAGTTAAAATTATAACAATGCAATAATATTTAGGTATTTAGTTAAAACATTACTTTTACAGGGTGACCACTATTAACCAAAATCAATATTCCCTGACTTTTCCCGGTTTTCCAGGCGCTTTTTCAAGTTTTCCCCTGACCATAATCTTAAATTTTTTACCATAATTTTACTTCAAATCACGAAATTGACAACGAAAAAAAACGAGAGTTACGAACCCTGACCAAAAAATTAGTAGTCTTCGACCGTATTCAGTTGGCTACGTAACGCATTGATAATTAGTTAAGTATTTATAGTTCTTAAGGTGCGCTGGACTAAGCCCGCTTGAGCTTCCCTGACCTCCTTTAAATTTCCCTGACAATTCCCTGACTTTTCCATGGCTAGCAAAATTCCCTGACTTTTCCCGGTTTTCCAGAAAGTGGCCACCCTGTTTTATAGATTTAGTCCAGAAAAAAATATTTTTGACCTGTAATTTTTTTTAATAGAATCCAGTTCATAACCGTTCCGCATACCCTGTCCTTCTATAGAATTAAAGACTACACTACAACGAGGGAATGCAATGAACAACGTGTACGATATATCACAATTATTTACTATTTGAGCACAAAACATCGACCAGAAACTACATGACGTTGTTAGTGTTAAGTACGTAAATCATTGCTGAAGCGTCTTTTGATATATAGCCTCTAAAATTGATTATTTTTATGGAATGTTTGTCACATGTTTGTAAAACTATATTCTCCTAAACCACTGAACAGATTTCAATGAAATTTTAGTAATATGAAAGATAGGACAGTTTTGTACCCGATAGGTGGCGCTGTGGGAGTAGACACGATTCCTAAGTATTAAATATATGTTGAATTCAAAACCACGCTTCAGCAATCATAATCATTCAGTCACTATAAATAATTAAAACACTGCAATAAATAAATAAACTTAGGTAAATAACAATAATAATTAAAAGTTTAACTAAATTTAAAACTTACTGGAATCAATTTCCCTTCATTCTGCTAGCATATTGTATATTGTACTGAACAGGTATAATTTGAACTTTATTGCCCACTTTTGGGACACACACTGCAAAATACGAGTAGCACGGTGGATTGCACACGATAACTGCAGGTTATGCGATGTCATATACCCATTTTATCTGTATTTTAGACAACTGTGAAGTTCCCGGTAAACGTTCAAACGAGGGAATAGAAGATTCAGCTTCTAAGTGTGAGTTGCGATGGCCTAATCGGTAAGGCGTCTGGAGTTCTTATCCAGAAAACGCAGGTTCAAATCTCACTTGCAGCTGAATTTTTCTTTCCTCAAAAATCATTTTAACTGTCAAGTTTCATTAATCTTTATTTAATTAATCACTTATTACACCAGTCGACGAAAATCGCTTAACTTGTCAATTTTAGCGGAACATCACAGCGAAAAACACTCGCATGTAAGTGACCATTTACACGGTCGATAATAGTCATCCGCCGCATGCGGCTTTTCGCCGCACGGCACAAGTCAGTCGACTTATGATTTTAATCACATGCGGGCTAGTCCAATTGCCTTTAAGACGGTTGATTTCACCGCACGGATAATCGACCGATTAGAGTGTAAATTCGTTTTGAGAATAGTGGTAATGAAGTAAACTAAGAGCCTGTCTAGATCGAACAAACTATGACATCCAACACTTAAGTTATAAAACAGTGCCCTAATATAAAATATACTAACAGAATCAAATCAAATCGATCCCTGTGAAGTTGCTGGCGAAATTGACCTCAAAAACCTCTGAATTAATGAACAGCATAATTTATTTAAATAAATAACTTAAAACTAAAATTACAGTATTTGGAATCAATTGTACGTACGGGAATTCATTGCATTTGTGAACCAACTGTAGGTTACGTAACCCATTTGTGGTGTAACAAGCTTTTGACCCGCGGATTAGCTCGCAAGTCTGTCCAAAAGAACCAACTACCTGGATGGATGAAGTAAATGTATGTGTCGAAACAAGTTCAGACTTTGGGGAGTGAATAGGTGGCTCGCGGGACTGTCTTAGAACGCAAAGGGCAATTGAAGGATCGTTTTAGTCAGTCAACTCTGGTCCACACAGAGCGGGAGAACACATTTATAATTGGCTATTTGACAGTAGCTATAAATTACAAATCTAATTAGTCCGTCATTTAGAGTTTAAAAAAATAACGGACACGTATTTTTTCTTTTGTAAAACCAATGAATGTTCACCAAAATATAACGCATCCAAACTCGAGAGTAGGGGCTCGTGACGTCAGAATTCAATAAAAATTGTACTGAATTGTGACGTATTGCCAACTTTGAAAGTGTCGTATCTACGTTAATTTTGGTTTACGAAACAAAAGAAAAAATACGGGTCGAATATTTTTTGATAATCTAAGTGACGGACTAATTAGACTTTTTCAGTCAAATAGCCAATTGTCCACCCAAAAAATAGGTTGACAAAATCTCAAAAGGGTTCCATTTATGGGTATGGGATCTCACAAAGGTACTAAATAGTCCAACAGGCCTAAAGGTACATTTATATTGAAATCTGTAATTTAATATCAAATTTTACGTTTCATAACAATTTCTGCTTGCTTAAAATTAAAATTGTTTTCATAATTTCATTTGGATAATAGCCTCTTTTATGAATTATCGAGATAAGATCCCGTGACAGACGAATAAACATCGTTAACGTAATAAAAAATACTACACAAAGCCTACTTTTGCTCCGGGACCCTGTTATATCACTTGAAAGGATTACGTAACTTACGAATGATCCCTAATAACTTTTGAAAAAGATTTTTCAACATTGAACAGTTAAAAAGTTACAAAAACTGTATTTTAATATCGTTTTATACACATTAATACTAAATAATAATTGATTTAATAATTCGCTTACATACTAAAACCTAAATGTTTTTAATAGGTAATAAATTAGCTAAATATAATATCTTTTTTTATATATATAATACATTGGGTCAACGATTTGGAATACGTTTTTAAATTTAATATTTTTTTTCCTTTTTCAAAAACTTGGCACGAATTATAATACTTTTCATTTACAAAGTCTACATTTTCTCGTTTTTTTTTTTCTTCATTTTATTATTAAAAAAAGACATTCATACTATGCGTTAATTTCTTTTTAAAGTCCAACAATTATTATGTCAAAAAAATGTTTGAAGGTAATTTTTATAAATCATCTTTTCGAATTTTAAGGCATAAACACACTAATCAGGGAACCATCTCTAGTACATACTTACCTAAAAAGGTTACCTGAATAGTGTGCAATGCACCTTAAATTAAATTTGTTTTTTTCTGAGATCAGTAACGCATTTTACAAATACAATATTTTCTTTTCAAATGTTCTAGCCATATTAAATACACTAATTCAACAATTTAATCTATCAATCAATCAATACTTCAATCAAATTGATGATTGATACCACTTATCACTTGGTCCTAACTATTCAACCGTTTCAAAAAATACAAAATTCCGACATTATCAATCATTCAATCACTTTTCCATCAATACATTTGACGATTGATAAACAACACTATTTTGTCCTTGTTTCAATCAATTACTAAGCTTATAATATCAACACTATTCTTCAATCAATCTATCAATCACGCGGTTGATTGACAGCTGGCCCCTTTAAATGCATTGGTACAATTTGCGTCAATCAAATCAATAGTCCGAGGCTTCATTTATTATGTTGTCACTTCCTGTAAATAAAAACCAAAATAAATACAAAGATATTTTAGAATAGTGGTCACCTCAAGGAGTGTCAGCATAATGACGGGGCCTGCAGAGGGCCAAAACCAGCCGGGGTTGCGGGACTCACAAATTACCGGGACCCCGGTACGTAAAGGGCTATTGAAGGACACCGTGGATTTTAGTCAGTACGAGTCTGACAGTCCCTCCTGCTCTGCCCTGGGTGGGAGGACTCATTTGATGATTTTACCACGTAAAAAAAAAGGATAGTGGTCACTCGGCGGCCATAAGGCAAAAAATATTCGTCAAAAGTTCGGTTTAACCAAATCTTTAGTCTTGATATTATTATGAACAACTCAAATGAAAGTTAATTGCCAGTAGCGCAATGATTTACTGGCACAAAGTCCTTATTTTCCGAAATTACTGAACCAATTTTAATAAAACCTCTTACGTATAAGCAGGATGGTCGCGGGACTGTATGAATTACCGTGACCCCGGAACGTAAGGACACCGTGGGTTTTAGTCAGTACGAGTCTGACAGTCCCTCCCGCTCTGCCCTAGGTGGGAGGACTCATTTGATGATTTTACCACGTAAAAAAAGAAAGTATAAGCAGGATGCATAGGTAGGTTCGCTGTGTAGATAGAAATAGTATATGATATCCAACCTGCCTAAGCGAGCGTGGTGAGATGTCAGGGCGTGTGTGCAGGCTGCAGGCTGCAGGTGTCGCAGGTCAGCATGTGGGCTGTGTAGCGCTCCACCTGGAACGTGGCTGAGGCTACGCCCCACTCCGTGCGCGCCAGCTGCTGACAAGAGTGCAGGACTGCTTCTGGATCCGTCAGCTCATCTGTGGGAACAAAAAGATAGTAGAAAAATATGGTAATCAAAAGTTTATGGTACTTTTGAACTGGTGAGTGAACGATGGGGTGCGTACGCGCACATGTGGTTTCAACCGGTCGTAGTCCTGACCACAACGGGTCGCCAGTCAGCTTTCACACGTCCCCAGGCACGCACACTTACACTTTTCACTGTGGGTCATATTTAGAGGACATTATAAAGTCGACAACAAATTGAACACTAGCGACATCTAGAGAGTAACGTCAGAAGTAAAATCAAAATCCAGCATCGAGCTATTTAAGTTTTCCACAAAATCATACAAAAAAATCTTAACATATTGAAAAACTCTTCTAGATTTTTCGAATAGAAGTTCACCAGAGACTGCCCGCTTCGTAGGAGTGTCCCCTTTTCTCAACAGAGTGTTGAGGAACTTTAACACCCGTTTTCTCATAACTCCCCAAAATATTACAAAGTACACTGAGCGAGTCCGGTCGCGGGACTCACGAATTACCGTGACCCCGGTACGTAAAGGGCTATTGAAGGACACTGTGTATGAGAGCGCCAGGGACTGTCAGTACAAGTCTGACAGTCCCTCCCGCTCTGCCCTGGGTGGGAGGACTCATGTGATGATTTTACCACGTGAAAAAAAAGTACACTGACCGATGGCCACGTGCGCGGTCAGGATGACGTACTGCGTGGACAGCGCCCACACGTGCAGCGAGTGCACGTGACGCACGCCGCTCAGAGACGACAGCATGGACACGCACTCGCGGTACCTGACACAAAACACAAATATAAATTATGACCGTCTTACTACAAAAGAGTTAAACATCTGTTAAACACTTGTCTTAAAAAACGTACAACGTTAAAACGGCATTACACGTATACAACATTATTTTTAGTATATGCGAAACCAGAATATAGTTTGTTCATAATCAGTAACTGAATCGATACCAATAATTTTTACACCATGTTATATTTTTTTCCAAAAATATTTTAATTAATTTTATCACCAGTTAATTACAATACAATCACTGTACGGTTAGGTACCTATTGCCAAGCTATTATCACGAGTGTATAACACAGGAGACGCGGTTTACGCGGGTGTACCGCGAAATGAGCATGTTTTTGAACGGACAACCAGGTAATATACAAACTTATAACCTTGTGATTTTTTATGATACGCTTTTAAAATGTTGTACATAGATTCTTTACACAAAAATACTAGACAGGTGTATCGGGTTTCGCATAAACAAAAAATAATGTTGTATAAGGGTCGTTTTGCAGTTTCACTTTTTTTTAGACAAGTGTTCAACAGATGTTTAACTTTTTGTGGTACGACGGTATATGTTAAATATTGTTAGACAAACAGAAACCCGATGGGGCAGTACCAAAGAGAATTAAAACCACTTGAGAGCTCATAGAGCGATTTCGCCTAGGCACACGATTCACCAGTGCGGGCCGGGGACCGGGGGATTGCGTCTTCCCCCGTTCCTCGGCCCGCGGTAGTTGTGATTGGTTGATGCAACAATGTCAGTAAGAATAGTGATAACAAGTAAATCCAGCAACAATAATATCGATATCGATAAAATCGATGGCAATTAAGTCTTCTTTTGCTTTTTTCAATGTTGGTTTGTATGTAGAGAAGTAAATGAAGATTAAACGAAAATAATAATAAACTAAACAAACGGCGTCGGTCCTTTAAAGCTTCAAAGCAATCAGGGGCCGTTCAAGTATTACGTAAGCACTATGGGGGGGGTGGGGGGGTCTTTGCTTTGCTTATTTTGGATGACATGGGGGGTAGGGGAGTCTAGATGATGATTACGTCATCGGTAGTTATTTACTTTTTTACACGAATGGCACACACCACATTGTCTTTGGTTGAAAACGAAACGCATTTTCGGGGATTCTCGCAAATAATGCATATGTAAATAATACATAAATTTAAAAATGTTTACGTAAGCATGGGGGGAGGGGGTAAGTGCTTTGCTTGCTTTTGCTGACAAGGGGGACGGGGGGGGGTAAATAATTGTAATAAATCTGCTTACGTAATACTTGAACGGCCCCTCAGCTGTGAAATGCCTTGAACAAATGACGCTATAATATTTTGGAAACCAATTTTCCCTGTTAGTGGCATTAATCCACTTTTCTTTAACTTCCGGAATATTTGGAAATCTAAAATGTAAACATGAAAAATAACATTATTTTTTATTTACCATTAGAAATTATCGATTAAATAATTTATCAACAATGTTTTAAGTTGTCACATCACTTCAGCACACAGCACAAAGTACTTATGGATAGAAAGAGATAGACTTATCTAATATTCTAGTGAAAGTAAAGGACTTTTCAAAAGACATCAACGCGGTATCCCAAAAGACATCAACGCGTAATCCTTTTTTCGTAAACAACCAGTTTAGCTTGAGCCCTCTTATTACCAATAATGTAAATAAATATAAACATATTTTACTTACCGATGAAAACTTATACCATCTTTTTTATAACTAGATGTTTTAGATGATTTCCCGCACCATTTAATTGCACAGGTACTCATTTTTGCTTCGGTTTTATTCGATAAATGTTTTTTTAGGTTCCAAAATTAAGGAATGTGCACCGATCCAACAACTGGTCAGTACTAAAACATTCATTCGTATCGGGATCTCATATAAGTGCTATTCCATTGATGTGTCGTGAGCCTGAGTCGCCCGTATGAGCGGTCAAGTGGTTATATTGTCATTGGGCAGTACAGTAGAACCCGACATAACTTTTGGAGATTGCTACCCTTTATTTACCATCCTGTTCTCCTTCTGAAAGCTTCTAATTCTAAATATGTACGAGTACCATCATCGGTTTTCGGATTTTAAAAACCGTCTTTAAGATTTATTATATGCTCATGCCTTTACCAACTCTTAAAGAGGGTAACGGTCGGTCGCGGGACTGTCTCATCAGATAACCGTGACCCTGGAACGTTAAGGGCTATTGAAAGATCACCGTGGATTTTAGTCAGTACAAGTCTGACAGTCCATCTGTCTCGCCATGGGTGGGAGGAGTCATTCGTTGATTTTACCACGAAAAAAAAGGATAACGATGAGAAGTCCGATTACAATAAACCTCTGTTTTGGAGTACTTTTGTCACTAGAAACACACCGATATTAATAAAATGACACACAGACAAACATAACTTTTACACGGTTTCTAAAAGAAGATTATTAGTTTCTGAAGGGTCATATTGAAATAAGAACGAGACTATTTGACAAATAATTAATAAGAACAAAAGTAGGGTAGAATACCAACCTGAAGTTCTTGGGCACGGCCTGCATGAGCATGGCGAGCGCGTCCCGCACCACCTGCGCAGACGTCAGCAGCACCAGGAAACTGAACACGAACGTGCAGATAGGATCCACCACCTTCGCTTCAGGCTGGAGATCAAAACATTTAATGATATACATTTTGTAACTTGGCTATAACCGAAACTATGAGGAATATCGAAAAACGTTGAAAGGAGGCTCGAGCTCGATTTTGATGAAAACTAAAATTGTATCATTAGATTTTGGTAAATTCAATAATCAATATGTAAATCTGTAGAAGGGTCAATTCTGTACATTGAAAATATTGAAAAAGTAAATAGCGGGGGGTGTTGCTGGATCGATACCAAACCCAAATATATGATTAAAAAAATTTTTGTCTGTCTGTCTGTTTGTGCAGGCATCACGTGAAAACTAACGGTTCGATTTCGATGAAACTTGGTATAATTATTCCTTATTATCCTGGGCTTAACATAGGATACTTTTTATCCTGGAAAAATACGTAGAAAAAAAATCTTACTTTTCAGTTTTATTCATAGACGTTGTTCTGTAGAACCGCGAACACACGTTGCATTACCCGCAGTGGATTCAGGGCCGTAATATTTATAAGATGTCATTGTCAGAGTTACTCAAAATGGGGAAATAAACCATCCACGCGAAGACCGACATCCGCGCGGACGGAGTCGCGGGCGGAAGCTAGTGATAAATATACACAATCAAAACTTACATAAAACTTAATAAGTATCGATGCGAGCAGTACTCCGCAGCTCTGAATGAGATCACCGATGACGTGGATCAGGGCCGCGCGCAGGTTGATGTTCCTGAAACAACATTTATATCCATTAACCCCTGTATTAGAGCAGTGGTGGACCAGAGGTATCGGCCTCGACTTACGAGTTGTAGGTCGTGGGTTCGAACACAGCCAGGCGCATTACTTTGTGTAGTTTATTTCAACACCAGTGCTCTCAAAACGGCGAAGGAAAACATCGTGTGGAAATCAAAAATTCGAAAACTTGTGACATCTACCAAACCAGACTGAGCCCGCGTGGTGGATTATGGCCCTCTCACAGAGAGGAGGCCTGTGTCCCAGCAGTGGGACCACTTATAGGCTGATGATGATGATGAAGGCCTGTATTCACGCCATTAACCATGAGCATATTGTCCCGTACGACGAGATGAGCAGAGCGAGAGAAAGGCAAGTGCAGGGGTGCCATAGATGTAGTCTGGTCGGATGTTGATGACCAAGTTATTTTTCTTAATTTTGCAAAGCAGTAGGTTTTTCTTTTATACTCTTTTGATATAAAATGTAGAAATGAAATAGAGTCAAGTGTTTTAGTGTGTTTGTGTCTTATTATATGATACAACACTAACATTTTTTTTTCAAATATGATATCTCTGCAAATTACATTCTTTCCTGTAGATGCCTAACATTTTTTTTTTCAATTTCTAAGCATTTCTTTGAAAAGAAAAATTCGAACCGCTATCAGGATTTGAACCTGCGAGCTCTGGATTCAGTACATCCGACGACGCCTCATGAGAAAAAAATTGAAGATTTCGAAGCAGCAAGTAGGCATGAACTAAAAAAAATCTTCTTCAAAACCGTGCAGATCAAGCAGCTTTTCAACACCAACCATTTTTCCGAGAGGAGCCTTAACAAGGTGTAATGTTAATTTTTATTTCAGTTCAGATATTCCGTGACAGACGCCGCTAAAATTTATCTTTCCTTACCTCGGCTGCGAGCCCACAACGTTGGTCTCGACAGTGGCCAGGTCCTTCATAGTGTAGTCCCCGTTGACCAGCGCTCCGTTAGTCTGTTTATGTTCCCGTGATCTCCGGAACAGTCTCCATCCGCGGGAGCCGCCGCTGGAGCCGTGCGAGTGCGCGTGCGAGCAGGACGCACCGCCGTGAGTGTGGTGGTGAGCTGGCGGGGAATCAATTAGGTTAATAAGTTTATTCTACACTCATCATCTGCCTGCCTTTTCCCAACTTTATTGCGGTCGGCTTCCAGTCGAACCAGATGCAGCTGAATATGAGTATTTTACTAGGAGCGACTGCCTGTCGGATCTCCACAACCCAGTAACTGGGTAATACGATACCCCATGGTAAGACTGGTTGTCAGACTTTAGAACTTCAGACTAATAGTAACGACTGTCAAAGATCTACAAATGGCAGCCGGGACCAACGGCTTTACGTGCTTTCCGAGACACGGAGGAAACTCGCTATGACAGATGGTTACCTATCCTTAGATCAACCTCGGCAAGCGAGGTTAACCCGGAAAATCGGTCTGGGCGGCTGTTATTATGTCACCCACGATCGCCTCTTTATTCTACATCACTCAATACTCGATAAATGAGGTCAGATTTAATTAACTAAATAAAGTCGATCGATGGTCGAGGGTTTAAGAGTTCATCGACGTGTAAGTCCGCAAAAAACGAAACAAAATATTAAAATAATAACTTTCCTTTAACGTTTTTTTTTTAATTGTAAAATCAACGACCGAATTTGCTTATCCCAGTCTTTAAGATGACCGATCAGAAACATCCGTCAAAAACAAAGGATTGATTGATTTGGATTGACATTGAATGTATTAATTTTGGACATAAATCTAACATAACAAAAACAAAAACAGATAATTCTAAAAATAAGGCGCTAATAAACAGCGAGTAAATAATATTATTAAAATTGTTCTTTAATCTATTTTTTAAATTCATATTTATTGCATTTCACAACATGAACTTAACTAATTTAGAATGTAAAGAAGAACATGATATTATATGGGAAAAAAACAGTTATTACTTGCTTAACAAGGTTAATTGCAAATTATTTATTATTTTGCATGGTTGATTATATAAGGAAATTTACATATTAATTTCCTATCAACATAACGCAGTACCATTAATTGCATGTTGTTTTGTAGCAAAAGGATGATAAATTGCTGGTGTACTGAGCTGGTTTTTTTTTTAAATCAATCAGTATTTGCAAAAATAAAACGCTTAGAAATTTTGGAGCGGGGCTTGTGACGTCATAACGCGTGTCAAATTATACAGACCGACAGTGACGTTTAGTGATTTTTAGAAGCGTTATATCTTCATTAATATTAGTTTACGTAACAGGAGAAAATACGTGTCAGTCAGTCCGAAAGATAAATTTTGTCAAAATATATTATTTTGACAAAATTTATCTTTCGGACTAATTAATTCTTTTGAGTACCCTAACCATTTTTTTTTATTTCCTTTACTTATTAAATACATTTTTAAATATTTTTATAAAAACAAAAAAACATTTAAAAATATAAATAATAGTGGCCCACCGGTATCTGGAACAGGGTCCAAGCTACCGGCGGTCAGGGCTCTAGAGAAAGGAACCTCCTAACAATGCGCGCCGTGTCCAGAAGAACTGCTTACATTACAGTCTACTCACCGATGTCAGAAGCGCAGCCATGCAGCACAAGCGCCAGTATCACGTTGAAGCCAACTCCGCAGCCAGACACGATCATCATCATATCCGGCTCGATGTTGTACTCGCCGGTGTGTAGTCGGACAATTGCGACGTACACGAAGATGCCCGTCAGGATCCAAATGAGGAGCACTGATAACATGGCGCCGAGGACCTCTGTAACAAGGCAAAAGATGTCAGATTTTGGTTAGGCATCCATTACAACGCCATCTAAGGGCTTTGCTTCAAGCTAAATATTTCAAAACAAGGCGCAGTGGAAGGCGAGCAGTACCAGCGCAAACTCACCGCAGTCACTCAGCGTGTACGCAGCGTCGCTCATCACTTATAGAGTACCTCATCATCATCACTTACCAGTGCGCTTGTACCCATAAGACATGGCGACATTGGATCGTCGCTTGGCGCAGTCAAAGACGAACAGTGCCAGCGCGAAGCCGTCACATCGCTAATCACTGATAGACTACCTCATCATCATCACTTACCAGCGCGCTTGTAGTTTAAGACATTAAATTGCGAAGTCGAGGCGTCGCTTGGCGCAGTGGAAGACGAACAGTGTCACCGCGAAGCCGCCACATCACTAATCACTGATAGACTACCTCATCATCATCACTTACCAGCGCGCTTGTACCCATAAGACATGGCGACATTGGATCGTCGCTTGGCGCAGTGGAAGACGATCAGTGCCAGCGCGAACCCGCTGCAGTCGCTCATCACTGATAGACTACCTCATCATCATCACTTACCAGCGCGCTTGTAATCCTAACTAATATTATAAATGCGAAAGTAACTCTGTCTGTCTGTCTGTCTGTCTTTCTGTCTGTCTGTCTGTCTGTCTGTCTGTCTGTCTGTCTTTTCTTCACGCCTAAACTACTGAACCGATTTGTGTGAAATTTGGTACAGACATAGTTTGGAACTTGAGAAAGGACATAGGATAGTTTTTATTACAAAAAATAAAAAATAAAATTTATGAAATGCTCTAACGGAGTATAGATAATTCCTTAAACTCTCAATAGATGGCGGTGGTCGTTAATATTATAAATGCGAAAGTAACTCTGTCTGTCTGTCTGTCTGTCTGTCTTTCTGTCTGTCTGTCTGTCTGTCTGTCTGTCTGTCTTTTCTTCACGCCTAAACTACTGAACCGATTTGTGTGAAATTTGGTACAGACATAGTTTGGAACTTGAGAAAGGACATAGGATAGTTTTTATTACAAAAAATAAAAAATAAAATTTATGAAATGCTCTAACGGAGTATAGATAATTCCTTAAACTCTCAATAGATGGCGGTGGTCGTTCAATGGTGTCGATCGTTACACGAGTTGTCACTATGGATTGATAGATGGCGTTGGAACCAAAATTGTACTTATTGTCGGTTGTATGATAGTTTATGTGGACTGGTCCTGTTTCGTAAATTTTAAATTGTTCCGTTGTATAATTGGTGTTCCTGTGATGCTTATGACAAACTATATAACTAGATCCACCAAGACTATAACTAACTAACGGCATACGGTTACAAATAACCTATTTAGGACGGAATGTCATTAAAGCCGTTATTATGACTGGGATGGCAAAAGGCGAAACTTTTATTATTCCCCGTATTCCCATCATTCCAACTGATTTGCCATTCCAATTCAAAAGAGTTCAGTTTCCGCTGTAAACTGCGTTTGCAATGACCATAAATAAAGACCAAGGGCAAACGCTAAAAGTTGCGGGGGTACATCTTGAAAAAGACTGTGTCTCCCATGGACAACTCTACGTTGCGTGCTCAAGAGTGTCGAAACCACAAAACCTTTATATTTTTGCAAAGGATGGCTAAACTAAAAACGTGGTAAACAGAAATGTCTTGGTGTAAGAAACTTTCATAATGTCTAAAACCTAAAATAATAGAAAATTTGTCCAGGGAGAAACAGTCTTTTTTCCTTTTGGACTGAAATGTCAAATCAGTAGAATGATGAGAAAATAAGGGAAAAATAACATTTTCGCCTTTTTCGATCGGCAAAACGGCTTTAATGCCCTAAATGAGTATACATCTCTTAAAATCAAACGCAGAGCTCATAATGTTGATTTTTGAAGAGTTCCCTAGAATATCCCGCGAGATCGGGAACTATGTGGGTAAAACCAAAAATCTGCTGGAAGTCACTATTCCACGCGAACGAAGTCGCGGGCAAAAGCTAGTTTAAGACATTAAATTGCGAAGTCGAGGCGTCGCTTGGCGCAGTGGAAGACGAACAGTGTCACCGCGAAGCCGCCACATCACTAATCACTGATAGACTACCTCATCATCATTATTTTAACCCGCATCATCTATATCAATTCATCACTTACCAGCGCGCTTGTACCCATAAGACATAGCGACGTCTGGTCGTCGCTTGGCACAGTGGAAGGCGAGCAGGGCCAGCGCGAACCCGCCGCAGTCGCTCAGCATGTGGGCCGCGTCGCTCATCACTGATAGACTGCCGGCCAGGTAGCCACCTATAAGCTCGCATACCTTGGACAAATAAAATAGCATCATTGTAATATATTTGTAGAAGGTTTTATGGTCGTAGGTTATGGTTTATGTCGACATTTCGTGATGGCAGTTAAAAAATCCACGCAGAAAGTACTGGTTTAATTTTTAGAAATCAGATACAGTCAGACGTTCCATGTAAACTACAGTATTTACAAAAAAAACGCCTGTTTATTTCTTCTATAAATAAAGCAATACAAAGAGTTAAGTAAAAACTGTAAGAAAAAATAAAGTTTTAATCAATTTGTTAAATAGATTAAAACTTCTTTGCAAATCAAATCAGAAATGCAATTTGGACATCACTACATTAGCTGTCAAAAGTTAATTGTTGGATATGATGAATAATGATGATGCTGTTAATAGGATACTTAGAGAAAAGCTAGGCAGAGGAAGACGATGCGTAGTTCGACATTTTCCAGGTCCCAAAATGCCAGCACTCGGTCTCTGGGGTGACCAAAATACACAACTCACAGACAACCCATCATCCGTCCCTGATAATTCAAAAGGTCAAGGTATATGTGGGTGTCTAAAACAATACACCTCCACCAGTCTTACTATCTGTTCTAGAAAACAAGTCTGTTGTTAAGTTTATATATTAGCATTTATGTAGATTTCAGCTGAAGAAAATTGTGCACTGACCTGTGTACGACATTTCCACTTTCCATAATTACTTAAGAGCATATCTCCAAGCGAAGTACTTTGTCTGTGAAGCAGTTTGTGTTTCATTTTATAGGTCAAAGCGTAAACTGTAAGTAGGAGTATATAGATCGTGATACGCTTACCGGCCACAAAGGCACGGGCGTGCGGACAACAAATAGGTGACTCGCCGTGCGATCATGGACCATGCCCGGGTCACTGAGCGGTTTTCTACGCGCTCCTCAAAGAGCTATCAGCAATCTGGGTCCCCTAACGCCTGCCGGGGTCGCGGGACTGTATAAACAGGTGGTGTGGACGGAACACCGTGGGAAGGGACATCTCTCTACACCACCCTGGGGTCCTCCCGTCTTCATTTAATAATTTAATTTTAAAACCTTTTCAAACCTAACATATTTTCATATTCGTAAACTAACTGTTCCGGTGTCCACCCTGCTGCTCGGTTCCTTTTGGTCTTAGCGTGATGTTTAAAAGCCTATAGTCTTCCTCGATTAATGTAGGTACCATCCAACACAAAAATATTCTTTCTATTCGGACTAGTAGTTCCTGAGCTGTTCAAACAAACTCCTCAGCATTATAATATCCGTGTCTACTCAGTAATTCTAGGGGAGGACCCAGCTTTAATCTCGCCCCTATTGCAATACGCCGAAAGGTCGTAGCCCAGATGCAGGCACCTGAGTATACACCAAGATGTAGATTCCCTATACTGGCTAATGAGTAATTTGATAGTTACAAGTTATGTCGATAGAGGGCGGATGCGTCTATGACTGTTTACCTGCCGGGGTTGCGGGACTCACGAATTACCGTGACCCCGGTACGCAAAGGGCTATTGAAGGACACCGTGGATTTTAGTCAGTAAAAGTCTGACAGTCCCTCCCGCTCTGCCCTGGGTGGGAGGACTCATATGATGATTTTACCACGTAAAAAAAAAGTATAGAAGCATAGATGATACGTAGAGTAGGTACTGATATACTCGTTTGTATTTACTTTTCCATGTTGTAGCTATTGATACCCAAGTCACAATAAGACGGAATGAGATGTAGGCAGGCACAAAAAAGTATTCATCTCTTTTGTGAACCGTCTTTTACTTAGATATAAAAAAGGACCAATAATGAGTATGACTATACTACGGTAGGTAGCACATGATTACCAAACATTTTCTTTTATGAGACGCTCCTTTTACCGTCATTTACGGTGAACCCATATATCCGGACATTATCCATTGTCTGATACTATGATACGATATTGGGTCGTGACTGAGGTACGCTCGTATAATTTAATCGATCTTGGGGTTTTTGGCTCGTACAATTGGAAACAAATCGGTAATTTCGAGAGTAACGAGCCGTATAAATTAGTTATAGCTTGCTGTTCTTTTGGTTGTTCAATTGTTGGTTTCAGTGTTACATTGTTGGAAATACATAAATATCCAAAAAGAAGCTTTCCCGCGGTAGGAATTTTTCGAATTATTCCCAGTAGTCCCCTCTAGCCCTGTCCTCCGGGGTGACAGCTGGGAATTGTCTTCCCAGTTGTCTCCGGGGTGACAATTTGTGCATCATGGAAATCGAAAATGTGTCTATGTATAGGGTTTTTAAAGAAACTTCATATCATTAAAATGGGTTCAGTCAAAGTTTTTATAAAATGTCGTTCGTGGTACACGCCATGTTACCTAACTTGTATTTTTTCTGGTCACTGGAAGGCCATGAGGAACTGGGTAGACAATTCTTCAATACTGTGTTGAAAAGGGAGGACCTCGCGACCAGACGGTCTAGTGGGCTACTCGACGGGACGGCTATCGACAGATTTTTTATATTATGTTCTTATCTCGTCATAAAGTTGAAAGAAAGAGTTCAATTCTCATTTACATCATCTACACCTTTTTAATGTAGTAAAATCATTAAATGAGTAATCCCGCCCTGGGTGGAACAGGAAGGGACAGGAGGGACTGTCAGACTTGTACTGACTAAAATCCACGGTGTTTCTTTAATTGCCCATTACGATCCAGGGTCACGGTAATCTTGGTCACATTCTGGAACGTTAAGGGCTATTGAAAGAACACCCTGATTATCTGATTATCTATTAACATCTGCATAGACAGTCCTACATAGATGGCGCTGCAGTATTTTTTATAGCTACTAGATAATCACGATTAGGTATCTTAAAGATGTACCATTTCGTTCGTAATTACTTACCATAAAAATGCCACATAGCACGAGCGCGGTCAGCAACTGTGGGATGGCACTCGGGGGCTCCGCCTGCGGCTTCCAGTGGCAGTGCTCCACGTCTGAAGAGGGCGCCACTGGCACGTCCGTGTACGTCTCCTGAAGACAATAGGAAAAGTTTTACTTTTTGATTTCAGAATTTAAATGAAATATTGTCAGTGAAAAATGTAAAAATGCAATACCAAGACTTTTCGTCAATAAATAATAAATACTTTTTTTTCCTAATTACCACTGGTCTATTATTCCGAATCTTCGAACACACAGAGGTGTGTCAGTTATAAAAAATTACTATGTATTTTATACTTTCCAAATGTAAAGAAAAACTGCTTCTTGGGTGTAAAATTCATCAACAGAGTCCTCCCGTCGTGGGTGGAGCGAAATAGGCCTATCAGATTAGTACTTACTAAAAACCACACAATTCATTCACATGCTCTTTACGTTCCAGGACAGCGGGATCCTGCTTAGACGGTCCCGCGACCCCCTGTCTGCGATATCAATTTCTTACGCCACGGTACGGAATCAGTAAAACTAATTGACTGTCTTCCTAATAGGGCAAACATAAAAGTAATTAAGAGTAATTAAAAAGCCTTATTAAGTCGAAAAGGGATCGATTGTAACAAAAATCATGAAGCTTAGGAATATGTCCGAAATTAGCAGACACAAAATGATACCCTGTAAAAAATTGGAGCGATACCCTTTTAAAACGGGTCGGACATATAACGCCTTTATTCAAGTACGTATATAAAAAAGATACAGCCATCACCTTCATCACGTAAGCGCTTTATACAATACCGTTCAGCGCTGCAGAGTAAAAAAAACCGTTATGCAAAGAAATAATCTTATACGCGTGGAGTTTTATTCACGTAACAACATGGTAAGAATGGTTGAAGTAACAAAATCAATACAGTGATAGAAAACATTGCTCGTCGAATGATATCATAGAAGACTTACAGTCTAAAGTTAAAAATCTGTTGAGAAACGTCTAAAATAAATTTAACTACACAACTGCATTTGGTAGCCGGACTGTACGAATTACCGTGACCCCGGAACGCAAAGGGCTATTGAAGGAAACCATGGATTTTAGTCAGTACGAGTCTGACAGTCCCTCCCGCTCTGCCCTGGGTGGGAGGACTCATTTGATGATTTTACCACATAAAAAAAAAAACACTACTGCATTTGACGTTGACCTGTTCGTTTTGCAGTAACACTTTTTTCTTAAACAAGTGTTCAATTAGACGTTTAACTTATTGTAGTAAGACTGAGAAAGTCTAAAAGATACATCCAACCCTTACGTCGAAAGCCTTTTACCAATACTTTTATTGTACGCACAGCTAAGGGTTGGATTTTCCAGCTGGAGTCTGTATTTCCTGATAGCTACAACTTTGGGGTCTTTTAGTCAATAGTAAATAGGTTACATCTAGCGTGCCTCGACCACATCATTGCTTACCATCTTGCGTGATAGTGGTCAATATGATAAAGGCGAGATATGGAATAAAAAGGGGGAGGCCTATACCCAGCAGTGGGTGATCCCGGGCTGATAAGATGATGAAGTCAAGATGAGTGTTAGTAAATATAATTCGATATAATAGAAAAAAAACAAAGAGTGCCCCAATGGAAAATGTGGCCATGAATGCAGCTAACAGCACTACCAACCACATAAAGAAAACCAACATGTAAGATTTAAGCTCATTACAAAAGGAGGTCGTAATACAAAATAAATTGGCAAAGAAAACTAACTTACATCTAGTTTCTCCATGTTGGCACAAAAGTTCGTTTCTTTTACTTTAATATCACAAGAGCTCATGGCTACTAAGACAATTTGCGAAGACTAATAGAATTTACTCGGGAAGTGGATTCTAGCTTTTTTTCCACAATGTGGGTAGGAATAGGAAATAAGGCGGCCTATTGTCGCCGCGTTCTTTGAGAGCCAAACAAATACACTCGCGAGCAAAATTATCGAATCACTTAGGGGAACAGTGTATAAGACGGGGACGCGAGATATGATGGGAAATCACACACTTAATGCAAACTTAACGGGTCAGAGCCCATTCGTACCCCAAGATTCGCACCCTGTGCCCACTCGTACCCTGGAACTTTTGAGGGGCCCATTCGTCTCCTGAAGAATATTTATTTTTATTCATTCTTCTAACATAAGTATATGTATATGTGTATACTGCAGCTTGGTAGTCCTGGTACAGTCGCGCAGAAAAGGGCAAAATAAAAAAATATATAGTAATTCGGTAGATATCATGTTTATTTCAAATAAGATTAAGTTTAATAAAATGCCTCTAGGCTTTCTCAATTAAGCCAATCTTCAAAATAATTATGACCTTTTGGTTTCTTGTACATTTGTAAATATTTAGCAAAATATATGATAACTATAATATGTTTATGCAGTAAAATAAAACTGTGTAACTGTTTAATGCGCGCACATCTGGAGAGTACTTACCAATTTGAACGCAATTTTTGGAGCAAAACAGAATTAATGTTAGAACGTTCATTATTTTTGTACATTAAAGGGTGACAACGGCTCCACATTGAGCTAAAACGATAAATAAGAACATAATAACATCCACTAATATGATAAAATTATAATTGCGGAGAAAAAATCGCTATCCATATTTAGGAGTAAATAATTTAGTTTTGACTTTTTAGTAAAAAATATGACTGTAGTATTCTACCATAAAGTGAATTACCATCAATAATAATACTAATCATATTCCAGGATCAAATGAGATAATTCGATTCAATTATGTTAAAAATATTATTATTATAATATTAAGGGATTAAATATAATGACCACCATAAAATACTTTGATACCCTTAATTCTTTTACCAAAAATATATACTTAACACCAGAAAAATAAAGTCCATAATTACAATAGCACTAGCTATTTTAGTCTGCAGTTCAAATTGTAATCGAACACCAAAAGTAGTAAATGACCACCAAATCTAAACGAGTAAATTAATCGGCTATTTCTGCCTAAGTAAACCACTATGATTGCCATAAAATGTAGGCTTAGCAAAGAAAACATTAATTGCGCTGTTGAGCGACTGGAAATACAGCTCGGGACTTGCTGGCACCCCGACTCGGCCAACTTAGGTTAGAAGAGGATGGCGGGGTCTTTCAGACTCTTCGTGTTTATTTTTTTTTTAACCACCCAGAAGTAGGAGCCCCGCGAAGCGACATGCTACTGCCAATGTAAGCTCCTTATACTCTGCTCATTAGTGCAATTTTCGGGATTTTGTCCATCGGTATTTTAAAATTCGGGATTTTGATACGTACCCAATAATTTGGTGTTCATTAACTATTTTTGGTTTAACAATGATTTATTTGGAGTCAGTTTGCTTAAATAGGATAGCAAGATGTAAACATTTTTTTTTATCGTGGTAAAATCATCAAATGAGTCCTCCCACCCAGGGCAGGGCGGGAGGGACTGTCAGACTTGTACTGACTAAAATCCACGGTGTCCTTCAATAGCCCTTTACGTACCGGGGTCACGGTAATCCCTTGGTCCCGCGACCAAGATGTAAACATATAGGTTATAATTTTACGTTAAAATGATGTTTTAGTTTTGGTGATCATTTACTACTTTTGTCTGTTAATTGTTACTATATCTGGTCGTAAGTTAAACATAAGCCTAATATTAACAGTACTGTTTATTTCGTTAGACGAACTTCATTTAATAAAAGACCAAAAACACATTGAACAGTCTCGTATTCGCAGTCACTTTCAAGAACCAATATGTCACCGAGGCAGCCACAACATACAAACAAAACACCTTATCTATTTTATAACCCATTTTTTTTAACAGGCCATTCGTAGAGAGACAATATTACATCGTAAGCCTATCGAAAGGTTATATTACTATCATGACGTATTATCATTGATCAAAGCTCTTTTTTCAATGATCTGTTATGATTTATTAAATTAATTCCGTTAATAAACTGTTCACAAGTGTACTATGTTAACCGTTTCTTATGTAAAATATAGCTAATTTTATCTCAGGGGACCGATAGGCACCTGAATAGGTGCCGAATCTTTAACTTATATTGTATATATATTAGAGGGTACGAATGGGTACCTTAAAAATAATATTTTTTATTAAAATATTAACTGGTCCCCTACCAGGAGACCAATGGGCACCTATATAGGGGCCGAATCCACAACTTTTATGCTGGGGGACGAATTTTAGGGTACGAATGGGCTCTGACCCAACTTAACACAACACGACGTCATTTGCAAAACGGCCATTAACAAATGGCGTCCTGTTGGCGCTTGTGCTACGTTAGTGTTGTGTTAAGTATGCCTAAAGAGTGTATGTTCCCATTATTCTTCGCGTCCCCTCTTATAGACCGTTCCCCTACTTGGAATTGATCCGGGATAGCACCTTAAATAATGGCGTGATTTGAATGAATTTGGTGTCAATTTAAAGTTAACAGTTAAATGTTCAAAAAGGTACATTTTATTTATTCTTAAATAGTTATTAATTAGTACTCAAGATCGCGCGGAATCGGAGTAAGTGATTCCTTACTTTTGCTTGCGAGTGTAGATTTAAGCCACTATAGATTAGGCTGTGCTCGTGTCTGAATCCCCTTCTTAAATAATCTTTTAGTGTCTAAACACACTATGCCGAAGTTACGCGACCGAAGTTCAGCACAATTACGCCTGCAATGCTATTTGAATTACTGACGACACACTATGCCAAAATTACGTAGCGTCATAGCGCCTAACTAACAGCCTAACTTCGGTCGGGCGTAAGTTCAGCGGCAACTTATTCTGTGACCACACATTATACGCGACCGAATTTCGGTTCGATTACCGACGAAGATCCGGGGGCGGGGAGCAGCAGGGAGCCGTCAGCGCCGAATTTCTGCCGCGTCAGTTCGGCACTTATGGTGTCATATCAGCCAAATACGTCGGAACGTAAAATCAGCCGCCGAACTTCGGTCGCGTAACTTCGGCATAGTGTGTTTAGACACTTAGGTTCAGCAACGCTTGCCAAGGTCGGTTTTTGGATGGGTGACATCTTTTCATTATACAGTGTATCAGATAGCCATTAAATCAGTCTCGGTTCTTTCAAGTAGATTACTATTGTCTTCGCGTTGTATTCTGTATCTTAAATACCCATATTTTTATCTTTGGTGTGTCATACTTGAGACTATGCTTAAGACATGACAATGTCAAGGTCTTTTTTACATTGTATTTGACAAAACAATGGGGTTCTTGTTTGTACGACAATGATGAATAATGATCAATGAGTAAGGAGAATATCGAAAAACAATAAGAATTTGTTCAAGTCTGTATTCAGTTCGCTGAAATGTAAAGTATTATTAGAGTAATTATTTTATTTTATACCGTATCGTAATTAAATAATATTAAGCTGTGAGTGGAAACTCCGGGAGAGGACGCCCTAGAAGGACATACACTGACGTCGTTAGTTATATTCTTCATTCTTTAGAAAGATCAAGTGTATAGTGTTCCACAACCAGCTTGTGTATGACACAGAATAGATAAAATACCTATATACAGGGTGTCCGGTTGATTGACGTCCAAAAGAAAAATGTGGGTCCCTCATGCCGTGAGGTATCCGAATCACCCCCATGTATGTTCCGCGATTTTTTATAGTTTTCGAGTTATTCACGTTTATGTGAGAAGACAAGATATTTGGCAAAGCCAAATAATTTAAAGAATTATATGGATCATAGCAGGTTTCATAAGTATCTTCTGTCTACACCACTAGCAAAAGTCAGGATTGCATTTATGTATGTAAATAACATTGCATAAAACACCGCATTTTACCACAGTGTTACAATTAAAGTCGCACGCATAAAACAGTGTTCACACGTACACAAAAGGCATTAAATTTTCATTGACAATCCAAAATAATGTCGCACGGTGAATGCCACGCTTTATATTCATGTTATTAAAGAAAATAAAGTATAAAGTGGGTACCTACGTGTTTTTACTTCCCACTTTCAGAGGGTAGACTGTATGTTTTAGTAAATTGCTTTAAGAAATGGCGGTACAACAGAGGGTTTCTTAAGAATTTTTGGTTTAATTTCGAAGTTGGGCTTATATGAAAAGTTTTGCAAAGAAAGATAAGTTAGAGAGTTAGGAATTTGTAGAATTTTCTTCATTTAGGTGTAAGATGATGAGAAGCTGAATGAAGAGGTGCTCGTGGCTAAATAAATACAGCCGCACAGGCCGATCTTCTGGGTTAAGACACGCTTGCCGAGGTTAGTCTGTGTATGGGTGACCATCTGTCATAGCGAGTTTCCTCCGTGACTCAGAAAGCACGTAAAGCCGTTGGTCCCGGCTGTCATTTGTAGATCTTTGACAGTCGTTTCTGTTAGTCAGAAGCTCTAAAGTCTGACAACCAGTCTTACAATGGGGTATCGTATTACCCAGTCGTGGAGTAGATGGGTTGTGGAGGTCCGATAGGCAGTCGCTCCATGTAAAATACTGATATTCAGCTACATCTGGTTTGACTGGAAGCCGACCCCAATATAGTTGGGAAAAGGCTAGGCAGTTGATGAGGTGATAGATGATGAGGTCAATGAAATACTATTCATTTATTAGCACGCTTGCGGACTTTGAAGAAAATAATTAAATTGGTACCAAAATTATGTAAGAGTATAGCGGCCTGACCTGGCTTCGCATAGAAGCAATTCTGAAATAGAACATGAGCTTATGAGTAATGTGGCTTTCTACTGGTGAAAGAATGTTCAAAATCGCTTCAGAAGTTACAGAGATTACTTCCTAAAAATAAAGTCACAAACTTCACCCTTAGTAATATTTGTGTAGAAGAAGTATAGATTATTTTGCGATTATAAAACAGCCTCTCAAATGATTAAAAAAAGCCTACTTGGTTAACACGGCTCTGACCACATAGAAAATATTTCACTAGGGGCTGATTTTTTAATAGTCAGATAGTTTTTATCTGAGGAATAAAAATGGCCGTTTGACAGCTTATCTATAGAAAATATGTCAAACCGCTATTTTTATTCCTCAGATAAAAGTTTTCTGAATATTGAAAATCAGCCCTAAAACAATAAATGAAAAATGCTCATAAAATAAAAACTGCTGAACCAAACTGAATGAAATTTGTATGGGACCTAATGGCAAGTATACTATACCGGCCGAATAAAGAACCTCCTTCTTTTTGAAGTCGGTTAAAAACAGGACAGACTGGGATCTATCTACTTAAGTACTATCTAGTCTAAGATCTAGAGTAGACTTTAGATAATGGATTAAACCTATACAACCTCACGAAGGCACTATCAACCTAGTTTGAACCAATCACCAGCGCCGATCACGTGTATAATAGTTATTTATGCAACTGTTGTATAATCAGGTGTATTAAAATACGAATGTGGGTTTATCACGCCTCGAGTGTGATAATAGTATCACATGAGTGTTTTAATACCTAATTATAACAGTTGCATACAAGACTTTATCTACAATCATTATGTGAATCCTCTATAAAAGATTCTCATACCATAGGGTGTTGTAGTGTTGTAAGAACTATGTAAATTCAAGATGGCGGGAAATAACACGATAGGACAAGAATCCGAAATTACGAATTAGTCTACAATATATTGTTTCTTTTTTCAAAATTTTAGCGATCTGGTGGTGAAAATGTCATTGCATGAGAATGTTCTTTTTTTGAAATTCATTATATCACGCGTTTGGATGATATAATGATCATAATATTATTGAGTGTTTTAATGTTGGCAATAAGCTAATTGTTATAGGTTCTTTTATAGAGGATTAATAGCATGATAGTAGATAAATATAACTATAGTATATATTATTATTGTTTTAAACTATTATGAAGTTTTTAACCGAAGAAAAAAAAAAGAAGGAGGTTCTCAATGTGACATGTATTTTTTTGTTTCTTTTTTTTAGGTTTTACTAAAGTATTACTTTTTTTACTTTTATAATTTTACAAATCATGAAGTAATTATTAATCAATTTGAATTAATCACAGTTACGGTAACATTATTATTCATAATTTAACTATAACATAGCATAAATAGATAGCATTTTTTATGAATCCCCAATTAGCCAAGTTTATCCCCATTTTGTTAATAAATGTTTTTGCCCTCGACCCATATCTGGGCAAAATTCTACACGTAAAAACACAGCGGACTTGCATTGTCAATCAATTCCGAACTTGCATACAAACTGCACTCCCTCTTCGATGAACCGGAGACCTATTGTTAAACAAATAGGTCAGACTTGATAGCAGCTTTAACTATGAATATTGTAAGCAACAGACGAGGAAGGCAGCTGGGACATCCAAGATTATTGTTAGATCAGACTGGCACTCTGCGGAATTGGTTCCTGTCGATCAAGAAGTGGATATATTTGTAGTATTGACGTGGTTTGGTAAAGGTCTGTCTTACAAGTCGGATGAGAAATTCCCGAAGGATTTCTCTGAAATATTGGAGGATGGGTTTGCAAAAAATGATGGTGAAAATAGGTGTTTGAATAATACGAACGTGTGGCTAGTAACGTGGTTTAATGTGGACTGCTCGTCCTTTACAATATCACGGCGCTGTCGCATACGCACGCACACATACATAATGTTACACATTCATTACAAAAATTCTTTTTTACTATAGATGGATTTTTTCTTAACTCTAGACCATGTCTAAGGTGACGGAGACAAATCCTGAGATGGATTAAGCTTACTCAAAAATACCAGCTAAACAAAACTCGATCGAATCTCAGCAAATTGGCTATTTGACTGAAAGATTATAATTAGTCCGTCACTTAGATTATCAAAAAATATTTCACCCGTATTTTTTCTTTTGTTTCGTAAACCAAAATTAACGAAGATACGACGCTTTCAAAATTGGCAATACGTCAGAATTTAGTAAAATTTTTACAGAATCACGTCACGGGGCCCCACTTTCGAGTTTTGATGCGTTATATTTTGGTGAATATTCATTGATTTTACAAAAGAAAAAATACGTGTCCGTTATTTTTTAAACCTCTAAATGACGGACTAATTATATTTGTAATTTTAGCTACTCTCAAATAGCCAATTGTGCTTGTGATTACGAGAAGATCAAGGTTGATAAAAAAAAGTATTGGACAAGCATACGAAGGTGCTAGATGGCACACTCACTCTCAGTGCGAGGGAGGTGATATACCACGCATGACCAGAGCGGGTTAGAAAAAAAGAAATTATTTCTATTAAATAACCTTACTGAGCTGATATATTGGTGATCTTAGTATAGGTAAGCCAACGTTCATTTACAAAGCTTTCCAACTTATTTTACAAATATAAAACCGATTTTGATTGTTCGTTACGCTTTTACGTTTAAATCGCTGAACCAATTTTGGTAACTTTTGGTACAAAGACGGATATGACCCTAGACGTAAATATAATTAAGTCTACTCAATTCTCTCGCTCACATTTACATTTATTTTTAAATTTGTGATATCAAACTATTGTGAAACATTTTTGAAAAAGAGTGAGTGACAAACCTACCCTTGCGAATGGGTGTCGAATCAATTCCTTCCCGTCCCATTGCCTTTAATTTTAATAATCGACGTTCAAAAGTGCCTCTTTGATGGTCTAATTGAAATAAATGATTTGACTTTGACTTCAACTTGCCAAAAAAAATTGAGCAAAGCCGATGATAAAAGTTAGTACTAAAATAACGGTCAATGAAATGCCTGGGTGAGTATCAGCACTGTTTGCCTCGTTGTGGTCAGTGAAGCGTGGTAACGATTTGTTACGTTAACCAACTAATAGTTAACTGGTATTACTTCTCATGCTTAATTACTTTGATAACACTTTTCCTGCTTTGACTGAAATCTTTTTGGTAGACAACACACACATTAGAAACAGTTTGTGTTCACTAGCATAAGCTGTTTATTTTTATGGAAAAACATTTGAACTGTTTTATTGTTCTAATTCTAAATCTATCGGTATTATATTTTTAAATAAAGAATCTACTGTAACAAAAAAGATTTCGATTTTCAAAATGATCGCAAACTTCTAATGATGCGTGTATGTCTCTTTCATTCATTTTAAGGTTGTCAACTTGAATTTAAAAATAACGTCTGGTTAGATGTCACTTCTCTCAGGCAAGGTGGAATGACGACATTCGCAAGGTGGCCAGTAACAGCTGGATGGGAGTAGCCTGTGATCGAATGACATGGCGAATGGAGAGCTCAATGTCCAGCAGTGGACTGGCAATTAGCTTATGATGATGATGAGAAGTCAACTCACAAATCTCAAAAGATTTTTATCTTTTTGCAGTTACTGTTAATGTAAAAAAAATACATTCTAAGATGATGTGATGTCTGTATTTCTGAATGCATACAATACAACCCTAAACAGAATAAAAAGCCATTAAAAATAATAATTATTAGAAATGAAAATATATACTTAAATTTATTTTATTCACACATACAATATAAATGAAACTGCAGAAACCGGTGCAAATCAAACTTGTGATCACATAACACATGATCATCTCAACGGCCCAACAAACAAAATAGAAAATGAAATGTCACGCCGCAAAATAAGGTCTCTGACCACGTCAGAAGGACACTGGCAGGAGTGGATTTTAACGGGTTTGAGTCCCACACTACCTCGACTGTCTCACAGTCTCCGTAAGATGGTGAGATAGTCGAGGTGTCCGTGGGGATTTCCCACTCCTGCCAAAACAGAAAAGCAACCCTAATATCTTCAAAGTTAGTCGCGGGCCTGTACGAATTACCGTGACCCCGGAACGTAAAGGGCTATTGAAGGACACCGTGGATTTTAGTCAGTACGAGTCTGACAGTCCCTCCCGCTCTGCCCTGGGTGGGAGGACTCATTTGATGATTTTACCACGTAAAAAAAAATATCTTCAAAGTTACAATGTACAGACTTTTTCTAGGTAAGCTTGATAAAGATCGACAAAGACCGGGCGCATTTCGAAGGTTTCCCCCGGACAAAAAAAGAAGAAAAGTAAGCTCGCTACATCGACTTTATCTTTGTGACCCTTGACCTACAACGCAGGTCTAGGTCAGGGGTGACAGAGACAAGAGAAATTCTTAAAAAAAACTTCGATCATTAATAAAAAAAGATCGAAGAAAAAAAAAACATGTTTTTTTCTGATGAGGGCCGTGTTGTAGCAGAATTTTTCCAGTTACTGAATAAGGATAATTTTGTTCGACAATTTTAACTTATTCTAGAATTTTCTGCTAAAGATCGATAAACGATAGATTGTCATAGACCTCCGAAGTGGCCGTGCTAACGACCGCTCGACCTTTACTGAAGAAAGATGGCGACGATCACAATAGAGGCGACGATGGCAGTGATGGATTGAGAACAACCTTAGATGATATAGCAGATGACACATATAGGTCAATTTAAATATATAAGGCCTAGATATAGAATCTTGTGTAAACAAGCTGAGTTTTTGCTTACCCTAAAGTTTAGGGTGCTTACAATAACCCTTTAAGCAGTTTAGGCACAGAACCGCTGAAAGGGTTTTTGTAAACAATCATCATAAAGTTGTGTACAAAAAGTCATGGTTGAGAGAGATGAAACGGATGGCCAATGTGAAAATGGCTAGAAAAGGAATGGGTCTATATGAAGATGACAATAGAAGTCATTCTGCGCCAATCCGAATTAAATTAGGATAAAGGCTGGCAGGAGACTGATGATGAAGGACAATGAAGCAGAACCGACGGTATCAACCTTTTTTTATCGTGGTAATATCATCAAATGAGTCCTCCCACCCAGGGCAGGGCGGTGGGGACTGTCAGACTCATACTGACTAAAGTCCACGGTGTCCTTCAATAGTCCCTTTGCGTTTCGGGGTCACGGTAATTCGTACAGTCCCGCGACCGCACGACATCAACCTTAGGAAATAAATGACAAAGTACGTAGATAACACATTTTTTAGATATCGATCGATACTCCGTTTAAAGTTGCGACATGCGACACCTCAGTTCAGAGGTTAATCAGATCTTGCTCCTGATGTTAGAAGTTGACCTTAACCACTCAGTGGTCGCCTGCCACAGACACAGGACCGTCTGTAAAGGACACCGTGACCCGGCCCACAAAGGTCAACTGAAGGATCAGGATGAATCTCTCCAAAGTTAGAGTGAACAGGCTTCTTCTGGGTAAGCTCACTTCATCGTAGACTTTGTCTTTTTCGCCTCTGACCTAGAAAAAGTCAAAGCCATCTCAAAATCGGCCAAGTATGAGTCGAACTCGCGCATGAAGGGTTCCGTACCATTTGAGTTGATTGAAAGTCAAATTGCGGTTTACGATTTATGACGTGTTAAAAAAAACTACTTACTAGATCTCATTCAAACCAATTTTCGGTGGAAGATTACATGGTTATGTACATCATATATTTTTTTTAGTTTCATCACAAAAAAAAATATATGATGTACATCCCCGGCATTTTACCACTTTGGAAGTGTCTCGGGCAAACTATTAAGTTTAGAAAACAATGATACTTATTAGAAACCTCAATATCATTTTTGAAGACATATCCAAAGATGACACTACGTATGGATTTGATGAAAAAAAAAATGTTAACATTCAATTCCAAGTATAGGGAACCCTCAAAATGTATTGTTTTTTTCTGTTTTTGTGTGAAAAACTTAAAGCGGTTCACAGAATACAGTTTCGGAAAATAGTGGCTGTGACATACGGACGGACAGACAAAAATGACGAATCCATAAGGGTTCTATTTTTCGTCATTTGGAACCCTAATAAAAAACAATAGAGGCCATATACCTAATAGAGGCTCCTCTTCCCTGAGATTGATTGTGTGTTTATGTAGATGACCTTAACATTTTGGTGATAAACTCAGCGGTATTATTTGGATTGTATAATTAAGGTGAAGCTACAATTTGACATTACTGAATGAAATGAACTTGACTTTTAGAATATTTTTATTATGCTAAAAACTCAGACGGAGATGATATTAAGTGAATAACTTAATAGATAATTTATCTTACTCCTTACAACATAAATGTGATGTATGGATGTTTGTTACTCTTCCACGCAAATACCCCTGAACGTATTTAGGAAAGGCATGTAAGTACACAGATAGTTTACAACCTGAATTAACACATAGGTTTATTTTTATCCCGATTTTATGTTCCCGTGAAATAAATTTTGAGTTGTAGCGGGTGAAACCGCTGGCAACATCTAGTTCTATATAATCCTTTACAGAATGCCAAATTCATAACTATAGCTAGAAATGGGGACACGTCCTTTATAGAGGGTAACTATTTGCCTCCACTTAGCACTTCAAATATCCTAATTCCTCGGCTTCCACATTTAATTTAACAGTGGCATTATGCAAAGAACGAAAGCGAGGGTCACGAGGGGTCTTGCCAATTCCAGCCTCCCGAATTAAAACTTTTTGTCTCATTCAAATTGCCAACAGTAGTCCAATAATCCATCCTATAAATTCTTATTGAGCCGCTTTCAAATAAGAGCCAGACTTTGAATCCGTCGAGGAATATTCTATTGCTTTTAAGGAGATTACATCGATATAATATGGCTGTAAGTCCCGGACAGGGTTGCTACTTGCTACATTTGCATACATTCAGTTTTTTGTCCCCAAATGATAGGTCTTGCAACATTTCTCCCATTCTATTATAAAAAGGGAAAGAGTAAAAATGGCAGGGACCTGAAATGCGTATTTAAAAAAAATTCTTTTTTTCTAACCTTACCTTCTATCTGCCTAAACGCTTGTGTCTTCAGTTTTACAGTCTGATCTTTGAGCAAGTTTTTCCCAAAAAAATCTAAGTAAGTTGCACCAGAAAGAGGTGGCAACGACCTACTGGACGCATACCGTTAGGGCTTGTTCGAGGTGGAGCGGGAGAAGAGCTTTTGAAAACTCGGGGGTGATCTTTGCCCAGGAAAGGGACGGCTTAAGGTTAAGGTCAAGAAGGTTAGCTTTAACAAAAGGCCCAAGAATAATATATTCCCCAGAAAAGGACAAATAAAATTTGTAGATTAGGCGACGATGCAGAGACGACCGGAGAGGAGAGGAGACGCAAACAATCAATGACATTCGTTGAAATCCACATCTATCTTGTGATTGGTTGAATCTTGGACATTCCCGTCGTTCCCCATCTTCGTTCGGCTCCGTTTCGTGGAGTGCGGCCCTTGTAAGACGGGCTAAAATACATTCCTTTGAAGAAAATTACAGAACCGTAGATTGATGAAAATGGAACATTGATGTAAAGATCTTTTAAGAATAAGGTAGCTATTGAGATTCAATTGAGAGCTTGTTACACTAGCTTATTTTTTACGTAAATATTTATAGTAGGTAAGTGTAGACAGGTGTTTTTTTAGTGTTAAAGAACTTGTAAATAAAATTCGATTCACAAGTCATGTTCCAATTTATTGGCTGCGAAAGATTGCATTTTGACACAAAGCAGCTTGTGAATGGAGCCTGAAATTGATCGGGTGTGTCAAAAGACGCACGTAAGTAATTAAATGAATGAGAACTCATAAAACATATTATGAATCTCATAGTCTCTTGCTTTTCCCAAAGCAATTTTCTAGAAGGTATTCAATGCAGAGGCGTATCGTGAGTTTTTTAGGCCCTGGGGTAATATTACTTACGGGCCCGCATAATTAACCAACTTATTGCTGTACCGTGTCGGCACAAGGTATACGAAGATAAACACAACGTCGTAAATTGTCTTCTGTGGTTGGGGGCCATTTACATCCATGGGATCCATCCATTGCAGCGCAAAAAGCCGTTTATAGATCCTGTTGAGAGTTATGAGGCATAGGGTGAACTGTTTTAAAAGGGAAAGCTACTGTCCATCACAATGTTGCCAATGTTAATGTTTTTCTATGTTCTTAGCTCGTACAAAACCACAGAACTCTGCAGAACAGTATGTTTATTTAAATAATTGATCATTGTACAAATTTGTCAACCTATCTTAAGTATCACCAGCACCCTTGAGGAAATATTTAAAACTCTGGCAGCGTCTTGGGCGACTAAAGGTATTGAAGTCGGCAATAAGAGGCTGACAAACCTCCGATTTGCCGATGACATTGTCCTTTTTGCCCCTACAGCTTTTGAACTACAAACTATGCTCCAAGAACTGAGCACGGCTAGCTCCTTGGTGGGACTTGCGATGAATCGGTCTAAAACACAAATAATGACTAACAGCACTAAACGTAGGGTCGAGGTAGATGGGCAGGATATTAATTATGTCGATGAGTATATCTACTTGGGCCAGTTAGTGTCTTTCGAAAACAGGCAAGAAAGAGAAATCGATCGCCGAATCGAAAATGCCTGGAAAAGTTACTGGTCCAAGAAGACACTTATGAAGGGTGATTTACCAATCTCCCTAAAGCGCAAACTCATCGACATGTGCATCCTGCCCGTCCTAACCTATGGTGCTCAGACCTGGTCGCTTACCGAGTCGCAGAGGTTCCGCCTTGGAGTCTGCCAAAGGGCAATGGAACGCAGCATTCTGGGTATCAAAAGACAGGATAGAGTTCGCAATACCACGCTGCGTTCCAAAACGGGCATTCTGGACGTCGGAAAGAAGGCTGCCAGGCTGAAGTGGAACTGGGCGGGTCACGTCAGCCGCATGAACATTGACCGCTGGGCGAAGGCCGTCACACAGTGGGTGCCTGGAGATGGACGGCGCCGCCGAGGCCGGCCCAGAAAGAGGTGGCGAGATGAGTTGGACTCGTACTGTGAGGGCTGGTTCAATATGGCGCTGGACAAGAATAACTGGAAAAACTTGGGGGAGGCCTTTGCCCAGCAGTGGGACAGGTAGGCTGAAAAAAAAAAAAAAAAATCTTAAGTATAGCATTTTCATAAAAGTAGGTTTATATAAACCTACTATAAAACAGCTATAAATAAACTGTATCTACGCGACGGATGTAAAAATCCTGCCGCAAAAAAAAAGTATATAGTTCACTCTTATCACGCACGTATATATTTGACAAAACCTTTGATAACGGATGACGACAACGCTGTATTTCAACAGTATTCTCTGCGGGCATTTGCATGGATAGATAACTTCACCATTTTACATTGTATGCTAGATTATTTATTGTTTAAAAGTAGGTCATGGTGTGGTACAGTTATGGTGCCATGGTTTCAACGTAACATCGATGTTCAACATTAAAATGCATGGATTCTGTAGAACTGCGGGTTTAAAACGGTCACTTGGTAATACTCCTAATGATTCACTTCATGAATGAATGAATAATGGAAGAATAGCAATGACGTAGCGGAAGGAATCATTTGGAATATTGCTTAAAGCTGCCGTTTTATACCCTCTGTCTAAAATGCAAAGGAATTAAAATGATATCGGTTAAAACGGACATGACGATATTGGGATAATTATGGTTTATGTAAGTATGTATGTATAATGTTTTTTTTTTTTTTTTTATCGTGGTAAAATCATCAAATGAGTCCTCCCACCCAGGGCAGGGCGGGAGGGACTGACTGACGGACTGTCAGACTTGTACTGACTAAAATCCACGGTGTCCTTCAATAGTCCCGCGACCCCAGCAGGCTTTGGCCCTCTACAGGCCCCGTCACTATGCTGACACTCTTTGAGGCGCGCGTGGAACACAACGCGCCGTCGACCCGATGTATGTATAATGACGGGATTTCTTTCAATGAACCAGAAAGGATAAAAGTCACTGTGATTTAGTCATTGACGAAAAGTCAGAAGCATAAATATAACTGTGACAGAATCTTGCAATCTCTTTTATTTTTTGCCCTTACAAAAAACATGTGCCCGTTGTAATTTATAGCTGAAAGCTTAGGTATCAATAAATTCTGAATCAAAAAATAGGACAATCGTTAGTTTGAGATAGGGCCAATATATTGGTCGTGTCTTCTATCAATAAGGCCGTGTAAAGATTTATTCCGTAATTCGCGAAAACTATTTTATTTTTACCTTCCCCACTAGCAATTTTGCTCTATAACCAAAACTACCCAGCCGCAGTGGTAGACGCCTACGGCGACGGACGTCGGCAGACGATCTCCGGCCACCGTAGGCGCGGGAATGCGGGCGGCGAGTAATGGGCAACTCGCTGTCCGACCATGGACCATGCCCGGGTTGTCGACGCGTTGTGTTCCACGCGCGCCTAAAGGAGTGTCAGCATAGTGACGGGGCCTGTTGAGGGCCAAAGCCTGCCGGGGTTGCGGGTCTAACAAATTACCGTGACCCCGGTACGTAAAGGGCTATTGTACGAGTCTGACAGTCCCTCCTGCTCTGCCCTGGGTGGGAGGACTCATTTGATGATTTTACCAAAAAAAAGGAACTCAGTATAATAGTATAATCAGCCTATACTACTAGACGCCCCTACCACTGCGGCTGTGGTGGAGGGAGGACGCTGTCCTCTGCCTCACGCGGCCCGCCTCCTCCTTTACGAGCATGACTGCTTCGCAGAAGGAGGCGACCGCTTCCCACTCCGTCTCGCCCCGCAGCATGGACTCGACCAATGCCGGGCGCGAGAGGTCTCCGATACTAAATTCCTTAGAAGGAGATCTATGTATTACTTACCACGTAATTTAGCTAAGTGTAATCTAATACTGTCAGACTGTCACTATCGTACGTCATAACTGTCAAACTTCAAGATAGAAGTGACAACATGTGAGTCAAATATGGGATTACGCAAGTAACATAATATCTATTTATAACAATTTAGTCCTATATTCGCCAAGTAACTTATGTGTTGTTTATAAAGCCCATGGGTCGAAAATTGTTTTGAACATACTTGGACTGCGCCCAAACAGGCCACGTTGAAGTATTTTCATTTAATAAATAACCGCGCCTTTGTTACACAGCGTACACTCTCGAGCAATAAAATGTATGCACTTAGCACAAAAGCGATTTTATCATACAATAACGGTTTCGACTTAGAGAAAGAAACTAGGTAGTATGGTTTCCAAAATACTATAGTGTACGTGAAAATCAATACAACAAGAGAAAATCGCTGGTGAATTGTATTAAGTGCTTACATTTCATTGCTCGCGAGTGTACACACATTGTTTTAATTAAAACCGAGTGAAGCTAAAATAAACAATGGTTTACATTTAGCTGACGTTCAGTTTAATTTACGTTACGTTACGTGAAATAAGTTAGACAGTGTTTTCTGTTTGATGAGCAAAAACAAATTGGACATTAAAAATATTCTTTGAAATAAAGAAGCAGCTGTGGAAAATGTTTATTGAAGTGAAAACTTCTTAAGCCGCGTTGTGCACTTTTTTTGGAATGGGTAAAAAATGTTAAACTCGCGTCAGGACACGTGACCTGATCGAAAATTCGTAAGACGGCGCAGGGCGCTTGCGCGAATGTTCGTGTGTGTTTATTACTATTCAAGTTTACACTTCTGCCGGCACTCCCAGAGTGCAACCCGTCGTTTTTTTATGCCTTTTTTTTAACGTAGTAAAATCATCAAATGAGTCCTCCTACCCAGGGCAGAGCGGGAAAGACTGTCAGATTCGTACTGACTAAAATCCACGGTATCCTTCAATAGCCCTTTACGTACCGGGGTCACGGTAAATTATAAGTCCCGCCACCCCGACAGGCTTTGGCCCTCTAGAGGGGGGCCCCGTCATTATTTTTTTTGTGCCTAGCCGAGGTGATGGCTTTAAGATATTTGTGCGTTACAGCATGTAGTTTCGTATAAAGAATCCTCAACAGTACTGATTTGAGGTGATATTGGTCACATGCAGTGCTAACAACTGAAATTTCTGGCTATCCTTTTCTGATGAATTAACATGGGACCGGCTTAAATGCTTACATTACTTTACCTTGATGAGTCTTTTTTTTTTCGTCAAATGTAAGTCTCCGGTGGGACGGGAGGGACTGTCAGACTCGTACTGACTATCCAGGGGGTTCTTTCAATAGCCCGTTACTTTCCAGCGTCACGTTTACCTGTTGATACCTGGCAGGCTTTGGCTCTCTAAAGCCTTTGCCGAACAGACAGGCGTGGCGAATGCAAGCCTGACGTTTTATTTGTAATGTATGGAATTGTTTGAATCCAGTCACTAGTCAAAAGCGAAAGCGATCCACTAGCGTGACCGAACTATCGGACTGACGTCTCGTATCGGTTCGTTATCGCTTCGATCTCGCCTGTCTGTTTGACAACGGCTTAAGGGATGATTGACCCTGCCGCCAACAAACAAGTTTTTAATCTTAAAACCATCTTGATTCTAAGGTTTATCACTTCTTAGCTCCCACTACTAAGAAGTTCCAATACAAATCAAGTTTATCTTTGCTTGTTCTAAAATTTTATATTTAATTTGCTTCGGACACGATTGAGTAAGAATCAAACATGTAATGTCAAACTATCTTGATACGGCTTACGAAGTCACGAGTAATCGAGTTCAGTTCAGACGAAGATTGTATAATACCAGCAGTTAGATTAAGACGTGGGAATCGATTTACCACTCTAATTGAAGACGCGCACGTGTTTTGATTGAATAGGTAAGGTAGTTTACTGCATAAATAAATTGAAAATCTGTTTTGTCCAATAGTATTGAAAAATGATGAACCCGTATTCTTTGTTTTTTTTTTTAAATCAATGTTCTTGACAAAGTTAGAACGCGTCGAAATTCGGGAGTGGGGGGGGCTTGTGACGTTATAACGCCTGTAAAACGTGTACCAATCAAATAACGTTGTGTTTTTAAATGTTGTATTTTCAGCAATTTTGATTTGCATAACCAAAAAAATTAAGTTTCTTGAGTAAAATAGACTAGGGTATTGAATCGGATTTTTTTTAATTGTGCAATCCACCGCACTATTCCCAAAACAATGCAACTTCTGTACTGCTATTCTTTATAAGACTTGCGTTCAGCGGTGATGCTACGGTTTGTCTTTATTGATTTTAAAAATTTTGGCGCTGGAATATTAATATTACGTATGGAATATTTTTTACGTGGTAAATCATCAAATGAGTCCTTCCAACATGGCGGGACGGGAAAGACTGTCAGACTCATACTGACTAAAATTCACGGTATTCTTCAATAGTCCTTTACGTTCCGAGGTCACGGTTGCCTGTTATGACTGTCCCGCGACCCCTAGAATATCAAGTTAAAGATCTATTAAAGACATAGGGCATAGGTTCAGCGCTGCCGCGACGATGAGTGTTATAGAGAATAGTATGGCAGGAACAAGTGAGCTTCTACAGACATCAAGCTATAAAAATCTGTTTTTCTTGAATAGATTTTCAACTTTATCACAATAGCAGGAAGATAAGGCTCCAGTTCGATTGATAAAATCTTCACCGGCAAAGGTATAAGCAAATCAGAATTTGATTTGTTTTCGAGTCTAAAAACTGCTTTATACGATCCGATACAATTTTTTTTAGCGTTGTAAAATCATCAAATGAGTCCACCCAGGGCAGGGCGAGAGGGACGAGAGGTACTGTCAGACTTGTACTGACTAAAATCCACGGTGTCCTTCAATAGCCCTTTACGTACCGGGGTCACGGTAATTCGTTAGTCCCACGACCCCGGCAGGCCGATCCGATACATACACACTTTCTAAAGTCTATGATTAAAAGACAATCGAAGTAAGCGACGTATATTGCGCACACAATATACCTATATCACTCATCTTAAACAAGATGGAAAACCGAGCTCCGAGTAGGGTTACTAACCGTTCAGTCTTTGTAAGGATTTATTTGTACGGACTTATTCAACAACGGTGTTTTTGGCCAACCAAAAATGGTCTCGAACTTTATTTTTGTAGGTACCATAAAGGTATGTAACTAGCATACGGGCCTCCTGATGGAAAGCGGTTACCCTGATCCTGCTACTATTTTACGCCATTTTTAAGGGTGTGAAAAATGTAGGAAGAAGTGCTACCGAATTATCAATTGTTAATTTCCACCTTTTGACAATCTAGTAAAAGTAGTTCGATTAAATAAAGGTGTCTAAAGTGTCTCTGTGAAAGATGATATGACTGGACAGATGTCCTCTTTCCCTTACTGGAACGAAAAGATGATAAATTAATAGAGAAAAATAATAAAGAATTATGGAAAAAGTCAAGCTACGCCGAAAATAGGCGAAAATATTTCAAAAGTGACAGAAATAAGCTTACGGGTTGGAGATGACGCAGGATTAAAAAAAAACTTTGTTCTGGAGTCAATGTACTTTTTGGTCAGAATCCGACTTTTGAATTTCAAAATGGTCACCCTAGCTCCGAGTGAATCTCATGAATCCATAACAAAAATCTATGTTCATATACTGCCTCGTCTCAAGTTGTTTACACATTTCGCAAGTTCACAACATGAAAGTACAATATTGTACAGTCAACAAAATAGATTATTGCTGTGGGGGTATCGCCCTCCGGTACTTGGTAAAGGGGTAATGGAATATTCGGATATTCGAAGACTGCGAATATAATTCTGCTTTTATTTCGGATAGTTTGGTAAGAGGGATTTAGGTAAATGATTTCAGTCTATTGAAATATTCGTTTCTAATTTTTTTTCACATCTATTAAACTGTCTAGCATTTTCCCAACTAGGTTTAGGTCGAATCGGATGCAGCTGAATTATCAGTATTTCACATGATTATCACATTCATTCGAAAACAATGTAAACCAATTTGATTCTTGAATTACTGTTTTTAAATGGATATCCATGCAGTTTCTCGCCGTTTCTTCACCATAGGATTTGACTAACAGAGCAAGCAACATTTTTATTTAAATAATAATGTAAAAAAGCATTTATTTATAAACATCTTAAGTAAACTGAATTTATTTCTGGATTACTATGTTTAGAGTATCAGTCAATAGAGTTTCATGTAGGTTCTTTTCCATAGAAAATAACCAAACCAAACCAACACTTTGACGTCTAGATAAGTTTACATAGTAAAAATACTTATTTATTTATTAAACTGACTGCATTACAATTGAAAGTACCTATTTTAAGTAGAAGTTCTAATGTAGACTGAAAGTTTTCAATATTAAAGTTGTTTTTCCAACTCTAAAAATCTACAAAGAAGTTCAAAACGAATTTGCGAACAGACTGTAGCAGATCGATACTTCAGCAAAACAGTAACAGTACATAAAAGTTGTGCGACCCCTTTTCTTTACGATACAGAGTTATGGAGTCTCAGAACGATATATTTTTATTGTCGTTTCGACAATTTATGTAAGCATGGAGTTGAGCTGTGTTACGTCTTGCATTGATGTTGTTAAGAATTAAGTTATTTTTGACAGACTTCAAAAAGGAGGAAGTTCTCAATGCACCTGTTATTTTTTTTATATATAAAAGCTGTGCTGTAATGTACCATAATATACATTTTAAGTCGGTTTTTTTTTAAGTTGATGGAGCGTTGTGTATTGATTGGCAGGGCTGATTGCCAGTCTCCAGATTGCGTCGCGAAATGGTGGAGGTCGCACAACATGATATTTGAATCTTTTGGAACCCTGATCGAATGCTCGTTCTAGACACGTTCGATCATATTCGCTTGGTGTAAAACATTCCCGAAAAATTTCTACCTTTTTCTACAATGGGGTACCGAGGCCGAATCTAGGAGCGAGCAAGACGCATCTGGGATGCCATTTCCTTTCTGAACGAAAGATAGGATTTGCCTCCGCTAATCGCGCGAGGCCCCCTTCTAAGATGAATTAATGAAAATTCCCACAAGTTATCTATACCAAATGTGATTGTCAGCGACATCAGCTTCGTGAGACTCAATTTTCTCTCAGTTAAAAAGAAAGTCATAAATAAAACGTAACCAAGTAATATGTCAGGGCCCCCTTTACAGGGCCAAAGCCTGCCGGGTTCGCGGGACTTACGAATTACCGTGACCGCGGAACGTGAAGGACACCGTGGATTTTAATTAGTACGAGTCTGATAGTCCCTCCCGCTCTGCACTGGGTGGAAGGACTCATTTGATGATATTACCACGATAAAAAAAAGTCATCTTGTAACAAGGGGGCATCGCGTGGGCAACGGAAGCGCTAAACCTAAATGTGATCTTTTTTGCTTTTCGAGCCCTCTTAAGCTCTTTCAGTTCCCACTCATCGGACACCACAAGTATACATTATAATTATGTAGGTCATAATATTAACAAACTAGTGAACGCCATTGTCAAGAATGTTTTTATCATCTTTGGAAATAGAAGCGTCAGCACACAAAGTAGGACGGACAAAGTTAAGACAGTTGCGAGATAGTCGACAACTTTATTTTATGTTCCAAATCTAGACAACTTAAAAGTAGACTGCTGGGGGTGGGGAGTTCTTTGAGCTACTTTTTCTTCTTAAACACTTCTTCTTCTTCGTGTCACTGGCACGACGGTATTTATATTTTATTGGCCCAAAACTCCGCCATTTCCACCGCGTTGTCGGATAAAAAACACTGAAATTGGGTCTTCTAAAACACTGAAATTGCGTCTTTTAAAACACTGAAATTGGTGAGACGGGGATTTGGTTGACCTAAGATTCGGACTCGGACCCGCTGTCCGAGATGCATCTTGGATGGATGGATGTTGTCACATTTTCACGCAAAAACAGCTGAACAGATTTGGGCTAAATTCGTCACCCAAATAGTTTATTGCCTGGATAAACACATTGTATACTATACCTTTTATACCGGTATACGTTTCGTTAAACCCGCAAATGCCGCGAGGGCGTTGGCCTAGCGAAGCCAATAATTCAAATATAATGAGACAAATAATAACAGCGTGTAGACGTGTCGTAAATGATCGTAGGATCATTTTACGAATTATTATAAGATTCATATTATTACCTATTGTTACATTATCATTCAACGAAAGAGCTCTTTTAAGCTTTATCCTTAGGGAAAGGAGGCCTGTAGCCCGATAGTATTTTTGACAGTTTGATGGCCGATTGGGACGCAGCGCAACAACGTGTCGCGGATTTGATTCCCAGTTTGAAATATTTTTATAACCTACAACGCACCCACGACACAGGAGAGATTCCAAGCGAGGGGCGAAGATTTAAAAAAAATATCTAAAAATTCCATCGCACTCAGAAGCAGATGGAATGTAGAAAAAAAAATTGACAAAGAAAATTAATATTCAGTTAATCTAGGAATACAAGGCTGAATAATTATGAATAATTTTTTGTTCAATGGAGGATTCAATTCAGTATTTAACATATAAAATCCATTCAGCACGGTCTAGTTTAGTCACTATAACATTTTAGGTGAACTGATAAGATGTCTGTATTTTTTATCAGTTGTATCACGAATATTGATAAATATTTATCAACTTTAAACCAATTTATTATATGTTATACAAATTTTAATGAGCTCCCGTTGGTGCCCTTGTGAACAGTATAATTAAAATTAATATTTATATAATCCGAGATAATGTAGATTCGAATTTATGCTTGCATGATCGAAATGTTTGCCAAACCGTTGTTTTTGTTTTTTATTTTTTTGAATAATACGATAATACGCCCAAAAAGAGGTGCCAGGACGATCTAGACGCGTACGTTGTTGGCTGGTCCGAAGTGGTACTAGAAAAGGGCAATTAGAAGGATATGGGGGAGGTGTTTGCCCAACAGTGGGACATAAACGGCTATAAAAAAAAATGAATGAAACGGGTCAAGCGCGAGTCGGACTCGCAAATGAAGGGTTCCGTACCATTCTCTCATATAAAAACCGCCAAAAAAATCATGTCTGTTAAATGTTAGCTCCCTTAAATTTTAATTCTGATTTTTGGTATTAGTTGTTATAGCAGCAACAGAAATACATAATCTGTTAAAATTTCAACTGTCTAAATGTAACGGTTCATGAGATATAGTATGGTGGCAGACAGACACAGACGGAGGGACAGCGGACTCTTAATAATAGGGGGGGGTAAACCCTAATAATGACAAAATCATAGAGAAGAATAAAAGAAAAAAAAAGGCATAAACATTACATTTGTATCCTTTGGGACTAAGAATACAGGTTTTTTTGGTTGGACTGGCCGGAGAAAGCCGTACAAAGGGAAGAGTGGAAGGTTATGGGGAGACCTTTGCCCAGCAGTGGGACAATATAGGTTAATAAAAAAAAAACATGTTATCTATAAAATCTGAGCCACAACTGGAATTTCCAGAATTTAAGCCATATTTCATCAACAAGGGGAACTCACCTTATGAATGAATTTTAATTAAGTATTTAAAGCTAATTTTTTGGTTAAGATGTGTTAATTACATTGTAAACAAAGCCCGGATATTTAATCAGACTAAGTCAATATTTTAAAGAGAAAAAAACCAAAACTTGATAAGTAGTAGTACATTTCGTTATCTTATCGTTATTTATCAAATACATATTTATTTTAGTAATGAAGTATGGTGGCTAGCGTCTTGGAGTATTTTGAGTAGGATATGATGAAGACATCATCACAATATGGCCAGAATTTTGTGATACTTCTTCAAAGATATCCTTGCTCCATAAATTCATATAAACTGGTTTTTAGTGAGGCAGGAATTTTAAAGATTTTTTTAAGTACCTAATAACATTTTTAGATATGGATCCAATTACATTTTATTATAAAAAAAAATGTAAGTGTAATTTTAAAATTCAAATTGTGGAAATCATAGTTTGATGTTTGTGTACAATATTTTAGAAAGCACTGTAATTAAATATTTATTGCTGGTGTTATTAAATAATTAAAAACTTTCTAAATCTATGAAAACAATTATTGAATAACTCCACAATACTTTAAGTTAGAAAATGAAAATATTAACTTTCTGCAAATACAATCAATTTTATATGAAATGGCTAAAATAATAAAAGAGCAATAAAATGTATTATAGCGGAAAGGTGATGAAAAAAATACATAAATAAAAATTGTGTTACCTCAGACAACAAAGGGGCTCTGTCCAAATGTTCTGACGAGGCGAAGGCCGACTCGAAGTAGGGCCCGCGGCTCCTGGACTCGTACCGGGAACCCCCATCATCCCACATACGAGCCTCAAGCTCATCAGACATTCTGGCGCCGACTATCGCAAAAAAAAATAACAAGCAAAATCCTTCACTCTATTTAACACATTTTTTCCTCGAATTACACTGGAAACTCGCGCCCGTGTCACAGAATATCGAAGGCTGTATAAATTTAAAAATATATTATCGTGGAATAATTGTATTTTATTAGCGTACGAGATAATACGGCGATAAATATCGGTGGACTCTGTTCGCGTATTCCTCTGGCGACGGAACTTGCGTTCTGAAATTGACATCGTTGAGATAATTTATTAGTGACATTTCTTGATTTTTTTTGTGTGAAACTGCCACTTTAATTATTAAAAAAGCTATATAACTTTCATAAAAATAATGTATTTTCTTTAAATTATTATTTTTAAGTGAGCTTGAGCAAGGTTTTAGCAATCAGTAGTAATTTTACAAAACTTTCCATTTGGTGAAGTTCTGGTTTCGGAACAGTCGTAGACAGAACGGTGACAGCTTGACTGACAGCAATCGATATGAATGCGTTCACGTAATGACGCATTCAAAATGAATACATTTGAATAAAAAATCTTTCATTTACATATTTTTTATATTGTGAACGACTTTTTTACGACTTGTGTAGTTTATTGACTTTGTGTATCATCACAATTTTAAATTGCGGACCACAATGTAACAAATCATGACCATCACAATCAGGATCCTCAAACACCTTTACTATCGCAATTACCACATCCTATGAACGTGGACAAAACAAAAGTAATATGCTAGGATCGTGACAGGCTCAGCAGCGTTCAGTAGTTTTTCAGTTACGCGGGTGCTAAGTATCAATCAAGCATATACGGCCTTGGTGTCCAATGAATTAATATGATTATACTTTTTTATTTTAAAAGCTAAGGTGTAGAAAATGCAGAATTGTCTAAGTGGGATACCGCGGCTCTGGTTCGCAAAGGAAATTTCCACAGGGTGAATTTTGAGTCAATAAGAGTCCTACTGTCACTTTCGCTCCCCAGAGCGGGAGGACTCTTTTGATGATATATTTTACCAACCTAACAAAAAAGGTAGACAGAAAAAAAAAGTTGTAAATACAAAACAAAACATTTGATTCATTGTTTATTGAAATATCTTCTCCATAAAAATTATAAGATTAATTAAATTACACAAGATGACAAAATATAACAATAATATTACAACAACATGCCATTTCAAATAACATTGCGGAAATAAAATATAATAATAATGTGTCACCGCTTATTATTCGGAAGCGGTAGATGCTAAAGAGGTAAATAGAAAGGCAATTATATCGCTACATGGTTCTTTTGGCGCGTCGCGGTCATACATGGAACTCCCGATATTTTACTTGGTTTTAGGTATTTGTGTTATTCCGCTAATACAAAAGTAACTTTACTGCATTACAAAAACAGTATGCCTCGTTTTGTCCACTTATACGGAAATAAAGTATTCTATGTTATGTCCACACAAACCAATTATTTGGACAAATATGAAGAACTAACATACAACTCCACATAATTATGTTTGTCAGCGCTCTCTTGACACTGATTCATACGCCAAAATAACCATGCACATTATAGAAAAGCGTAATTCATTTTAAAAATCACAACAGTGAAAATAGCATCTATCTATTAACAAATAAGATTTCATTTTCTACCGCGTTACAAAAAAGCGGCCACAACCTGCCTCTAGAAAAAAAAAATACTAAGTAACAAATATACATTTCTAGTCAAAAGATTTACAGAGTAAAAGGAGGCTAGGTGAAATAGTTTTATATTCGCAATGTTATTCCTATGCATACAGAGTAACCGGCCGTCTCGAGTCGTCGTTTAGAATCTGTACTGAAAACGGAACAATACATGGGCGTTTGGGTTTTTGAGAAAATAAGAGCCATTTTTGTCCAGCAGTGGGACAATACAGGTTTAAAAAAGAGCTATTTTAGAGTCGAGATATCTTCTGGATTGGTTTAGTAGTTTTCGAGATAATCACAGAGAAAATATACATGCAAAAACTGTCGATTAAAAATATAGACACTTGAGTCTATATTTTTAATTTCAATCATTTCAATGTTTTCAAATATCTGCATTATTAGCGTAGTGTATTATTAGCATACATAGCATCTGCATTATTAGCAGTGATAGCCGAGTGGTACGACCAAAGGTTGCAGGTTCGAACCCCGGCACGCACCAATGTCTTTTAGAATTCATGTGCGTATTATAAATTAATTATCACTTGCTAAAAACGGTGAAGGAAAACATCGTGAGGAAACCAGCACACCTGAGAGATTTTTCAACGGTGTGTGAAGCCATGTCAGAGGCCTACGGGCGGTTTAAACTCTGACACCAGGTTGTTCGTCAACCATACGATAAGAAGAAGAAGAAGCGTAGTGGTAGAGGCGTTCGAAAGCTGCTTTACGTGTTCGATTCCCGCATGGAACAAATATTTGTATGATCTAAATTTTTTCAGGTTTGGCTGTTTTTAAACGCACCCAGGAGATATTCCTAGTGTGGGACAAAGTCTAAAAAAAATACAGAATAAAACCATTCGAAACGATTTTACGAGTAGTTTCAAATCCAAATGCTTTGAACCTTATTATCCTGGTATCATATACGAGTATATTTTTTTAATGAGTCCTCCCACCCAGGGCATAGCGTGGATTTTAGTCAGTACAAGTCTGACAGTCCCGCCGACTGTCAGACTTGTACTGACTAAAATCCACGGTGTCATTCAATAGCCCTTTACGTTTCGGGGCCACGGTTACTCGTTTACTCTCAAGACCCGGCAGGCTTAAAGAGGCCCCGTCATTAGCATAATATTTCTGGGATGCGCTAGACTAAAACCGAATCAAAATTAGCTATCAACTCCGTACCTATTGTTTTTTGTTCTTAATGAAGCAGATCAAGGCGTTGTTTTAGTGTGACAATGTCGTTGGCCCTCTTTGTCCACAGACAATGTACGGGGTCAATGTCACCGTTGATCGGTGAATAATAATTGTCTTCGTCAGATGTTTATCACTGAGTTAAATATTGATACTTGATGTTTGAAAAGGATTAAAGATTGGATTTTGGACGATAGGTACGAGAGAAGTTTTAAAAATGGGAGTGTATAATGTAGTTATTTTACTTAGGGTCTGGGTGTTTATGTATGTGAGTTTCAATGTTTATAAACGCACCCACGATTCAGGAGAAATTCCTAGTGTGGGGCAAAGTTTTTTTTTTTTTTTTAAAGTTGTTTTAACAGAATTAACATACTTTGCCTTACAGTGCGATATTAATGGCTCATGGGAAAATGTCATAGATTTGGAATTAAAAAATTACTGTAAAGTGTCTACTTCAAACTGGAGATAAGAACCTAGAAACAATTAACATTTACTAAAAGGCCATGCCGACTTATTTATAACCCCATATTTTCAGACAACATCATTATTGCATAATCAGCATATAATGTTGTCACTGCTGGAACACAGGCCTCCTCTATGTGAGAAGGACTGGTACATCCCACTCCCTCTCACAGCAAGGAGGCCTTTGTACACCACGATACTCAATACAGGTTGTCTTCATGGCGCGGTAAAATCATCAAATGAGTCCTCCCACCCAGGGCAGAGCGGGAGGGACTGTCAGACTCGTACTGACTAATATCCACGATGTCCTTCAAAAGCCCTTTACGTTCCGGGGTCACGGTAAATCGTGAGTCCCGCGACCCCGGCAGGCTTTGGCCCTCTAAAGGGGGCCCCCGTCATTATGCTCACACTCCTTGAGGCGCGCGTGGAGCACAACGCGCCGTCTACCCGGCATGGTCCATGATCGGACAGCGAGTCGCCCTTTACTCGCCGCCCGTATGCCCGCGCCTACGGTGGCCGGAGATCATCTACCAATGTCCGTCGCAGTGGGCGTCTACCACTGCGGCGGGGTTGAGGTTAATATAATAATAATAATACAGGTTGTCTTACAAAATTATTCCACGCATTACACAAACCAAAAATCAAACATCATTATCATTGTATATATATATGACCCTTGTAGTTTCCAGATGTTATATAAAACCTCTTTTACTCAAAAAAAAAACCCAAACGCCATAGTAATCACACATAAAAACTTGTCAATTCCTTGACCAAGATTTCTTGGATTTATAGGATCACAGACACAAACCATTATCTTTTTAAAACTATAGAAGCTAACTACGCGCCTCGCGACTTTCTTACCAATGTGTTTTGTTCTGTCGCATGCGCAGGACGCTGCGACTTGTCGGACCTTAGGCAAATAAATTAGGAAAAAAAAAACAGAATCTTAATCCCTCATCGCCAATAACAACCGTAAGAGATAATCTATAAAGGTTAAGCAACGTTTGCCGAGATCAGCGGTCAGAACTGTCTTGGCAAAAGGTACTTTGGGGTAGGTGTTACCCAGTTACTGAGTTGTGGCAAAATTGGAAGAACTGGAAGTTACCCAGCAATGGGAAACTACCCACATATTTTGCCCCAAGGGATAACAAGACTTGAGTCAGAGTTCTCGTCGCATTCTAACAACAAAAAAACTGCTCATGACTGAATTAAGTATTAAAGACGTCTTAATTGAAAAAAAATGTAAGGTCAGTCAAATCGCAAGCGTTAGTCATCAATGGAATGCTAATATATACTTTATATTCGTCAAATATACAGGCGCATACTTAAAACTAAGCTAACCTTGACAATCTTGCATGTTCAGAATAAATATAAGAAACTATTTTTGGATTAAGCTCCGTATAACACTAAAAGAATACAACTTGCCTTGAGTTGATCTTATGTAAATGTCTTGTGGTGATATAGTAGTAGATTGTTTGCCAAGAAAGCAAAAAACATATTGTAAAGGCGAAGTTGAATCCAGAGCGCAGCGAGGTATTAGAAATACGTGAGTTTATAATAGTGTTACTCCCGAGATGGACTTTCTAGTTTTAATCACCATCTATATAAGAAAATAACTCTCTGAGTTTGATTTTGAGTTTGACCGAGTAAGACCTAATCTTTAATAATTTTAAGACCATCATATCTTCAGCAATTGTGGCTTACAGTTTTACTTAACTTTTGATAATCTGACGGACTGATAAGATTTTTCATTCATTTTATCTACCGCTTCACAGGAAAAGAAACAGATTCGATCGTATTATCCAGTAATACAATATTCAGACTAGCTTAGTTTTAAAATATATGCCTAATAAATATACATCTCGATTGACACGCTAAGCAAAAATAGCAACAAGTTTGGTCTAATGTATGATCTTAGGTAATTATTTATCTAGTCAAATAAATTGACCAATCATAGGCCAGTATATTACTTTTTAAAATAATAGGCAATCTCAAAATGAAATCTGCTTAGCAAACTTTCAGTTGACTCAAGCTAGGACTGTTTCATACAAAAATTTGCCTTCTGCATTTAGAATTACTGTTTATTTTCGTATGACACGCTTCGTCACAGTAGCTTATTGAAATATAGACATTACCTTCGTTGGAATAAAGTTTATTTTCGTATTTGCTTTACAGATTTCTGCCAGTTTACTAGCTATATTTGATGATGGTAATTAATTTATTTGACTGCATAAATTATCGCCTAAAGACATTAAATATATTTCAATATTTGTACAATTGGACATTTGAAATCTTTGTGAAAGACTCAAAATGAACTCTAAGTTATAAGGAATAAAGTACAATTTAAACTGTGGTAGACTTTGATTGATGTGTCCTTATAGAAGAAAAAGGTCGTATGCGTAAGATGTTTATAGATAGGCGTTTTTATACTAGTGTTGTTTTTAAACTTAAAATATTTCTACTGCAATTTTCTATAATTTGTACTATACCAAGAACATTCACAAAACTATATTTGGCCTTTGCTTTTATTAAATAGATACTTTTCCTTCGAAAACCCTTCAAATTGTAGTAAAAAACCAGAAATGGATAAAGTTCACAAACATTTTTTAAATCTTAAATCTTTAGTTGATCAAAATTGGCTCATTCAATGACTGAGCATTTCAAACTTTATTTATTACACGAAAGATACACATTTCATCGATGACGCGACGTAGCGTTCAGATTTTAATAGTCACTCAAAATCTAACTTTATTTAGTATACGAAAAGATACACATTCCCAGTATCGTTGCGTCACGTTGCGTCTCGATGTACCTTTTGCAGCCCTTGCCTACCAAAAAGTTGGCAACTTCTGCAATAGAGTATTAAAAGCTGTACTTTTGTAAATTTACTAACCCCATTCCTAACATAACCATCCATTTTTTAACATAACTACATCTTTCTCAAAATAAGTAAGTACATATTTTTGACCCCATTGTCAATTTAAAATTTTATAACACACATTTTACGAATAAGGAAGCCTCATAGAATATTATATTTAAACACTATTATGTTTTAAATCCATAATTTCTTTTTGAAAATTTGACTTCATAGACATAGAGCATGGACTGAGCTTTACCTAACCAAATATCAAATTAAAATTGATCTATCTAGAAAGGGCAAAAACAAAAAAAAAATGTTTGACTATCTATCTCTTTCTTTCTGGCAACTGTTTTTCACTCTTTTAGAGAGTATGGTCAACTAGAAGCAGTCTTTGCTTAGTCCATGCTCTATGTCTATGCTCCATGTTGCCGCAAAACCGAGATCATCGGCTAAATGAAAGGGAACACCTTTGCCCCGAAATAGGACAGCACAAGCTAAATTATCAGAAAGACATTTTTTTTAACGCTTAAAAATAATCGTTATCTATCTAATCTCCCTAAAAAAACAACACCAGTATACGAACGTACCTAATCTACCCATCTTACCTAGTCACCGCAGTATGGTACGGAAACGGAAGTATAGTATGTTAGACGACGACTACGAGCGGCAGGTCCCCGATCATAAAGACGACGGCGGCGGCAGGGCCCGCGCCGCCGCCAGCCCGCCCGCGTCCAGCCGCGGCCAGTCCACGAACTCCTTGCCGTGTCTGGAACAACAAATTAACCCTTTAACCAAGAAAGTTTACTTAGGGAATCTTTTTGTTGTGTATTTAGGGAAGAATCTTATTAAAACAAGCAAATCACAAAACTCATGTAATGGCTGACAATCAAAAGCAATGTGTCACTCATTCACAATTTACCATAAACAAATCATACCATAAACCAACACTACACTTTTACAGTTAACTTTTTTCAGTAACAGGGCCTCACAGTGTTTATACAGATAATCGGCTAGTTTCGGCTTCGTAAAGCGTTATTTGTTGCACGAAGCACTAACTAGCTGCAACGAATGACACAAACATAACACAGTAGTGTGTGACAGAGATAACATTCTGATTAAGTATCTCTTTTATTTATCATTATTTAATGCCGGTACCAATAGTGTTATCGTAAATACAGCGTATTCTATGTTCAGTTAGAGTCTGAGACACCCTTAAATAAACACATCTTTGTATCACAGTACACGCTGTATGTAACACGTACCTATAACATTATATAATTGCTGTGTGGGAGCAACTTTAATTGCCTGAATATAAGAGTGAAATTCGCAGTAACACCAGTGCCCCAAAACAGCAATGCTTCGCTTCAAGGAGCATATGTGACGTATTTACCTGAATATAAAGGTGAGAGTGGCTGTGACAGCGGCGCCCCAGAACATGAGGTACAGCAACACTTCACTGGTGTAGCGCTGCGGCAGAGTTGCGCTCGCGCAGAACATTGACATAGCTACCAGTAATACTGATGGGAACTAGAATAAACGACAACATTAATTTAGTTACAAATAACATGAAGAGAGTCTAGTGAAAAAAGTTTTTAAGCGAATTTTGTATACCATTCAAAACAGACACTTTCTGTCTTTTTTTTTATCGTGGTAAAATCATCAAATGAGTCCTCCCACCCAGGGCAGGGCGGGAGGGACTGTCAGACTTGTACTGACTAAAATCCACGGTGACTTTCAATAGCCCTTTACGTACCACACTCTGCCTTACTACATAAAATTAAACAACTGTTGAACACTCGTCTAAAAAAAGTGTACTACAAAACGACCCTTATATCAACGACTATTGCCGTTTTGTAGTTGACACTTTTTTTAGTCAAGTGTTTATCTGATGTTTAACTTTTTTGTAGTTTGACGATAGGAATATCTCCGTGAAACTGTCATTTTAAAAGTGGAGTGCAACTTACTGTAATGTATTTCCAGTCTCTGTCCCGGCGTAATGGACACGGCAGCGTGTTGCCCTCGCCGTCCGCTATCACGTATTTACCAAGGAATAGGTCGATGGAGTCCTACATAGAAAATAATATGATCAATAATTGTTATTTACAGTTTTTCTTTGAAATTAGCCAACAGGGGTATATCCGTATCCATAAGAAACGGAAAACCTCTACAAGAAAAAATACCTTATTTCAATCCATTTCGGGTGAAAATAACACACAAACTACAACACAATGAAAAATTTGCTATGAGAAACTTTGACACACCCTTGACAGCTACTACTGTTAGACAACGGTTTATCGCAAAACCACGAATTGTAATAACGTTTGTGTAAACCATAGTTTTACAAGATTAAACCTGGGTTTTTAGTTAAACCTCTTTTTGTAATAAGGCGGTCTAGGTCTAATATTTTTTTATAATCTATATTTTGGACTATTTTTTTTTACTATTTTGACATATTACATTTTTTGGTCATGTGTGATTTGTCCTCGAGATCCAAAAATGAATGGATTTTTGGATCCCGAGTGTAGCGAGAGATGTAAACTGATGTAAAAGTTGTACTCTTACATTTAAAATAACTTACCATTTCGAATATTGAAATAAACAGTACATGACCGCTTTTTCGGGTTCAAATCACACTGTGAATTGTTACAAACCTGTCTGAATCCATCACTGAAGTTGTTCTTGTAGTATCTGGTCAGCGAGTTGATCCCGTCCCGCAGGAGTCCGAAGTGCGTCCGCTTGCCTGTCCGCGTGAAGTCCGTCTTCAGCGCGCCCGTGCCAGAGTACTGTGTGGAAATTATGTCCGCGTGGTCCGCCCATACCTCGGATAAATACAGGATTATAATACAGATAGATTTTTTTGAAGTGAAAACTTCTTTAGCGGCGTTGAGCACTTTTCTGTAATGGGTATAAAATCTTAAACTCGCGTCAGGACACGTGACCCTGACCGAAAAAGCGTAGGACGGCGCAGGGCGCTTGCGTGAATGTTCGTGTGACTTTATTACTTTTAAAGAAGTTTGTATGATGGATACATTCGTTGCTAGGTAACATTGTTTATATAAGATGTACGTCACATTGGAAAATTATTGAAATAAAAAGTCAACCATTTTTGCGAGTTTTACTAAATTCTGTTCATAAGATATTTCCAACAATTACTATTCAAGTTTTCACTTCTGCCGGCACTCCCAGAGTGCAACCCGTCGTTTTTTTTTGCTTAACTAACAGACTGAATTGGAACTGTAAAGCTGAATCTGAAAAACTCCTTTTTTCCCTGCTCTACCATCCTGTGTGGGGGCAGAAGGGCCTCACAGACATGACTGACTCAAAACTACCCTGTTCTGTCAGTTGCTATATGCGTTTCGGCGCCGCAGTGCCCTTTTAAAACAGTGTAGAAACAGTTTTTTGTTTGTTTTATTGATTCGACGTTCGAAAGTCTCTTTTTCTAAACCCCGACGCAAAAACGAGGGTTGTCAGAGCTCGTTCCCACTTGTCGGGTGTCGGATCCGTATAATAAAATGATGTCGGCGCCTGTGTACAATGGACGTCGACAAAGTTCTTGTTGTGTATTATTATTGAAAAAGAAAACGAGAAAAGATAGTCGAAAAATTAAACGACAATCCGACAATCCGTTTCATTACAAGAAGGTAACGAGAAGAGAATGCAAAATGGAAAGCTTAAAAATAAGTTAGTCTAAACAGTGAACACTTCTGACATAATAATTATGTTACACAATCAATGGGCCCCTTTTTTCTTTAATGGTAGGCGACATTAGAGACTAATCATTTCCTTAAAATATACCTTCTTCGTACTATATTCAGGTTTTCTTCCAGTCTTACAAAATTCAGCTAAATACCAGCATTACATTATATGGAGTGACCAAGGATTTAGTGATGGATATACTTACATTATTGAACAGCTTCTCAAAGTGAGGATGCTTCTCATCATCACTATTGGTGACTGCCAACAGCCTGAGGGCTGAGTTTAGCTGCAATCTGCAAATTCATTCTTTATGAAGTGTTTAAAGCGGAGCACAGTAATAATTGTTGACAGATGTATGGTGGTAGATTACTCAGGAGGATTCACATCACTCAGGAGCAGAGTGGAAACATCTTCAATAGAAACCGACCGTTGATCGACCCTCCTATCGATCAACCAAACCAGTGTCGTTTCTGGAGGACCATTTAACAATGATTTAGGATGGGTAAACACAAATTTCCAATTTACAAATATGGGAGTGTCAATAGTGTGCGACGGTCAACCTGTGCCTGCCGTCTGTTCATAGATTTCCATATGGGCTACAGTCAGTTTTTAAGGTTTGGTTTTATACCCAAAGGGTAAAATGGGACGGTCGCGAGACTGTACGAATTACCATGACCCCGTAACGTAAAGGGCTTTTGAAGGACACCGTGGATTTTAGTCAGTACGAGTCTGACAATCCCTCCCGCTCTGCCCCGGGTGGGAGGACTCATTTGATGATTCCACCACACAAAAAATCACCTGGGTAATGAACCGTGATAGACAATTCAGTTGCCGATTTACAGATGGCCGGTTTTTTTACATTTATTAAATGAAAGGAACAGTATACCTGGCGAAGAGACTCTGCACCACGTTGGTCCTGTCCAGGCAGTCTACGCAGTTGGTGCGGAACACCCCGCTCTGACGACGCAGTACTGTGCCACCCCGCGACAGGAAGTACCCGAATTCTGTCTGTTGGGGAGGGAAAAACCATAGCAATGGAACTCTCACATGATACTTGAACACCTTTCCTTATACTAAACTTTACTATAAATTACTATTATCTAAGAATACTTTATTACTGACAAAAGTTACTCTAACAAAAGATTTTCTCTTCTGTCGCTGGTCTACTGGAAGAAATTTCTTATTGAAAAAAAAAAGCAGTGCCTTTGTGCTCTTTTATCTGTATGTTATTTCTTGTACCTATGTTTTCTGTGTGCATCAATAAATAGATTGTTTTGTATGCATATGCTTTTCGCTTCCAGACATTAATTAATTTCGAATTATTGTCAAATATTAATGACAACTTCCTATTATACATCAAATGATCAAACCAAAATGTAAGATTATTCTTATTCACATACACACCGGTAATATCGGTCGAAGAGAAGAATGAATAAGATCGGAGGTTTTAATCTCAACAATTTCGATAATATTGCTGTCTCTTTCGTACGCTCTCCTTTCGAGTACCATTTGAAAGGGACAACACAATAGCTCACCGCCTCCTGTCGTACAAAATCTCTCTTTAAATGCTGTTATGTCACAGACCATCGTAATATTTTACCTGTTCGTGTGCTATCCTGTCTATGAGAACGTTGAGTCTGTAGTATCTCATGGAGCGGCACTCTGCGTGGAAGTCGAAGGGCTCATATCTGACTCCTGGTAAAGCTGCAGCGGCGACTGCGGCGCGGAAGCCCCGCTCTAGGGCTTCTTCTTTCCCGTGTTGATCGATCTGCAGAAGGAAAAGTGGCTTGGTAAGAGTTACTTGACGATTAGCAGTACAAGCATTTTGCGCCAAATCCTCAGTAGGCTTCAACAGATTTTCAACTTTATATCTTAGTTACATAAAGTTGAAAATCTATTAAATACTGCCGAGCGTTAGCGACTGGAACAAATGAAAACGCTAAATAATCTTCCATAGATTTCCAACTTCACATCCTAGAGCATAAAGTTGAAAATCTATGAAAGCCTACTGAGCGTCTGCGTTTATCATGTGTAATTAAGCTATTCAGATGACCGAGTGGCATCATCATATGAACGGGTCAAAAGTATTTCTTTTCGACCCTGCCCACTTGGGATCAATTCGGTCGATACGAGGGGGGTCTGTACCACTACAAGGCCCATTACCACCCGTCGTCAGGACTTAACGTGAATACTATGGCACTGGTCTATTCTCTACACGAAGACCATATTGATATCTCAAGCAGTTCCACTCACCAAGTTCACCAACACCTGGTTCCCGTATCTCTGCTGCTGGTCCCTCAAGTGCTTGGTGTACGCAGTCACATGGTCCTCATGTGACAGCTGCATCGCTGGCTTGTACTTAATGTTGGGGTACTGGTTCCAGAACAGAGGAATGGAACCTCTTGTTTGGACGAAGGAAGACTTCTCACCACCCCGTTCTATGATCTGTTCTGTTTCTACGAAGTTTGCAACGTTGCCCTGCGAACAATAGTTTTTTTTCAAAGAGTTTGATGGCACCGTCTGTCTTGCTTGAGCATTTTCATGACCGCGAATACCGTGAGCATTTGGTTAAGTGTTTTATTTATAAAGACATTTGAATAATTTCGTAATCTTTCTGCTGGGACAAAAGCCTGTCCTCTGTAATAAGGACTGAGACAATCCACCATGCAGACCCAGTGCGGGTTGGTAGATGTCAACTACCTTCAATATTTTTATGTTTTAGAACATGCCAGAGATTCACCATTTTACAGGCACAGGGTCAAACTGGGGAGGAATGGCTTGGCTCCCCAAAAGCCCAAGCTACCGTCATTCAGTAAGTAGCCTGCTCAGGTAGGCCACAAGAGCTGGGATTCAGCCTGTGTGGACTCCTAATCTTAGCTACTACTGATCAGGGCCCAGGCAGGTTGGAGCCCGGCTTGGAAGCCACCTAGATTGCATGGCCAGTCCGATACTGTGTTAGCATTGATGGTGATAAAATAATAACACAAAATCAAGTGCTGCTCGAGTTCGAATTCACGGCTTGATTGTGGGCCCGCAATTTATACAAATCTATACTATAATAAATCTGTAGAAGGGTCAATTCTGTACATTGAAAATATTGAAAAAATAAATAGCGGGGGGTGTTGCTGGATCGATACCAAACCCAAATATATGATTAAAAAAATGTTTGTCTGTCTGTCTGTCTGTTTGTGCAGGCATCACGTGAAAACTAACGGTTCGATTTCGATGAAACTTGGTATAATTATTCCTTATTATCCTGGGCATAACATAGGATACTTTTTATCCTGGAAAAATACGTAGAAAAAAAAATCTTATTTTTCAGTTTTATTCATAGACGTTGTTCTGTAGAACCGCGAACACACGTTGCATTACCCGCAGTGGATTCAGCGCCGTAATATTTATAAGATGTCATTGTCAGAGTTACTCAAAATGGGGAAATAAACCATCCACGCGAAGACCGACATCCGCGCGGACGGAGTCGCGGGCGGAAGCTAGTAGATAATAATTTTCTTAATTTAATGGTCCATAAACACGGACACACACAGACGTTTACTTGACTCACCTGAGCGTCGACCCCTCTCATAAAGAACCGAGTGCCGGCCCTCTCGACGCAGCGCCGCGACACCAGCGACCACGTCAACTGGTGGCCGTTTACATTCACATTGTTTATAGATACGACTGGGTTGGAATCAAGGTCATACATTAAGAAATAATGAAAGAAAGTTTAATAAGGGTAAACTATAAAAATGTGTTAATGACTAGAGTTTTCAGTTATCATTTCTATGAGAAAAAAGAAAATTGTAAATCAACTGTTCCAATCTTTTTGATCAGTATAAAATTAAGCTTTGGTTTTTTTTTTATAAAATGAGAGCCTAATAATTTTAACATTCGAATTTAATCTATATCTGTACTAATATTATAAAGCTGAATAGTTTGTTTGGCTGAACGCGCTAATCTCAAAAACTACTGGTTCGAATTGAATAGTTCTTTTTGTGTTGGATAGTCCATTTATCGAGGAAGCCTTCAGGATATATAACACCAACCAAAGAGGGTGAAACCACGGTTAAGAGCTAGTAATTAAATACACGCAAAAATTTGGATGGATGGATGTTTGTTACTTAGAACGGGTGAATACATTTGAAAAAAAAAAAATTGTCGTGGGAAACCTTCTAAGGGCACCATGTCTTTGGGGATAAGACCGGGGAGTGTGGGATTTGTACCTCACTAAAACCACCCCGGTGATCACCATCAGCACATGGAGGAGGGAACCGGGACCTCTTAAAGACCAACTCCAGAACCCTCCTGTGCAACGCTTGTTAAGGCACATTCTCGGGAAGACTGAAGATATCTTCCCTGAGAATACCATTTATACCAGTGGTTCTGGCATCAGTTACTATACAACATTGTTTTTTGTTTATGCGAAACCCGATACACCTGTCTAGTATTTTTGTGTAAAGAATCTATGTGCAAAATTTTAAAACAGTATCATAAAAAATCACAAGGTTATAAGTTTGTATATTACCTGGTTGTCCATTCAAAAACATGCTCATTTCGCGGTACACTCGCGTAAACCGCGTCTCCTGTGTTATACACTCGTGATAATAGCTTGGTAATAGGTTAGGTTAGGTAAACCGTACGGTGATTGTATTGTAATTATATGGTAATAAAATTTAATTAAAATATTTTTGAAAAAAAAAAAATAACATTGTGTAAAAATTATTGGAATCGAATCAGTTACTGATTCTGAACAAACTATATTCAGGTTTCGCATATACTAAAAATAATGTTGCATATATAGTAACATTTTTTTTCATGAAATATTATGTCTTCTGAAACAGTAGACCAAAAGGACGTTGGCGTTAAAAAGGATACATCCTTGTATAAGCGGCAGCGTGAACCGTGAAAACTGATGATGTGAGAAGTCTCGAAGAAGGAAGCCGTTCCACAGGAACCGAGGGTCAGCTCGGTTTGTGATAGACATCTGGAAATGAACAAAATATATTATCTATATATTTAAAAATTTTATGTTGGTTTGTGTATGCTTCAAAAACTCAAAAAGTTCTGCACCGATTGAGCTGAAATTTTAGCATGATATATAATCCGCATCAAGGATTGTTTTTATCTATTTTTTGCATCAGTCATATATCTGCGACCGCAAAAAAAGCAGTTTTTTTGTACTACAGCGAAGCGTGGCAGGGTACAGCTAGTTATAATATAAAAATGAATTGCTGAATGTCAGCTAAGCGCAAATTTCACCAATTTCCCTATTTCTTTTTTATTATATTCATTGAAGTACGAGGATGGTTCTTACGGTGAGAAAAAATTAAAAAATTGTCCGTAAAAGTCTAAAAACAACAATTTTCTAAAAGATTCGTAATAATACTTAAAAGTCAATTTGAACTTTAAAACCATACAATAAGGTTTAAGTGTTTATGGAGAGGTTTCGGGAGGGCAAAACAACTGTGAGACGTTAGTTATAGGCGGTACGAAGTTTTCCGGGCCAGCTAGTCTATACTTATATTTTATAGGGGTAAATTTGTTTGTTTGTATGTAGAGGGTAATCTCAGGAACAGCTCAACCGATTTTGAAAATTCTTTCACCAGTAGAAAGCTGTATTGGTCCTGAGTGACGTAGGCTATAAGGGGGGGGGGGGGGGTTAAGGAGCGGGCGAAGCCGCTGGCAAAGGCTAGTTATTAATAAATCAGTAATTTTATACTTATGAGCAATTTAAACACAGGCGCGTCAAGCGCTAGGCGGATGTCATGGCTTAACCTTTGGAAGTCAGACGGCAGAACAGAAGTCATGTCTTACCCTAAGGAAGTCGAGCAGTCGATGATGTCACGTCTTACCCTATGGAAGTCTGGAGGCAAATTATTGAATGTTAGTTACCCTATGGAAGTCGGGTGTGACCGAGTGCAGCCTCTGCAGGCAGTGAGTGAGGTCATAGCTGTACGAGAAGTAGATCCCGGGCGTGTCGAGCGCGAGCCGGATCATGCGCTCGTATGTGCTGTTGTCTTCTATCTGTTGACAAATCATATAAAATTAATAAATAGATAAAATTATTTAACACCACCGACGTTTTCACACCCTTCCTACTTTTTTCTTTTAATCTTAGACTTTGACGGCACGTTTGGCGCAGTGGCTGATCAATTGGATTCCTGCGCTATGTTTCGCGGGTTCGATCCCAGCACGGAACAAATATTTGTATGATCTGCAAGTAGTTGTTCTAGGTCTGGGTGTTTGTGTGTGTGAGTTTCTATGTTTGTAAACGCACACGAAATTCCTAGAGAGGGGTAACGTTTAAAAAAAAAAAACTCTAAAAGTGCTTTCTCGGTGCCGGCGTCAGATCGCATCGCGTTCTGCCTTTTCAGAGATCACATGGATTCAGATTGGATCGCGCTCTGTCGCTGTAAAGCCTTTAACGCGACTTTACTATAGTTTATGACAGGGCAAAATATTTATTTGTAAACTTAATGACTCAACTATTTATAATAAACATTGAACAGTTTATTTAAATACATAATCTAATTTATTGATTTTAACGTCGTAAAATCATCTTATGAGTCACCCAGGGCAGAGTGGGAGGGACTGTCAGACTCGTACTGACTAAAATTCACAGTGTCCTTCAATAACCCTTTACGTACCGGGGTCATGGTAATTCGCGAGTCCCGCGACCAATTTATGGGAGCTAAAACAACAACAGTGTTGGAGAATTATTTGTTAATGGTTTCAGTTACTCAATTAGACCTTTTCCTAAGGAATACAAGACTCCGGGCTTGTGGCACTAACGAGCTACCTTGACCCCGAAACGTAAAGAGCTATTGAAAGATACCGTGGATTTTAGTCAGTACAAGTCTGACAGTCCCTCCTGCCCTACCCTGGGTGGGAGGACTCATTTGATGATTTTAACACGCTAAAATAAAAGCAAGGAATACAAGTTTGCCATAATAAGACGTGTTTTGAAGTGTTCACAGGTTGCTGGTACTCAGTAATGCCTACCTGTTTGCTGGTTAAATGTGTGTTGGAGCGCGCGTACGGTATGATGTCGGCGCCGGCCAACTGGTATATATCTTGACCGTTCAGCTTGCCTATCTGGGGAGGAGGTACATACAGGGTAATTTATTATGTAGTGCGGATATTCTAGTATGTTTTTGCTTAACGAAAATTATTGAACACATTTTATTACTTTTAATTTTGCCCTTTTGAAGTTATCAATTTGCTATTTGAGAGTAGCTATAAATTACAAATATAATTAGTCCGTCAGTTAGAGTTTAAAAAAATAACGGCCACGTATTTTTTCTTTTGTAAAATCAATGAACATTCAACAAAATACAAAACTCGTGAGTGGGGGGCTCGTGACGTCAGAATTCAATAGAAATTGTACTAAATTGTGACGTATTGCTAATTTTGAAAGCATTTTTGGTTTACGAAACAAAAGAAAAAATACGGGTCGAATATTTTTTGATAATCTAATTGACGGACTAATTATAAGTTTTCATTCAAATAGTCAATAATTATTAAAGTGCTTGTGACACGTTACACTTGTTTCAGCGAATACGCATACGATTTACTGATGCTGACTGAGATTTCCGGACTACCCTAAAAAGACAACACAAAAGAAAAAATTTGGCTCAAATATTTATTGATAATCTAACTGATGGACTAATTAGATTCTTTAGTACATAAGGCTATTGTATATAAACTCACCAGAATTCTGTACTTCGCCACGACTAAATACAATCCTGACAGGAGCTTGATGGAGCCGAGGAAGCCACATACTGGTCGGTAGGCTGACGCTGGTATGGGGATTTTAACTTGGCTAAATTCTGGAAAAGGAGAAAAATAAATGACCCTATTTTACAAGTTTTTATACTGAAAGTTTTTTCTTTTTCAAAACGTTGCCCCACACTAGGAATTTCTCCTGTGTCGTGGGTGCGTTTACAAACATGTAAATTCACATACACAAACGCCCAGACCCAAAACAACTATTTGTAGATCATACAAATATTTGCTTCGTGCGGGAATCGAACTCGCGACACCCAGCGCAGCAGTCCAATCGCCCAGCCACTGCGCTAACTGTGCCGTCAAGGATTTATTGTTTTTTACATAGTTATTATCAGTATTGTTTTCAATACATCCTAATTTATTATTTAATACAATCAGGATATTTCTTTATTGTTCAGGTATCTTAAACAGGTACCCGAATGGACATGATGGGGAAATCTTCTGGATCCAAAAACCCCAACATAATAGGATCAGATTTAGTGAATGTGTCCCATGCTGACCAAGTTTTTTGAATTGTAAATCCTTCAGAGTCTGAAACTAAATATTTGTCACTATGAATGTAAGATTTTTATTAAATAAATAAACACACCAGGAGGTGGCAGTATGGTCTAGATGCGTACCTTGATGGCTGGTCCGAAGTGGTACTAGAAAAGAGCACTTGGAAAGATAAGGGGGAGGCTTTTGCCCAGCAATGGGACATAAACGGTTAATTAAAAAATAAAAATAAACACACCTTTAACGACAGCCTCCCCAGTGTTGCGGTCTATGATCAGTATCTCCGTGGGGTTGATTGTGGGCTCAAAATAAAACTTATCTGAAGTTGTGTATCTGCAAGTAAAGTAATTATATAAATTATATAAACAGATAAGATAATAGCACTGATTAGAGTTGAACAAGGAGTTTGATAAAATAATTGACAAGATTTTTAGGGCAAAAAATTGCCTATGTCAGCATATTGAAAATTTGCATTGATAGCAAATAAAAATTGTATTGTGGGGATTGTTTATACTTCTAAAGTTAAACACTCAAAAGTTTTGAAAAAATAAATATCTATTTGATAATCTCTCATTCTCAGAATTGATATGATATTGCATGATTTAAATAAATATAATTATACAACTAATGCTGTAGCTTTATAATTTTAATTTAGTATCTTATATAAGTATTTAGATTTAGTTATGTATAATGTAATTTAAGAATATATAAATACTTTCTTTAATTGTTATAATTTACGTTAAATAAATTAGTTATGGAATAATTGTTGGATTTATATACAAAAAAATATATACAGCCAATTTTAACATAATACATACCTAAATTGACATTATTAAACAATCTCACATAAAAGAGCTACTATAAAGCATTGCTAGATCAAACTGGTTCCTATCATTATTGTCCTTGACTTTTCCAGTGCAAATGAAGTTCTTTGTAAATATTTTACATGGTGCAAAGGTTGGTGTTATTATTAAGAAATAAGCCATTGACTCAAGATGAGGCTCAAGTATTCAAGAACTGCAGGAAATTGCAGGTAGAACATTTTTTACATGATTATGATAATTATGGCACTAATTCATCAAAATTATCATTGCAGTCATCATATTATTGCACGTGACGTAGTAATTAGACGCGCCTCGGTTGATTTTACGACCGTATCTGCTATAAACCATAACTTTAATGAGTTATTGGGCGCGATTAAAAAACGCAAATAAAATTATATTTACTAATATTTACAGGATGCAATGGATTTTTCTATGATCCAAAATAAATGTTTGTAATTCTCTCACAGCTTATTCCACTAAATTTTATACGGCTTCAGCGAAAACATGAGTGCAAGACATACGAATGGTGGCGATTTGAACAAGCCATTTTTACATGAAATAGCGGGAAAACAATTGTTTTAGATGGATTAATTTACTTACAATTTAATATCATCGTGAATACTTAGCACATCTGCCATTTTTTTATGATTTATCGGCAAATTAAATTAAATATAATTTTCTGCCATACACTCGCGAAAAGTTGACATGTAGTCATGTATGAATGACATGACACTAGGGATGGCAATTCAAAAACAATTTAGTACTAAATCTCAATTAAGGGTATCGATTTTCCACCCTAGACAATCTGAGTTTTGACATTTTTAACCGATTTCGAAAAGGAAGAAGTTCTCAAGTTCGGTAGATATATTTTTTTGTATGTACACCGATTACTCAGACAAAGTCGGTCAAATTTCGGTCATGAAATAAAATGCAAATCCACTGACTTTCAAAAGAAAACTTATATTTCACTTTGTTGTGGTCGCCAGTGCAAGTTTTCACTCCTATTATGCAGCATAATATTGCGAATTTCTAAAAGTGGTTACGAATATTTCCTCACACACACACGGCGAGACAGTGTGTTACATTACTAGATCCATTCGTGCCTCCTGCTGAAGATTGCCCTTTTGGAAATGAGCTGCATTGGCCGACCTGGAAATCTAAAAACTGGCTCTGTATCCAGGTAGGCCTAAGTAATTGTCATCATCATCATCTCAGCCATAGGACGTCCACTGCTGAACATAGGCCTCCCCTTTAGATCTCCACATATACCGGTTGGAAGCGACCTGCATCCAGCGTCTTCCGGCGACCTTTATAAGGTCGTCTGTCCACCTTGTTGGTGGACGTCCTACGCTGCGCTTGCTAGTCCTTGGTCTCCACTCTAGTACTTTTCGACCCCATCGGCCATCTGCTCTGCGAGCAATATGGCCTGCCCATTGCCACTTCAGCTTGCTAATCCGGTGGGCTATGTCGGTGACTTTAGTTCGTCTACGGATCTCCTCATTTCGGATTCGATCACGTAGATAAACACCGAGCATAGCTCTCTCCATAGCTCGTTGAGCGACTTTGAGCTTTGAGATGAGGCCGATAGTGAAAGACCACGTTTCGGTGCCGTACGTCATCACTGGTAACACACATTGGTCGAAGACTTTCGTCTTGAGGCACTGAGGTATGTCGGACGAAAAGACATTGCGTAGTTTCCCGAACGCTGCCCAACCGAGTTGGATTCGGCGGTTGACCTCTTTCTCGAAGTTGGACCTACCTAATTGGACTACTTGTCCTAAGTAGATATATGAGTCAACAACTTCGAGTACCGAGTTTCCAACAGAGACTGGGGTGGGCACAACATTGGCATTTGACATAATTTTCGTCTTGTCCATGTTCATTTTCAAGCCCACCCGTTGTGAAACTCGGTCGAGGCCATCGAGCATCATGCTGAGTTCCTCCATCGACTTTGCCATGACTACGATGTCGTCGGCAAACCGAAGGTGAGTGATGTATTCGCCGTTGATGTTGATGCCAAGTCCTTGCCATTCCAGGAGCTTGAAGGCGTCTTCCATTGCGGCAGTAAACAGTTTCGGGGAGATAACGTCCCCCTGTCTTACGCCTCTTCTCAATGGAATCGCCTTCGTGCTATGCTCCTGTACTCGGACCGACATGGTGGCGTTATTATACAAACACTTCAATACCTCGATGTACCGATAGTCAATACGGCATCGCTGGAGTGACTCAAGCACAGCCCATGTTTCCACCGAATCGAAGGCTTTCTCATAGTCCACAAACGCTAAGCATAATGGCAAGTTATACTCTTCGGTCTTCTGTATAACTTGCCGCAGCGTATGGATGTGGTCTATGGTACTATAGCCTTTTCGGAAACCGGCTTGTTCGGTTAAGTTAAGTTAAGTAATTGTATTCCTAAGTAATTGTAATGTATTCGGCCATCCCTAATGACATTATTCCACAAACTAAATAGGGCTCATTATTCATGCATGCAATATAAAATCGACTAAAAAGGACTTTCTATTTTTTTTTTCTAGGAAGTTTTTATTTTTCCGAACGAATGAAAATTCTTTACACGCAGATTATAAACAGAGATTGTTGTTTTTTGACATTTCACTGGAAACAATGATGTAAAACGGATCATAAGAGCAACATGCGATTTTGACGGATAACCTCAAAGTTACTTTTATTTACTATACTTAGTTTTAGCATGTCGTGCAAATAATTAAATAAATCATGATGGAGTCTTTAAAAATACCGGAATTTATTAAAACGATACATGATGGTGAAGAAGTTGAAGACTATTCTGAGGAGTCTGACGAAGAAATCGAGGTAGACCGTATTTTTGAATGTATATTTTAAATCACACCGTAATTCTTCGCAAAGTTTACTTTAACCATACCAATTTGTGTCTTTGGGAAATAAAAACATGATTAATAAAAAATAATAATTCATATATGGGAATAATATCAAAATTTGCAGTCAACTCACCTCATCATTTCACCTTAAGAATGCACTTTAATGTACTGCATCTAACAGCTATTTTATTTTCAGTATCAACCATCGAAGCAGAAAAACAAACAGAGTTCAGATTTCAATCCTAATTTTCAATTTGTAGGCTCTGTTGATGAATACAACAAGGTATGTTGGATTTTCTTTTATTCCTGCTTAGCTTCGCCATTGAATATTATCTGTACTATAGAGGTATTAATATTATAAAGCTGAAAAGTTTGTTTGGTTCAATAACCAATCTCAGAAACTTCTGGTTTGAATTGAAAAAATATATTTTTTTTGTGTTGAATCGTCCATTTATCGAGCAGAGCAGGAAAGATAATTGTTTCAAAAGTGGTTAAAAAATATCCCTTATTGGGAGCTTCCGTTGCAAGCACTGCGTAAACGGTTTAGGTTTATCAAAATCATGTATGACAGAGTTGTTCCTCATTAGAACTCCTATAAATAGCCCACAAATATCTATCTTTCAACGTTAACTCGCTATAACCTAATTTGTGGGTAACATATTTGTGAAGGTATTTTTGTAGACATGATATTAATCTTTATCTAAAAAAATATGTTAATCATTACAAACATTTAATTGATATTCAGCTTCATCTAGGCTAAGCAGATGATGATCAGTTAATTTCTGTCTTTATTTTGCAGAACACCTGGGATGATCTCCAGAAGTATGTAAGACGTAATGTAAAGCGGACTATTGATGAAAAGATTGCGAGGAGGAGGGCTGCTGTGAAAGTACATGGCAATGCTGAGGATGTGGATACAGACTCTGATGTTGATAAGAGAGGTTTGAATGTTTTTATTTTCTTTCATCACTAACACATCAAAATTTGAGAATTTCCACCTCATGAAGTCAACACCCATTAATATACATAATTGTAATGTTATATCATTGTATTTGTATTGTTTTATATTCTAAATCTATATTTTAAAATAAAAAATCTAAAAAGAAGAAAAAAATGATAATATAACCTACCATAACTAAAAGATTTCAATTTTTCAAAGCTTTTATTTTCATGTGCATTTAAATTGATTAATAAAATTAATGTGTTGTTTATATTTCAGAAAGTGATGTTGGTGAACTAGAGATATCAGATGATGAGCTCAAGAGAGATGAAATTAAAACAAAGCCTAAAAAACTTACCAAGAAACAGAAGTTGAAAGAGGTGAGTAATTCATTTACATTATCATAAAATTCACACAAAAGCTTTTTCCCCGCTGATTGCTTGTTAGCATCTGTATTTGTTAAGAGACTAGTATCCAGTATCAATTGTTAGTCTATCAGTCGGAGTATGTCTGCGAACATAAAGGGCTATTGAAGGACACCGTGGATTTTAGTCAGTACGAGTCTGACAGTCATAGTCACAGAGAATAGGAAGCCCTTTTACCCGACTTCTAAAAAAGGAGGTTCTCAATTCGGATGTTTCTATTTTTTTAAAATGTATTTTCGCGCATAACTCTGTCGCTTGTTGACCAATTTGAAAAAATCCTTTTTTTGTTCTAAAGGTTCCTTTTTTGTTCTAAATTTTCACAAATGGTACCAAAAATTGTATCGAAATCGGCAAGCGGGTTTTTTGTAAAATCAACAAAACTCTATAATTTTAACTACACCTAAATTGGGACAGTGCGTGTTTTGTTCGCGCATTACTCCGTCATGTCATTTACGAACCGATTTGGAAAATTAATTTTTTATTCGAAAGCCAATGCCTTCCAATTGAATAAAGGAATTTCAGTACAGCTGTTACGATAATTGACACCCAATAATACATTTACCTACTTCCGCAGGAACTTGAAGATGAGACAGAACAAGGCGCGCGCATAGAATACGACTCTGATTTCTTCGAGGAGCCTCCTCCGTACGATGAGAATGCCTCCTTCTATATGATGAACCTGTCTCGGCCACTGCTGAAGGCTATCGGGGCGCTCAACTACGTGCATCCCACTCCTATACAGGCTGCTACTATACCTGTGGCTTTGCTTGGTGAGTAGTTTTTTAAATACAGTGAAACCTGGTTAAGTGAGACATCAAGGGACCTGCAATGTCGTTTCACTTATAGAGGTATTGCACTTACCCAGTGTCTCAGATATACAGTGCCAAAGTGTTGGGACCTCAGCATGAGTTCCAGTTATGAAGGTTCTCACTTATCCAGGTCCCACTTAACCAAGTTTCACTGTATTATTAATACAGCTGCCTGTGTTAATCGAAATCAAATCTAGAAATTAACCATATTTATTTTTTATTTGAATAAATTTTTTATTAATTGGCATAAGCTGTTAAGAGCCTTTTACCCCACGTCTAGACGAAGGCCTGCTACTTACACAAAGTAAAGAAAGTTTGTGCAATGGTTGAGTGGTCGACTGCTGTGCAGCTTGTTGTGGGTTCGATTCCCGCACGGAGTAAATATTTGTAGGATCTGCAAGTAGTTTTTCCCACTCGCAAATCATAGTGTGGGCTAAAAAAATACAGTTCAGGTATTCAACCCATCGGACACGCTGCAGTCATAACAGTAAAACCCCACTTTAAGAAGTGCCTAGTAATGGTCAGCTCGCCGCCCGATCAAGGAACACGCTATAGAGCGCGCTTTAAAAAGCTGTCAACAAATTGATGAGGACTGTTGAGCCAAATTGCCTTCTGTGGACGCGAGGTTGTTTTAAAAGGCACCGCGGCATTTTCGAACCTTAAACAAAGATATTCAATCTACAATCTTCTCTTAAGATTACACAGAAATAAGATTTAAAGATTCACATCCTCTGTAGGAAGTACAAGTGCCTCCTAACAGGTGTGATACTTCCCAACTTAGTAGTCAGTCTATTATATCTGTACTAATTTCGTGAATAACAACAATTATAAAAAATGTTAATTTTTCCCTTCTACCTCCTCAGGTAAAGACATATGCGCATGCGCAGCTACAGGCACGGGTAAGACGGCGGCCTACATGCTGCCCATCCTAGAGCGACTGCTGTACAAGACTTCTGGTGGGGAGAGGCTCACTCGTGTGCTAGTACTAGTACCTACCAGAGAGTTGGGTGCCCAGGTATGTTGGCATCACTGACAATTTTACCAGCTACTCAGCAATACCTAATGCATTTGGCTTTTTTTTTAGCGTGGTAAAATCGTCAAATGAGTCCTCCCACCCAGGGCAGGGCGGGAGGGACTGTCAGACTCGTACTGACTAAAATCCACGGTGTCCTTCACTAGCCCTTTACGTACCGGGGTCACGGTAATTCATAAGTCCCGCGACCCCGGCAAGCTTTGGCCCTCTACAGGCCCCGTCACTATGCTGACACTTGGCTAAAAAATATATAAACGTAAACCAAAATTGATCTTTACTTATTTTTAACCGACTCCTAAAAAAAGTAGGAGGTTCTTAATTGGGATGTTTGTATTTTTTTTATGTTTGTTCGCACAGAACTCCGTCGCTTGCCAACCGATTTGAAAAGATCTTTACAAGGGCTTGCTTATCAAATGGTCCCATGAGATTTTTATCGAAATCGGATAAGCCTTATTTGAAAAATCAATCAAATCTAAAAAAATATCTACATTAACGACTACTTTTCGTTTACTCTGCTTTGGAGCAGTGCGTTTTTTTGTTGTTCGCGCATACCTCAGTCATTTTAACAAAATGGTTTCCATGCAGGTTCACCAAGTAACAAGACAGTTGGCACAGTTCACAGCGGTCACTGTTGGCTTGTCCATCGGTGGATTGGACGTCAAATATCAGGTTAGTGTTCATACAAAGACAAGTTTACATTTTTGATTGTTTTCATAGATCATTTTTTTTAAGTTCCTCTTAAGATTCTGTAGTTATAGATAATTAAACAGATTTTAAATTATTACAATTAGTAGAATCAGATAAAATAAATTTACTTTTTTTTTTTTGGACATTTTCTTCTTGAGCGTATTAGAATCCCTCGCTACGCTCAGGAGTTAGCTCAAAGCGCCCTCGTTACTTAAAAATATCCGTACTTCAGTTATGCCTAGACTAACCCAAGTTCAGCTCAACCTAGCTCAAAAGAAATGCTTTGTCCTAGGAAACCATGCTGCGTCGCAACCCGGACATAGTGATAGCCACACCTGGTCGTCTGATCGACCACATCCGTAATACTCCGTCTTTCGGTCTGCACTCCATCGAGGTTTTAGTACTGGATGAGGCTGACAGGTAAGATCTACGTGTATCCTGAGTGTACTGCCAAGGTCGCGGGTTTTCGAATGTGGTACAGCGGCCCTGGAACGTGAAGGGAAATTGAAAGATCAGGGTAGGTAGATTTTGAGTCAAAGTCTGAAGGGCGGGTTTATTCAAAGTCTGACAATTAGCCCTGATAAGAATCATAATAATTGCAAAGCCAAATCAAAAGTGTCATAAAACGAGATGTTGATGTTAACTTATAAATGAATGACAGATTTCTCGTATGAAACGTGGCTTATGCGTATGAGCATAGGACATGTAAGAAAGGTGAGTATGCCATGTAACGATACCTATAGTTATCTATTTTTTTGTCTCTTGGAATTAAAGTTAAATATTTTTCATAATATTTTAATAGAATTTAATATATAATATTGCGTTCACGAGAAGTTATTTTAAACACCACGCGGGCGAACCCATATGCAAAAAAAAATAATAATAAGCCAAGCTTCCACCAATAATGTTCTTTTCCTGTCTCATCTAGGATGTTAGACGAGTACTTCGCGGAGCAGATGAAGGAGATAATCCGTCAGTGCTCTCCCAAGCGGCAGAGCATGTTGTTCTCAGCCACCATGAGCGAGCAGGTGAAGGATCTCGCCGCCGTGTCGCTCAAGAAGCCTGTCAAACTGTTCGTGGACTCCAATAAGGATGTGGCTTTCAATTTGAGGCAGGAGTTTGTCAGGTGAGCGTTCTTTTTCTTACTTAGACCATTTCTATTGCAAACTTTTAACTTTTTTGTTAGATAAACGAATATTGATGAAAACGATGATTTTTTAATTCGCAATATGCCACTGCTTTAAAAAAAATAAAGTAAAATCATCAAATGAGTCCTCCCACCCATACTGTCAGACTTGACTGACTAAAATCGACGGTGTCCTTCAATAGCCCTTTAGGTGTGGTGCTTTAATTTGTGAGTCCCGCAACCCCGGAATATGTCACCCCTTGGTATAAATTTTAAAACCTTCTGACTTCACGAGCTCCCATTACCGACTTTGATGTGATTTATCCTTGTCAATATTCATTGACTTAAAAAATAATAATAATTGTGCATTACATTTCAGAACTCTCTCTGACGGACTTAATAAATTTCTAATTTATTGATGATAGGAAATAAACCGCCGATTTTTTAGAGCCTTATATTTGTAGCACGACTGACGAACCAGCGACAAAACCAGTTTCGGCTTCTTAGACTGCTATCTCAGTCACACATTACCTGTGTAACAGAGATAGCAGTCTAAAAGCCGAAACATGCCGATCATCTCTTTCCAAAATGCAGTCGCACTGTACGCTCCTTTGTGCAGTCCAATTTAAATCTTATCTTGAAACCAATAAGCTGCATTCCAGGATCCGCCGTGACCGCGAGAGCGATCGTGAAGCTATGCTGGCGGCGCTAGTGTGTCGTACATTCAGAGACAGAGCCGTGATCTTCGTGCAGACTAAGAAGCAGGCCCATCGGTTACATGTGGCCTTGGGGTTACTGGGAGTCAAGGTAACGAATTATTCTATGTTTTATCATCATCCTATAAGCCGGGGGTGGCTAACTTGATTTTTTCACCCACCACATTTTGTATTTTTGATTCTATTTACGAGTTATGACATTTTTTCGATTGGCGGCGCTAGTGGACTGTAAGAGGCCCCTTAAGGGCTCCCTTTTCCGCATTTGGACTCGTAGGTGGTCCGTGATGCGTGAGGTGGGACGGTTGGCTATGTGAGCCAACCCAGCTCCTTCCAGAGGCTCAGAAGTCTCCTGGGACGTTCACAGGCTTCTTGGAGTAACCTTGGAGCGCCAAGGTTTTGTGCCCGTTGGTTAGCAACGCCCTCGCATTCCAGGATTACGTGGGTTGCCGTTTCATCCGCGTTCAGGCAGCCCCTGCACAACGGGCTGTCTGTCGCGTTGATAGTAAACAGATGTTTGTTGAGTGGGCAGTGACCGGTAAGCATACCCACCACAACTCGTAAGTCTGTACCTATATAAAGATATATTTTTTGAATTCGTCAGGTAGCAGAACTACACGGCGCATTAAATCAGCCGCAACGTCTGGACTCCCTGAAGCGTTTCAAAGAGGAGCTGGTGGACGTCCTGGTAGCTACCGACGTGGCTGCCCGAGGACTGGACATACCGGGAGTGAAGACCGTCATCAACTTCACGCTGCCCGCCACGCTCGAACATTACATACATAGGGTGAGTAGCGGTGTAGGATTATAGTTGTTTACGAAAAATAATGTAGCAAAAATAAATTCAATTTGGTACAGATATAGAAAACATTAAATAGTACTGAATTTTTGTAAATATACTAGCTGATCCGGCAAACTTCGAATCGCCTATTTGATTACTGAACGACTTTCAAATTTAGTTGATTTCTGAACGATGGAACGGAGTTCGAAAATTAAAAAATACCGAAGTACAAATTTCCTATGAACCTTTTAATTTGCTATGCATGTGTTGATAGTCGATACTCGATCAATGTTTCACTTCCAATCAGTTTTTTTAATTCAAGATTTTCTTTAAGTTTGCCGCATGTTTATTTGCCGCATTACTTTCTAGAATTTAATCCTCAATAGCGACACTATCGAATGGTGTAATAATAATAAAGCGTGTGTTTTTTTTCATAAACAAAGATTACGATTCCTGGGCAGGAATATTGATTCTTCAAAAATCCAATGATGTAGTTTAGTTTTCATCAAAATCAACCTCGAGACTCAAAAATCAACCTTTCAGTATTATGTTGATATTCCACATAAATTCGGATTTTGCCATTCATGCTCAGTTGAAAAATGTATCCTTTTTTTACAGGTAGGCAGAACAGCTCGAGCGGGTCGCGCCGGTGTGTCCGTGTCCCTGGCGGGCGAGGCAGAGCGACTGCTGGTGAAGGCGATAGTGAAGCGCGCGCGCAGACCCGTGAAGTCACGACAGGTGCCGCCCGATATAGTGGCCAAGTACAGAGACAGGCTGGCTAGGTTGGAGCCCGAGATCGGTGAGATATACTTTTTTAAATGGTTAATCTTGAAGCCATAAGTCCAAACATTCTAGTATTAAGCTTCGGCCACACACGGTGATTACTCGCTGCGAGTAAAATTGAACATGCTCAATTCAATTCGCGGCGACTATTCGCTATGAATAGCCTGTAACTTCGACATGTGTGACCGAAGCATTAGAGTATGCTGCAGGATCAAACTTTATTACCATTACATGGGTATTCCTGCCGGGGTCGCGGGACTAACGGATTACCGTGACCCCGGTACGTAAAGGGCTGTTGAAGGACACCGTGGATTTTAGTCAGTACAAATTTGACAGTCCCTTCCGCCCTGCCCTGGGTGGGAGGACTCATTTGATGATTTTACCACGATAAAAAAAAATACATGGGTATCGTATTGTCCAGTTACTGGGTTGTAGAGGTCAGATAGGCAGTTTGCTCCATGTCAAATTCTGGTATTGTATTAAGCTGCATCCGGTTAGTCTGGAAGCCGGACCCAAAATAGTTGGAAAGGTAGCATAATGACATCGCAAAACACTGACTTCCTACCATATTTTTTGTAACTCTTTTCTTTTAATGATTGTTGTTGTATATATCTACGCTTGACTAAATATTTTTCTATTCTATTCAATCCAGCCGCAATCCTCGACGAGGAATACGCCGAGAAGCAAATGAACAAAATGGAGAAGCAGACGGCGAAGCTGGAGGGCGCCATCAAGACCGAGGGGGAGCAGCAGGGACCCAAGATCGAGCTCCAGCGGCAGCGGGACTGGTTCCAGACGCCCCGGGAGAAGAGGGAGGAGAAAGAGAGACTGGCGCTTACTAAACATCCTGATAAAGGTAAGTGAAAAATAAAAGCTACGTTTCAAGTAACTTATGGTTCGAAAATGAGCATTTAATGCAACATGGCTATTTTGGCGTGTGGCCATAGTCAGAACGAACGCTGTCTTTTTGTTAATTTAATTTGCATTGACAATTCTTCATTTCCTAGAAACCGTGTAAGGTCCATTGCTACCGTAACTTGATGAACCGTTTTCGTCACACAGAGTTTTCATAATTATGTTAAAATACTAGGGATCTATAATTCGTTGCGCATGTGTTTAAATTACTTATATTAAACTATCAACTAGGTAACAAACTGAATTGTAGCATACTTAGGAATGTTGACTTTTCAATAGTGGTTAAACTCTTAAGTTGAAAATTAACGAACAACTTTAAAACTGTCGTACCAATATTGCCGATTAAGATGCCATACAGACTGACATAAACTCTCCTTTTTTCCATGAGACAGAACTACATAATCCTAACTAGTTTACTGTATAAATAAGTTCGTTTAATCCATCATACTATTGGACAAACATTTTTAGTGATTTATATCAGTGAATTTTGACAAAGATAAAACGCATCTAAACTGAGGGAGTGAAGGTCGTGACAACCCGTTTAAAATTATACCGACCGCGTGACGTTTAGTTAGGAAGAAAATACGGGTAAAATATAAATTCTAACTGACGGACAAATTTCTTATTTTTCAATAAATATCCCGTTAAAGCCGAGTGACTATGTGATACTACATCTTCATTTTATATTGCAGACAAGCAAAAGAAAGGTGGTAAAGGTAAAAAGCGCAAACACGACGACGATGACGACTCGGGCGATGACAGCGGCCGCAAGAAAAAGAGGCCCACGAAGCACAAGCCTAAGGACACGCCCGAGGAACGAGTCAATAGGGAGATGGAGAAGGTAGGGTCACCTCGTATAATAGTTGTCTCTCGTAGGGGAACAGTGTACAAGACGCGAGGTATAATGGGGACATACACTCTTAAGGCATACTTAACACAATACTAACGTAGCGCAAGCGCCATCAGGACGTCTTTTGCAAGCGGACATTAACAAATGACGTCCTGTGGGCGCTTGCACTACGTTAGTTTTGTGTTAAGTTTGCCTTTAGCGTGTGATACCTCGCGTCCCCGTCTTATACACTGTTCCCGTAACATAACCAATCAATGATCGAATTTGCCTATCCGAGTCTTAAAGATGTCCAATCAGAAGCAGCCGTCAAAGACAAAAGAAACTGATCGAGATAGAATATTAAATTTGTGCTTAAGAATAATTCGATAAACTAAAAAATTAAACCAGTTTTCAGCTTCACTAAATCAAAAAATCTACCAACAGGTGGCGCTCCTCCAATCCAGAATGGAAAAACGCAAGAAAAAGCAACGCAGGATCCGCGCAGTTGAGGACAATGATGATCTACCACAAAGACCTAACAAATCATTTAATAAGTCTAAGAAAAAACAAAGCAACTTTGCTACCGACCTTACGGACACATCCAGGGCGGCTGCTAAGAGGCTCCGGTACGACGCTAATAAGGCCCAAAAAGGGAACAAAGGCATGCCCCAAAGAGGCCCTAAAGGGCCCCCGAAGAAAGGCAAAGGTGGGCCAGGTAAGCCGGGTAAAGGCAAACCCGGTGCTAAGACCTTCGGTAAGCCACAAGCTGGCAAGCAAGGACGTAGGAAAAAATAAATAGATTCTACTAAATTGGCTGTTTTATTTTAAATCATTTTTACCCTTAATAAGTTGATTTGTCGTTGTAACATGACTAAGTTACTGTTTATTTAATCACGTAAGAAGTTTTTGAAACTACTTTTATGGTAGAAGAAAATAATATTGGCAACACTGAAGTTAATTTTTGAAGGATATAGTGATGTCCTGTAATTAAAAATATTGTTATCGATCATCTGTTTGCATTTATTCGTGTCGTCAACTAATTCACCATTTGAATAAACTAGACAAGCTATTTTGTAGTCTTTTTTTTTGTAGTTGGTTAAATAGTTTCAAATTAACATTCAAATCCAAACTTTCAGACTTTATCTTTTAGTATTATACTAGCACGTCGATTTCCTACTTTCCCATAGCTTTCAGTTTTGAGTTTCTAAACTCCTACCTCCCATCCGATAAGGGTTGAAATTAAAGGTTCACAAAAGCTTATCGTAATTTGAGTAATAAATCCCATCCTTACGATAAACGTCAAAAACCCTCCACTTGTCGGACCCTCTTTGTCGTACAACATGAAACGTCACGCGCGTGACGTCACTCATCGATCGCGAAAAGTAGGGCAAACGTTCCAGTCATATACTTGTTTGTAAACAGAGCAACAATGTTCAAACACGCCCCTCTTCAACTTCAGCTCTTTACATATTCTATCTCACTCAATATAAAATTATGCGAACAATCCGAACTTTTGACATGACGTCACGAAATCTCCCCATCCCCCTTTCACAGCTGACAGCACAAAACTTACTCTATCAAACAGATTTATGACCTTTATAGGTAGAAAGATGGTTTTTCAACCTAGCTACATCGGCACATCCGTCAGTTTCCTGCACCGGCCAATAAGCAGTGCTGAGCGGGGGCCGAAGGGATGGCGGGGTGTAAAATAAATGCATACTATATTGCAGCTAGGTACAGAAGGTAGTTATCAATCGTCAGTGGCGGATTTACAAATTTGCCGCTAGTAGGCTATTCAATTTTTGGCGCCCCTTTTTTTTAAATTTAGTAACTGTTACTAAAAGTTACTACACTTTTTAAATTAATATTGAAACGCTATTTTTTAACTTCATGATCGCATAAGTACCTATATTTTACAGTGCGTTTAATAATCTTTTATATACGGATTACGAAGGTAATGTGTATACATGTATATAATTATAAGTTTTTTTTATTATTTGGGCAAATTTGCCGCCCCTCTAAATCTGCCGCCCTAGGCTCCAGCCTACTTAGCCTATTGGTAAATCCGCCACTGACGGGGAATAAATCACAGCTCGCTTGGCCACTTACTAGCAAATAAGGGCGGTTTATAAGATTTCAATAGCAGAAAATCTTGAAAACATTCCTGAACTGTAACAAGTGGTTGGTGTCAACTTTTCGTCTTAAAAAACTCGTGAATAACTTACATTCTCCCCAAAATTTTGAAGGAGGGTTAGTGGGGTGGGACCGGTTATTGATCCCTTTAGTGGAAGAAAGCGCGTGAAGCTGCGCAGTTTAGGAGTTTTTACACATTAGTGGAGATGATTTGGAGGAGACTATGAAATATTCTCCTCGGTCAGCGCGGAGCGGAAAGCTCTTAAAATGTTATCCATGATGCTGATGCGGCGGCTGCGGTGTCCGGAGATATTGTTGATTCTGTTAATGTTGAAGTTACCTCTCACACAAACATTCAAAGAAATTTTAAACCACGTCCAATTTGTAGTATCTCGTGAAATCCTAGTGCGAGTAAGTAGTCATCTCGCACAATAGTTTGTGACGAATTGACAATTTGAACCCATATGACGGAGGTCACGGGGGGTTGTGGCAAGACGCTGCGCACCACTGTGTTATGGGGTTATTGCGTCTTACAATTTTTTTCAAGCGTCTCGCTCGCTGGGCCGCCCTATTAATTTGGGCGCGCAGCACCTGTAGCATTGATTCTATTGTGCGAATAAAAGACGCGCAGGCGTTAAACGACCACTGTTTTTATAACACGGTCTATGCGACTTTTCGTCCTGAACAAATATTCTGAAAAATGAGGTTCACATTTGTGCATATTCACTTGAAATATGTAGTACAATAATTATTTGTTTTATTATATTCTTAGTTAACGTTTGTATCTTTTTAAGAGGATATGTTTTAGCAGACTTCAAAATGGAGGATGTTATCAAATCGAATGTTTTTTATTATATTTGTAAGGTTCAAACATCACAGATACTTTTCGAAACCAATTAGTCGTTGGCGACTTGATGAGAACACTTAGGTAATTCTGGTAAGACTTTTCGTAAATAGTGAAAATAGGTACACATCAGACTAACCTTGTAACGTTTTAGGATAAACCGAAATAATGGAGGATGGTCACGGAGCGAGACCCCGGAGTGTCAATGAGGAGGAAATAGAAGACGAGGAGTACGAAGAAGCGGGTCCTTTAGACCAGGACAAGAACGATGTTGTAGGCCCTGCTGATCCTGAAGAGGACGGTGATGGAGGTCTTTATGACTCGGCCGACAATGTTGAAACAGGTCCATCAGACCCAGAAGAAAACGACGAAACAGCTCTTTTAGATGTAGACGAGAATGAAGAAGCTGGTGCTTTAGACGTAGACGAGGAGGCTCCAAAGAGTCTCTGGCCGGAAGCAGACGAGATGCCATGTACTTCAAAAACTGACGATGTAGGCCCGCCGAATGCTCCCCAAGGACCCATAATATTGGATTCTTCAGATGATCTTTATACTGACGAGGGAGAAGATGTAGAATATGATGACGCCGAGGACGCTGACGATGATGACACAAGTCAGGAACAGCAGCGAGATCTGACTGTAACTTTTAGAGCGGATGAAACGAATGAAGAAATTGCGACCGCCACCCTGATACTCAAACGCCACGACTCTGTCGATAAGTTCCTGCCCTTCGTAGGAGCTATTCTGAGAAGCATTGAAAGTGAACAACTGAAGCTCAAACTCATGGAAGATATTTCACAGATTCTTATTAATGCTAAAACTGAAGAAATACAGAGGCATCGTCGGCCTCGGTTACAGTAAATTGTGGTTTTATTGGCGACCCCTGTTAAACGATCCTTTTATGAAAAGCAGTATAAAAAAACTACATTCTGACGTATTGCCTTATAAAACTCTCCAACCAATGACACATTTTTTGAAAGTTTGTTCCGCCGTTGGCTATGATTTTGATGTCAACTTTTCCACATATATTAATAATTGATTGCGCTAAGGTTTACCACTGTTAGAAACAATCGAAACTGTAGAACAGTCAAGATCGATTTTTTTCTTTATAGATTCACCGTATTATTTTATTGTAATTTGAGAAAAGGGGACGCCATTTTTCGACAGGGAACTTAAAACTTAAACCAAAAAAAGAGATAATGGCGCCTGGGAAATATTGAATTTTCAAAGGGGCGCAAGTATGCAAATATTTAAATGATATCAACGAAACGCGCATGGCGCGCGTGTCACCTTTGCCACAATAGGCTGACCCCACATTTGGCGTGCGCGATCCTCGGGCGAGCGTCGGGTGTTGCCGCCGTGTGACGTGCATGCAGCGTGCGCGCAACTCGCTCGCCCGAGGATCGCGCACGCCAAATGTGGGGTCAGCCATAGAGCTTCCTTTAATGCGCGGTAAAAAACCGACTCTAGATAGAACGGGCCTCTCTAAGTTCGAGTATTCCAACAAACACATTGGCGTGCGTTCCAAAAATGTAACCATTTCGCGCGGCGGAAACGCGCGCCTACGTTCGTTCTCTTGGAGCGCGAAGTCGATACGCGGCTTTAAGCTCCGATTTGTAAAATATCAAGGTGTAAAATAAAAAGTATTCTAACTGCCTATCTACATAAATAGAGATATACAGAATAGATGCAATAAAATGGAACAAAACAACAAAAATCGGGCACGGAAATGTTTGTCGCATATATACGACTCGGGCGGTTAAAGGGATACAAAAAATCGCTTCCATTCCATTCCGTGACAATTTAAATTTAGCCTTACTTGCTTTATCTCTGTTGATCAGGGACAGGGCACCCAAAACAGAGGAGTATAAAAATAAAAACACCATAATTTGTCGGCAACCATTTATTCACAAGTCGCCCCGTTGCTTACCAGCAAAGTTGTCTTTAACCTATAAATAACCTAATTATAATAGATCCTGCATCTCCAGACCTTCAACAAACACGTTCGGAAAGAACCTTGTGTTATCTGCTGGATAAGTTATGTTTCTGAACGAAAGATGGTCTTCTTCGAATTGTTTAGCAGCTGAAATCCGAGTTTAAAATCATTGATTTGTATCTTTATCAAGAATTTCATCTCTTTGCTCCGTGAGAAAAACTATCTCAATCTAAATCACGTTCTTTTGTCTTTGACGGTAGCTTCGGATTGGACATCTTAGACTCGGATAGGCAAATTCGGTCGTTGATTGGTTACAGACAAAGAGCGGGATCAAGATAGCAACCGAGATAGGTTATTAATTTGCATTATGTATTTTAAACTCAGAATTAAATAAACAATATCGTAAGTTCCTTAATTTCAAACAAACTTCACATGTAGCAGTTAACACCAAGTTCAGACCATGACAACATATTGTAAGCAAGTCATTTACAATTTTTACATAAACAAAGCAAAATCGCCAAAGATATAGAATAATATATAAACTAGAATACAAGAAGCATCAGAGATTATTAACAATAGACCGTTTATGTCTAAATTATATTAAAAAAGCTATGCTTTAACACAAGTCATGGTGATAATGATAAGTCAATATTTTCATTTTTTTGGCTTCGAAGCATATTTTTCTTTTAAATCAAGAGGTACGATCTAGTGTAGTAGATTTTTTTGCGCAGCGTGTCAAGAGTTCGATCCCCGTACGGAACAAATTTTCGCATGATCTGCAAGTAGTTGTTCCGGGTCTGAGTTTTTGTGTATGTGAATTTTTATGTTTGTAAACGCACCCACGATACAGGAGTAATTCCTAGTGTGGAATAACGTTATAAAAACATGAAATTATTTAACGATATTTTTTCCATCGAAATTAAATTAATAATGCCAGTCAAAATAATAAAGAAAAAAGAGAAGACGATTAACTTATACATGCTAAAGTATACGTAAGTAAAAAGGGTAAAAGTTAAAAGCCGTTATCGAATGCTTCGAAGCCAAAAAACAATTTTAAAACGCCACTAAACGAATAAACTAGAACCATCATAAAAACCGACATTTTCAGACATTCGGACCCGCGATGATAATAATTTAGTAAATCATTTTTATTTGTGAGATCGTAAAATTTGGCGCTCAGGCGTAATGATAAACAAAAATGAAAAATACAATATATTTTATGAATCCTGAAAATTATAATAGTTTTTTCATAGCCCACGCATTGTCCCGAAATCCGAGCAACCTGCTTTGGCGCCTCTCTCGAACCAAAACAATATCTCTTTAGATCCTCACTCTATAGGAGTCTTAATTATAAAATGCTCTTCATCTTTACTTATTAATTGTAAAGACTTATTAACATGTATAACGCCTATAGAACCGGCGCACATGCGGTGAAGCGCAGAGAATTTTTAACTATCCCACTATAATCGTCATTATACTCATTGAAATAACTTCCAAAATCAATTAACAGAACAAATTATTCCTGAACAGCATAAAAGCGAGTACACCTATATGTGTATTAATTTTGGATAATATTTCAATGAGAACAATGTCGATAATAGTTTGACAGTGAACAATGCTCTGTGCTGCCTTCACCATATATACCCCGGCCTTTAAGGATGCTATACTTTGTTAAAAACTACAATAAAACCTGGTTACTGAAACCTGAGATTTTTTTAAACACTCTGGTTGCTGATTGGTCGAACAAAAGTTTATGAATCAATCAGAAGCCTCATGCTTTCAGAACACAGGAGTAAAGTATTAAAATACATTTCTTTTAACTATATATTAAACACATACAACATTTCCATGTATGTCTGTCTGTTCGAGACACAGAGGCGCCCCCTACCGTAATTCAAACCCTTGTACTTCATGATACAAGTCTAAAAAAATAATATAATAATGAAACATTGCCACATAATTTTACTACTAATTTTATATGTATAAAGAAAACCTTTTGTTTTTATCTGAATCGATCACAAGATGGGACAAAAGTAATCCTAAAATATATTAGGGTGTTGCGATTCATTATATTCCTTGTAAACCTCATTTGTTTTCGGTTCAGACAAAAATGACCCTTACGAGTTTGTAAATAGACGAAATCGCTTTTATATTGGCTGCACGATATATTGCAACTTCTCCTGCTTACAAACAATAAGTTAGAATTACTTGCATATCTAAAGTACAGACCTATCGTTAATTGAGATAGTGTTTACGAGATAGCTGCGAGGTGTGGGAGGCGGTGGCGTCATTTCCATAAATGCCTGACTTGCATTAAACACGTATTATCCTTCTTCTATCGGCCTTATTACAAAAACGAAATAAACCTTGGTTTAAACCTGGTCTATCAAGTCCAGGCTTATCTGCAGAGCCATGGTTTAAATTTGTCCGTATTACAAAACTAAGATAAAACGTCGACTTTAGTACCGCCATTTGAACGATTGTCTATACAATTTAATCCACAATGAGTAATAACAATTAAATCTACCTTGTTTCAATCCATTTTGGGTGAAAATAACACAAAAACTACAACACAATGAAAAATTTGCTATGAGAAACTTTGACATACCTTTGACAGCTACTACTCTTAGACCATGGTTTATCGCAAAACCACGATTTGTAATAATCTTTGTTTAAACCGTAGTTTTACAAGATTAAACCTGGGTTTTTAGTTAAACCCCTTTTTGTAATAAGGCGGTATGAGTTTACATGTTAGTTACTCAATCGCGCAAAATTGGCTGGAACAACTTTTAAAAAATTTAGTTCATAATGTATGAGTACAGTCAACAGCAAGAGTATATGATCAAAATAAGTAATTCAATACTAATGAACGGAGTTCACGTCAGAACTGTGTGGCGTCGAAGTGATTCAAAAGCATGTGATTGTAAATTATACCAAACATTTACTAGTTCATCTACACAGTTCTGACGCGAACTTCGTTCCTTAGTATTGAATTTGATTATCTACTTTTGCCGATGACTGTACTATCGGGTGGAAAAAATACCGAACTTCAGGAGTACGAAATATATAATATAAATAAAAAAGCTGGTTTTTTCATAATTTAAATGTCTCACTTATGATCTCAGTCGATTGAATACCTAAACTAAGGAACTTGACACTGGTGATTTTCAAACTCAATAAAGTATATTGTGTTGTATAACAAGCTGGCATCCGCAACTCCACGTCATATGCGCGTATTTTGCGTGCTAAATAATAAATAATAAAGTATATAACTAAGTTTGAAGATCACCAAATGGCTCCTCACTCTAGGTGGAGCGAAGAGATCGTCAAATTCGTACTGACTAAAACCACGTAACCACGTATCACGGTAAACTCTTAGGGCATTCTGTAAACCTGGTAGCCATTCCCTCCCGTGCCCTGGAACAACCCTAAACACTGTCTCAAAAGCGTAGGCCTGTGAATACCTCCTGTATATGAGACTTATGTACTTCGCAATAGCATTACCTCTTTAATTATCTTAAATATAGCCTTATTTATTAGTGATTCAGTCTTTTTTTTCTATAATTTTTTCATTCATTTTTGGTAAAATAAGACAATATGGAATCACTTTGTATTTTTTGATACTGGTAGTCACACTTGGTTGATAAAATCTAAGTGAAAATCAACCTTACCACTGCGACATATGACATAAAACGTGCCGATATCTAAGGTTAGATGAAAAACAAAACACGCTCGCCACGACGAGGTAAGTCAGTCGAATTGCATCATTATATCGTAGTAGGAAGGACGATTTCTTTATATTTTTTTAGAGAGTACATTGCAAATCGCGTCATGAGCATGCTTACTAATAATAACAATATGGCGTAAAAACTGCGTTGTTACGGTGACCAGTATCTCCAAACATAACTATGGTGCGCTAGTTATAATCACGCTTCATGTAATAGAAAGGAGTCCTAAATGTCTTTGCAGTTGGTTCGCCAATTTGTTTAACGCCCGAAATTAATATTCAATCCTAATCCAAATACCGTTCTTTTGTTTTTAACGGCGGCTTCTGATTGGACATCTCAGACTCGGATAGGCAAAATCGGTCGTTGATTGGTTACAGACAAAGATCTAAGTGAAGATAGCAACCGAGTTAGATGATTAATGTCGAGTGTTTTTTTGACTATCACAAACCAAGTGTAGCACTAAAAAAACTTTAGATATGCAAGCAATCTAAGTAAAAACTAAATTTAAGAAAAAAATACACACAGAACCTAATCGTACCTTTAAGTAATCACATACAAATCAAAATAGGCACTGAAAAAAATTAATTTATCTTAGAAAATATGTACAAGTCTTAACATTAAAAACTTTCTTTATATAATATTTCTGTTTTCGTAATAAAACTAATAACTTTTCAATCATAATATTATGTATTTTATTCTAGTACTTCATTTACAATTTTAAAACCATACATGGTTGGAGTTTTGTGGAAGAAATGGGTTTGTTACAAAAATATATCTATGTTAGTAAGGTCAACCACGTAACTGCCTTACCCGATTTGAAAACTAGTCAGTACTAAGTACCAGTACACATTGGACTTTCAGCGTTGCGTTAAGCGCGTTGCTAACGCACACACACGCCCTATGTGCATGTAAGTACTGTAAGTTTTAAATATTCGATGTCAGATGGTAATGCAATTACAAGGTTGAGTGTACCAAAGTATTTAATATGCGACAAATATATGCTCTGTGTATACATTAGCTAATGTTGTTCTTACGAAATAAGACACGTTTGGGTTTACAAAGCTTTGCGAATATTTGGTTAAAAAATGGTGAAACGATTTTGATAAACTCTCTTTTGATTGTTAAAGCCTGAGTTTTTTATTTAAAAAAAATAACCATCAATTCATTGTGCGTAAATGAGCTTTAATTGCTGCTCACTAAAATTGAAGATTTTAGATAGAATATTTTGCCTAAAGCCTGTTCAAATTTAAGATTAAACTTAAGTAATTTATTTTGCATATTTTATATACAGGTACCGTCAATAAAGATTATGAATCAACCTTTTCAAATAATTATTTTCCTATCTTCTTTGGTAAATGAGTCGATTCGACTACTCTGCCAGTGTCGTGTGGCTTAGCAGCAAGTTGAGCCTTCGAACTTTATACTACCGCTAAGTATAAAGTTCGAGTGACGGGGCCTGAGGCCAAAGCTTGCCGTGGTCGCGGGACTCAGAATTTATTTTAGTCAGTCAAGTCTGACAGTCCCTCCCGCCCTGCCCTGGGTGGGAGGACTCATTTGATGATTTTACCACGCTAAAAAAAAAGTATTAAGTTCGAAGGCTCAACTTGCTTATGCTTATGTTGGTAGTTCTAAAGCCCACATGGACCCGAAGAGATTTATTTTCTTCCTTGGCAATTGAGTCGATTCGACTATTCAGATATTGTGTTGTGTTGACCCGTCAAACATTACACTTCGCAGTACCTTAGGATACTTCGAACACAGCTGTTATACCAGACTAGCGTTCACTGTGGTTCGCCCTCGCTGTTTGGCTCCTATTGATCGTAGCGTGATGCTTTATGGCCTATAGCCTTCCTCGATAAATGGACTATTCAACACACAACAAATATTTTTTCAATTCGAATCAGTAGTTCCCGAGATCAGCGCGTTCAACCAAACAAATTCTTCAGCTTTATAATATTAGTATTGATAATCGGCAGTGTTAGCTTGTAGATTGTTATCTCTGTCACGCACTGGCATGTGACGTTTATCTGTTTCGTCATTAATAAGTGTGCGACACAACCGAACAAGCGATACGAAACCGAAGCTGAACAACTGCCTCTTTGCAATCTTTAGTGCTGGTACCTGCATATCAATGACATGATCGAAATTTCGAACGAAATATCTTTTGACTCTTTTTTAAATTCCTCGAAGTCATAGACAGCAATATTCAGAAACCAAATTTATATCAAAAACGAAATGTACCAATCAAAAGTAATGAAATTACAAAACTTATGACCTTTTAAACCCACATTCAAAGCCTGTATGTTCACCGTTTGTTAATCAGCTAAGCAAGCCATGTATTCATTTAGTCAGTAACATAACAATAAGTATCCTCCCAGCTCGCGTTTATTTGTAAATGTACTTACACTAACACAAGATAGAATGGTACAGAAGTCTTGAACTCAGTGTGAGAAATCAAAACGTACGCACACATAGATATGCATAACGTACACTGAATGCAAGTACACTCCCGGCAGTCATTTATTCGAGATCTTCATAGATACACTTCTCTCCGCATTTGAGTAATTTTTTTGTGGTTTTCATTTTATCAAATTATTCCTCCCACTCCAGGTGGAGCGAAAAGGACTGTCAGACTTGTACTCAACAAAACCAACACCGTTTCTCTAATTGGCCTTTGCGTTCAAGGGCCCTGATGATTAAACATTCCCATAACCCTGACAGGCATTTGGACCTATAGAAACTCAGTTAACCAGTCTTACAGTACCGCAGTACCTCTCAGTAACTGAGATGTGGAGTTAAGAAATGCACATCCCCGCTGTGGGTAGCTCGCCGTCTGATCAAGAATCAAGTCAAGTCATAGACCAACGTGTCGTATTTTATTTAAGCGTCAAGGAGCTGTCATCAAACTGAGGGCGCCCAATGGGAGAAACTCGTGTGGTCTTCTGAGAACTGTCTTAATACGGCGTCGAATCTAATGTGACTCCTGCTGCCCCGGATGGACTGGACGTCGAGTCTATATAGTAAAAGGCTAGCTTTTTCCGTATTTACGTATCTTTGTGTGTATCTTGTTTTACTCTGTTCGGAGACAACCTGTACCTTTCTATAAAGTGAAATAACACTGTAACATTTTAGTACCTTATGGTATTAACGTCATTGTTTTATCTAAAGCGTTTTTTCTCTCTTTAACATATTTACGTAAACAAATATGGCATATATTAGAACTGGCTGATTATGAGTCTCTGTGTAACTAAATTTCATTTTAAACACTACAAATTATTAATGTATTAAGTGTTTATCATCTTAACAAGATTGATTGTCTGTTTAAAAACTTAAATTTTTTTGATATTTGGGCTCACCATGCGAACTTCCACTTAAAGTGAAAACTGTCGTACCATATTTGTTTACTAAATTATAAATTAAGAAAGTACACATTATATCTACTCACAAGTCACATGTGTGCATGCTGAAAGCTGGCAACATTGTAAACGTCTGTCAAATATTTCACTGAATTTCAAACCAGTGTAATATGTGACAGTTTTTAGCGACGTTGCCAGTTCTCAAAATCCACACATTTCTAGATACAGAAGTACCAAGTGGACGCATATACTAATAACCTATGTAAACAAATATATAATAAAATATAATAAACTACTATGAAGTATTTATGAATTGAAAATGTTCTGTTGTTCATCCGAATTCATAATTATATTCACATTTATATACATTATATTAATTTATTTAAATATAATAATATAATTCTCCTCTAATTCTAATGTAATATTTCTTTGTTAAGGCGTTACATTTGCTATTATGATAACAATAGGCAAGTTGGCCGACAAAATCGAAATAGGCCGTCAGTTGTATTTGTTTTGTAAATCAAAATTGACGAAGATACGACGCTATTAAAATTCACCATACGATCCGCCGTGGTGTAATTTTTACCGAGTTCTGACAAAAAGAGCCCGCACTTCCGAGCTGCGGTGCGTGTCTTTGTCAATATTCATTTATTTTTGAAACAAAAAAAAATATGTGTTCATTATTTTTCAATACTCTAAGCCCTTTTGTACACAGTCACACACATCAATACCAAAGTCGTAAGGTGTTGCCTTGTGTACGAAGGGCCTTACTGACGGCCTAACTAAAGAGGTATGCAACTTTTTGGCATCAAATTTTTTTTTTCTTTCGCCAGTACTGAAATGTTGGTCATTAGTAGAACTAAGAATTTCGTAAAAAAAAAAATCTAAACCGTAACCAACCAGAGATATAACGGATTTTATTTTCTTCTAATCGGGAGTAAATCACTCCTGATTAGAACAAAATTAAAACCGCCATATCTCTGGTTGGTTGCGGTTAAGAAACTCAAATTTTTCTATGGACTTCTTAGGTAGTAGTCTAATTGTGGCCAAAATTTAATCACTGGCGAAAAGAAAAAAAAAATTGATGCCAAGGTCCATACTAAAAGTTGCATGGGCTTTTATTGATGCTATCAACATACCTATTGTTTTGCAAAATATTTTATTTTTGTAAAGCTACGTTAGATCGGGATTTTTTATTGCTCGCGTTAGATCTTATAACAGATGTATATTTAATTTAAGAGTCTGTTTGTCTATATAATAATATATTAAGGTTACTAGCGACTATGTTTGGAGTCATTTATATCTACTACGTTCTATGTATATCAAGTTTGATTTTAAATTGTATTTCAAGTAAGATGGTACAATATTATTTGACATATTTTATGATAATTATTTTTATGTCAATGCAACTTTTATAAATAAAGCCGATATCTAAGTTACATTTTTGAAACATGAAACAGATCAATGTTAAGGTCAATGTTTGTCTAAGGCATTCAACGGTTCAATGTTCAATTCCATGCTCAGGCATTTTGTAATTTATCAAAGCTAGTTTTGACTTATATTTGTTTTCCTATGGGCCAATTCTCTCTATGTTATATACGCTATACTTAGCGTTATATAATAATAATATATATCTAATATATCTACCGATATAAATATGTACATGTATATTGTATATAATATGTTCACATTGGCAGTTGACAAGTAAGCACTTACTTTAACTAATGATAGTGTTACTACATGTTATCACGACGTTTTCCGTAAGAAAATGTTACAATGCTTGTTTAGCGTACTTTATGCATTTGTACAATCACGAGCACCTATACATACATACTCAGAAACTTTTGTAAACGTAGGGAACCCATATTGTATCGAATAGATCTCATCTCAAAGTTGCAATCACCATTCCACGAGAAAATTGCTTCCTTATTTAGGTCAGTGTACCTGCGACTACTGGAAGTCCGCGAGCGACTGGCGCCACGTGGCGTGGAACGGGATGCGCAGCAGCTTGAGCTTGGTGTGCGGCAGCTGCTGCGACAGCAGGCGCTGCAGCGTCGGCAGCGGCAGGATCTCCACCTGCGGGGGCCCGTTGGTGGCGGCGCCGGGCGGCAGGCGGCAGCCCGGCACCGGCTTCAGCACCGGGATGCACTCGCCCACGTCGCGCCGCGCCGGGGACCCCGCCTGCTCGCACTGGTCGATGAACAGCTCGGTCACGCGCAGCAGCTCGATGGTGACGCCCCACATGAGGTGCGTGAGCGAGTCCTTGAGCCGCAGCACGCCCGACAGCACCTGGCGGTTGGTGGTGGCGGACTGCGACACGTACGTGGGGATGATGAGCAGGCGCCGCACGTTGGTGCAGGCTCCCAGCGCCTCGTCGAAGCCCAGCTTCACGTCGATGTTCACCAGCTCCAGGCGCGTCAGCAGCGGCAGCGTGGCCAGCGAGCGCAAGATGTCGGGCGCGGCGCAGTGCGGGGTGCCGCGCTCCAGGCGCAGGCGCCGCAGCCGCTGCAGGCGCGCCAGGACCCCGGCGAACTCCGCGCGGAACGTGCACTCGCCCAGCTCCAGCGACTCCAGCGCCGGCAGCGAGCCTATCACGTCGCAGGCGCACCAGCCCAGTTCCTAGCAGAATATACACAATATTAGCTATAACCCTGTCAAAAAACATTTTATTTTTGAATGACATATTTCTTGTATACAGCACCTTTCTTATGAGTTTCTTAACATTATTTATCACCCGTACCTGTGGTACAATATGGCACATACCTTGATGCTGGTGAGGGAGAGGTGCTGCAGCTTGGTGAGCGCGGCGAGGTGGCGCAGGTCCTGCGTGAGCGACAGCCCCGCCATGCTCTTGAGGCGCAGCTCGTGCAGCAGCGGCAGCTCGGCCAGCGGCGCGGGGTCCAGCTGCGCGTCCCGGATGGCCAGCGCCGACAGCGCGCGCAGCCCGGGCAGGCCGCGACACACTGCCTCCACTGCTCGGGCTGGGCAGCGGCACATCTCTATCCTGTAACACCAGACAGTTTGAGCAGTCTGTTTCCGTGCCAGACGCCAGTGACCAGTGCAACGCAGTCTGAATATGGCAGTTTGAATGACGTAAAAGTGGCCTAAGGCCTCGTTCAAGGACACGCGTCAGATGGCGCGGTGCGCGAATTGGGACGGCGGAAACACAAACACGGTGATGTGTACAGCGTGCATGGAGATGCTGCAATAATTGAAGGTTGCCTTAGTCGATCAGAAAGAGCAGAATCTTAGTAAAACAAAAGAGGCTAGCCTGACGCGACTTAGAATCGAAACAAATTAGGTAAATAACATATTTTCTCGACCACTTTTATTGATAAAACTATAGCTATGTTCACTAAATATAATATACAAACCTTTTTACCTCAATTTCATTATTCCAAAACAGTTTCCCCGCAAATTATTTAATCTGCAGAGCTATGAAAACATCAAACTGACCTCTCCAAGGTGTCAACAGTGGATATGTGTTCGGCGAACTGCTCCCAGAAGACGGTGTCGTTCGGCGGCAGCAACATCTTGCGAAGGTCCAGTCTCTTCGTACCGTGGCGCTTCAGAGCAGCGCATAGTCCTCCCCAGTCGCTTACCTGTGTGGACAAGGAAGAATAACCATTGATTTTTTTAACTTCACTTAATGGGTTACACCTGAAAATATATCTACTAATATTATCTATACTAATATTGTAAAGCTTGTATGTTTAAACGCGCTAACCAGGTATCACGGGTTCTTCTGGTGGTTCTATCTTGGTACATCTTTACGATTCGCGTCGCATGCGTTATTGCGTTTAAAAATAATTAATAAATAACTGGTTCTATTGGAAAACATATTTTTACGAACACAAAATATTCGCGCACACCTGGATATTTCTGTGCGCTGTTGCTAGACTCACATCAGCGAAAACGTTCTCGCACAAACGTGCTGCACAGAAACAAAACGCAATACCAGCTTAGTACGCGCACAGTCCAAGTGCGCGAACAAATGTTCCGTACACTATTTAGGTGGAATCGTACCATTAGAAACTCCTTTCGTCTCATGTAAATAATCTAGTCATATAAATACGCTGGTTGCTATCTGCAGAACCTCATCCATGAGGTCAGTGTGCTCTCAAATTGAACTGTTGCCATAAGCATTCACTTGACTGTAGATCAGTCTTCTTCAAGAAAAAGCTGAAAGCTAGAAAGTTGTCAAATTATACTTACATGTGAATTCTTCATCCTGACATGTCTCCATAGCGCAGGCGTTGCAGACAGTTGTCTCCATAGTTTGCAGACGCGTGCACAATGTGCTAGATCACGCATACCTAGGTATTGGAAGATCTGGAACAAGTATATTGATTGTCAATACTGATGCCTTCCGCTGAAATGGCTGGACAGAAGTATATTCAAAAAAAAAAAAAGAATTAAAAAAAGGTATTCTATTCATATGTGGGAAATAACTAAATAGAACCGGTGATGGTTTTTTGAGAGAGATATTCTAGAAGCATATGTGAAAATCATAGCTTAAGCCGCTGAAATCATCTCCAATCTGTATCTGTTTAAAACATTAATAAATCTCTCAATCGAAATTTGGATACATCAGAAAATCTATACTAATATTATATATAGAGTTTGTTTGTTTGTTTGGTTGGTTGAACGCGCTAATCTCTGGAGCTACTCATCCGAATTGAAAAATATTTTTTGTATTGGATAGTTTTTGCTAGCTTTGGCTTTATAACATCACCCTACGATCAATAAGAACCGAGCAGCGGGATTGAAATAAGTATACAAAATGACTTAGATGTGAATAGGACTGCTCAACACCGGGATGGTTGCACTCTTTGGGGGAGCCTTAGCAGCATAAGGCAATTGATTAGTAAATCTGCGAAGTAAACTAAGTATAAGCCTACCCTTTTCACCCTTTTTTAATGTCTCACCTGTACAACAACATTATAGTTCCTCTCCTGCGCCTTATTATAGAAGGCAGTGAAATGGTCGGTGTCATCGACTCGTTGTCGTCCGCGACGTCGCGGCGACATCGTCGCAGTGGGAGGCGACGCCGCGCCGTTCACAGCGCGACTTTTCCTTTTGTCGTCACTGCAGACAAACGTGGCGTCAAGTATATGGGGCTTCGAGATTGTCAACTGCACAACAGTTAATAATACTCGCTCTACAAAATTCAACCTTACTTCTACGAAGTAAAGTTGGGTTTGTGAAATTATTAACATACATCTGCGATTGACTAATTTCAAACCGCGGCATTCACGTGTGAGTGAGTCGGATATATTCTTAGTAGCGTCCCTCTCGCACATCTTATGACCGTGATTTTTTACGTGCATACAAAATTGCTTGATAAAATTGTTAAATAATAACGCTGGATCTAGAATAAAGATCAGACGAGCCAATAAAAATAGGGAAATAAATTACCGTATGTATTTGTTTATCAAACAAAATCATAGACACATTTGTTGAACAACATAATAGACAATAGTTGAAAACATGCATATTAATTCACTGAAGGGAAAAACAATGAATTTAAAAAAAGAAAATAAAGAAAGTTAAAAAGAACTCATAAATACATACCTTTTCAGAGTAAAAAATCATTCCGGTGTTCCGTTCAAATCAAAAGTGAAACGCATTACGACTACTTTATTTTGCACTCTGTTTTAAAGTTTGATACATTCCTTTACATTGTGTCAGATAAATAATTATTTTAAATAAATTAAGATAAGGTAAAAATTATGACCACAGCTATGGTGACTATAATGTGGTCAGTCTATAACAAACAATGGAGCCGCTTTTAATTTGTTCACCAATTAAACTTAACTAGAGTAAGTATTTTGCCATCTTTTATCAACAGAGATGTTAAAAGAGTCAGTGAAAGTAAATGAAGCCTTTGTCAAACAGGGAGCGGGACCGACGCGACGTTAGCGTGGCGTGTGCTTGACGCGAACACTCTATCAAAACATATGTAAGTCGACACACAAAACACGACACATTAGCGCCGACGTCGCGTCAAGCTTGGCGGGGTCTAACACGCTACGCCAGGCTTATCGCTGACAAAGGACGGCGTGGCGATGAGCGCGTTTTCTTAACAGAATGCTGGCGCGACGCGAGCGTAGCGTAGCGTGTTTCTCAGACCCGCCAGACTCGCGTGGTGCTAATGCCACGCTACCGACGTACTCGCTTTTCGAAGCCTTTAGTTTGACAGCTCTTCAGGTTTAGAAATAGCAATTCAGTTTATTTGGTGCACAACTGAATCTGGAGATTTCTTAGATGACCACACATTTGAAGATTCATGGTGATAGGGTTACAAAATAACTACAACCTCCTTCTAGAAGTCGGTTAAAAATAGGCGACAAGCAAATTATGTTTCTTTACTATAAAAGTGTAATAATTTAAAAATAACATAGTAATTGACCATAAAATGACCACATTAAATAAAGTTCATGCGATGTGGTCAAAATATGGTTTGTAAAAATGAACAAAGTTAAAATATTTTTAAATACATATTTTGTAGTACATACATTTTCTTTTAAAGCTCTTATACACTATGCCAGTGGGTTCGGCTTTTTTTTAGAGGTCGCTGGCATAGTGTACAGGATACATTACAAAACATTGTTTTTGTCTATCAAGGATGCACTGATACATACTGAGAGTTAACTCAAGTGACATTTTCAACTTAAAAATTAACAACTTGTCGACTCTATCATTTTTTAGTCTCTGATAACTGGTGGAATATTACAAAATCAGTCTGTTTTCACAATGAATTTACTTACGAAATGTAATATAATTAACTGGGTTTGATTTACAAAGAAAACTATTGTTTTGGTATATGCCGTGGACATGAACTCGCGTGGCGTTTTCTGTTCTTTCATAAAAAAAAACAACTTCGTCGACGGTTGTTTTTTTTATAATTCTCTATCTATTGTGAATACAATTTGAAGAAAAAGTGCAAATGTCACATAAGAAAATGTCGTCGAATAAATCATTCTGACGCGATGTGATACTTGTTTTAAATATATGCACAATTTGAAATTGTGTATCTATTTTAGCGGTTAATTTAAGTTTTTGGAACGCTGTGTCTATGTTGCACTTTAAATACATCAATTGAACAGCTATGAAAAAAAAAGATAACATTTAGTCCCATGCGGCGTTGATCCATAAGATATTAATGCTCTATAATTTTGGGATCATTTTGTAGTTTTATACTGTCGGCCGGTGAATCGAACGCTCTTCTAACGAGAGATACGCAACGCGAGTGTTACCACGGCATAACGAAATGCGCACGTATTCTTTCAAGCTTCTTAAAAACATTTGTTTAAAAAAAAAAAATAACGACACGTACACATATAGCACCTGTTTTCACTAAAATTCTTTTTTCCTGGAATCCTGATATTCATACTTATATTAGGGTACCCGTAGACACCCGATTATAGGGCAAATGAATTTGATTAGTTGAAGTGTGACCATGGAGTTTTAGGTTGGTTCTACTTCATAAGGAACGACCAATTGGAACCGGTTAGCAGACATTTCAAAAACGTTTGTGAACCATATCTGCCTTTTTTTCATCTCTGAATGTATCTAATAGACGTTTTCACAAAACCATTCAAATGATTTGTCGTTTGAAAGTAGTTTTTTTTTTGTTTTACTTTTATTTGCAAACGGTCGTCAAACCATAAGGGAATTCGTTCCGTGTCAAACGTCCGTGTGGTGGAGCGAAAGAGACAGAGCTATACAAGAAGTCTAGCGCCACCTCGCTCCCTCACTGGAACTACTCTGGCTTAAAACGTCATGGAACGTGAGTCTTGAGTCGTCTAGCGCCATCTCGTTCTCTGAGCGGAACTACTCACGAGTGAGGGAACGAGGTGGCGCTAGATTACTTGTATAGCTCTCTCTTTCCCACAGCCTAAAGACGTCATGTTAGGCTATCAGGTTCCTCTTTATCCCTTATACAACTACTGTCAGATTTAACGGAAAGAAGTCTTTCAGATTGATTTTATGTCAGAACCGTTTTTTTTACTGAAAATTCGGTTATCTGCGGGCACCCATATTATAAAGTTATGTCAAGATTCACAGTCTTATAATTACTAAATTAATTAACTATTTATAATCTAATTGTGATTACATTCGTAGTAAGTAGTTAATATTTAAGTTTACATATCTATGTGCGAATTAGTGTAAGTTGTAGGCACTTTTAAGCGTAAAATGAATGCCTGCGATAAATGCATGCATGAATATTTTGATTTGGCATGACCACACGTGACGTGGAATCCGCTTGGGCAGATCCTGAAAGAGTTTCATATTATAATGCCTTTGTCAAACAGACAGGCGAAAGCGAAGCGTTTCCGAAGCGATACCGAACCGAAGCGAAACGTCAGTCCGATAGTTCTGTCACGCTATCGGATCGCTTTCGCTTTTCTATGTGACTGGATTCAAACAATTCCATACATTACAAATAAAAACGTCACGCTTCGCATTCGTCACGCCTGTCTGTTTGATAAAGGCTTAATAGCTTATGTAATAAAAAGGGAATAGTCAAACGAAATAAATGTGAATATACGTAGTTCGGTCCGAAATAAACGGAATGAAGTCTTTTTTGTCCAGAGATAATGAGTTTGTTTCTCATCGAGCCTTATACAGCATTATTTTTAGTATATGCGAAACCCAATACACCTCTCTAATATTTTTAGCAAGTATGGTATGTTCTCTATTTGAGAAGAAGCCTTTGCTCTGGTATCTTATCCTTATAATTTGATTAGCATTTGACTGTACACCTCCTAAGTAGTTGTCTTGTCTTGATATAATGATGCACATCCTTTAAGTAAATACCTCTTCCTGAAATCATGATGCAGCTGTAGTTGTATTTTCTGAGAAGATAATCAATCTCCGAAGTAATTCCATTTTCCCGAGACGTCAATGCACTTCCTAAATGCTTAATAAAAAAAAAGTATGATACATAACGCAGGTCCTCATTTAGCCGCATGTCCCGCACCAGCTTGCACCATGTTCCTGGGCACCACCACAAATCGTCTCCCATTGAGTACCGCCAGCCCCTGGGGCAGCAGGGGCCGGGGGGGCCGCGCGCGGGCGGGGGGGGGCCGCGGGGGGGGGCCGCGGGCGGGGGGGCGGGCGGCAGCGCGGGGGGGGTGCCGGCCACCGCCCACACTCGCTCACCGTCGGGGGTGCCGCCTGCTACCTGCAGTGGAGAGGAAAGGTGAGTTTGGCAGTGGCAACTGTGCTAATAATTACAACTAAAAAGATTTGGATGTCCAAAATCATCAATTAATCGATTTTTGAAAGTACCTACTCTTGTAAAATACTGGCAATAAAACTTATATGTTCGGTCACAAGCAATTCAGAATTTAAAAGTGCTTAAGCTTGGAAAATGCGCTGGGTTCTGTAAAGGTGCTCCACACACAGTTATATGATGTTATAATAGTTATTTATGCAACTGTTGTATAATCAGGGGTATTAAAACACGAATGTGGGTTTATCACACGAGGCGTAGCCGAGTGTGATAATAGTATCACATGAGTGTTTTAATACCTAATTATAACGGTTGCATACAAGACTTTATCTACAATCATGCTGTGAATCCTCTATAAAAGATTCTCATAACATACCATATTCGCATACCATATTCGAGTGAAAAAATGGCGGGATATAACACGATAAGACGAGTTGTTCTTTTTTCAAAATTTTAGCGATCTGGTGGTGAAAATGTCATTGCATGAGAATGTTCTTTTTTTGAAATTCATTATAACACGCGTTTGGATGATATAATGATCATTATATCATTGAGTGTTTTAATGTTGGCAATAAGCTAATTGTTATAGGTTCTTTTATAGAGGATTAATAGCATGATAGTAGATAAAACATTATGTACCACGATAACAATTTATAACATGTTAAAAAGGCATATATTATAAACGGTACAACTTTTCGAATAACATTTGTAACCATTCGCTATTGCTCAGATGATGTTATAAAACAAAATTGTAATTAATTGTATAACATTACACATTACATTACATAGAATCATGTAACACCATTAACAATTTATAACTTCTATTAAAACTCAAAAAAAACATTATGCATCATTCTCTAAACAAGAGTTAAAGGACATAAGCACGACCTACCTTCATCCTTAATAGCACCCGCTTATCCCTAGGCACTTTAGTAGGTACCGGTACAGGCACAGGCACAGGCACTCTTCTCGGTACCGGCGCGAGTACCGGCACTGGCACGGGGATAGGCACCGGGACCGGTATACTGCTCGTTGCACCGGACTTGTGCGTCAGAGGTGACGACTCAATCGGAGGGGAAGACGATTTGCGGCAGTTCTGTAGGCAAACAAAAAAAAATTAGTATGTTGCTGTAGTAATTCAAGCTCATGCAACTGTAATGACGCAGAGGAAGCTGCAGTAACTGAAAGGGAGATGACGAGTCACCACCCATCCTGCAGCAGACCACCCTAAACATGATTCAGACATTCATCACCTCGTCGTCAAACTCTCCACTCCCGTACCTCAGTCCGTACCGCTCTGTTTCATGGCGTCGCATTCATTCTCTTATACTTTTATTTCCGCCACTCCTAGAACCGCGCGCCACAGTAGCGATTCGCTCTAAAAAGACCGAGCGCGTTTTCGCTATGAGCGTCGTGTCGTGAGGTGTTTCAAATATTTCTATATTTTTAATCTTAAGATCTCTCGCGCTAAGCCACTGTTCACAGCAGCAAGGTCGTGAACGAGCCGTTACAGCGGCATCGGAGGCTAGTTGAAGTGCTGTGTAACATTACCTTGCACCAGAAGGGGTCTGGCGGCGCGGCGTGCAGGTAGCCGGCGCAGGCGGGGTGGTACAGACACAGGCACGCCGCGCACGACAGCGACGGCACCGCGCCGCGCCCGCACGACATGGAGCACGGCTGCAGCGGCATCGGAGGCTTGTTGAAGTGCTGTGTAACATTACCTTGCACCAGAAGGGGTCTGGCGGCGCGGCGTGCAGGTAGCCGGCGCAGGCGGGGTGGTACAGACACAGGCACGCCGCGCACGACAGCGACGGCACCGCGCCGCGCCCGCACGACATGGAGCACGGCTGCAGCGGCATCGGAGGCTTGTTGAAGTGCTGTGTAACATTACCTTGCACCAGAAGGGGTCTGGCGGCGCGGCGTGCAGGTAGCCGGCGCAGGCGGGGTGGTACAGACACAGGCACGCCGCGCACGACAGCGACGGCACCGCGCCGCGCCCGCACGACATGGAGCACGGCTGCAGCGGCATCGGAGGCTTGTTGAAGTGCTGTGTAACATTACCTTGCACCAGAAGGGGTCTGGCGGCGCGGCGTGCAGGTAGCCGGCGCAGGCGGGGTGGTACAGACACAGGCACGCCGCGCACGACAGCGACGGCACCGCGCCGCGCCCGCACGACATGGAGCACGGCTGCAGCGGCATCGGAGGCTTGTTGAAGTGCTGTGTAACATTACCTTGCACCAGAAGGGGTCTGGCGGCGCGGCGTGCAGGTAGCCGGCGCAGGCGGGGTGGTACAGACACAGGCACGCCGCGCACGACAGCGACGGCACCGCGCCGCGCCCGCACGACATGGAGCACGGCTGCAGCGGCATCGGAGGCTTGTTGAAGTGCTGTGTAACATTACCTTGCACCAGAAGGGGTCTGGCGGCGCGGCGTGCAGGTAGCCGGCGCAGGCGGGGTGGTACAGACACAGGCACGCCGCGCACGACAGCGACGGCACCGCGCCGCGCCCGCACGACATGGAGCACGGCTGCAGCGGCGCGCCCAACGACGGACGAGCGGCCGGGAAGCTCTGACGGACATTCGGCTCATTAGCTTATTGGAAGTAAACATGGAGTTGTCTGAAACAGACTTAAGCGGACGCTCACCCGATCTTATAAGCGACCCGTCATGTTGACACACGCTGTGGGATAGGGTTTAGGGGTACAGGTTCGGTATTGTTTAGTCAATAATGTTGGCTATTATAGTTGAACTAATTCCGTCTCCGTTACGGATACACACGAAGTCATGTTCTCACAGAAGTAGACGATGAAGAGCGTCCGATTATTGCAGTTTCAGGCCTTAAAGGTGATATCGCAATTGAGATGCAACTTTCTAACTACGTGTTTAGTTCTTCGAGTCTCTCGCATTTGTTTTGTTGCAGTTGGAAATCGGCGTCAGGTAACATACCTTTTGTTGCTATCTAGCAATATCCTAGGCTGAGATTTTTTTGATTTTAATAGATTTGTTTAATTTTTTAGGTATAATGTTTTCTACGCCATAAACACATTTTAATTTCAGTGTTAATATGTATGTGTTAACGGTGCAAATAGAACTATTGCGATAGGACCTTTAAGTACTCCAAAGAGCTCATTAAAAGTTTAGTACAAGTAAATTTTTATAAAAATACTAAATTGATCAAGAATAAACGAAACGTAACATGAATTAAATATTATTTTTCAAGCAAAATCTCAACAGATAACTTGACCAATGACTATAGAATCTCTATTTAAAAAAAAAGCATTTTTTTTATCAGCCTGTTTCTTCCCTTTGGACTAAGGCTTTCCCCATACCATGAAAAAAAAAAACAAATGACAGACGGAACAGTTCCATACTCACAAGCTGCGCAGGCGGCTCCGGGTCGGGCGCGGGCGGCGGGGCGGGCGGCGCGGGCGGCGGGCTGCGCCTGGCCGGGGACGCACTACACTGGCCTCCGCTCAGTACCCGCAGGGGGGGGGGGGTTAATTGCAGCTAGTCAATTAACCCCCCAGCGACATCGGGACGTGGTGTGATGGAATCTCATGCTTTCAAACTTGTCATATGCATTTGACAGTGTACATTTATAGAAAGGGTTAAAATGATCATTTCTAACAGCTTTCATTCAGAACTTTGTACCAATATTTCGTTTAGTCTTGATGGCTAATCTTCACTGACGTTTATGTTGTAACTACAGTTTATAAATGACTCAATAAAAAAAAGAAGTAAAATAGTAGATTTTTTTTTTCATTTTTACATTTTTTTATGAAATTAAATATAAATATGCGTTAATAATTTTTAAGTCAGTGAGGTTTAACTAGTAAATAACATTGTACAAATCGTAAATATTCAACCCTTTCTATCACTTGCATTTTATTAAAGATTTCACAAACAAGTTTAGCATGGATTATATCACATTATAACACATAACAAAAACAGCAAAAAACTTTGAAAACTGATAATAAAATCAGTAATCAGAGTTAAATAATCTAAAAAGACAATAAATAACAAAAAGACGGTACATAACATAAAAGTAAATGACACCCTAACATTAATTTTTCTATTTGTTTTTATAAAGGAATGTATCAAACGTTTTACGAAATCGTGCATTTGAAGACTGAACAGGTTTTAAAAACGAGCTTACAAACTAATATATAATTTTCTTCTTTAATTTAATTTTGTAGACAATGATAACAAAATCATGTTGTAAATTAATTATTTTATACCTAACTGAAGACTGCTTGCCACTAACATTGATATTTTAAAAGAGAATTTGACTAGTGCATACATTTTTGGAGTTTTAACGCGCTTTTCTAACGTGCGTTTTAAGAACGAGGAGGTGATATTGATGTGAATACATGCAAACGCTCAGTGCAGTGTGACGGTGATGACGCGCGTTAGTCGCAACCTTGAGTACCTGAACTGTACAGGCTCTAAGATGTAATATAAGTATAATATACATGTTATATAATATTTTAGATAATACATTGTTCGTTTGATTAATTTTCTTTTAAAAAAACAACAGCATCATGTACTTCATTTATTCGCGACGACATTTAGCGAAAGATATCTTATTAATTTCTCTACTTGACTTTTTGATAGCATCAATAATAATTTGCAAAACTAAATAGTGCGCGTCAGTTAGAGTTTTGAAAAATAATGGAAACGTATTTTTTATTTCGTTAAATCAATAAAATATTTACGCATCAAAACCTGAAAGTGCGTCGCGACGTAATACGTCAGCTAAAATTGTACTAAGTTCTGACTTATTACCAATTTTAAAAGTCGTATCACCGTCAATTTTGGTATACGCAACAAAAGAAGAAGTACTGGTCAAACATCTTTTGATTATCTTACTGAAAGACTAATTAGAAATTTTCAATCCAACAACCAATTTCTGTCTACCCCCATTTGCAACTAAGTTTATATTCACCAACATAATTTTGTTAACATTGATAAATAAATTTACTATAAATGTCATCTAGTATGTGTTGGTACCTCGGTTTCTTCCACGCAGCTGAATTATTGTTGTCCGTGTTGCTAACCGTCGTTGGCGGCGGTTGTTGTTGTGGCTGCGGCTCTGGTGGCGGTTGTTGTTGTTGTTGTTTAGTTTGTTGTGCGGGCTCTTTTGATGGTGGCGGCTTCTTTTGTTGTTTTGCGGGCGGTGTAGGTGCTGCTGGTGGTGCGCTGTTGCTTAGACGGGAGCCCATTGATTTGACCTAGTTACAAAGATATTGGATATTTTGAGAAACTTTTAAGGTAGGGACAAGAATTTTAGGATCACGGTATACCTGAGTATTTTATTCATCACATTTACCTTTATTTTGGCCGCTGGTGACTTGTTGGCAGCAGCAGCGCTGGCAGCAGCCACAGGTTCAGGACTGGCTCCCTTGGGAGGCTTCGGTTTGGGTGTCCTCTTGCCCTCCACCGGGGCGGGGGGAGTCGTCGCCGCGATTGGGGAGTCCATTCGACGGATTAGTTTTGCGTCTCTGTGGGAGGGAGTGCATAGTTGGATTTTTTTATTATTTTATTTAAGGTTTCATAAATATTAAGTACATATTCAGGTTTTCAGCGGCTAGCATGCTGAATTCTTACATAATAGACAAAAAAATGCCCATAAACACTAAGATATACCCAAATAGATACTGATAATAATTCAACATTAGGTTAGTGTAAAAGGGCCATACATTATATTCGCAGTACTGCAGGTAGTCTATGAAAGAGTAAAACTAGTTAGAACATATGGGCAATTAGTGTTATATCTCTCACACCATGTTACTATCTCTAATTATTACATTTTCTTATGTCACAATTATTTTGTCTTGTGACTGACTTGGACTGTAAATCTCCATTTTTTTTCCGGTTTCCGGTTTTTTTAAAGACCAAAAAACATTCTGACAAGAACATTATTGAAATTACCAAAAATCATAATGTGATTTGAGAACTGACCTTATAATTTCTTTCTCAGGATCGTCAACCCCAAGTGGTTCTTTGAAGAAGGAGAAGTTTTCTACAGTCAACCCCGTGCCAGCGAGATGTTCCGAGACCTGGACGGAAACCAAACATTAATAAAGATATCCATTAAAACCAAACAGCTTGAAAACGTAGCAGATTTGTTATCAAGGGACCTAGCAGTATCTCTTGCAGGAGAAGTTCAGTGCTTGAGTAGCAAGAAATCAAGCTAGCAGAGCACCAGACAAAAGGTATGCCACTTCAATTCAACTCAACTTCGCTACACTCGGGATTCTCAAATAGAATCCTGAGTGCAGCGAGAAATTCAAAGTATATGTATAACTCGAGATTAAAATACTATCGCTTCCGAGGTGAGAAAATAATGTAAGGGTAACTAAATAAGATAACAACTCATAAAAATCTTGATCTACCTTATGAATAATTTGAGGTTAATATTTATATTGAATTTTGTTGTAAGATTACCTAGGAACGAAGGCAGAATGCATTTGGCGTTATTATTTTTTCACCAACTTTTTTTAAAATTAATTCTCGCTATTTTCCCGCCAGTCTCTTGCTCAATACAATGTTCCTGCGTTCCGAAATACAATTACATTATCCACATTTAAATCACTTTTAAACTCTAGGGATTAATGAGCTATTTTAGCCCATGTTTGCGAAGAATAAATTAGCTCTTATTGAATAGATTTGCTCATTTATAACCAACCTCTCTAGTGGATCTCAGCTTCTTGCCGTACGGAGTATAGTAATAGATATCGGCGTTGCGCCTCGAGTGCGCGTCGAGGGCTGCACGGAACACCAGCTCCCTCTTCCAGCCCCTCTCCAGCGGCACTCGGAGTAAAGGAGAGGACATCTCTGTTGTTGCTCGACGACCTCCCCGTTGCGCGGGCGACGAAGCTGCACTGGCCTGTGATTGGTCGAACAGAGGTAAGTTTTAAAAGTAAAGAGGGTAGGAGCAAGAATTTAGAATTTTGACATTAATAGTTTTAAAGAAGAGATCTTTGAATAGATAGCATGCTTTAATATATCTTCTTTCTGTGTTAAATTTCTCGAGGAATGTCAAGTTGCCCAAAAGTATTTATTGTAATAGGTTTGCATGTTTAGTAACAGCGAGTTTTAAGCGCAGCCCCATTTTTTGGGTATGGATATAATTAGTAAACATGAATTAGAAATCATGCAGCCATCACATATAATTAGATAACTAATTACTATTTCATGCATGCATGAACTACCTTTTTTTTTCATTACATCCAAACAGACATATTCTAGGCACATGTTAGACTAATTTTACTTAATCACTCATAACCAGCTGAACAGATCTGCATAAACCTTGAAGCAAAGATAGACCATAATTATCCTGAATCAGATAGATTGAATAGATGCATAATTTTCTCTAAACCACAAGCGTTACCACAGGCAACAGTTAAAGATTAAACATTAAATTAACTACGAAGAGAGATATATTGTCACCCATCTTCCACATATGTCCTACTAAAAGCATGCATCAAAATATATACAAAAAATAGGACAAAGTCCTAACCTTTCTGCGTTTGATTTGAACTTCAATACGGAATGCTGGCTAGATAAAAAAAAACATACGTGTAAAAGTGTTAGTAACAATACAGTTGGCGCCTACAACGCTTGCTCGGGATTTGTTGATAGCACTTCTGACAACTTATAATTTTTTAAATTTATTACAAAATGAGTTCTAACTTTAGTTGCGAGTCAGTGTTTTTACGACTTTATTCTGACTGTTATAAACTTCATAATACAAAACTGGGGCCCGTATTCCATTTTACTGGTCGTTTTTTGTTTCAAATTTTCACTCATATCTCTCTCTCAGATTTGCCGTGTGAGTTCACATAAATATAAATGCACAAAAGTGTCAAAATATGCCATAATAATTTGTGATTGGTATCAAAATTGCATGTAAGCTATGTGCATAATATAAAAGTGTGTATGTCATTATTAAATGCATATGAATAAAAGAAAAAATGTTAATAAAATTGCTTGATCTTGAGTTTACATAGAGTTTATTATTCTATTAACAAATTCGAGCAAAATTGTAGGCACCATGAGCCCATTATTCATTAGGAAAAAAGATTGAGCATCATATTCAGGAACATTTGATATTGCAGCAATCAATGTTGTGCAACAGTTGCTAAACTTTATTTTCCAATGTATAATGAGCCTTTACTGAATAAATTATGGCATAAAAGTCCTCTGTTATGAATAGGCCCTTTCTTTTCGTAAAAGATTTTAAGAATTTACATACATATGTTGAAAACATGAAATATAATCCGGAGGTCAGATTTTTTTAACGTTTCCATTTTCTGAAGCTTGTTGAGACAAGGACTTTATTATAACGACTGGGTTTTGATAAGTGTCTACTCTTTGTTCTGACTGTTTGAAATAGCTTTGTTGGCCAGTATATTTACTTGCCATAAAATTTCAACTTTCATGTTTCCACTAGCACTTTTCCCGCGACTTCGTCCGCGTGGTTTACGTACTTTCCTAAATCCCCCTTTTCACCCCCTTAAAGGTTAAATTTCCAAAAACCCCTTCTTAGTGCTCCCCTACATTATAATAGGAAGCCGTGTGCAAAATTTCACATTCCTAGCCCTAGTAGTTTCGGCTGTACGTTGATATGTCAGTCAGTCAGTTCTCCTTTTATATATATAGATTTCTTCGGAAAGACCTGGAAAACAAAATGGGTTCTAATGGGGGTATGGATTTCCTGTCCATTTTGTCCTTGGATATAATATTTTTACCCACCAAAATATTTTTGCTTCGAAAACCATAAAACCCTGTTATTAAATTCAATGTTAGAAATAGTAAATGGTTATGAAACAAGCCTCATCTAGCTTTAAAAAAAAACAATGTTTTTGATGTGTAATATAAAAAAATAAATATAATTTGACCATGTGTGCACATGTGGTTAGTATCGTGTCACATCAGCTTACAATAGTGCTTATCTATTTTAAATAAAAAGAAGAATAGATTGTATTTTCTCAAAGGATCCTTTATCAAAATCCTTTTTTAATTTTTTTGAGATTTGGCACCTATTGTAGCTGTTTTTAAAAAAGGGCCATACTCAACAGAGGACACATGAAGAATTGTTAGTAAAAGCATGGTTATAAAGAGACTGAAAAAACTCACATCAGTGTGTCCGTCGCCATCAGATCTTGAAGATAACGCTGATGATGGCCTGGATCCTTCTGTAAAAATAATTATTTCTTTAGTACTGAATTTATTCATCTTATGAAAAACTTTGGGAAGCCCAGATACGCTTGCAGCTACCAGTTTCCTCCGTGCTTCGGAAACACATCAAGTCATTGGTCCCGACTATAATTTGTATCTCTTTGACAGTTGTTATTGTTAATCAGAAACTAAATTTTTTTCGAGCAAATCTGACAACCTGTCTAACCAAGATGTACTTATTACCCAGTTACTAGTTTGTGAATTGTGGAGGTCAGATGTGCAGTCGCTCCATGTAGAATACTCATATTCAGTTGCATCCCATTTGACTGGAAGCCAACCCAAATATAGTTGGGAAAAGGCAAAGCAGATGATAAGTATTAGTAAATCCAATTACTTTAATCCTTATCTGTGATTCAATCATTAATACTAATAATATGAAGCTGTAGTTTGTTTTGTTGGAAGTGTTAATCTCAGGCCTGCCGGGATCGCGGGACTTACCCTTCACCGTAACCCCGGTACGTAAAGGGCTAGCGAAGGACACCGTGGATTTTAGTCAGTACAAGTCTGAAAGTCCCTCGCGCCCTGCCCAGGGTGGGAGGACTCATTTGATGATTTTACCACGCAAAAAAAAAGTGTTAATCTCAGAAACTACTGGGTCAAATTGTAAAATTCTTTTTGTGTTGGTAAATAGTCTATAGCAGGGGTGGCCAACCGGTCGATCGCGATCGACCGATCGGTCGCGACTATTAGTCCAGTCGATCGTGGACCTATATTATGTTGATAAAACATCATCAACTCAGACTTCCATTCCAAAGTATTAAGTAAGGAAACAATCTCACATGTGAAGAAGTATGTAATTGGTAGATCGCAAAGTTGGCCGCCCTTGGTCTATAGGCTATATGTCATCACGCTACCGCTAACAGGAGCCGAGCAGCGGGTCAAACCGCGCGATACAGCCAATTTTAAATAAACCTGGTATTTCACAACACTGTAAACAATTGTTTTACTCTCCGTTTAGAGTGGACTAGTGCAGTTAGCATGCAATTAGACAATCAAGGTTGTCTGTGGTAAAATGTGCTTATTGCAATACGATTTGAGATTAGGTTGAAGATATTTAAAATTCAAAAACAGTTTTTAGTGTATGATCAACAAAAACAAAATTGATACACAGATTAACATTCAAGCTATACCGTATTTTTCAATCAATATAAATAATTCTAATCGCGTGGTTTTTTTAAATAGTATAATCATTAAATTAGTCCTCCCGCCGTGGGTGGAACTTTATAACTGAAGGGACTGTCAGACTCTAATTGACAAAAAATCTACCATGTTCCTTCATTTGCCCTTTAGATTTCAGAGCCACACAGTCACCTTTACAGATGGCTCCCGAACTGCTGGGGTTAAATTCAAACATTTCTATTATAATTGGACTATTTTATGATTGTAGCAGTAGCTGTAGTTTTGTAGCTGTAGTTTCTGCCTACCATGTGTGTATTGGCTTGATTAAATGTGTTTGAATAGTGTTCAAACCTGATATTTGTAGAACTAAGAATTTAAACTTTACAATAATAATCAGAAGTAAAAAGTTTGGCTTTTGAGATGTCATTGCTGTCTCTGTGCCGTCCGCCTCAGTGTCTTAAGCACTAACTTACCGGTATCTTTGCGGGGTCGTTTGGAAGCTCTGCCAGGTGCAGCCATCACGGTTCTCAACGGCACCAGGTCCTTGCTAGCTGCTGTCACCTCTGCCTCCAGTCGCTCTGCACATATACAAAAATAATTAGTAAGCTTTGTCATTATGTTATTGATTTATAGAAAATACTTTCTTGAATGTGCAACAATGCCACCAACATCAATAAATAAACTAATTCTTTCAAAATGAAAAAAAAAAAACTAAATCTGAAAAAAAATTGTTACTGCTGCTTACCCAAAACACGACAGTAGTCTGCAGCCTTAATTTCCAGTTTGATGTCATCAAAGCCTTTAAACTCCTCATCACCAGCATCGCTGAAGGCTGACGAAGCTCTCCGCTTGATCCCTCTCTTAAGATCCTCTTCAATATTATGCTCAAAGGTCTCAATTTCATCCTTCACATCCATTTCTTCCTCTTTCTTAATTTGTATGTCAACTCTTGGGTTCTCAATTGGTACTTCTGTATCATCGGAAGCTGGTTCCTCTTTCACTTCTGGTATCTCATCTGTTTTTGGATCTGGCTCTGGTTCTGCTGGCCCTGGATCACCTGTAAAAAAAATTTTGGTTAGTTCAGTATTTTACATTAATTTGTTTGTAAGAAGTAATCCCTGAAACTACTGAACTGATTTTGGAATTTCTTTCACCAGTAAAGAGCTATTTTATTCTTAAGACATGAAACACGTGGCCAAAACCTAAAAATAGGAGGATGTCACTAGAATTTATTATTAAGCACTACTGATCCAGTTCCAAAAAGTATGTAAATAAAGAGAAGATACATTATCCCAATTATTAAGTGTCACAAACAAAATAAATAAAAAACTTGACAAGTAATTTAAAAAAATTAAGGGAATGCAGTCGCAGGCTTTCTCACTTACGCAATATCATAATAATGCACGCCGAGAAAAGTAAGGGAAAACCAAAGATATTTCGTGATACAACTTAGGAGAGGCATTATTTAGGACAAAATTCTGCTGTTACTGAATGTACAATAATAAAAGAGCAGGAAATGAATAAAATGGGAACAAAAAATATGAACATAGCAACTGTAAAAAATAAATAGAGAAGAAGCACTGCATCCGAGTACTTTCAAACATCTATTGAATTTTTTATGTATATAAATTGCATTCCATATTTTATCCTTTTCAAAAGAGCAGGTATTGTTTGTCTTTCAAAAGGAATTTCTCATCAGATGGTTGCCTGGTTGATGGCATTAAGCTCAAATCCTACTGATTTCCTATAAGATTTTAAAATAACAAAATATATGAATCTTCTTCAAATCTTTCCACTTCTGGCGGTTTTGTGTAATGGCTTTCGTTACGTTAAATATAAGATTAGTTTAGTTAAATCTAAAACTGTCTGGTTACATATGTTGCCATTTTGTTAACACACCATTAGTCACGCGTTCTACTATTGTAGGACACACAGATGCATTTTGTGGAATTTTAACGTGAATTAAATGTATTTAGAGCCCCTACCCATAGTATTCCTCTATAAATAACTAGTGATCACTATTAGCATCCCTGCAGCAACCTGCGCGACCGCATTTGTTAGTTGATTCACTCCAAAACTACACTAGTAGAGCGTGCGACTAATGCAGTGTTAATAATAGAAGATTTACTAATACAGACTATTTTTGAAGCAAAAATGACTCCCTCTACACGTCTGTCTACCTCTACAGGGAATACAGGCGTGATGTTTTCTTAGAATTGCAGATGTCTGTGGATAGCATGCATTAATCAAATCATAGAAGTAATAAAAGCATGCAAGTCGTAAGACTCAGTTTATATAATAAATTTGTTTATAATGAAAACCTGCAAATGTATTCTATAATAATATTATGTAAAGAACCTCATAATATAGCTTTGAAAACCAACAAACTGCATTTAACAAAGAAAGCGATCTAGTTCGACGATATTTATATATCTCAGAAGCTAAGCTCAAGTAAATTCTACTGTCATTGTTTAAACATATAAAGTGTATTTTGTCAACTGTAAAATTATATTGAAGTCAAAACTGCAGGTCAGGCCAATGATGTTTAGTAAAAAAAGTATTTTCCAATATGTGCGGAATCATTTTATGGTTGAGAAATCTATCTCAATAACTTGTACTATCAGTATATAATTCTCAAAATATTGTCATTACAACTATAAATATTATTCAAATTAATTCAAAAGGTTTAATGCTCTTTATTGTAGCGCAGCCAAGCTATGATGTCACCAATTTGTATTCACCGATACTAAACCGATCATGGATTTCAGTATGATAAACAGTGAAATGAGTTCGCTACAGCTTACACAAATACATTAGTGTGTCTTCATTTGTTAATTACTGTCTAATTGCTACTAAATTACGCCCTGTTGGTATTCCAAACTGATAACTAACTTACAAGCTATGGAATTGTCAACTAACATAAGTAGTATCAAAATAAGTTGAAGAAGTGTGCATATTTGACCTCAATCTACAAACATAAGTTTGAACTGCACTTTAGCATGCATATAACTACAAAAATACAATCAATTTGACGAAAAAGTATGTCGTGATGTTGGCACTTAGGTTATGTGAAAGTTTTTATATTACCTTCAGGCAAGGCTGGGGGCTCCTCGACAGCAGCAACTACAGGCTCCACAGGTGCCTCCACAGCTACTTCGACGGGCTCCGCCACCGACGCCGTCGTTGCCTCATCGTTGCTAACTTTAGCTTCGTCCCCAGTTGTGTTATCAGACACCGCCATTTCCTCCGACATTGTCAATTAAAACAAATTTTATCACGAGTCCACTGTCAAAATATATAAGGCCACATAACCAGGCTGTTACGACACTCGGCCAGTGCTCGCGACGAATAATCACGGTTTGTGCGCGTCACAACGTAGATTTCCCGCTATAATGGTCGTGAAAAAAACTTTTGCCTTATTGGCATCCACATAACGTTCAAAAGTTACTTTTTAAAGTGTCTTTGAGTTGTTTTAGCAAACGTATCAAATACACGGAAGTTTTCACAAAAACATGCACCAAATAGACGAAACTTAGTTAAAAATTACGTCCGCTATCTAATTTCCAAAAGATTTAGAATAACTTCGAGCATAAACAATATCCGCTCGGACGACGCCACAATGATTGTCTATGGTTTTGACCCATTCATTCATTCATTTTGTCTATTAGTGCCTGGCCACAATATAGTTGCATTATGCCATGCCACATTTTACGCGCTGGGACGAATAAGAAAGCGCTGAAAAATTGGAATTTCCGGTTCCTTTCCATTTTTACACTGTGAAATCGATGATTGTGAGAGTGAGAGAAGTATGAGAATGATTTTCTCATATTACATCTACTTTTAAACATTTTGACATTAAATATTCTATTGTCTAGTAGTTGCAAGTGGTAAGCCTAAGTTTCAGTCCTTGGTTCGATTCCCATGTTGTTGATATATTGGGTATTTCAGTTAGATCTGTATCAGCCGTGCAGGTGTTACCTTTCCTAATATTAATTTAATTTTAATTATTATACGATTTACTCATCTCAATCACTTATAAATTAAGCAACTTACGTACTTTATTGACTTCTATTGCTGTGAGGTGTTCACACGTAGTTTTTATTTACTTACGATGTGTAAATCGTTCTCAAGTTCCGTGTATCTTACACAAGGCTTAAGGCCAACTTTGTTCAGGTAGCAATAGGATAGGCACGCTCACCCTCTATTGCACGGGCCTTAAAATAACTTGCGGAATGGCATTTAATATTTACGTCTTTCCTCTACCCTTCGGTTCGGGCATAAAAGGCTTGATGTTCATTCTATGGAAAAATAAAAGACAAAACATATATAGAATTTTCGAATCAATTTTAATAACAACAGTAAATCATCAGATATATAATGTACTCTTAAAACTAATGATTATGAAATAAATATCAGGACAGGACATTGACCTTACACACATGCTTTCGGACTAACAAATTACAAGACAAATTATAGAAAACGAAATATAATTTATATTGTTTGTACGATCTTAACCGTTCACAATTTGTATAAATGTTACAAAAAATAAAGTTTATTATTCAAAAAAGAAATTTTGCTTTATGCTTAACCTTGACCTATTAGTTTTACTGGAAGTTAATTTTGGCTTATTTTTACAGAATTTTCAGTACATTTGATTTTGGTTACACATCCTTCCATTTACGCGATTACATACTCTTACTATAGACAGTGCAGTGACAGTAATTTTGGCTTAATTTACATTTACTTTGACATAATAGTATGTTTAAGTAGAATGGTTGTCTTTCTACCCCAATAGAAACTTCACTTACTATAAACTATATAACTAATGTAAATGTAAATCAGCCTATAAACGTAGCCATGGGTATGCAGAGCAATATCTTCCTTGGCAGTCTTAGTCTTAGGGTAGATTGATTTTTTTTCATCCTTTTTGGTCCTTGTCACAGAGCAAAAATCTTTCAAAAGCAACTTCAAGCAAGGAGATTATGTATACGTCGCGTTCTTTTTTTGTTTGAAGTTGTTTTCAGTGTTGCCATGCTAAATTACATTACCATATCAATTACCATTTTTGCTACCATTTTGTTTTACCCATCTGTTTCGTCCAGGCTACGTCTATGTTTTGGTGGTTTAGTCGCAGGTGGCGTCAGGGTGCCTCTCCAGGATCATGGCAACACCCTGTCCTCCGGCAGCGCAGGCTGAGATGACTCCAAACTGACCATCTTCACGGACCAGACGGTGAGCAGTGTGCATGGCTAGACGTACCTGGGAAATATTATTAAGTCAGTATAGCTAGATATCCAAAAACCCTGCTGGGGTTGCGAGATTGTCTCATCAATAACCGTGACCCTAGAACGTATAGGGCTATAGAAAGATCACCGTGGATTTTAGTCAGTACGAGTCTGACAGTAGGGGGAGAAAAAAAAACCAAGATAAAAAGAGATACCAAAAACGATAGACAAACGGCTCACACTAAGCCAGTCACGCTCATGGCTCATATTGAGCTAAAACTAAGGTATTTTATGGAATGGACTTTTTACTGAAAATATTTTTGATTTTCGGGATCGACAAAGGATTTGGAACCGACAAAGGATTTGGAATCGACAAATCAACTAAAACAGAAACAGATCTCTATCCATGTTTGAATACCGTGTGATTGGAAATGGAATTATAAAAAAAAATTGCTTTATTGAAACTTTTTTTTGAACATTTATAGATGAACTCCAAGCTCCAATCAAGATTAACAAAGTTGATATACATGCAAAGCTAGTATAATAATTCAATTCTTATTCACGAGTTTTTTTAGCAAAACAGACAGACATAAGGGTAATGTTGTTGCCGTTTACTCACCCCAGTAGCGGCGAAGGGATGTCCGATAGAGAGCGATCCTCCCCACTTATTCCATTTCTCGAGATCCGGAGTTCCAACCTGTACAAAAATATGTTCAGCAATGTTATACTGCGCCCCTTAGAGGCCTTATACTCAAGGCACCCAGGCGATCGCCGTTTTGTTTTTTAATTTGCCCCCCCCCCCCCCCCCCCCCTAGAAATTTCTCCTGTATTGTGGTCGCGTTTCCAAACCATTTAAACTAAAATACACAAACACCCAGACCCGGAATAACTATTGGTCAAGAGGGTATTTTGCTGCATAAAAAAAATGAAAATCTGTTTAGTCCGTCAGTTAGAATATTGAAAAATAATAGACACGTATTTTTTGATTTTTTAAATCAATGAATATTGACAAAAATAAAACGCTTCCAAATACGGGAGTGGGAGCTTGTGACGTCTTAACTCTTGTAAAATTGTGCCGATCGAGTGATGATTTTCGGTTTGTGATTTTTAAAAGCGTTGTATCTTCGTCAGTTTTAGTTTACGTAAGGGTAGCAAACACGTGAAAACTGTAGTATATAGCCCCGCTCGGCCATTCTGAATTACCACTTGTAATTATTATAATAATTATATAGTAAACTAAAAGTCGTCCGTTTCATTTAACTCCTACACATTTGAAGAAAAAAATTGGGTCAAATATTTTTTTTAGAATCTATGTTTCGGACTAATATTTTTTTTTTTTAGTAAAATAGCTTATTGTTCAGCCATGCGCCAAGCGTACCGTCAAAAGCAATTGACAACGTCCTAGGCTGAAATGCACGATACCATTAAGAAGAAAGTTTCGATGCTTTCTAGTCTTAACGGGCTATTCTTTATAAAAAGTATTTTTAAAGATTATTTTTATTGTAGATAATGGTTGTAATAAATAAATTGTCTTACCTTAGACTGGCGACCAAGATAGGTCTGCGCGAACCAGTCAGAGTCCATGGCCTTCAAGTTCGCCAGAATTTGGCCCTGAAACAAGTCATGTAAAACTTTTTGTACTATAAACAGGTAAGAACTAACCACTAAACAATCTCTATGGACTTTAGTATGCTCTTGTATTTTGGAAAAGGTAGAAAATATTTACGAGTGTGTTAGATAATTATTTATTGCTCTTTCCAGTCAAAAAATTCAAACTGTAAGTTTCAATGTATATACGTGCCAAACTCTTTGGCTGGAGAGTGCATACAAACAGCATGTTCCATGCAGAAGAGCCATTGAAAAACTTGCTGTTTTAACATATCTATTATCATTGTGCATGAAAGAGTATAATATATTGATTTATCTTTCTTTTAATACCTTCACTGCATGCAAAATATGACGTGGAGTTGCTGATACCAGCTCGTTATATAATACAATACCTTCACTGTAAGCAGAATGGCTTATAAGCTTATACCTGTGATGCCGTACCTCTTTTCATGCATTTATACTCACAGCGAAAGCCTCGTGGATCTCCCAGGTGTCGATGTCGCTGATCTTGAGGCCGGCTTTGTCCAGGATCTTGGGGATGCCGTACGTGGGTCCCAGGAGGAGCTGGTCAACGGGATCCTGTAAAAAATTATAGGATTTTAAGTAATGGCTTTACATAACTACTGAACTAAATGCGTCTTAGACTTTTAAATCTATCCAGCACGCGCAACATGACACCATAGAGACGGCTTTGTCGACGGAAGCATCGACAATAATTATTATTATGACCGAAAATGGAAACATTTTTATCGTCCTAAGCATGGCTATGTTTAAAATGTAGAAAAGAAATGTGTTTACTTCTGTCGTGCCATATTCAGGGAAAAAAAGTGACGATTTGTTTAGCAATAACCATAAAATAACTTTGTTTATTCTTAGAATAGAGATAGAATTTATCATGCTATTCGTACAGAGTTAATTAAATAACAAAATAAAACTACCAAAAATAAATGTTTCTATTTTAGTCTCCTAACAGTGTAGTATGGGTCTAGGAGACCCCTATTATTTCTTACCTGAGCAACATACGTGAAGTCACGCAGATACGCCTTAGGCTTCAGGCCGAGCTCCTTGGCCTTGGCCTCAGACATCACCAGGCACGCTGACGCACCATCAGTCTGTGGGTAAGTAGAACCATAAGTTTTGTAAGAAAGAGATGGTAAGTAATAGTGATGGAAGAAGACATAATGCTGTGTCAGTTCCAACTTAATTGGGATAAGGGGGCGTACAATGACGTCTCAAAACCAGGCTTGTTCCAGTGAGTGAACGAGGTGGCGCTAGATGACTTGTATAGCTCTGTCTCTTTCACTCACTGGAACAAGCCTGGTTTTAAGACGTCATAATACGTCTAATTAAATTGCCCCCAGGGCAGGATAATGTTTGCCGTACTTCATTACTTTCTAGAATTTGATGTCTGTTTAATATAACAGCGTGTTTTTTTCCAAACTCTACAGAACAACTGCTGGCCAGGTATATTGATTTGTCAAAAATCGAATAATGTAGTTTTAGTTTTCATAGAGACTCTTTTCAGTATTTTTCGATATTCTTCATAATTTGGGATATAGCCATTCACGGCCAGTTGGAAAATTCACCTCGTATTTATTCAAGAAAACTGTTTCAACTTGCTGTCTGCCTACCTAACTCTTTTTTCCTGATTGTACTTACCAAGAATGATGCATTAGCGGCAGTGACAGTGCCGTGTGGCTTGACGAAGGCTGGCTTCAGCTTGGCGAGCTGTTCAGGAGTGGACACGCGGATGCCGTTGTCCTTGTCCACCACGCCGTCCTTGCCATCAACTGTGGTAATAAATTGGTTACAGATTGTAATATTTCTTAATCTATACTAATACTAGCACTTTTCCCGCGACTTCGTCCGCGTGGGTTACGTACTTTCCTAATTCCCCCTTTTCACCCCCTTAAAGGTTAAATTTCCAAAAACCCCTTCTTAGTGCTCCCCTACATTATAATAGGAAGCCGTGTGCAAAATTTCACATTCCTAGCCCCAGTAGTTTCGGCTGTACGTTGATATGTCAGTCAGTCAGTTCTCCTTTTATATAATAAAAAATATAGATTATAAAGCTGAAGAATTTGTTTGGAACGCGCTAATCTCAGAACTACTGCATATTTCTACGAGAGACTATTTTTTTTTTTAAATAAGACCATCAAATGAGTCCTCCCGTCGTGGGTGGAGCGTGGTACTATAACGGAGGGGCCTCTAAAGAGAATGGGATCTTTAAAGACGTAAGTACAAGACTCTTCTACTTACGTCTTTACAGACCCCTTCTGAGGGCTGAGGACGATCATTTGAGGACTTTTATATAGAAAAAAAAAAATGCACTTATACCTTTAACAGGAATCAGATCAGTGAAGTATCCCTTCTGCTGAGCCTCAGCGGCCAGCTTGTGGGACCTCAGAGAGTATTCGTCCTGTTCCTGGCGAGAGGCCCCGAAGGCGGCGGCCAGACGGTCAGCACTGTGGCCCATGGTTTCTCCTGAGGAGAACTCTGCGACGGCTGGTAACTGGAGGAGGAGAAATAATTAAGATATTATCTTACAATGACATAAAAAGAAAAAAGGAATATCAAAAGATATTTTGTTATTATATACTAGGTTTCTAAAGTAATCTTCACTCCCAAAATGGGGTAAGATCCAAAAGATCTTGCCCCATTTTCTGTTTGGAAAAATATCAAAAGAATTCTCTCTCTATTGGAATGAATCGAAAGGGACTGTCAGACTTAACTGGCTAAAAACCACCCGTTCCTTCAGTTGCCTTTTGCGTTTCAGGATTGCGGTGCCCTTTTAAGGCAATACTGCGGCACTGGCAGACGCTTTGTCTTATGGGGGCCCCGTAAGTAACTTCACTAAGAAAGTGTTGATGCTATCATCCACGAAATTCGTCAAATTAATTAGTTTTTCCTATAAATCTGCAACACAGTACCTACGATATATTACCGTATTTTTCGCGACATACGGAGGACCGATAAATAATGATATTTTTTGTAGCTTCAACTCACCTCGGGCGCGAAGAAGTCAGGTCTGATGGTCGCGATGAGTGACAAGCGCTGCGCCGGAGTCTTGGCGCGGTTCAGACGCAGCAGCAGAGAGCGCATCTTGCGCGAGTGACGGATGGGCACGTCGGACATGAACTCGACGCCACCCGCCACGATCACGTCGTATGCGCCCGCGGCTATCATGCCCACGCCTGGGAATGGAGTTAGAATTTAGGCCAGCAATGGGATAAAATGGTTAAAAAATAGACAAGTACTTTCATAGCTTCGTATTTCCGCAGTGCATACTTTTACCGGGAGATCTTTGGCTATGGTAAGGGCTTGGTCAGATATGCACTCCCTAAGTGATGGTGTGCGCAGGCGTTGTTGCTGGCTAAGGCTGAGTGTCTTTTGATCGTATCGATTGCCGAAGCACATTTTTTGTTGGAGGGTCTGTACTCAAGTGAGTAGAGATGCGGTAGGGTATACAGTGACTTTATTGATGATTTTACATCAGCATTGCCCGGAGTAGTAGATTGATTAACATGGATAAGCCTTTTTCCCGGGATTTCATTTCAGTACTTACGGGATATTTAACAGATTTTTTTTTGAAATTTGAAATTAAGATGGCTTATACCCCAGATTAACACATGATTTCATTTTATCCTAAAAAAAAAAGTTTCTACAGGAATAACTCCATTTTTAAAATGCACGCGAGCGAAGCCGCGGGTAACAGTGAGTGCTATGTCTTCATCCTACATATTCTTAACAATTTAATCCCGTTATTCCAGAGGCATATCCATATTAATATATATGTTTCAGGTTATTGACCCCAAATCAATCTACCTACTCCGGGCTATGGTCATCAGTGCATCTATGAGCAGTGTTCTGTCATTTCTTTTCTGGGTAATTTCTGAGAAGAAGGCGTATGTCTGTACCTGTGGTGATGGCCTGGTTGGACGAGATACACGCCATGGTGACGGTATGCGAGGGCGTCTTGTCGCTGAACCCGGCGGCCAGCGCCGCCTCGCGGCCGATGTTGGAAGTCTTCACCTCCTGGATAACCGTGCCGTAAACGATGTAGTCGATCACATCCTTTGATATGCCGGTTTTTTGGAGGAGACCCCTAAAGAAACAAAAAAGTGAGATTAGATCTTGTACTGGATTTGTCATTGTATATTTGGCAAAGACATCAATGACCAAATGCTATGACGGCTTTTTTTTTTCTTTTAGCGTGGTAAAATCATCAAATGAGTCCTTCCACCCAGGGCAGGGCGGGAGGGACTGTTAGACTCGTACTGACTAAAATCCACAGTGTCCTTCAATAGCCCTTTACGTTCCGGGGTCACGGTAATTTGTACAGTCCTGCGACCATGTTATGACGGCTATGGGAAAATTACTTTGTTAGATGAAGTAAGAAAAATCAATGTCGTTAGTATAATTTTAAATGCATAATGTTTTTAGTTTCTAATTGTATTTAAGTTACTGTTACTTTAAAGTAATTTGTGCAAAAATATTAAGCTAAAATTTTTTGCAATTCCGCCTTAGTGATATTTTTGTTAAATAAATTGTAATGTATATTTTAACATGAAATAAGTATTCAATATTTTGTTTTTATAATTAAACTAGCGACCCGGCTCCGCACGGGTGCAATCACTACTATAGTTATGCATGTTATATACTAACATAGAAACCTTCCTCTTAAATCACTCTATCTATTAAAAAAAAATCGTTGCATAGTTTTAAAGATATAAGCACACATAGGGACAGACAAACAGAAGCTACTTTGTTTTATACTATGTAGTAATAACTTTTTAATAACATTGTAAACATAATCAAACTATGTCATATCACTCAAATATAATCAGTTGCACAAGTAGGAAACACTTAAGAAGTCGGACTTTGATCATTTAATTGAAGATACCACCTCTTTTAGTGAATTCATATCAGTTTATTGACTTGATTTTTTTAGGATATAGGTTACTTTATATCCTACTAGCTTCCGCCCGCGACTCCGTCCGCGCGGTCGGTCTTCGCGTAACTCTGACAATGACATCTTATAAATATTACGGCGCTGAATCCACTGCGGGTAATGCAACGTGTGTTCGCGGTTCTACAGAACAACGTCTATGAATAAAACTGAAAAATACGATTTTTTTTCTACGTATTTTTCCAGGATAAAAAGTATCCTATGTTATGCCCAGGATAATAAGGAATAATTATACCAAGTTTCATCGAAATCGAACCATTCGTTTTCACGTGATGCCTGCACAAACAGACAGACAGACAGACTGACAGACAGACAGACAAAAATTTTTTTAATCATATATTTGGGTTTGGTATCGATCCAGCAACACACCCCGCTATTTATTTTTTCAATATTTTCAATGTACAGAATTGACCCTTCTACAGATTTATTATATGTATAGATTAATCCATTTCTGAGGGATATACCTATACCAAAAAGTCAAAAGGTAGTAGGTGTTTTAAATACTAACATTAACTGTTATATTTTAATCACTTTTATGATTTCAGAAACATGATTAATAAAAAAAACAACTGTTTTATGTGAGTAGAAGAGAAGAATCACAGTACTAATTAAATAATAAATAGTTCACAACTATCACACAACGCCATTTAGTCCCAAGCTAAGCAGAGCTTGTGTTATGGGTACTAGACAACTGATAAACATACTTATATATTTGATCGTGCTCATCACACAAACATTTGTCCTGGGTAGGAATCGAACCCACAACCTCCAGCATAGCAGTCAGGGTCACTAACCACTAGACCAACAGGCTTGTCAATTAATAAAATTAAATTGCTAATTTGACCAATGTTTGCAGAATATAGCAGTTACTCTCAATAAACTAAGAAGATGAAGGTTGATAACTTAGCTTATATTGATGATTGTTAATAGATAAATTACAGAGAAGACTAAACTAAAAACTAAACTAGGTAAAATATTCAAGGGCAGCGTTATTTATAAACATTGATGATAGGTAATCCTTATCTCAGCAGAGTCTGCAATCATTTACTTTTCTAATAACATGCTTTTTGACCCCAACTAAGCAATCATATATTTAATTAGTTTTTTAAATTGTTAAATTGTTGGTTTAAAAATGTAGGGTTTTATATTTTTTTATTTATTCACTTTTATATTATACACTATAATATACACAATGAATTTTTAGTCGTTTTACAACGGCAGCCCAGTTCAAGTATCCAATGAATAGTAAACATTCATAACCACTTGCACGTCATGTGGTACTACAGTGCCAAAATATTTTTTAGGGTCTTACGTCATTGGTACTACAGTGCCAATATGAGGAATGTACGGATGTATGGAGTTCTGGTTCAACTACGGCTCTTTTCTACATTGTCTGTAGTTTTTAATACACAGAAATAATAAGAGATGGCACTGAAACCAACTCCAGTTCATTTTTCACTGATCTGTGATTGGTACAACAAATTGAAGTCAAGAGTATTTCGTGTGTGAGTGCGTGAAAGTGTCACCGTAATGATGTCGTTAGAACTTTTGTTTTATTTCATATTTCTAATAATGTAATATATTACATTTTTGTAGATAATGTACACGTTACAATGGTGTATAATTATCATATTCTTTTATTCTCCAAAGTTGATAAATTTACCAAAGAAGTTGTCGAGTGCCGTTTGTGTTACGATATACGGTTTTTGGTTTGTTTTAACTGTAGAAGTTATTTTGAAGAGAAATTATATCCTAATTTCATAAAAGTAAACTATCTAGAATAATTATTCATACGGAACAAAACAATCACGTTTATATTTTTAACAGATTCAACGAAATTAGTAAAAGGATACGCAGCGTTCAACTGCCTAGCACTGCAGTGACCAATTTATTTTATCTACTTCTCATGAATGTAATAAAAATATTTTGCTATCATCTTGAAGGAAATATAGTCTACTTTATTTACAATTATTTATAAGTGTTACCGACAGCATATTTTAATCACGAAAAATAAATTTGCCTGGAAATCAGTAAAAAATATTTACTTTTTAAGTTTAACATTTTTTTAATGGGTGGTCATGTAGATTTGGAGCATATATTTTTATTTCAGTTTATTCTGTATACTCTAACGCAAACAAAGGTATTTTTTATTTTGAAATTGCTTCAATACTTTTCGTTTGGAAAACGTTTTTATCAGGGAAGATCCGCGACATTTTAGAACCGCTGAAAATCGGTTGCGCCGTGACGTAAGTCCCACATGACAGCTCGCGAGCGCTGACGTGCGAGTGGATAATAAAAAAAATAGGGATTTATGAGATTTGAATAATTTAAAAATACATATATTATTCATTATTGTGATGCAAGGTGATGGCAATGATAAAAAAATTATTAATGAAAAAAAAAACCCACCTAGAGGTATTTTATGTCGGACACATTGAGTGGACCACCTTTGTATGAAGACTAAAAAGTCCCATGTATACTATAAAAAAGCGGTTACTTACTTGTATTTTTTTTACCATAATGTTTTCACAATAATTCCTTATGTGTATTTAAATATGTACTACCCAAATAAGTAAAATAACAAAAGATATCAGCAATACTTACAACAAGGAATGTCTGGCAAGTTCATGAGGCATCATCTTGGCATAATCCGTGAAGGAAACCAAAAAAGGTGTTCGTACTCCATCAACGAGGACCACATTTTTGCCAGTGCGGTCCGGCAGTGAACTCCTTTTCGCATGTAATGCTGCTCCTACACTGAGAGCTCGCCTAGCAGTGTCTAAAACCACAATTTCCGAAATTTAGTATAGTTATATACAAAAATGTCCTTGTAATCATCTCAGAGTAGTAACTGTATATATTTAGAGCATAGAATACCTTCCATTATGTACATAACAAGAACCTTGCACTCATAATTTGGCACGGATATGAACAAAATTAATTGCCAACAATGCCAATAAAAATTTCTTACAAAAGTCCAAAGTTTACATCCATATAAAAATATGGGAAAACGCAAAATGTTTAACAGATAAATATATTTTTCAGCTTTACAAATGGTTTAATAAATAAAATAATTCTATAGTTTTGGGAAATATAGTGGGAAAGTAGTTTAAAATTGAAGAAGAGCTACAAAACCTACCGAATTTAGCCGTGGAACCGACGTGGGAAACTTTTATTATAGATTTTGATATTTGAGATGCCATGGCTGCCGGAAAACTTAAACCGATTAACACTGGACACGACGGAGACTTCTAAAACAATTAATGTAAATTAAAAACTACAGAAAAATCTAATTTAAAACTTAAAATAAACTTAGAAGAAAGTTGGACTCTGACCTGTCAACCACAGAGTAAAAAACAGGGTTGCTGAGATCAAATTATAAATTCCATTGTTTTATTACAAAATCTTTCAAGGAGTTGGGAAAAATAATTGTTCACTTTAATTTTCATATTTCATTTAATATGAGATCATCATAAAAGTACGTTCATTACTAATTGATACAGTCTGTTTGGTACAAAATTTCACAGGTAACATGATAGAGCACTTGCAAGGGGAATAGTATGAGCGATACATTTACATTTACATTCCTTGGGAATTATGAGAAGTAACTGGCAACTTCGTCCCGACAGCTGTCAACGATGCGTTTCGTTCAATGTGTCTTTTTTTATTCTCTTGGCATTACAATTATTTTTTTCTATTTTTGTAAATTCAATTTAATAAATACTTTACTTTTAGATTCTCAACTAGCTTAAACATACTTGTTACACATTTTTATGAAGATTTTTTCTCATTTTAGTAGATTTAAATCCCTAGCAACGTTTTGTTTTTTCATGAACAAAAAAGGGCGGGTAGATGAAAAAATATATCAACTGCAGGATTCTCATTCTCATCATCTATTTCCTGTCTTTCCTAGCCTTCCGCTTTGTTTGCAGCCACGTGAAGTCCTAAAAATAATTTTTCCAAATTTATTTATTTTTACTTATTAGTTTTTAATTTATTTTTTGATGTTTGTTGTTATTTCAATGAAGAAGCTATAGAAACCGTAACGTAAGTTTATTTGTATTATTTTTTATTCAAGATCCCGTCATCTTTTCCGAGTCAAAAGAAATTACTGTTGGAATAGAACCTTCTCTAAAAATATGACTACGATTCGTTTACATCCTTCGTTTCAACTTTTAGATTGATTTTATTTTCAAGTACGCGCCAATTTCTTTGAAATTAATGTTTGTATGTCACACGTGTTTTACTAAAGATCAGACACCGCGAAAAGACAGTGAAACCAAATAAATGTTATACTAATATTGTCTCCGATTTTATACCAAATCAAATAAAGCGCTATGAGTCGCGCTTCGATTTCGACACGGAACAAATAATGCTATGGCGTACAGAGGGTCAAAAACGGCTACTCTAAACAATATTCCTAATGATTCACTTCGTGCATTTCCAGCAACATCATTGGCTATTCATTTACGAACTGAATCATTTGGAATATTGCTAGGCTGTTGGTTCAAATGTAAACGCATTTACGATACAGGGGAAGAAATTCCTAACGTGGAGCAATAGGGCAAAGTTTTGTTTAAAATAAAGTAACTTTTGTCGCCACAACGGTTGAAAGGTTTTCGACTTTTAAAGGGACCATTTGTAGACCAAAATCCGGGGCATAGCTATCGCTGTATCAGCCATATCAATAATACTGCCCCCCGAGTATTAAAGGCCCTCGAAGATTGGAATTTAAAAACAAATTAAAAAGCAGAAGTAATTCCAGTGTGGGAAAGAGACAGAGCTACACAAGTTGTCTAGCGCCACCTCGTTCTCACAGTGGCATTACTACCGCTCGAAGACGTTATGGTAAGCTTCCTGGCCCACCAAGACCTGAGAATGAGATCAGTTCTGACTTAGAATCCATGCGAGCAAAGTCACGAGCACAAGATGAACTCTTTCTTAGTATTTTCCATGACGTTTGTAAATATCCTGTTCTAAATTCAAATGAAAATATTTCTTCTCTTTCCCCCAGAATGAAATACCAAATCATATTATTAGTGGTACACCTCGCGTGGTGTATGGCACAGTTCAAGGACGAAATGCAAACATTCGAGGCGGAGTGTATGGGTGAAGACAAGTTTCCGTGTATGGGAGGAGGGTGTATATTACAGGAGCAGTACTGTGACGGGTTTGTGGACTGCGATGATGGAACCGATGAGAACTTTTGCCGTAAGTCGTCACAAGATACGAAATATTTTTATTTTATTTTTATTTATTTATTTATTTTCTCGCCACAATACACATTGAGTACATATTTTTAGGGAACAGTTGGATACAGTAAGTATATTGCGGGAGACTGGTGCCTAAACTAGGCTTTTGGCCTGTATTTCAGGACACCAGGTCAATACTTCTTCTACTACAATTACACTACACTAAACACCAGATTTTCTTAGCCAGGTCTGCATTTCTATGTATTTAGAGATAATTGAAGTATTGGGCGAGTTTTCAGCATGCTTTAAAAAGTTTTCACTTTTCCAAAATATCAAGCACTTTCGCAAAAATTCAGAGCTCTCGAGCAACTTTAAATATTGATCATTGTCTTTTCAAAAGAGATGGAGGAGCTCGAAGCTAACTTTAAACTAACTTTTGCCACAATAAAATCGCTGGCAAAGTTTTTAACTACCCGTTTCTTTCGGAACAGACGACAAGCCATTCGAGGAGTTCTGCAACGAGACTCATCAGTATACCTGCCAGGATACCAAGAGGTGTATCCCACGGACGTGGATCTGTAACAACGAGACGGATTGTTTGGACGGGAGCGATGAGGCCAACTGTACTGCGTTGCCTACCGCCAAGAATGTGAGTAATACGCCAGATGTTGGGTGTAGACCCTGTGCCCCGCAATCCTTAGGTGCCCCGAGTTCTTGATCTAACTAATTTCAGTGGGGTAAACCGAGGTTGCTATCTTTTGTTTCTTAGTTACTCTATATTTTCCTATGATTCTCTTGATTTTCTGCATTTAAAATAAATAGTAGCGTATGTTTATATATTTAATATTCAACGAAGAAGGCGGTATGCTAATGAGTTCGATTCAAATGACTTTATTTTACATTCTACATGGGCTTCTCCTAGTGCGTAAAACTCCAAAGGCCCCAATAAAGACGGCCCAGACTTACGTAATTGGTTTATGGAAGTCAGATAGGCAGACGGTCTGTAAAATACTGGTATTTAGCTGTATCCGGTGAGACAAGCCGAGCTGACCCAAACGTAGTCGGGAAAAGGTTCTAAATCTACCAACTCTTTTCCCAACCTTTTTTGGGGGTAGAAATTCATCAAATGACTTTCTCTCTCGCATTGGGTGAAGCGGCGGAAGTAGTGCCAAACTCTCGCTGATTAACTAAAACCCACACTGTTACTCTCCTTTCGACCTGCTATGTTATTCTCTATAAAAAATCTCATCGCTGGAATCTAAGATATGCTTTTGGACGAGGTTTTGGGATAGCCCAATTGTGCAGTGCGGGTGGTAAGAGCGCGCTACTGTCTCTATCAGTAGTTTCCTGAATAGTAAACTGTAGATCCAGCGTGGCGTGAGCGCTGCGGCCCACGCTGTCACAAGGCTGTGTTTATAGAGGATAAAGCTGCTGAGGAAGCAGTTCCAACTTACTTCTACCATATAAAGGTGTTCAAAATAATACTCGTTTGTTTGCCACCAGTCGACGTGCAACGGCTACACGTGTGGCGACGGCAAATGCATCTCTTACCTGTGGCTGTGCGACGGTGTGTACGACTGTGAGGACAAGAGTGACGAATACGGACAGGATCTGTGCCGTAAGTACTCTAACTATGCTTTACCAGGTTCGTACCAGAAGTGCTAACTTGGAGCCTTTCAGTAAGGTTGTTGTTTGTCTGTATATATAGATTCAAGCCATTTGATTGGTTGAAACTAGTTTTAAGTAATGCTTGAGTTGAGAGACGTTCGGTAATACGGGCCAAAGTTTTTCAAGTTTCAAGTTTAATCAATTCAAAAATAAAAGGATGGCGTATATCGAATATCAGAATTTGATCCTTATTAGCAACACTATCGAGTGGTGTAACAATACAAGATGTGATTTTTTTCCAAAATCAGCTGGTTCGATTATTGAATTTTCTAAAATCCAAGGATGTAGTTTTAGTTTTCCTCAAAATCGGTCACGAAACTCTTTTCAATATTTTTCGATATTCCTCATCGGTGGGATGGCTATATCCGAAATATAGCCATCCACGCCCAGTTGAAAAATTCACCTGTATATTTCTCTACTATAATAACATTATGTATTATGAAGCTGATGACTTTGTTTGCTTGTTTGTTTAAACGCGCTAATCTCAAGAACTACTGGTTCGAATTGAAAAATAAAATGTTTTATATCCTCCTATTGGTCGTTGCGTGGTGCCTATAGCATCACGCAACGACCAATACGAACCGAGCAGCGGGGATGAAACCACGGGGAAAGCATAATAATGAAATATTTTTGAAAATCGGTCTATCATTCGCAGAGGAAATTTTGGACCAACTTGAAAAATCTTTTTTTTGAAGTTGATTGAATATATCCACATCGGGATTTTATCTATTATCACTTATCTACTCCATCTGCAGGCCACGTCAACCTCCCTCACATGATCCTGGATGGCGCCTTCTGCCAGGAGATGCCCAGTCTGTCAGAACGCAACTACAAGTGCCTGGACTCCTCATACTGCCTGCCGAATAAATTGATGTGCAACGGTGTTCAGGACTGCCGCGATGGCAGCGATGAAGGGGCCTTTTGTAAGAATTGTGAGTGTTTTATCACGTGTTTATAATGCAGCAATGTAGTTGAGACACGGGCAGATTATGTAGGTAAGAAAATAGCGAAAATCGCAAACTGTTTTCGATATATTTACAGAACACCAATTCGCCATTTTTTTGCATATTTTATTTTTCACCGAGAACATTACTATACGTTTTCTACATGTTACAAATCGAAAGACGTCTACGTTCTAGATCAGCGATCGGCAACACGCTTACTGCGTTCCGTGATTGTTCCTTATTCTTCAAACAAAATTTCTTTCCGTTACTTAATATTTTCACTTTGTGGCCCTTACCTACCAAGAAGTTGCTCACCGCTCTTCTAGATCATAATTTCACAATCACATTGGCTGTTAATCAAGCCGTTGTTCCCAGCTGTCATTTCTAGATTTTTGACAGTCGTTTTTATTAGTCAGAAGCTCCAAATGTCTGACAACCAGTCTTACCATGGGGCATCGTATTACAAAGTTAATGGTTTGTGGAGGTCCGATAGGCAGTCGCTCCATATAAAATAGTGATATTCAAATGCATCTGGTACAACTGGAAGCAGACCCCAACTATATTAGTTGGGAAAAGGCTAGGCAGATGATGACAATTTCGGAAAAAACATCCCTGAAAATTGCTAACACTTGTGAATCAGACCACGCGTTTTAACGATGACTAGCAGTACTCCCCATTCCACAGGGCACACTATGTGCAGTAACTACAACTGCTCAGGCAACGGTACCACCTGCTCCCCCGAGCGGTACGGCCCCACCTGCATCTGCACCCCCTCCCCCGCCATGCGGCAGTACAACTACGTCACCAAGCAGTGCGATGACGTCAACGAGTGCCTGCTGCCCAGACCGCAGTGCTCCCACTCCTGTTTCAATGGAGATGGACACTTTACCTGCGGGTGTGATCCAGGGTACACTAGGGATGAGTTTGGGTACCTCTGTTATGCTAACGGTGAGTAACTTTTTTCCGTTTATTTTTTGTTAGCTATGATTTTAACGTTGGTGAAATCCATATTGTCGTCAAAATGGCCCCATTAAAATATTTATTTTCTCAATATTTGGTTGCTTAGGACTTCAACCCTGATGAAGCCCATGTGCTGTCGTCTAAATGCTATCAAAATAAGTACCTCATAATAGGACGAACGTAGGATAAAACTATTCTTTTTTCGTCTTATCTGGTTAAAATCCTGTCCTGGGACATGATCTTTGACCATGAGTCACCCACCAAATCGCCAAAGCCCATAAGGTGTTTTTTGTTATTGTGTTAAAATCATTGAATGAGTTCACCCACACAGGTGCGGAATGGGAGGGACTATCAGACTTGTCCTTTGATCCTTCAATAGATCTTAACATTCCAGGTTACCTATTAGACAGTCAGACAGGCCCATAGGGCGTGGCATAAATTTTATTTTCGCATTTAAAATTTTTTTATGGGTGGATATGGTAGACTTTCTGACTACCGATTTTGGAGTATAAGACTACGAGATCGAACCTCTGGATTTGTTTTAATCTTACATGCAGGCTAGTCTTGGAACAACAACACATGGTTGTTGTTAATAAGGTCGTTCATTTTTATATGGAAATGGGTATTCTTTCACAGCCGGTAAAATCTACCGATCCCTTCCCGGTGTAAGTAAAATGTCACTTCTGCATTACTGGGACTGTACACATCTTCCGATCCCTTATAGGTAATATGTTAAGTTAATTTCAGGACCAGAAGCGATGCTGTTCTTCAGTACACGCACCGACATCAGATACTTGAAGATCAGGTCGAAGCAGATGGTTACTGTTGCTACTGGCATCAAACAGGTCAGTATGGATATCTATTGTAATCCTTTTGTGTCTTATCAGTTTTTTGGTCTACCTCTTGAGGGGAACGGGTCAATCTCTAAATCACTTCTTTGCTGAGGTCTTTGTTTCCTGATAGCTAGACCTCAGGGTCGTCAAGTCAAGAGTTAATAGAACCTGCGGGGATCGTACCCACGGCACGCTGGGCGGCTATCGATCGCTGAGACACTGCGCACACCGTGCCGTCAATAAACTTCTAGGCAAGCGTACTTCACCGTCGACCACATCATTGCTTACCATGAGGCAAGATAGTGATCAAACGAGAACCTATCTATACATATAATAAATCTGTAGAAAGGTCAATTCTGTAATTGACCCTTCTACAGATTTATCATATTGTCATTGAAAATATTGAAAAAATAAATAGCGGGGGGTGTTGCTGGATCGATACCAAACCCAAATATATGATTAAAAAATTTTTGTCTGTCTGTCTGTTTGTGCAGGCATCACGTGAAAACTAACGGTTCGATTTCGATGAAACTTGGTATAATTATTCCTTATTATCCTGGGCATAACATAGAATACTTTTTATCCTGGAAAAATACGTAGAAAAAAAATATCTTATTTCTCAGTTTTATTCATAGACGTTGTTCTGTAGAACCGCGAACACCCGTTGCATTACCCGCAGTGGATTCAGCGCCGTAATATTTATAAGATGTCATTGTCAGAGTTACTCAAAATGGGGAAATAAACCATCCACGCGAAGGTCGGTCAACTATCTGCGCGGACGGAGTCGCGGGCGGAAGCTAGTCGTCAAAATAAAATCGTGCCGTCAGCACAATTTTTAAGTACAAGTGTTATGGTCTTCACAGGCGCATGGCGTTTCTTTCGACGGCACATACATATACTGGGTGGAGACAGCTCAGGGTCATCAGTCCATTTTCAAAGCACAACTCGATGACGTCAAGGATACCAAACAGGTGAACGATTTTATTTAGAACCGCTTTCTTTTGTGGTTATAAGCGATTTATTTGTTGTGAGCCTGAAATAAGTACCAAATGTCTTCGAAAGGAAAAAATCGTGAGAAAACCAGGACTTACACGGTCAATATAAATTCAAAACCACGCCAGAGGCCTGTGGGGTGCCTGCTGGGGTCGCGGGACTCACGAATTACCGTGACCCCGGTACGTAAAGCGCTATCGAAGGACACCGTGGATTTTAGTCAGTGCGAGTCTGACAGTCCCTCCCGCTCTGCCCTGGGTGGACTCATGTGATGATTTTATCACGTAAAAAAAAGGGTGCCTGTGGGGTAACCAGATTCGGCTTAATTAATTCTGACACCAGAGAGTGGCCAAAAAGGACCAGTGCCGAAAAAAGGGATATTCCAACGGTGTCCAGGCACAGGGTGCAGATCCTGAAGTGGCGCAGAAATGCCACAATCGGCAAGACCAGGGAGTAGTTAAAGAAGCTCGCACTAGACTCGAAAACTTCTCATGCTTGTAATCCGAGTTTTGTCCATAGGTGCTAGTCGGTCTCGGTCTAGAAGACCCAGGCGACATCGCAGTAGACTACCTGGGCGGGAACATCTACTTCAGCGACGCAGAAAGAGGCATAATCTCCGCGTGCCGGCAAGACGGCTCCATCTGTACCACCATCAATACGGACACTAAGCATCCCAGATTTGTTACTCTGGATGCCAGGAATGGGTAAGTTAATTGAGAACAACTTGATATCTTGACATATGCAGGGCTACACATTCATTTAGGTGACAAACGGGCAAACGGCCAACCTGAAGGAAAGCGGTCACCGCAGCTTCTGGACGCCTATCCTTCAGATGCTTTTTCATGCCCTTATTGAAGATTTCCATGCTTAGCTTATTGAGAAAAATAGAAAAGTTATTTATTCAAACGGGGTCGCGGGACTTACCCATTACCGTGACCTCGGTACGTAAATGGCTAGTGAAGGACACCGTGGATTTTAGTCAGTACAAGTCTGACAGTCCCTCCCGCCCTGCCTTGGGTGGGAGGACTCATTTGATGATTTTACCACGAGAAAAAAAAGGAGGCTATTATAATAAGCACTCTTTAACCGACTTCCAAAAAGGAGGAGGTTCTCTATTCGACTGTATGTATTTTTTTTTTTTATGTATGTTCACCGATTATTCGAAGACGCCTGAACCGATTTGAAAAATTCTTTTTTTGTTTGAAAGGGTATACTTCCAAGTTGGTCCCATAGAAATATTGTCATGATCTGATCACGAACTTCGGAGATATGGAACGGAACTCTTCAATAATAGACAGCAAATCTGTCGTGATTGCTGCAATCGCTTGGATGTTTATTGTTTACACAACATCAAACATAACATCACGCCTGTATGCTCTGAGGGGGTACGCAGATGTGTACAGTATACCCATATTTCGACAGTTTGGTATGTTAAGTTTCATTTTATTGGGGATAAGCCTATTACCATGAAAAATATTGTTAATAATAACAATGTAAAATAAATGCATAGCAAATATTTGTATAGGATATTACAACTAATAAAAATAATTGAGAAATAAAAAAAACTTTTTTGCAAAACATAAAACCGACTTTAAAAACACAAAAAAGTGGAAAAAATAACTTCAGAAGTAAGTCTTGTCAATTGTTGACCGATTTTCAAAATTATTTTTTCATTGGAAAGAGTGATGAGATTGAGTGACATGGTGACAATGGGAGCACCCATTGTCACCATGTCAGGATCTGATGATGGAATCTGGAAGGTAAAATTCCTTAACGGTTTAAAGTCAAAACCAAAGTCAGAATAATAACTCAAGTTATATAACGTAGTTCAACTTACTACGAACGTACCTACGATATTTACACTAATAAAAATAGAAAAAAAAAACAACCTACTGATCAGTGATGGGGTATCAAGACAGAGGGTTTTATAAATTACTAAATGTAACTAAAAGAAAATGACAAAGTTAACTTACTACATACGTACCTTTTTTTTTATCGTGGTAAAATCATCAAATGAGTCCTCCCACCCAGGGCAGGGCGGGAGGGACTGTCCGACTTGTACTGACTAAAATCCACGGTGTCCTTCACTAGCCCTTTACGTACCGGGGTCACGGTAATGGGCAAGTCCCGCGACTCCGGCAGGCTATGGCCCTCTACAGGCCCCGTCACTATGCTGACACTCCTTGAGGCACGCGTGGAACACAACGCGCCGTCGACCCGGGCATGGTCCATGGTCGGGCTGCGAGTCGCCCATTACTCGCCGCCCGCATGCCCGCGCCTACGGTGGCCGGAGATCGTCTTGCGACGTCCGACGCCGTAGGCGTCTACCACTGGGCTAGGGTGGAGGGAGGACGCTGTCCTCTCCCTCACGCGGCCCGCCTCCTCCTTCGCAAGCATGACTGCTTCGCAGAAGGAGGCGACCGCTTCCCACTCCGTCTCGCCCCGCAGCATGGCCTCGACCAATGCCGGGCGCGAGAGGTCTCCGCCTATCGCCGTCGTGAGGACACGGCGGTGCTCTGTCCAAGCGGGGCAGTCCTGCACCGTATGCTCCACCGTGTCCTTCGGACGATCCTCGCAGTGGTGACACCCAGGCGTTTCTTCCCTCCCTATCAGACACAGGAACCTCCCGAAACTTCCGTGTCCGGTGAGGACCTGCGTCATGCGGTAGGTCAGGACGCCGTGACGCCTATCTAGCCACTCCTCAAAGAGGGGTCTTACCGCCGCGATTGCGGCGTGCCCGAATACTTACGTACCTACGATAATTTATACAAAAAATGGAAAAATAAAAAAACTTTTTTACAAAAAAAAAAACCGACTACCAAAAATACAAACGCCCCACCTAAAACCACTAAAAAGAGAAAAATAAACTACTATTTATCTATTTCAGAAAACAAAAATGCACGTATTTTTCAAACGAATTAAATAAAAAACTTATTACCCACCAATTCTAAATCAACTTACAATATTATTTTATTTAACAAACAAGATATTATGTATTTACAAACAACCTATAATGCTTTATTTACAAAATTACAATGTGACCATTCTTGTCTAAACCTAATTAGCTATAAATGTAATTATAATATTTTTATAATGTTGTGTGCTAGTTTTTCTTGGCTCGGGACCTGAAAAAGGCTGGAAAATTCAAGTACTGCTGGACTTCTATGGGAAAAGTCTTGATCCGGAAAGATGACACGTCTAAAATTATCCACATACAACACGAAGCACAAGTTCAACAACTAATGCAAGAACAATGACTCACTATGGGTAGTTATATATCAAAACTATTTCTCTTTCTTAAAGTAGCTTACTTAAACCCTATGTCTAATTTGTTACATAAAATGTTAAATGTACACTATACAACAAAACACACACTGAAGTCTACACACAAACCCATACATGTCTACATACTTATACTGATCTACACACTACGTCGCCATATTCAAGTTAGGTATAGTTTACATAACTTGAAAAAAATAATTTTAAACATCTACTACATATTAGTATGCTCACTGAAATCTTCTCATAAGCCCACACATGTATGTACACCTTTATATCACAATTACAACTACCAACATTATAACACACACAAACTACAAGTGAATATTTGCAGGAATCATATGCACGCACAAAATATAAACATACCAACACACTCACACGCCAAATACAACCCTAGTTACAATAGTTCTAAACCAACATTAGTAGTGAACCTATATTATTCTGATTTTAAATGTACAACAGGTTACCCCCTGTTTTCTCTTAAACAAGACACTGAACTCATCCGTATTTTCATACATTTGCCAGAACCTGATCCGCTATTACTCATCCCATCTAAAAACACTGGTTGCAACCCCAAGAGTACTAACTTGAAATTTTTAAATGGATAATCTCGGTACGCTAAAGGAAATTGATCTGATTAAACCATCGGCCTCGACAAAGTGTAACATACAGGATCTAAAATTAAATACGGAAAGTTCTTCACACAATTTAATTATTTTAAATCAAAACATTAGAAGTATCTATAAAAATTTCGATGACTTACAACTCACTTTATCACAACTAAAATATGACGTAGATATTTTAATTCTCACAGAATGTTGGTTAAACCCCAAAAAAAACATACCACAATTAGTGAATTACACATCGTTTCATACAAAACACCATATTAACCAAAGTGACGGGGTAGTTGTATACATCAAAAATAAATTTACAGTAAAATCTCAAGAACTTAACCTTGTTAATGCCACCGGACTCGAGTTAAAAATATCGAACTACACCATACTAGGTATCTACCGTTCCCCATCATTTCCAAATGCAGGTAATTTTATAACTTCCCTTAACAGTCATCTTGATAATGTAACCCCTAGTAAAAATGTCCTGATCTTAGGTGACATTAATATTGACCTAATTATTTCTCCTAGTGAAACCAATTTGGAAAGAAATAATAGACTAACTTACCTCAATATGCTATCGACGCATGGACTTTTACCGTCTCACAACTTACCTACAAGGGGCGATGGATGCCTAGACCATGTCTTTCTGAGCCTTGATAAACAAAAAAAATACAGCTTTTACAGCAATTTTAAACACAACAGTAACAGACCACTGCATGGTTCTGTTATCTATCGCGAATAAATATTATCATTATATATCGAAAAGGCACAAAACAGTAGTTAACTATGAAAATGCTCGTAATAGTTTAATCAACATGGATACCTCCATCTTTAACAACTTCAAAGACCCCGATACTTACGCCTTTGCGCTGATTGAAATGGTAAAAACAGCTATTCTTTCCAACAGTAAGACTGTAACTATCACAAATAGTAAAAGATCTATTAAACCATGGATAACGGCTGGTGCCCTACGGTGTATTAGAGTAAGAAATGCTATCTATTTAAAACTTAAATCTGACCCCCATAATCAAATTCTTATGATAACATATAAACGATATCGGACTTTCTGTGGGAACCTAATAAGGAAGCTAAAAAATAAATTTAACCGAGATAAAATCAAAGAATCTATAAAAAACCCTCGGGCTCTGTGGTCTACTATTAATGACATCACAAATTATAAGCCACCTAGGAGCTCAAATGATGACCTACTAAAGTTAAAATCAAGCCCTCAAGACTCAGTTAACTATATTAATAACTATTTTAGTAACATAGGACAAACTCTAGCTCACAACATATCAAATAGCTTTGTATCCTCAATATCTTGTAACGTAGTCAACCCTTATCCGTCATCTTTTGTTTTATTAGACACCACTCAGGAGGAAGTTAAAAACATAATGATGTCTCTAGACTCGGGAAGTGCACCAGGTTGGGACGGAATTCCTACCTTTTTCCTAAAACAAGCCAAGGAGATCCTTGTCCCGCTGATCTGTGGCCTGGCCAACCTATGTTTTAGCACTGGAACCTTCCCCTACCTTCTCAAGCGCTCTGTGGTTACCCCTGTGTATAAGAGTGGAGATAGAGACGACGTCTGCAACTATCGGCCAATTTCTGTGCTGACCTCCATTTCTAAAATCATTGAGAGGCTCTTGAACGCTAGAATAATAAACTATCTAACGAAATTTAACTTATTATCTTCCTCTCAATATGGTTTTAGAAAGGGAATGTCGGCCCAGGACGCTACTGAAGAACTTGCAAGAATTGTAACGAAGGAAGTAGATAAGGGCAACAAATGCTTAGTGGCCTTTCTTGACCTAAAGAAAGCCTTTGATACCGTCTCTATCTCAAAACTTATACACATGTTGGAGAACTTGGGATTTAGAGGTTCTGCTCTCTCTCTTCTCAGCTGTTACCTTCAGAATAGGAAACAGGGGGTAAAAATTCAAAACCATGTTAGTGACGAGGAGAACGTAACGTTTGGCGTCCCGCAGGGCAGTGTTCTCGGCCCGACGCTCTTCTTAATTTATATTAATGAGCTCTGCAAACTCGATATCAACGGTGCGAAAATACTGTCCTACGCAGACGATACCGCCATAATCTTCTCTGCTAAGACTTGGAACAGAGTTAAACATGAGGCTGAGAGTGGACTGGCCCGAGTTAGCTACTGGCTAAAGGAGAACCTTCTTACACTAAACACACAAAAAACAAACTACATCTGTTTTACTAAATACATAAATTCTCAGCCTGGGCCTGACTTTGTCATTAGAATTCACTCCTGTCATGCTCCAACCCACTTAACTTGTAGTTGCCCTATAATTCAAAAAGTGGAATCCTTCAAGTATCTAGGTATTGTTGTGGATCAAAGATTAAGTTGGTATCCACACCTTGAAGTAACTATGGGGAGGGTAAGAAAACTCATATGGGTTTTTAAATCTCTGAGACATGTTATGAATACAGGCCTACTGAATAAAATATATATCGCACTAGCCCAATCTGTAATCATATATTGTATCTCGGTATGGGGTGGAGCGGCTAAGACATACTTTTTGGACCTAGAGAGGGCACAAAGATCCCTGATTAAGGTCATGCTCTGTAAGCCCTTCAGATTTTCTACAGAATTATTATACGCAAGCTCTAGGCTGCTCTCCGTTAGAAAACTGTATATACTACACATAGTACTAAGATATCACAAAACACTACCTTTTAACGCTGCCAAACTTAATAAAAGACGATGTGATATAGTAGCCCCTACATACTCGGCACGGTCAATTTTTGCTAATCGCCAAAATGTAACTCAAGCGCCACGCGTTTATAACAAACTAAATCGCATACTTAACATCTACCCTATGCAGCTGTACGATTGCAAGAGGACTTTGACTAATTGGCTCCTCACACTTAAGTATGATGACGTGGAAGACATTTTGGCTACATTAGGCTGAACTTTATTCGAACATAGTGTCATTAAACTAATTAGTTGGTATAACGGTATATATAAAATCAAATTTCACGCTTTTGCACACACACACTCACACATACACACTCACACACACCCACACACACAGACACACACGCGCGCGCACACACACATTCACTAAACATTCATTCACATACACTTAACCTCACGCATAAACACACACACACATGACTTGTACTTTTCTTGATTTTGGTTTCTTTTCTTTATATAAAGTATCTAACTAATATAATTAGCATAGCAATATAATTGTATATCGAGGAAGTGCGAGGTTTATCCCAACACAAGTATCCTCGGATTACTTTTTGGGAAGCCCCGGCAACTTAATTGTACAAATTGAGGTTAATAAATACATTTATTATTATTATTACATTTATTATTATTCTCTTTATTCATTTTTACACTTATTAATTACATTTTTAAATATTTTTACAAAAAAGCAACAAAAAACATTTAAAAATATAAAAAATAGCAGTCCTCCAGCACCGGGAACAAGGTCCGGGCTACCGGCGGTCAGGGCTCCTGAGAGAGGAACCTCCTAACAATACGCGCCGTGTCTAGGAGTACTGCCTTCTGAATCAAGCGCTTGACCCAGCTTCCCAGCGAGAGCCTCCTCAGGTGTTGGTCGAGGCTCTTGGCGATTAAGCCATTGGCAGACACGACTATCGGCACAACAACTGCTGTATTCACGTCCCACATGTCAACAACCTCGCGAGCCAGATCAAGATACTTGAATTGTTTATCTTTTTCTGCTTTCACGAGGTTCTCGTCATGCGGGACCGTTATATCAACAATTATTGCGCGACGCTCCGATCGATCTATCACCACAATGTCAGGTTTATTGGCAACAATAGTCCTGTCAGTGACGATAGGTCGATCCCAATACAACGAGATATTGCCATTTTCGAGAACTGGGTCGGGCGCATACTTATAGTACGGCACTTCCGATTCCACAAGGTTGTACTTCAAAGCAAGTTGCTGGTGGATAATCTTGGCAACGAGGTTGTGTCTATGCAAATATTCGCCGTTAGCTAGACGAGAACACCCAGAAATAATGTGTCGGATTGATTCTCCCGGACGGTGGCATGCCCGACATATGTCAACCGTACCATCCTTCACAATGTATTTCCGGTAGTTATTCGTCATCATAACTTCGTCCATTATTGCACAGACAAAACCTTCGGTTTCCCCAAACAGGTCACCGAAACGCAGCCAGGATACGGACGCTAAAAAGTCTACATCGGGTCCATGTAGTGCCCGGTAAAAGCGTCCGTGAAGCTCCTTGCTCTGCCATACCTCCTTACGATCATTAGTGTCTAGTACTCTAGGTTTGCGCCAGTTCTCGTTAGCCAAGGAGAGCGGAGTAAGACCCTTGTCCACTGTGACCACATCTCGGTGCATTCCCACGTCGGTTTCTCGAAAATATTCCCTGAGACTGCATACCTCACGGTTGTGCAGAGTCTTAGCATTTAAGAAGCCACGACCCCCGCACTTCCGCGGGATATACAGTCTCATCACCGACGACCGTGGGTGATGCATCCGATTTGCAGTCAGCAGTGAACGGACTCTCCTATCCAGGGCGTCAAGTTCCGTCTGAGTCCATTTAAGTATGCCGAAAGAATACATCAATACCGGCATGACCCAACCGTTGAAAGCGCGCACCTTATTGCCACCTGACAAAAGACTGTTAAGCACTTTATTCAGGCGACCAAAGAAGCGCTCCTTCAACGATTGCTTCATGTCAGCATTATTGATGCCTAATGCTTCCGACATACCCAAATACTTGTAGGTCTCTGTTGAAGAGAGGGATCTAAGGTGTATGGAATCCGAAAGTTGAGTTCCCTCTGATTCCATAATCTCCCCTCGCTTCACATGCATGACTGCACATTTGTCCACACCAAATTCCATCCTGATGGCGCTACTGAAAGTTTCTGTTACCTTCAGTAGCTTCATCAGTTGCAAGTTGTTGGGGGCAAAGAGTTTCAGATCATCCATGTAAAGAAGGTGAGATATGACCTGACCACCTCTCTTCAACCGATATCCTAGCCCCGAACCTTCCAGTAATGTGCTGAGCGGGTTCAAGGCCAGACAAAACCACAAAGGACTCAGACTATCACCCTGGAATATGCCGCGCTCAATCCTTATCGGTTCGCTGCTCCCTCGAATCTGTCGACATCCTGGATAGCGAAGAACTGTTCTCCAGGACCCCATACACGACAACAGGAAGGTACGTAGAGTTATATCAACTTTATACAACTCCAGCACCCTCATGAGCCATGTATGGGGTACCGAATCATAAGCCTTCTTATAATCTATCCAACATGCGGACAGATCTTTTCGGGAGCGACGAACCTGTTGGCTAATGGCCATATCGATGAGGAGGAGCTCCTTAGTACCGCGGGACCCGTTCCTACATCCATTCTGAGAGGCAGACATGATGGAATTGGTCACAATATGTTGATTGATTTTAGCTCTCAAAATGGATGTAAGAACTTTATAGACCGTTGGTAGACAAGTAATCGGTCTATAATTTTTGGGTTCCGCAGTACTACCCGATTTATGGAGCAGGTGGGTCACTCCTGTTGTCAAGAATTGGGGCAGCGACCCTGACTCTAAGGCTAATTGGAACTGGGACGCTAAGCGAGCGTGTGATCTTTTGAGCCATTTTATCCAGAAGTTGTGCAGCCCATCCGGTCCTGGAGATTTCCAGTTCGGCAACAGATGGACTGCACAAGCTACATCTTGGGGACTGATGGTGATAGCCCCCATTTCTGGAATGTGATCACACGCTCGCTCAACATCCCGGATCCAATTGCCCTCAGTGTGACTGACAGGCACCGACCAGATGCTGCGCCAGAATGAACTCATGGCGTCATCATCCGGCAGAGGCATGTCAGCCACACCTTGATCCGGTCGCTCCCAAGCCCTGTAGACCCACCTTTCATCGCTTTGGAATGTGCGATTCAAAGTGTATCGCTCCACTCGTCGCTTGTACCGACGAATACGGTTTGCCCATGCACAAATCTTCTGCTTCAGGAAGTCGATACGTTCTGTGACGCGGGTCAAATAATCACGAGGATCGGTATCAATACCCGTGAACGCCCGCCTCACAAAACGCATCACTCTAGGGCGAGTATTACCCTCCCTGAAGCAGAGCAATTTGCCGATGAGTACTCTAGCCTCACCGATACGCCGTTCAATTCTACACTGCCAAGCTGGAGTTGCTGGTTTTGGTCGTGAAGCTCTGTCGCTATCTGGGAATTTGACGTGAGCTACACGACATGCCGCTACAGCTGCACAGTACAAGATTGAGTGGGTATCGGTAAGATCTTTACTGCTGTCAAAAAAATTTGACAGCTCGGAGTCCAGAGCACACACAAGCGCCTTGTTTTTATTATGCATAGGCAAACGAGGTAAACGTGGTCTAAGTTCCGGCGGTGCGGAGCGGTACTCCCGGAAGGCACTCTCCAAAGCGCTCCTCAATTGTGCGTTGCATTGGGTACTCACGGATATAACTTCGCTATGATCCTCTTCACAATCGCGATCGGATCGCGGTGGCACACACGATGAACTTTGTTGTTGCGTCGCGATCAGTGGTGAAGGTGGAATAACTCGGTTACTCCGTGATTCGAAGCGTAGTCGATCAAGTACGGTCTCATCCAGCATACAGTTACGCTGAATGACCCGCACCTGATCCGAAAGTCGTTGCGCCGACACGCTGACATCTGGCTCAAGCACCTGAAACAGAGAGAGCATCCGACCACGGTACGCAGTACAGTTACTTCCCCCCTCAGTAGCCCCATAATATGCGCGCATGACGTTTTCATTCATGGACTGGGTCCATCGCATGCGCGACACATTTCCACCGGCAGCGGGGACCCTGTTCGGGGCCTGTTGGCCTCGAGATCCCAAGCCCGCTGGTGGCCGTCCTCTGCCTCGTCGTCGTGGTGGTGGCGGAGACGACGGCGGGGAGAAAAACTCGTCGCTAGAGCTCGACGCAACTGCAGCTACCGGTGACACGGCGTCCACGGGTGAGGCGCGTCCCGGCGGCTGCGAGGCGGAGCTCAGCGACGAGCCCGGAGATGGTAGGTGTGCTTGTAGTCTTTGTGTCCTGCTTCTAGTCAGCATTCAGAACCGTAATTTTTGACATTTCATGTTCTTATTTCTGTTTGTTCTTTCGTGTGATATATTTTTAGTTTTAACTTTATTTTTGGTGTTGATTGTTGTTAACAACATATTTATTGACCAGTTATGTGCGTTTTAAACAATTATTTTCTTGGAAAAATAGGAATATATAAAAATTTACGTCTTTCAGCTTGACAGTCGGACCACAGATATTATTATTATAATATCTTGTTTGTTAAATAAAATAATATTGTAAGTTGATTTAGAATTGGTGGGTAATAAGTTTTTTATTTAATTCGTTTGAAAAATACGTGCATTTTTGTTTTCTGAAATAGATAAATAGTAGTTTATTTTTCTCTTTTTAGTGGTTTTAGGTGGGGCGTTTGTATTTTTGGTAGTCGGTTTTTTTTTTTAACATCAATATTTACTACAGACTGTCTTCAGGAACTGTCGTCCTCCGCCAGTTCTTAGTGTTATAGCTGAAAAGTTTTAAGGAAGTGGCGGAATAAATTCTCCAGAAAACTAAATTTTGCAGTAGTCATCCTTTGTCCCCGGGGTCGCGGGACTCAGGAATTACCGTGACCCCGGTACGTGAAGGGCTATTGAAGGACACCGTGGATTTTAGTCTATCAAATCTGACAGTCCCTCCCGCCCTGCCCTGGGTGGGAGGACTTATTTGATGATTTTACCACGATAAAAAAAAAGTCATCCTTTATCTAGATAATTATTATGATTCATGTATGACCTATTTTGTATCATCACCATCATAACCCGGAAGACGTCCACTGCTGAATAAGGCCCTCCCCCTTAGACTACCACGTCGAACGCGATCAGCCATTTATATCCATCGGCGACTGTCATTATAATGTTCGGTTCGTGGTTGCCACTTAAGATAATTTCATTCTTGTTGGTTACCAGTTTTTCAAACAAAGTGCCCTGCCTCTTTAAATGGCAAATTTTAAGAGCTATGCAAGCGGTTGGTTTTTATATAACTCTCATTAAATCAACTTTTCCAAAGTGTCTGTTGTAACTTCAGTCGGGGGTCGTCGTTGTTCTCAACACGAATTCTGTCTTGTTATATCTAAATCTGATTCGAAGGTAACATAAATAAGTTGGTATCAATTCAACAATTTCCTACCACCTCCACAGTAAAATGTACTGGTCGGACTGGCACGGTCGCGCGGTCATAATGTCTTCGCGGATGGACGGCAGCGGGCCGGACGTGCTGGTAGACCACATGGACGTGTTCGCGACGGGGCTGGCCATCGACGCTCCCAATGGACGGCTCTACTTCGTCGACAGGACCGTCAAAGTCGTCATGATTGAAGGGAAACATGTTTATGTGAGTGCTAGCAGTTTCATTTTGCAATTTTTTCATATTATAACTTTATGGTTTCTGCTGTGTAGATGGCACAGATAATAAATAGTCCTCCTGACCGATTTTGGCCACGGCGGCTATCTGTGCGGACAATAGTGCACAAGTGTGTGCGCAGGCACAAGTGCACTCTCTGTTTCTTAACTCCCTTAGTCCTCCGAGACTGCAATCCGACAAGACCGGAACACTTTAGAACCCAGAACCCCGCACTCAGCAGTCGCGCTTGTAATTCAAAGACCAACGCATCAGTTAGTTAGTTAGTCGCACAGATACTGTATCAAAAGAAATTCATCAGCAAGATTAGACCAAAGGAAAGTAATGAGTAATTGAGGGGCAAGAGTGGGCTTCCTTATTACAGTACCTACGTGGTGATAACAGCGTTTTATCTCAAAACAATGAAGCTTGAATCAGTGCAGTTGGTAGGGGTAGTAGTGGAGCTATAACAGCTCCACGCTCCACATGAAGGAGTATGAGACTGAAGTGAACAGATCTGACCATTTTATATCATCAAAAAAAGGACGACATTTGGAAATCATAAGAATCTACATCACCATTTTTTAAACTTTCTCTGTTTTAAGCCCATTGACCATTTACCAAGTCAAAAACATTAACGTACTTTTTCTCTCTCAGTGTTACCAACGACATGTGGTCCTCAGAACTTTCTAGCATCACCTATAACTCTTCTACCCAACAGTCTCTCTTCGAAGAGCCGTTCCACCACCCGTACTCCATCTCAGTGTTCGAGAACACCGTGTTCTGGAGCGACTGGATCTCCAACAGCATCCAGACCACGGACAAGCTTCACGGCAGCGCGCAGAAGAGGAACGTTATACTTACGCTTGATATTCCTGTGTTTGGTGAGTGCGTAATTGATACATCGCTGCCATAGGGAGTAAATTGGTTTCTATGGTAAAAGATCTGGATTGGATTTTAGGGAGGAACACCATCATCTGGATAACGAGGACTTGATTGGTTAAAATCACCCTGTTCCCTTTTTTTTCGTTGTAAAATCATCAAATGAGTCCTCACGCCCAGACTTGTACTGACTAAAATCCACCGTGTTCCTTCAATAGCCCTTTACGTTCCAGGGTCAGGGTTACCTGTTAAGACAATCCCGCGACTCCTGCTTCCTTTAGTCACCTTCAGTTGCCTTTTGCAACTGTCCACAGTCTTGTGACCTCGGCAGGCATTTGGCCCAATTTAGATCCCTGAAATATCAGATTTGATTTCTAATACTGGGGCCTTGAAAGAAAATGCCGGTTATTATCTCGATAATTAAGGTATAATAGCGGCATTAATAATTAACAGCATTTCCTATTAGCGAGGCCCCCGTATAATTATTACCAGCTTTCTTCATTTCTTTCCAAGAACTTTAATGCCTCTATTATATACTAACCTAAAATTATTGATCGATTGTCTTTTGTATCGAAGGCATGCACATGTACCACCCAGTGCTGATGAACGCGACCATCAACCCGTGCAGCAACAACAACTGCTCTCACCTGTGCCTCGTCAGCTCCAACGTCACCCACGTCTGTGCCTGTCCCGACGGGATGGACATACACAACAACGTGTGTCATCGTAAGTACAACTTTGTAATTATTACCAATCCTATCTTTTTTTATTATCGTGGTTAAATCATCAAATGAGTCCTCCCACCCTACTGTCAGACTTTTACTGACTAAAATCCACGGTGTCCTTCAATAGCCCTTTACGTACTGGGGTCACGGTAATTCGTTACTCCCGCGACCACCAATCCTGTCTTGGAAAAAAGATATATTCTTTAGTGTTAATCCTCATGTCTCATTTACTGTTTAAAATTATAATTTTTTGATTAATTCAATTAAAACTTGAAAATAATTTATTTCAGATTCTCCCATATTACAAATAGATTAAACGAAATAAATAGAGATCAAAAATAAATAAAAGGCTAAAAAAAAACAATAAATCTTTCATTAAATTCATTCATTTTTGCTTAGGTCTTGCATTTTAATTTTAACAATCTGCATGTTTCTCTCTCGTTCTTTCGGATAAAAGAAAAATACAATGTTTTTTTTTCCTTGGAAAGTAAAGCAACCTTTTCCGAGGTCTATCTATGGCAAATATATTATCTCGAAGTCGAAGGCGTGTTGCTTATTACCAAGGTGAGAATGGCCTCACTCTGTAAAATGATCAGTACGAAGGTCTACAATAAAACAATTTGATTATGATTGAGAAACTATTTGATGCCTTTGCCAATTCTCTTCTCTTCAAACTCTCAGATTCTATTTATTTAATTTCGTCACACAATCGCCAGATGTGGGCGACTACCGCGCCAAGTACCTGGTGGTGGGCGGCGGCCAGCTGTTCACGAAGCTCCAGTACGACGCGCTCGGCAACCCGGAGTGCCACGCCACGCACTTCGACATCGGACGGGTGCAGGCCATGGCTTATGATCACTTCAGAGGTAATTCCTGTTCTACTATCTTTTGCTGGTTAGATGTTCACATTGCTCAACTAACGGTTAACTAGACTTGAGATTATTTACTGATATCGGTGATGATGAAGGCATCCTGGTCTAAATCTAAACAATCAAAATCTTCAATTCAGTCATCTATTTTGAGCATTAAAATTGCTCAAATCAGGCGACAGATCAACCAAGAGATTATACTGGGTCCGGGTGTGTCCATTGTGGAGGTCTGTGGGCTGTGTCCATTATGGTCAACATACGAGTACGTACAATTTAGAAGCCCTCGCACTTACCAAATGTTTTGTTTTTCCTATTTTTCTTTGAATTGTATTTTCATGACTTTATCACTCTGTTTAATTTCAGATGCGTTATTCATATTTGATGGTCAGAGGAAGACCATAAACTACATCAACATGACGGACTTCTCTCTGGGGATCACTCACGTGCTGGTCTACAACGGCTTGGAGAATGTCGTCGACATGGATTACGGTAAGGAACTTACTGCTGGTAGTTACCGTATGTTTAGTAAACAAAGGGATACTTAATGTGGTATTCTGTGTGTCCTGTTTGCATTTTATAGGAACTGATGAAAGATTAAGGTGTAAAGCCTTTCGCCAAATTCTGCGGTGATTCAAGAAGAAGAGTTAATGCTAGAAATCTGAGAAAGTGGGTCAAAAAATTTACAAAGCAGGTCTTTGCCTTATGGTTCGTAGATTGGATGGTGTCAAATGCGCTTGTCGACTGAATTGGATTTCCAAGTTGGACAAAGAGTTGATTGAAGATTTAGGAATCTGGATTTTAGCCCAGTTAATGGCAATTTGACATTATGAGAGCAGTGGTGGTCTAATGGTAACGGTCCAGACTTACGAGTTTGGAGGTCGTGGGTTTGAACCTAGTCATTACTGTGTTTGGTAAAATTACTAAAACCGTCAGCACCAGCAGTGATAGCCGAGTGGTACGACCGTTAGACTGCCAAGTCAAAGGTTGCAGGTTCGAACCCCGGCACGCACCAATGTCTTTTAGAATTCATGTGCGTATTATAAATTAATTATCACTTGCTAAAAACGGTGAAGGAAAACATCGTGAGGAAACCAGCACACCTGAGAGATTTTTCAACGGTGTGTGAAGCCATGTCAGAGGCCTACGGGCGGTTTAAACTCTGACACCAGGTTGTTCATCAACCATACGATAAGAAGAAGAAGACTAAAACCGTGAAAAAAACACCATGAGAAAACCGGCTTGTCTTAGAACTTAGAGAACTTTTTTTTAGCGTCGTAAAATCATCAAATAGGACTTATTTGATGATTTTACGACGCTAAAAAAAAGTTCTGTTCCCACTCAGGGCAGAGTGGAAGGGACTGTCAGACTTGTACTGATTAAAATCCATGGTGTCTTTCAATAGCCCTTTACGTTCCAGGGTCAGGGTAATTCGTTAGTTCCGTGACCCCGGCAGGCTTTAGCCCTCTAGAGAGCCCCGACATTGTGCTGACACTCTTTGAGGCGCGCGTGGAACACAACGCGCTATCGATCCGGGAGAACTTCTTAGATTTACGAGGTTGTAGGTTCGAACCCAGCCAGGTGTATTGCTTTGTGAAATCTACCAACCCGCACTGGACCCGTGTGGAGTATTACAGCCCACTCCCTCTCACTGAGAGGAGGCGTATTTTACCAGCAGTTAAACATAACATTGCTAAGTTATTTATGCTAATAATGCTCCCGGAATATGAGCAAGATTCCTAATGATTCACTTCGTACATTGTCAGCACGTCATTAGCTAACCACGAAGTGAATTATTTGGAATATTGCTAAGTGGCAGTTTTGCGTACGCAAATTACGCGCATATGACGTGGAGATGCGGATACTAGCCCCATATACAATATAAGTGGCAGTTTTATACCCTAAGGCCTCTGCCCAGCAGCTAAGATAAGTTTTACCAAAAACATCCCGTTGTGTCTCGTAGACTACGCGACAGACAACCTGTACGTCCTGGACGCGGGTCGTCGGCTGGTGGAGGTGGTGTCCCTCAGGAGTCAGAAGCGCGCCGTGCTGCACAGGTTCCAGTACCAGGAGGTGCCCATCAGCTTGTGTGTGCTGCCGGATTATGGGTATGTCTTTTATAATTATTTATTTGATGTTGCAAGGTGATATTTATTTAATTAATATAGGTGATTTACACTGGTCGATTTTCAATGTCTCGGATTTTTATGCACAGACAGGTCTCAGCAAGAATTTCTAAAAATTAGTGATCCCATCCTCTTTGATTAAAGCTATCCTGTCCACTTTTGCGATAGGAAATAATTATGTTACACATCAAAAACGTTGACTCTAGGTGCACCTGGGACCGCGACCGGGACGATTTGTCCCTTAACCCGGAATTTCTCCTGTTTTGTAGGAGCAGATTTTGGTTAATTTCATATTTGCGCATTGGTTATTGTTTTTCCTTTAATCTATGGTATTATAATGGGGATACTGGGAATCCCTGGATCAACGATAGGAAAACACATTAGCCTTTTGTTTTGGTTAAGTGTCCTTTTACATCTTTAGACCTTATTTTTAGTATCGTTACAAATAATTTACAAATATCCAGGCGCATGATGGTAGCCGTGGTAGAGAGTGAGATGCACAACTACATACACATCGACAGCATCGGACTCGACGGCGAGGATCGTAAGCACGTCATCATGAACAACTTGAGAGGTATGCCAATCTATTAGTAAAGATGAACTCATCACCTGCCTATAGGCCCCGCCAGATAAGTCTGAAATAACGGTCATTGAACCAAATCGTTCGAATTACAAAATACCATTCGTTCGAATTTCAAAATGAAATGTAAGGTCAAGGTTTTGATCGGGTTACGACACTTTCTTTAATTTTTTTCTTATCGTTTTGAAATATTGGAATACATTGGTACCACGCGGGGGTCAACGAATTTTATTCCAGACTTATCTGGCGCCTGCTGGGGTCGCGAGACCAAGGGATTACCGTGACCCTAGTACGTAAAGGGCTATTGAAGGACACCGTGGATTTTAGTCAGTACAAGTCTGACAGTCCCTCCCGCCCTGCCCTGGGTGGGAGGACTCATTTGATGATTTTACCACGATAAAAAAAAAGACTTATCTGGCGGAGACTTTCTTCACCGCTACTAGTACTGCGAACCGCTGTACTATCCGCTCGAAGAAAACCACACGCATTTTCGCTATGGGCAACATATCGTGGCGTGTTTCAAACATCTCTATACATTTTTATCTTACCGTTTACCGCCCGGCCTAAGCCAAGGCTCAAAGCGGCAAGGTCGTGAACGAGCCGTTACGAACAAAGCGTTTAACCACAATACTTTTATTGTAAGCACAGCTAAGGAGTGGAATTCCCTGCTGGGGTCTGTATTTCCCGACAGCTGTAACCTTGGGGTCTTCAAGTCAAGAGTGAATAGGTTACTTCTAGGCAAGCGTGCTTTACCGTCTACCACAGTCATCTTCGCTTACCATCAGGCGAGAAAGTGGGCAAACGCGAACCTATTATTAAATCATCTGCCTAGCCTTATCCTAACTTTTGGGATCGGTTGCCATCCGAACCAGATGCAGCTGAATATCAGTATTTTGCATGAAGGCATGGAGCGACTGCTTATCAGGCCTCTACAACCTCTTCAACTGGGTAATACCTCATGGTAAGACTGGTTGTCAGATTTTTAAAGCTTCTGACAAATAGTAACAAATGTCAAAGATCTAAAGATCTACAATAGACAGCCAAGACCAACGGCTTTACGTGCTTTCCGAGGCACGGAGGAAACTCGCTATGATAGATGGTCACCTATCCGCAGACCAACCTCGGCAAGCGCGACTTAACCCGGAAGATCGCGGTCTATGCGGCTTTAATTATTTAATCTATAATTAAATAAATAACAATTTACCCAGGTCCCCACGTTCGACTACGCTACGTCCAGCACTTGGACCAGGTGTTCGTATCAGACGAGAGCAACGGCATCATCGACTACATCCATCCTGAAGGTAAGACCTGACATTTTATGGGTAACTTCTTCCATCACAGTCATATTTTTAATTGTTAGGAGCTGACAGCTCGGATCGATGCAGCCAGTTCATGTCCCTTTGTAATGTGGACCATTTTCATTGTAGTGAAAGTTTCTTTAGGCGCGCTGAGCACTGCATTTTGTATGTTTTTAACCGGGTTCAAAAAAAGGAGCAGGTTATCAATTCGACAGTATTTTTTATTTTTTTATCTTTGTTACCGCATAATGAGCCGACTGGGTGAACCGATTTTCATGATTCTTTTTTTGTTTGAAAGCTGGTGCTTCCCGCGTGCTTCACTTTTTATTTTTATTTTAACTTTTTATTTAGCCTACAAAATAACTTTTATTTCTGAAGTAGATGGCTTTGTTTTTTTTTGCCACCGACTTCCGAAATAAAAGTTATTTTGTAGGTTATTTTACCATTTTTTGTGGTTCTTTTTGAAGGCCGTAACATTTTTTTTGAAAAAGTTTTTTTAATGTTTACGGCGCGGCGCGGCGTGACTCATTCCGCGCGGCTTACTCGGCCAGCAATTGCCATTCTGTATCTTCCAGAAGATTTCAATATGCCTCTTCTTTTCCTACTATGACAGTACACCACTAACACCTCAAAAATATCCTCGTGACTACAAACCTCATGTAATTGACCAGGTACCGGTCGAGAGAACTACCGTGAATTATCAACGACAGTGACGAGCCTGGCCATAGCAGACAACTACGTGTTCTGGACCGACAGACGCACCCCGCGCCTCTTCTGGTCTGACCTCCACCAGACATCGCACAAGATACGCAGGATTGATCTCGGTAAGATGTGGAAGTTGAAAGATACAAATGCTTACATATCTTTTCACCAATTTCAACTAGTTCTACATTTAGGCTTCTGAAAGATGGAGTGAAATATCATTCATGCCGTCAGTCTGTTATTCTGTCACAGCCAATTTGCTGGGAATCTATTGGATCAAAGTTGAACTTTGCAGTAAATTGGTTAATAAAAGAATTTTGAAAATAATAAGGGTAACTTTTATAAAATCATTCCAAAAGTCTCGAGAAATTACAAATTCTATTTTTTTCAGCCCTCTTCCCAAACAACACACAGCTTCTGATACAAGCGACTTCCCACCTCCCCGATGCCAAAGACCCTCTTATGAACCACCCCTGTCTGAAAAACCCATGTTCCGACGTCTGCGTCCAAGAACCCCACGGGACCCCTCTTGAAAACCCCGTCCACTTCCAAATGGGGTACAAGTGTTTGTGTCCCCCTGGACAGTGGGTGAAGGACGGGAAATGCACCAAGTTGGCCGTCTGCGGTGGACATGAAATGCTTTGTCATAAGAGCAATATTTGCGTGGCAAAATCTAGCAGTTGTGACGGTAAGGTAGACTGTCCGAAGGCTGAAGATGAAGAAGGCTGTTTGGGTAAGTTCACATTTCTTTCAATTTGTCTATTGAGTAGAAAAACAATCCCCATTCTACATAGTCTAAAAGTGCAGCGGTGCGCTACGGCGTAGTGTGCTAATGCTACGACGTAGTTTGCTGATGCTACGGCGTAGCGCGTTATAGCTACGGCGTAGCATGTTCATGCTATGGCGTAGCGTGTTCGTACCACATCTAATCATGTGTTTCTTGATCTTAGTCTGTGTCGTAGGGAATACGTGCTAATAATGATCAAAGCGTTTCTTGACAGTATGATATAGACTTAGTTTACATCGTTACTTGGTAAGGCATAGCTTGGCCTGTGCTACGGCGTAGCTCAATATACCTACGCCGTAGCAGTAAACTGCGGTACGGCTTGGTTTCCATACAGTGTAAGTGCTTCGGTGCAGAATATATTGTTCATGTGATCTATGATACTAGCTCATTCAGTTTAGCTTGATCTATGCTACAGCGTAGCATAAACTGAAACGGCGTAACTTGCACTCTGGTGCTTTTCAGACATTGATATTTCATGGTAATTATGTCTCTCATTGAAAATAATGATATTCAAATAGTATATTTTTACTATTGGCCTTCAATTTACACAAACAGTTATAAAAATATTAAGGTTCAAAAAATTTCGCGACCAGAGCAATCATAATTGGTGCCAGAACGATCATAAATGGTGAAAGCAGTGAAACAAAAAAAAAAAATATTGATAAAATATTATTTATTTAGTCGTTTTCAGTAATATTCAGTGTACGAATAACGAGATTGATGTAAGAGAAATGTATTATTTTAGAAAAATATCGTTATAGTTTCAAACTATTACGATATTTTTACCCAAAGAAACCCAGGAAAGGTCATAAATTAAAGGTTATATGCATAGTTCTTCGTTTGTCATTGTTACAGTCCGTTATAACGTACAATTAATGCAAAATATCATTGCTCTGATCTTTTTGGACAGAGCTATCACAGCCATAGTGATCAGAAAAGTCATGCCTCTGGAGATCGACCCTGCTACGAAGTCGCTTGGAGTGTGCTACGAAGTCGCTTGGAGTGTGCTACGGCGTAGCTTGATCTGTACTATCGCGTAGCTTAATCTGTACTACGGAGTAGCTTAAACAGTGCTACGGTTTAGTTTGAAATGAGTTACGACGTAGCCTGATTTGTGCTACGGCGTAGCTTGATCCGGGCTACAGAGTAGCTTGATGACTGCTACGGCGTAGCTTGTTCATGCTACACCGTAGCCTGCTCAAGCTACGGAATGTAGTTCGCTATGTGACTTTAAGACTGCTATCCCACTGGCGTTATAAGAGCGTTGGCGTCTCTCCAACGTCTGCGCAGCGTCAACGTTGCGCAGACGCGACGTTGACGTCGCGTCGTCTCGTGGCAAGCGTTAACACTCGTGAAATGCCAGTGGGATAAATTGACTAATCAACGTGTTTAAATCCACTTCGCTGAAAAAATGCTTCAGCGAAGTTTTCAGCGCCCAAAGCGTTGAAAAAAATATTCTTATGTTTGTCTGTTTATTTTTAGTGGATCCTTTAAACATATGTTCGCCCCAAGAAATATTCTGTCGCGGTGTGTGCTTGAACAGAAACATGGCTTCATTGTGTTCTACTGGTGAAAACCCAATTCGAAGAAGTAAGTGTGATTACTTTATTCTGGATTTTGTTTCGAAAACCTGTAAAAATTGTAATATAACATTTCAAGCTAAACTTATTTTACAATTTTTTTCCTAGAAACAACCAAAGTTATTGTTCTTGTTTGAGTTGTAAAATCAGGTTTAATTTATTTATTAAGGAAAAACAAACAGTAACATATTACAGAGATACAACAAGGCTTACAAATAAACTATGATAAATATGCTACCCACTACGTTTTCCACAGATTACTTTAAATAATCAACTAGAGAGACGTACCTTAATAACTGTGTGGTCGCGGGACTTACGAATTACCGTGACCCCGGAACGTAAAGGGCTATTGAAGGACACCATGGATTTCAGTCAGTACGAGTCTGACAGTCCCTCCCTCTCTGCCCTGGGTGGGAGGACTCATTTGATGATTTTACCACGATAAAAAAAACGACCCCACGACCTAAAACTCGTAAGTCGGGGCAATGCAGACAGGCAAAGTGGTGGGTACGTTGACAAACATAGAAACTGACATACACACCTCGACCGAAACAACTATTTGCAGATTTACAAATATTAGTTCCCAACCCGCGACACGCTGCACTAGCAGTAGCAGTCCATCGCTTAACTACTGCACCAACCTTGCAATAACAGCAGAATTTCTAGAACCTCCTTGCCTCCACCCTCAGATTCAACCCTATGCGGTGACACCCAGTTCGAGTGCTCCAACTCGTCGATCTGCGTGTCCCGCTCGCTGCTGTGTGATGGGCGGCAGGACTGTCCTGATGGATCTGATGAGCAGGCAGCAGAGTGCAGCAAGCATGCTTGTTATGACACCGAGTTTATGTGAGTGCTTAGAGACTGTCACTAGAGCAACGGTTGCGGTCTAAAAAGGATATGAGACCAAAGGGCATTTGAAGAGGGTGAATTTTTTGTCAGCAATAGAGTTTGACTGACGTATGGGATACGTCGAGCTTCATTGTCTTGGCGCTCTTGTGGCGGTCGCCAAGGTTGATGGACTTTCAGGAGTTGCAGTGGTTAGGGAATAGTGCGGCGGGATTGTATCTTCCGCTTTATTCATGATTTTAACACCCCAATAAAAATTCCGTTTGAATTTCCGATATTTCGGCACCATGATCACTGATGGAGTGATGGTTCATATCCCGTTTTGATGATGTGATCATGTTAGTTTAAAAATTTAATCAGATACTTCTTCAGAAAAGTCAGGTGCGTTTTTGCAGAGTCGTCTTTTCAATTGGGTATTCTGGGCGGTCCAGAGCCCTGCTATCCTAAGGGGTCCCGACTTCCTATTACAACCTTGGCATTAACAATCTGTCCCAGGTGTGCGTCAGGCTCCTGTATACTAAAGACATGGACCTGCGACGGTGATGAGGACTGCAACGACGGATCTGATGAAGTCAATTGTGGTAAGTGGCTCGTTTTTTTTTTTCGATGGGCAGTCTGGATAGTTATCGTGAGCCAGCCGGCTTAGGGCTTTGGTTTCTGGAAGAAATTAGTTGTTTAAAGGCCTATTAGTTATTTTAAACCTTAAAGAATTACTTGTTATTCCCGTCATTACGATATTTATTTTTTGTTCTTAACCATTTGTCAGTTGTTCTTTAACCTTAACTCACCTGGTCTTAGGATCCTCCCTTCTCTTTGGAGAAAGAGGAACTCACACCCCAAGGTTAAAATAAGAGTTCCGAGATTATCATGGTATAAACCTTTTACAGAGAACATGACCTGCAGGCCAGGTTATTATCAATGTAGAAACAGGGACTGTGTGGAGCTGCGGAGGAGATGTGACGGCCACCAGGACTGCTTCGATTTCTCCGACGAGGAAGATTGCGAGGAACCTCAAATTGTGGAGGTTACGGTTAGTGTTTAGGTCTTACTACCTTATGTCCAAGAAGTTGTTGCCTTTGTGTAGGTCAGTAATTGTCTCACTGGGATGGAATTTTTCAAATATGCAAGGTTATTGCGTAGAAGATGAGTGAATTTACACCGACGAGAGTATAGAGCGACTCAAAATCTAACTTTATATAATACACGAAAAGATACACATTTCCAGCAACATCGTGACACGTCGCCTAAATTCTCGGTTTGAACTGAGTCAAGGCGTCACAAATATTTACATTTAGAATTAAAGTAGTAAGAAGTAAGACAGATTTCTGAGCTGAGTGAAGAGCTTATAATTAAGAGCTCTAATCGATTAGAGAATAAACAGATATAGTTACGTATCTCCAATTTTCGATGACATGCTTGGTGCACCAATTATGTGATACTTGGTGCTGGACGGCAGAGAATTCGGAGTCCAATCATACGAGACTTGTGATTTCAGTGACCCGCATGTTGCGATTGTGTAAAACATGCGAGTCCCACGAGTGACTACGATGATGGGACCAACAGAGCGATTATTTGGCGCTTATTGATTAGGCGACCAAAGGCTCATTTCCTTAAGAGATTTCGCGAATAACGGGGTCAGAACTACGATTTTGATCAAAAAGAAATTTTTGTCACGGAACCGGGCTTCTGGCCAATTTTGCTTAAGAGTCATCATCATCAGCCTATAATGTTCCCACTGCTGGCACAAAATGCATTAGCTGCTTGTCGTGCGAAAAGTCGAGTTAGTGGCCCTGTAGAGTATGAGGTCCATAAGTCATCAGGACTATTGGCTTGGCAGCTTCCTATGCTTTTTGTTTAACTTTCTTCCTACATAACTTAATTTTTTTGCAGTTTTCTAACTTGTATTCTATAATTCAATGATTCCGCAGGCAGTGGCTCCAAAATGCGCGGCCTGGGAGTATACTTGTGAACACAACACTAGCATTTGCTTGCCGCACACCGCTCGGTTAGAATAGCTTATTGCTTTTTTTATCTGTCTGGCTTATTTGTTGGTTACGGTTCAGTATTTCATTATTTTTAGCACGGTCAATCAGTCAGAAAAAATATAGGGGGTTTTGCATCAAAAAACATTTTTTTGTAGATTATTGCATGCTATACACTTTCCGAACAACTTTTATAATACGCTTTTTTAACTCCATTTATAATATGCAAAGAAAAAAAAACATTTTTAATTTTTAATAATTTATTTAATGGCTCCTGTACACGATTCTGCCGCCGCATCGCCACCGCGCCGCCATTCGCTAGTGTTTGATTTTGCGGCGGCGGCGGTGCGTTAGCGGCGCGTTGTCGGGGTAGTCGCGAAGTTATATACACGACAAAGCGGCGAGCGCGGTGGGACACGCGGAGCGGTGGCGGCGCGGCGGTGGCGTCGTGTACATGAGCCCTAATTATGCGGGATTGGTGGGGACTTTTCTTCTACACATGATATGTACATTTATGATTTTAAATCAAACTAAAATTCTGCTGTATGGGAATTAATGTTAATGGTTATTTTGACCAGGCTGTGTTCTTTGTAGAGTAATTGATTGGTGGTCGAATAATTACTAGGTTGCGGTGACCGGAGTTGCAAGGAGTTGAAAAGCAAGTGGTTTGGGGATTGAATGATTTTGTCAACTCGATTCCCAGGTCATGCGAACGTTATTGGTTTTTTCCATCAGTCTCTAGCATTAATAAATTGCAAATCTAATTAGTCTGTTAGTTAAAGTTTTGAAAAATGATGGACACGTATTTTTTCTTTTGTCAAGTCAGTTTAAACTCGAGAGTGGGGGCTTGTGATGTCAGGACGTACTAAAAATGACCCCACGGCATGTGGCGTATTGTGAATTTGAAAAGCGTCGATCTTCGTAAATTTGGTTAACACACGAAAGAAAAAATACGGGTCATATATTTCTTGATAATCTTGAACTAATTGGATTTTAGTACACAAACCTATTCTTAGTCTGGATTTATGATCGGTTGATAGCAGCAGGCTCGCCCTTATTTCATGGGGCTTAAACATAACGATGGGCCATTTCATGAGGCATAAGGGTAGTTCTTCGAAATTCTTAGACTAATTCACATGGTCACTTTCAGCTTGCTTTTCGGGCGAATTGTCTGGCGATTGCCTGCAGTCTAAATCTAACGTGATGCAATTAACAACGCATGACAATTCGACTAGTACTTTTTAAATATTTTTTACCTACCAGGCAAAGCGATCGAAAATCGAACTGTGTATGTGCCCATATGAACGAGGAAATATGGGTGGTGGTACTGTAGGTATATCCTAACTTTTCTTTTGTAAAATTCTCGATGTTAAACTAATTTTCCTGGATTTTTATTTGTAACCAGTTGCAACTTGAAGATCGACTGTCCCGGTGGTACAGACGAGCACAACTGCGAGCTCCGCTGCGCCCCTCACGGGCTGTTCGCGTGCCAGCAGCAACTCAACTGTATCTCCATGCGTAGAGTGTGCAACGGACATCCGGACTGCGTCGATGGCTCTGATGAGACGCCTGATGCCTGTGTTAGAGGTAAGACTTTTAATTGAAAATAGACATTAGGAAAGAGGTGGGTAGTTTCAGCTTTGTAGAGCGCTATCTCTATCGCACGAAACACTAGCCAGGCACAACGAGCGATTAGGGCTGCGGTTTCACTCAGCCGGTGTGGAGAGCGATCATTTCATGTATGATTAATTTGTCCTAATATATTTGCAGTGAACAAGACCTCCCACCTGTTCCCTCCCGTCAACCCTTATGTGGAGTGTGAGGAGGGATACCTGTGCGGCAATGGACAGTGCCTGGAGTGGAAGCAGCTCTGTGATAAGAAGACCGACTGCGCCGACGGTACAGATGAGGAAGGACTCTGTGGTATGTGGATATAATGTTGTTTTCTATTTGAGTTTTGTGTATAGCCAGTGAATGGGTGTAAGAGAAACCCGCTATTATATAATGCAACCATTTATAAGTAGCTTTCAAATGTGTATGAATTAAGAAAATTGCATGAATAAAATGAGTTTCCCTAGAGTATGAAATAAAATACTTTACATTGATCTATACAGGTACGTTTACTTACACGCGGTCTCAATTCGAAAACCTTCTTACTCCACCATTCGTCGGTTCTGCGGCAGAAACGACCAGATTTTGACCAGTTTTTTTTTTTATATTACCTATTCCTAAGCTTCAGTATATGTACTGCATGTCTCCAAAATCTTTCCTTCTCTCCTTCACAGAAACGGCATGTTCGAACAGCACCTGTTCGTTCCTGTGCCAGCCCACTCCCCTGGGTCCTCGCTGCCTGTGTCCGTACGGCTACCAACTGTCCGGCCAGTCCAGCTGCGAGGATGTGGACGAGTGCCAGCAGGAGGTGTGCTCTCAGGGCTGTATCAACGTCCGCGGGTCCTTCTTGTGCTCCTGTCATCATGGATATGCGCTCAGGTAAAAAAAATTACTGCCTTGATTAATTTCTCTATGTCTTGAAGCAAGCTTGATATAAAAGATTTTGAAGCTCACGTCCAAAAATTCATTATTGTAATTATTCACTAAATTATATTTGTCGGAGAAAGCGATAACTTTTAAACATCAAGTTGCTGATTTGATTATTGTAGTAGGGGTAAACGCCGTGACGTCAGATGTTGTTTTAATGGCGGCACGTGGACAGAGTCGTTTTGGAGAGTGGGGATTGTGCCGAGATCACTTTTGATCGGAACTCCAACCAAGTCACTCCTTCAGAACGAAACTGTCGGTTTGCCTATTTTGTGGAGATTATTTGTTAGTGTTATTTAATGTAAATTTGTGTTAAATAATAAACAGTGATTTTTGTGTACCGAAACCGAAACTATTATTTTAACTTTTCGTCATGAACCCGGTACCACCGAACCCTAATGCCGACGGCGCTATCGCTCAGCCATCGCTTACGCCGTCATCAGAAGTGGGATCTGGACTCGATTCCCACTGGCGTGCTATGTTCGAGATGCAGCAGAAGAACATGATGCAGCTGATCGAAGCCATCAGGACACCAACTAGGGAGGAACCAACCACCAACTAAGGAGCTACCAGATACCGATCCACGTGCTTGGTGCGATACTATCGATATTTGCCTCGACGAACGTCCACTGGAGGGTGCATCGCTTATTATAGCTCTAAGCAAAGCCCTGAAAGGTAATGCGTCATCGTGGCTGTCGCAAATTTCGCATGCAGGCATGACGTGGCAGCATTTCCGCGACTTATTCCTTGCGCGTTATGCATCCACTGAAACTCTTGCTGCATCGCTTGTTAACATCCACAACGGCCGGCCGAAGGAGGGCGAATGTCTCGCAGCGTACGCCAGCCGCCTAATGACTACCCTGTTGGCTCGATGGAAGAATCGAGGCCATGAAGAAATAGCCACGTCGTATGTGCTCGCTCATGTCTCGCAGTTCGACTCTCGGCTTAATCGCTTGGCTTTTACTAGCGAAATAACGTCACGCAACAAGTTACTGCAGGAGATTAAGGCGAGTGCAAGTCTGAAGCGGAAGTTCGATCGCAGTACCGGTGATGGCGCCACTGATGCAAAGCGTTTTAAGCCACAAACTTCCACTATGTTCACGTGCCATAAATGCGGAAAACCGGGACACAAAGCGGTGAACTGTCGTTCGAAGTTTACGCAGCCTGCTGGAACTAACGTCCAGAAAACTACACCTGTGGCGACTTCATCGGGTTCCAGCAAGAGAGTAACGTGTTTCCGTTGTGGAGAAGCCGGACACATCTCTACGAACTGCCAACGCGGCAGTGCGGGTGGCGCGTCATCGTCGGCGGGCAGCGCTGCCAACGCAACGGCGGAGCGACGCGTCGATAGCTGCGAAATAGCAGGTGTTTGCGGGCAATTGGAACAATCCGGTGAGTCGTACTATTTTTATTTTGATTCCGGTGCCGAATGCTCTCTTGTCAAACAATCTGTTAGCCGTTACTTCAAAGGTCAACATGTTTATTCGATAGTTCGTATAAAAGGTATTGGTTGTGCTAATGTAGACTGTACCGAACAAATTCTTTGCGACGTTTTTATTAACAGTCATTGTTTACCGATTTTATTTCATGTTCTACCTGATAATTATTTGAAATATAGTGTGATGATCGGACGCGAAATTTTAAAATTAGGTTTTACAATTAACATGACCAGCTCTTCCTTAATAATTTCTAAACAAAAAAGTGTAGCGGTTTGTAGTTATGAAAATAATCGGTTACTTTGTTTTAATGATGTCGATACCGATATGCAAAATAGTGTACCTTTGATATCGTTGTTGAGTGAATATTCCCATGCTTTTATTAACGGGTTACCCCGTACACGTGTTACTTCTGGTGAACTGAAAATTAGGCTTCAAGACCCGAACCGTACTGTTTATCGTCGACCTTACCGACTCAGCCCAGACGAAAGGCAAGTAGTGCGATCTAAGGTTAAGGAATTATTAGACGCTAATATCATTCGGCCTAGTCAGTCCCCTTTTGCAAGTCCTATTCTTTTGGTTAAGAAACGTGACGGTTCTGATCGTATGGTAGTAGATTATCGGGAACTAAATTCTAATACTATCCCTGACCGATTTCCATTGCCTCTAATAGCAGATCAAGTGGCTAGGTTATCAGGCGCGAATTTTTACTCCTGTCTAGACTGCGCAAGTGGCTTTCATCAAATTCCAATTCGGGATCCCGATAGTATCGAACGTACTGCCTTTATTACGCCTGATGGGCAGTTTGAATACTTGGCTATGCCGTTTGGTCTTCGAAACGCACCGAGTGCTTTCCAAAGATCGGTGTCAAATGCCCTTGGTGACTTGGCTTTCTCTTACGTGGTCTTATACATTGATGACATCCTCATACCGTCAGTATCTGAGGAGGAAGGTATCACTAGGCTGCGCGAAGTTTTAGAAGCACTGACTAAAGCCGGATTTTCCCTTAATATTTCAAAGTGTTCATTTTTAAAACGTCATGTAGAGTTTTTAGGCTATGAGATCACAGCTGGCGAGCTGAGGCCGAATCCCAGAAAGATTGAAGCTCTAACTAAACTACCTCCCCCTGATAATATTCATCAGCTCAGACAATTCATTGGCCTTGCCTCATACTTTCGTAAGTTTGTTAAAGGTTTCTCTCAAATTATGTCCCCTCTGTTTTTATTGACGACTAGTAAGAAATTCATTTGGAAATTAGAACACGAGCATATACGACAACGAATTATTTCAATTTTAACTACTAAGCCTGTCTTAATTATTTTTAACCCTGAGCACCCAATAGAATTGCATACTGATGCAAGTGCTGATGGGTATGGCGCTATTCTTTTTCAAAAAGTAAATAGTGAACTTTTAGTTGTCGAGTACTTTAGTAAACGCACCTCGAAAGCCGAGTCAAAATACCACTCATATGAGCTGGAGACTCTGGCCGTAGTAAACGCAATAAAACACTTTCGTCATTATTTACAAGGGCGATATTTTGAAGTTATTACCGATTGTAATTCACTGAAGGCTTCGAGAAACAAAATTGATATTACACCACGTGTTCATCGTTGGTGGGCTTTCCTTCAAGCATTTGACTTTCAAATCTTTTATCGCGAAGGTCGTCGTATGGCTCATGTCGATTTTCTTTCCCGTAATCCATTGAGTAGTACTTCTGAGCAAACAGGTATGCAAAAAATCGAGCAGAAACGTGTTGATATTGCTACTTTATCACAAAATTGGTTATTAGCCGAACAATTGCGTGATCAGGAGATTCAATCGTTGGTCACCAAACTTAAAGAAAGTCAGTTTCCACCGGACGTTGCCAGGACTTACGAATTGCGTTCGGGTGTATTGCATCGCAAAGTACAACGTAACAATCGTACTCGCTGCCTCCCTATAGTCCCACGTGCTTTCAGATGGTCTGTTATTAACCATGTGCACGAGTCACTTATGCATCTGGGTTGGGAAAAGACACTTGAAAGGGTATACGAACACTACTGGTTCGAACATATGGCTAAGTATGTTCGTAAGTTTACCGATGGATGTATAACCTGCAAAGTGTCTAAATCTCATTCCGGGCGTATACAGGCCGAACTTCATCCGATCCCCAAAATTAGTGTCCCCTGGCATACAGTTCACGTTGATATAACCGGCAAGCTTAGTGGTAAAAACGATTCTAAAGAGTACGTCATAGTTTTAATTGATGCTTTCACTAAATTTGTTCTCTTGTATCACACTCTTCGAATCGATTCAGCTAGCGCAATTAAAGCTCTAAAGTCTAGTGTATCGTTGTTTGGAGCACCCACTCGCGTTATTGCTGACCAAGGTCGATGCTTCGCCAGCAAAGATTTTAAAGATTTTTGCGAGTCTCACGGCATAAATTTGCACTTGATTGCGACGGGATCAAGCCGCGCTAACGGGCAAGTCGAAAGGATTATGAGTACACTCAAAGGCATGTTGACTTCGGTAGAGACATCCGATCGATCTTGGCAAGACGCTCTAGAAGACGTTCAACTTGCATTAAATTGTTCTGTCCACCGTGTCATAAAAGCAAGCCCTCTCGAACTTTTAATAGGCCGCGTAGCTAGACCCCTAAATCTTTTAACGTTAGACGATACCGAAATGGAGATTAACCTTGACGAGACGAGAGAGCAAGCGGTAATAAATATTGACAAAAGTGCTAATTATGAAAAGTCTAGATTTGATAAAGGTAAAGCTAAGTTGGTAAAATTTGATGTTGGTGATTTGGTTTTAATTCAAAATGAAGAACGGAATCAGACTAAATTAGACCCCAAATATAAGGGACCGTTTAAAGTTGTAGAAGTACTTGACGGTGATCGTTATCTTTTAAAATCTTTGAATGGTAATAGAACCTACAAGTACGCTCACGATCGTATACGAAAGATGCCTCTAAGTAATGTTCCTAATGAGTTAAACGTAGAGGATGGTGATGAAAGTACCTCCACCGAGTAGTAGACACATACCATGGCTATTTGGTCGCACCGTACGCACTAGTCTGTAGTCGTAACTGCAGCTCACTTGTGAGCTGTTCAGGGGGCGATGGGCAGCTGGTGGTACGGCGGGGACCTGGGTCTCAATGGAGACTATTGTTGTCTTGGTCTTGTACTGACCTGGGAGTCGCAGACTCTATGTGATGTGTGTGGTCGTATCACATGAGGTGATGACGATATGGATGGCATAAGTGTCACTAGCTGCTGCGGCAGCTGGGCCATGAGCGTTGTATGTGATCGAAGTTGATTTAGTTGCTGAGTAAATATGATTGAGACTTAGAGGAACCTTTTGTTTGACAACTGTTATTTTCGAGTTATGCGTTTTCTTAAAGATGTGGTCAGGTTGACCGAGCTGTACTGTTGCTCCAAATTTGACCGTTTGGTTACAGGTACTCACGAGGACGTGTAACTTGTCAGGCTGGCCGTGTCGGAGAAAGCGATAACTTTTAAACATCAAGTTGCTGATTTGATTATTGTAGTAGGGGTAAACGCCGTGACGTCAGATGTTGTTTTAATGGCGGCACGTGGACAGAGTCGTTTTGGAGAGTGGGGATTGTGCCGAGATCACTTTTGATCGGAACTCCAACCAAGTCACTCCTTCAGAACGAAACTGTCGGTTTGCCTATTTTGTGGAGATTATTTGTTAGTGTTATTTAATGTAAATTAGTGTTAAATAATAAACAGTGATTTTTGTGTACCGAAACCGAAACTATTATTTTAACTTTTCGTCATGAACCCGGTACCACCGAACCCTAATGCCGACGGCGCTATCGCTCAGCCATCGCTTACGCCGTCATATTTTACAAATAATGAAAAATTTTACAATTAGTGCAACATTATTATTATTTTTTTTTTTTTACACACGTTAAATGTCTTTCGGAATCCTCTCGAATTTCTCGAAATCCATTTATCATCTTACCATCAGTTTCATCACCAAAGGGGTTAAAATCGGTAGATACAGTTGAGGACCCGCAGGCAATTTATAATATTCAAATATCTTGTAACAGTCATTTTCTGACCACAGTCATCTTGGCCAGAATCTTCTATGTCGGGAGCTGCTTTAGCACTCTATCGTATTGGCTAGAGCGAACTTATCCATATGGCCCCCCAGGTCGGACCGTCGGTCGTGCAAGGCGACGCGCGGCAACATGTCGGTGCTGTACGTGTCGGGCAACACGGTGCGCTCGGTGTCGGCCGACGGGTACGGCGCCGTCGAGTACACCGACACCGACGAGCCCGCCATCACTGACATGGACTATAACGTCAGGTTAGTTAGTACAAGATTTTCGTATTTTACTTACAGTGTACTTGAAGTTTTACAGCGTATAGAAATTAAAAAAACGTCTCTAGTGTACGAACGAAGAGCTAATTCTACATTTTAAAGGCGATTTGAAAATACTCTAAAGCCTTTAAAATAAACTTTAGGGTCGTTTATCAAAAAATGTTTTTTGCCAATGTTGGCTGCCAAAAGCAAAGTTCGATATTTTGATTTTGGAAACGATCGTTGCAAGGAGCAATTTAGCGGTTATTGTTAGTCCCTGTGTTTGCTTTACGTCACAAAATCGTAGGGTTTCTGGTTATGCCTTCTCCGCTCATTGCTCCTTCTTGCTTCATTGGAATATGTTGATGATATAGTGGATGGTCTCTTATTGCATGTTATGATGTTAGTTATCATATTGATTAAAACATGTTTGAGTCTTCAACATATTATATTTAATAATGGTAAACATGGAATTACAGATTTACAGGGCTCAGTTCTATTGAAGCTCTCCATAGCCAAGTCTACTCTATGTTCTAGGGATGTTGTCTTCAATGCCATAGACTATACTTATAACATCCTTCCCTTTTACCTTATTTATTTGAACTTATGTTAAACTGAACTACACATATTTATTTACTTTAATTAGGAACAAAGTTTTACAATTATAATTATCTTTGGAAGCTTAGTCATTATTATTCAACAAATATTAAACTCAATTTTTTATATAAACAAGCAATGAAGACTCTTATTTTAAGTTACAATCATACAATGTGAAGATACAACTTCTTAATCACTAATTAAACAAAATCTTTAAAATAACTTGGTCTTTTAATCAATCTGCCTGATCTTGATGTCCTACTACCAGTAACATCATTATTAGAAACCAATTGTCCTGAAGAACCATTATAGTTATCTTCAGGTATAATATTGGTTTGTATGTCCTGTCCTTGAATTCTCTGTTTCTGTACTTCTTGTCTTTCACTAACCTCATAATTTCCTTGATCCCTACTCTTATCATAATACCTTCCTCCTTTAATCAACATTTTCCTATTCCTTGTTATAAAATTTCCTGACTCATTTTTTACTTGGTATGATCTTGGACCACTACCTTTTCCTATCACAACTCCGCTTTCATGGGGTTTTTTCAAATTCTCATCCTGTATTTTAACAACGTCTCCTTCTCTCAACTCCGGTAAATTTCTGCTTCCTTTATTATAATACTTTTTCTGAATTCCCTGTCTGTTTAAAAGTTCTTGTTTATAATTATTATCTTTCTTATCCTGTTTTAAATTTAATTTTGGCAAAATTGTTTTGATATTTCTATTAAATAACAATTCTGAAGGTGTTTTTCCATTCATGGTTACAGGAGTGTTTCTATACATTAACAAACCTAAGTATACATCTTTTTTATCATAAATTAACTTTTTCAACAATTTCTTAACTGTTTGTATGTATCTTTCTGCTAAGCCATTACCTTGGTGATGTTTTGGACTTATTATCTTGTGTTCAAAATTCCATTCTTTAGAAAAACTTTTAAATTCAAAGCTAGTGAATTGAGATCCTGCATCTGTATAAATTATATCTGGGATACCATGCCTTGCTAAAATTTCTTTAATACTGTCAATTGTACTTTTTGCATACAAATTATCTAATGGTTGTATTTCCACATACTTACTATATGCATCAACAATCAATATGTATGGTTTTGTATATAGAAAAAATATATCTATTGACAAAATTTCCCATGGTCTTTGTGGAATTTCCTTCTCAATCATTGTCTCTTTCCTATTTATATTCTGAAAACTTTTACAAGTGTCACAATTTTGTATCAAATCTTCTATCTCTTTACTCATATTGGGCCAAAACACTGAATTTCTTGCTAACACTTTACTTTTTTCTATCCCTAAGTGTGCATAATGTATGTTTTCTAAAACTTCCTTTCTTTTCGACTGTGGTATTACTATGTTTCTACCTTTTACAATTAATCCTCTAATATTACTCAACTCATCTCTGTAACTATGAAAGTTTTTAGCTTTACTGTCTATCTGTGACTTATTTTCTGGCCATCCTTCTAGTATATATTTATTTACTGTCATTAATTCCTCATCTTTTGCTGTTTCTAAGACTAATTCTTTGAGTTTTTCATCTGATATTCGAAAACTATCCATAACCATGGCCACATGTGTTTCTACTTTAAGATCTGTGTTCTCTTCTGTTTCTAATAAATGAGATCTACTCAAATGATCTGCTACTAACAGTTCTTTACCTGGTTTATAATTTAACTCAAATGAATAAGGTTGTAAAGCCATTCTAATCTTTTGTAATCTTGCTGGACATCTATTTAATGGTTTGGAAAAAATTGATACAAGTGGTTTATGATCTGTCTCTACTTTAAATTGACTTCCATACAAGTATTGATGAAACTTAGTTATTCCATATAAAATTGCTAAACATTCTTTTTCAATCTGGCTGTACTGTATTTCTGTTTCTGTCATTGCCCTAGAACCATAAGCGATTGGTTTTCCTTCTTGTAAAATTACTGCCCCTAATCCTGCCTTAGAAGCATCTACGCTAAGTACTATCTGTTTATTCATATCAAAATAACTCAATACTGGAGGTTCTATTAACAATTTTTTCAAAGTCTTATAAGCTTCATCTTGTTCTCTCGACCATACAAAAGGTACATCTTTTTTAATTAATTGTCTCAATGGTGCCGTTACCTCTGACACATTGGAAATAAATCTAGCAACATAATTAATCATACCTAAAAATCTCAATAATTCTTTCTGAGTTTTTGGTTCTTTCATTTCCACGATAGCTTTTGTTCTATTATGGTCTATCTTAATTCCTTCTGTTGTTAGTATATGTCCTAAATATTTGACTTCTTTCTTTTTAAAATTACACTTCTTCTTATTAAATTTAATATTATATTCCTGAGCTTTCTTAAGTACCTGTTCTAGTATTATATCATGTTCAGCTTCGGTTTTCGCATGTATTAAAATATCATCAATATATATCTCTACTCCATCAATATCTTTAAAAATTTCACTGAAAACTCTATGAAAAACTTCTGGACTTGACGCTAGACCAAAAGGCAATCTATTGAAATGAAACCTTCCAAATGGAGTATTAAATGTTGTTAAGCTTTTACTATTATTTGATAATTTTATCATCCAAAATCCTTTATTTGCATCTAAAGTACTAAAGTAATTGCTTCCCTTTAACTTAGCTATTATTTCGTCAACATTAGGAATCATCATTTGTTCTCTTTTTATCTGAGTGTTTAAATATTGTGGATCTAAGCAAATTCTCATAGCCCCATCAGGTTTAGTTGTCATAACCAATGAGCTAACAAAATCAGTTGGACCTTCTGTTTTACATATTATTCCTAATTCTTGCAATTTAATTAATTCTTCCTTTAATTTATCTTTCAATTTAAATGGTATGTGTCTATTTCTTTCAATTTTTCCTTGCCAACCTTCTTTTAGTTTAATATCATATTCATAATTTTTTATCTCACCTATGCCTTTAAAGACTTCCTTATATTTCTCTAATAAATCTAAATATTTTGTCTGAACACTGTCAATTTTATCAGAATTTGTCCTCTGAATTAAATTAAACTTAATCAAAGTAGGCAAACCTAATATCGGTATGTAATTACCTTTACAAACTTGAAATTCAATTTTCTCAACCTGGTTACCTATTTTTACTGTTAATTTTATTTTACCTAATGTTTCTATTTTCTCATTACTGTAACTGGTCAATTTACAATTAGATTTTTGAAAATTACTTATTCCAAATCTATAACAATCATTTACGGATATGACATTACACTGTGCACCCGAGTCTAATTTAAATTTTAAGTTTCTATTTAATTCTGTAAAGTATACATATTCATACCAGTTCTTTTCTGAAATTATGCTACTAATATTTATGATATACATACAATGTGACTCTTCGCTATCGCTTGATTCTTGAACAGCTTTTATATCTCTTGCTTTACACTTTCTTGCGAAATGGTTCATCTTACCACATTTCATGCATTTTTTTCCGTAGGCTGGGCATCTTCTTTCACTGTGATGAAATCCGCATCTTGTACAATCATACATCTTCTCAGCTTTCGAACCTTCATAACGGTTATACTTCTCTGAATTCCTATGCTCGGTATTCTTTTTCTCTGATCTGCTTCTTGATTCTCTGTCTTTCTCTGTATGCCTCTTTCTAACTGTTGTGTTTCTTGTTTCTTTCTCCGACTCTGTTCCTCTTCCATTTTTCTTTTTTATATTATGTACTGCACTTGTTCCTGCTTCACTTTCTATTTTCTTCATTTGCTCCTCTGCTAGCTCTGCTGCTTTACATATCTTAATGGCTTTAGTGAGCGTCAAATCATCTTCTCTTAGTAATCTATCCTTTAGCCTCTTGTCTATTATTCCTGTTACAATTTTATCTCTTAACATTCTATCCGCTAGGTTGCCGAAGTCACACTCTGTGCTAAGTTTTTTAATATCGGTGTAAAAAGTATCGAAATTTTCACCTTCTCTTTGGCTTCTATTAAAGAACAGATGTGAATTAACACTTTCATTCTTCCTAGGGATGAAGTAATCATTAAATTTTTCTATTACCTTTGTGTAATTATAAGTTTCGTCCAAGTCAAAAGTTGCATGTATATCCTGGGCTTCCTCTCCCATACAATGTAATAATAGCGCGGTCTGTACCTCGGTTGGTTCATTCTTAGCACCCGACGCCAATCTATATATCTCAAATCTTTGCATGAACTTTTTATATTCTTCCATTGTTAAGTTTTTTAAACCAGTTGGGGGTTTTAATCCCATTATTCCATTTTTTCTCGTAGATTCCGCCATCTTGATCGCGTCGCTTCTTTGTTGCACGTCGAAGTTGAGTCGTCAAATTATAATACTTTGGTTCTTTACTGACCTTTACGCAGCGCCATGTTATGATGTTAGTTATCATATTGATTAAAACATGTTTGAGTCTTCAACATATTATATTTAATAATGGTAAACATGGAATTACAGATTTACAGGGCTCAGTTCTATTGAAGCTCTCCATAGCCAAGTCTACTCTATGTTCTAGGGATGTTGTCTTCAATGCCATAGACTATACTTATAACATTGCAATCGGAAAATGACCTTGGTGAATTGGCCGATGTTAGCCACGGCAGCCAATTCACCAAGCGATGTACGTTCTCGACTCATCTGCGCGGGAGACAACATAGTGCAGCGTGTAACTCGCGCGCGCAATCCCATAGTACAATGGAACGGCAATCCGACACAACTGGAGAGAGATCAGGCGCAGGACCAATTTAACGTGCTTTCCGAGACACGCGGATATCATACCACAAACTTCCAAACTCCGGGCTGCAACTGAGAAACTCTAATAGAAAAACTCAAGAACTACTTTATGCCTGAACCGGAAATCATATCATAGACCCCACTTTTAGTCGGGCTTGCGACTACGAGACCAAACAACAGTATATCCATTATAATAACTTGACAACTGTGTTCTGGTTCTCCAGGCAGAAGAAGTTGTACGTGACGTCAGCAGACGCCGGCAAGCTGGTGGAAGTGAACAGCACGCAGAACCTCATCGTAGTCACCAACATCGGAAGACCGACACAGGTAAGATATTGAACTCGTTCGAAACTTGGCGGTTCAACTAAATGCTGTCGAATGGAAATAATTACTAGTCATATTGGAAGAGCAGTGGTGGCTGAGTGGTATCAGCATCGACTTACGAACTGTGGTTGAGTTCGAACCCAGTCAGGCGCATTACTTTTTGCCATTTATTACCACTGCTCTAAAAACGGTGAAGGAAAACATTGTGAGGAAACCGGCATGTCCTTTTTTTTTTTTGCGTGGTAAAATCATCAAATGAGTCCTCCCACCCAGGGCAGGGCGGGAGGGACTGTCAGACTTGTACTGACTAAAATCCACGGTGTCCTTCACGAGCCCTTTACGTACCGGGGTTACGGTGATGGGTAAGTCCCGCGACCCCGGCAGGCTCTGGCCCTCTACAGGCCCCGTCAATTTGCTGACACTCCTTGAGGCGCGCGTGGAACACAACGCGCCGTCGACCCGGGCATGGTCCATGGTCGGGCAGCGAGTCGCCCATTACTCGCTGCCCGCATGCCCGCAACCGGCATGTCCTAGAACCAACAATTCGAAGACATATTGTGACGCTAGCACCTCCTGCCCAGGCTCCTTAAATGAGTCCTCCTGCCCAGGGCTGGACGGGAGGATCTGTGAGAGTCGCACTGACTAAAATCCACGGCGATCCTTTAATAAACCTTTACGTTCTAGAGTCACGGTAACCTCATGAGACAGACCCTCGACCTCAAAGTGGTAACCTGAAGATGATGGGATCTGACTGGATGCTCGTCTTGAAATACCTACTAGTTCAGTAGATCTTCATCTATTGGCTATTGAAAACTTGCTAGATGTACGAAACCGTTTCCAGGTGGCAGTAGACTGGGTGACAGGTAACGTGTACTTCGTGGACACCACGCCGGGCAACAGTCGCGTGCGAGTGTGTCACGTCGGGAACAAGCGGTGTGCCAGGCTGCAGAAACTACCTACTGATGCACAGGTATGTGGGTCTTTAAATCTGTGAAGAATTTATCTGGACTTCAATTGTCTATTGGGGTCGGCTTCCAGTCAAACCAGATGCAGCTGGATATCAATATTTTACATGGAGTGACTGCCTGTCAGACCTCCACAACCCAGTAACTGGGTAATACGATACCCCATGGTAAGACTGGTTGTCAGACTTTAGAGCTTCTGACTAACAGTAACGACTGTCAAAGACCTACAAATAACAGCCGGGATCCACGGCTTGACGTGCTTTCCGAGGCACGGAGGAAACTCGCTATGACAGATGGTCACCCATCCACAGACCAACCTCGGCAAGCGCGGCTTAACCCGGAAGATCGGCCTGTGCGGCTGTATTTAGCCACGAGCTCCTCAATCTGGACTTCAATTGTGTGGTTCTTTCAACTATAGGAAGAGATTTGTCTCTAGATTCTGTGCACAAAAACCTCGTCTCATATAAGGCAGGAGTACGGTGGGCCCGCAGTGTAAAATACCCCGTTACGTTACTGCTCCATAGGTCCTTATTTGGCAACAGGCAGGTTACATTGCTCGTACAACTGATACGAACATACGGGTCAAAACGAAAACCTCTTCTTTTTAGGTCGGTTAAAAAATGTACCGAGAAAAAACCGAATAAAAACCCTTTGAGAAATACTCAGGTATCATTTTAAGCTTCGTACAAAGTATAATTCTAAAGCAAAACTAGGTACACTCGCGAGCAAAAGTATGGAATTACTTCCTCGGGATCTAGAGGACTTGATAACAAGTTAAGAATAATAACAATCGTACCATTTTAAAGGTTTAACTGTTGACTTAAAATTCATTCAAATGACGCCATTATTTAAGGAGCTAACCCGGTTCAAGTGATTACATACTTTTGCTCGCCAGTGTATTATAAAATTACAAATATTAATTTTACCCTCCATTCCCCAGATAACAGCTCTCATAGTAGACCCAAGTTCAGGGCGCATGTTCTACTGCGTGACCCGGGAACTGGAGTCAGTAGTCTGGTCTGCAACCCTGGCCGGGAGACACGTGACGGACCTGACCACTGTCCGGAACTGCACCGGACTGGCCGTGGACTCCTTCAAGAAGAAGCTGTACGTCGCGGAGACTGGACCTGCACACATCATCAGGATGGACTATGAGGGGGAGAGTCAGTGAGTACCTTTTGATATTTTCTAGATGGGAACTTAACTTTTATGCCTTTGTCAAAAAGACAGGCGAAAGCGAAGCGTTTCCGAAGTGATACTGAACCGAAGCGAGACGTGAGTCCGATAGTTCTGTCACGCTATCGGATCGCTTTCGCTTTTTTATGTGACTGGATTCAAACAATTCCATACATTACAAATAAAAACGTCACGCTCCGCATTCGTCACGCCTGTCTGTTTGACAAAGGCTTTAGAGAAGACCTAAAGGCTTCAACAAGGTGGGTGACCTAGTCGGTAGCGTGGACTTCAACATAATAAAGTATTGCTGATACGTTTTCAGGCCAGACCACCAGAGACAAATTGGAAATAAGTATTTTGTTTACTTCTTAACTAAAAGAAAAGAAAGAAAGAATAAGTTTAATTTGACGTCAGTTCATGTAGCCCACAGAATATTTAAAAAATGACAGACTAATAAAGGTAAAAAAAGAAGTTTTTAAAAAAAGGAAGCGATAATACAATAGTGCTGTGTGCCTCAAGGCTGCGTCTTTTTTTTTCTCTTTATTTTTGGGTTTTTTCAGTAATAATGTCACCCAGAACACAGAACATCTAAACATACTACTTACATTATTTTATGAGATCTGGACTATCACAACTACTCACCGATTGACATTAAAACTCTAACTAACCTCTCAGCCTCCTTCGACAAAGGGGTAGCTAGGATGCTGTTTCAGGCTCCCACTTCGCTTCCCTCCCCAATCACATTGTTTCTTTCGTGTACGTTCAAAAAAAAAAAGTTCTCTTCATGCTGGAGAGTGACTACTACACTAGCACTTAATTTGAAAACATTGCAACGCTGCTTGGCGTACAAAACTATGTATGTAAGGTAGTAGATTTTTCAAGAATATTTTTGTTTTTCAGAATTTAAACTAAGATCTCATTTTCCACCGATACATTAATGTTACGTTGTTGTGTTGAATGTTGTACTGCATCATCCCAAATCTATAATATAATATCCACATATCATATAAATTGATGAGCATATCGGATCATCTACCCTGTTTGGTCGAATCTTATACGTTTCCGCACCGATTTGCTCGTCTTTGGAAACTGGATCTTACATACATACATACACAAATTCACGATTTCCCATGAGGGCAGGCAGAAACTATAGCGCCACCTGCTACGATCGTTATATACTATTTTTGCCTCATCCACATTCGTAGATCTGGGCCCTTATTAATACGTCTTAAAACCAGGCTTGTTCCAGTGAGTGAACGAGGTGGCGCTAGACGACTTGTATGGCTCTGTCTCTTTCACTCAATGGAACAAGCCTGGTTTTAAGACGTCATAATACGGCTGGTCGTCATACACGCACGCCGATTGCGAGTATTTTTATTTACGGTCTTTCTGAAACACTATGATACGAGTATCTATCTGAATCTTACCTACGTGATAATCTAGATGCAGCAACAACTATTGTCGAGAAATAGTTACTAACACTTTCAATTTCAATTATTTGTTCAGCAAGCAGATTCTAGCCGACCACCCCCAGCTCCAAGCTCCCCACGGCCTCGCCATCTTCGAGGACCACATCTACTACCTGGTTGCGAACTCCTTCCGCCTCAGTCGCTGCCTCCTCTTCGGCCTCAAGTACTGCGAGACCTACATCTTCAGGGTCTTTGATGCTAACACCTTCGTGCTCAGACATGAGAGCGTCCAGAGAGATGACTTGGTGAATGAATGTGAAGCAGTCACTTGTGCCAATGTTTGTGCGTTGGATGAGGATGGTCCTAAGTGTTTGTGTGATGATGGGGCTTTGGCGAAGAATGGGGAATGTCCGACAGTGGAGAAGAACGATGTGAGTACACGTTTCAATCAATTTCTCCAGAGAAAACTACACAGAGGAAATAGTAGAGTTATGAGGCAGATCTTTGACCTGCGACTGTGTTTCCGAACGCATACAATCCTAATCTCTTCAAAGCTAGAGTGAACAGGCTTCTTCTGGGTAAGCGCGCTCCATCGTCGACCTTGTCTTAGTCACTTCTGACCTAGACTATGGTCAACAGCAAAGCCCTTAAAAATATAAAAAACTAAAACTTTGCCAAAAAGTAAAACAATAAAAACGAAAAAAAATGATATTAATTTAGTATTGAAATGGCTTATGAAAACTGGTCCTTTTAGAATATCAACGCGACTGCTGAGTCTGAGGTCCTGGGTTCGATTCCCGGTTAAAATACGCTAAAGTCTAGATTTGTGCCCGGGTAGTATGTGTTATATTGATAAATATCACCAGCCGGTTAAATGTGTGTGTTTTCACCAAACTTAAGACCGGGTGATGTGCGAGAATATACAATAAACAATAGTCTTTCAAACTCATTTGATATTACCACATTAAAAAAGGTACATACCTTTTTTAATGTGGTAATATCAAATGAGTTTTCCCACCCAGGGCGGGACGAGAGGGACTGTCAGACTTGCACTGACAAAAATCCACGGTTTACATCAACAGCCCTTTACGTTCCGGGGTCAGCGGATACCTGATAAGGCAGTCCCGCGACCCTCTCTAATATACCCTGTGATTGTTCAAATATTTGTACTTTTTGGCAACTTTCTGCGCGCCTTCTTAAGGTGCAAAACTAGACCTTATTCACGAGCAGGTCCGAAACGACAACTTACCAATATTCCCAATGATTCTCTTCGTGAATTAATAATAGAAGAATAACCAATGATATTGCGAAATGAATTATTAGGAGTATTGCTTAAAATAGCCGTTGTAGACCCTCTGATCATGTTCCCAGCTGCCCCTGTTCAACGGCTGGTCGTACGAGGAGCTGGCGACGGCCCACACGGTGTCGTTCACCGTCATCACCGCGGTGCTGGTGCTGGTGATCATCTACCTCTGTGTGTTCGTGTACTACCACTTCGTCTACGTCCCCAAGAGGAACAGGACTTTTAATTATACTGAGTGAGTGATTTTATTTTGTTTCAAGACAAGCGTTCTATAGCTTTGTAATGCCTATCAAAGTAGACAGTGCCGAAAATAAAGGTGTGCCAACGCTGCCCAGGCACAGGGCGCAGATCCTGGAGGGGCCAGTACAGGACCACACTTGGTCAGACCGGAGCTGAAGCTCGGACTGGGCGAGATAGGATAGTTACGGCACTGCTTCCAGATGGTGTGACTATATAGCTAAGAGCCAAACGAATCAAGTATTGAAGTCAAGTATTAAATAAATTGAGGCAGACTCGCGGCAGACCATGAACGAATGGCAGAACGAATTTAATAGGTTTTGTCAGATTTTTGATTGAGTAACAGTGCTTTTTTTCTAACGGTAGTAAAATTATCAAATGAGTCCTCCCACCCAGGGCAGAGCGGGAGGGACTGTCAGACTCATACTGATTAAAATCCACGGTGTCTTTCAATAGCTGTTTACGTTCCGGGGTCACGGTTATTCGTGAGTCCCGCAGTGCTAAGTATATTTTATAGGTATTCAAATTGCACTACAATGTCGGGGCCAGGTGCTAGTAATTAGTAAAATTGTAAAATACAATTCAATGCTTACTTCCAGAGTCCGGTTCCAGAACACTTCAGATAACTCGCCCTTTCCTGCAGATCCTCCAATTCAGATGAACACGTCAAGGTAAGAGTAGTTTGTGTAAACCTATCCACTCCGGGCATAGGCACCGGTGGCTTACCTCATACCTTTAACCTGTGGTGATGATTGAACAGTTCCACTGGCGATGGTAGGCCTCTCCATCACCAGGGCCGCACCAGGGGGTCTACTCTCTTAGTTCGTCAACAAAGAAACGGGTCGGTACGAAAGTCACTCACGTTGTTCCTGGTCTGGGTGTTTGTGTATGTGAGTTTCTATCTTTGTAAACGCACCCATGATACAGGAGAAATTCTTAAACGTTTTATTTAAAAAGAAGGTAGGTAATGAAAACAATCTATACTAATATTATAAAGAGGAAACCTTTGTATTTTTGTATGTTTGTATTGAATAGGCTCAAAAACTACTGGACCGATTTCAAAATTTCTTTTACCATTACTTAGAGGGATTCTTCCGAATCCGTATAGGCTATATATTTTTTTTTAATAGCTATAAATTAGATTTTATTTTATTCCAATCGGACAATCCATTCAAAAGATATTACGAATTTAAAATTGTGAGAGAGCTTAAAAAATAAATGTCCACCCGTGCGAAGCCGGGGCGAGTCGCTAGTTTTTTATAACTAGCCATACTAACCGTTTTTTGTTTTTCCAGTACCGTGTCCCACGAGTTCGTGAACCCCCTTCAGTACGTGAGGAACATGTGGTACAGCTCGTTCAGAAAGCACACGCGACCTACTGTAAGTACATATGTACATTACCAACACGCCTGTAATCTGAGAAAGGTTGCTAATCAACCGGGAAGGCGGGGAACATTCAGGAACATAATCATCAGCCTATAGTGTTCCCACTGCTGGGAAACAGGCCTTCTCTCTGCGAGAAGTGTGAATTATGTATCTTATCTTGTAGTGAATAAAGTTAGATTTTGAGTAGCTATTAAAATACGAGTTTATGCGCAGCGTCGCGTCTTTAGGGTGAACTGACCCCTTCATGAAGGGTATATCAGCAGTGTCATACCGCAGCCTGTCTTTACTGGATTTACAACTTAATACTCTAAAAATAAACACGAAAATTTATTGAGGACAGACTAGCACTGCTACTCGTACAATTGCCTCGTCATTCCGCTACATTTTCCATTTTTTTTTTGTTTGTAATACATAACTAAATACTCTTTTTTCAGAATACTGGAGGTTTACCATTCTCCATGCCAGTGTCACCACCGCAACAGGACTTGTCCGATACGGAATCAGATTTAGATGAGAGAGAAAACAAAAGAATTTTGAAGTAAAATATGTACACATTCATCAAAATCATCATAGTGTATTATATAGTTGGCCTAGCCATTTCTAAACGTATGTTTGGACGTAGTTGAGCAGAAAGTACCCAACCCAAGGATAAGCTGATTCAGGGAGTCTATGTAGATTGATTTTTCCATTCAGCAATAGCATATCTGTAATCAGGTTTATACCACTTTGTTCACCTAAGGGATCTTATTTAAGGTGGTAAAGCAGAAAAACCTATGCTTGTGCAGTGGAAAAATCTATCTGCCCGCATGGAACAATTATTTGTATGACAGCTACAAGTAGTTGTTCCTGGGTGTTTGTGTATGAGACTTTCTGTTTGTAAACACACGAGAATCAGCGGGGGCACGGTTTGTTTAAAAAAAAAAACAAATTGTATTGAAAATGTGGGTAGAGTCCTTTCTGCGAAACTATGCTCGTTATGATTCATCATCATGTACATGATCTTCACCATATTCTATTATTAGGATTGTAATTTAAAATTGTTTAATAAGTTTCATTTTATTTTAGGCTTGAAATAATAAAGCCTATCAATGTTGTCCCTCTATTATTATGATTTTACCTGAAATTGATATTATTTAATTATGATTCAGCATAATTAATGTATGTTAAGAATTTTACTGATGTTATTTTATTAAGTGTAACTTATTGAATTGTACAAATTAAATAAAAATTAAGTATGGCATTAGTTTTATTATTTTAATTATACTTCTTTTTGAATTGATCTGTTTGATACAGATCTTAAGTCTATTGTCATGACTTGATGTTCTATTTAGTACAAGGGTATGAGAAATTAAAATAAACATTTAATTACAAAAGAGTTATTATTTTCCTAAAACATAAAATACATACAATTAGAAATATTAGAATTACTTCCACAGTTTCTTGATAGACATATTCTTCTCAGAATCCTTCTGCATGACCTTGGCTACAGCCATTTCAAAATCTTCCTGAGTGACGTGGACTCTGCGCTCACGGAGAGCGTACATACCAGCCTCAGTACACACACCCTTGACCTCGGCACCTGATGCACCAGGCATCAGCTCAGCAATCTTACGTAGATTGATACCCCTAGTTAAATTCATCTTCCTAGAATGAATCTTCAAGATGTCAAGACGAGCCTCCTCGTTTGGTGGGGGGAACTCAATCTTCCTATCAATGCGTCCAGGTCTAAGTAGGGCAGGGTCCAAAATATCAATCCTGTTAGTTGCCATGATGACTTTGATGTTCTTTGTGGCTTCAAAACCATCAAGCTGATTCAACAACTCCAACATAGTTCTCTGTACTTCAGAGTCTCCACCACTGCCAGATTCAATACGAGATGAACCAATGGAATCAATTTCGTCCATGAAGATGATAGAGGGAGCATGTTCACGGGCCATGACGAACAGTTCTCGAACCATGCGACTGCCCTCACCAATGAATTTCTGTACCAACTCAGAACCAGAGACACGGATGAAGGTACATTCAGTGTGGTGAGCGACTGCACGAGCGAGCAGGGTCTTTCCGGTACCAGGCGGGCCATACAGCAACACTCCCTTTGGTTGAGCAATACCAAGAGCATCAAACAGCTCGGGATGTTTCACTGGCAGCTCAATTACCTCTTTAATCTCCTTGATCTGCTTGTCTAGACCTCCAACCATTTCGTAGGTCGAATCAGGAACCTTTTCTACCATCATGAGTGACACCAAAGGATCTACTTTGTTTGGAAGAATCTTGTGAAGCGTGTAGCTCTCGTTGCGGAGCGCGACGCGGCAGTTCGCCGTCACATCGTTGATGTCGACGTTTTTGTCCAAGTCTACCACAAATTTACCTTCTGGGTGTACCTTGACTAGGACTTTCTTCTTGTCCATTGGCTTGACGACCTCGCCTACATATGAGCCCTGCTCTTGCAAGAGTTGGAGCTCCTCGCGCAGCATCCGTACTTTAGCGTTGAGCTCATTACGCTGGGCTTGCAAACGACGAAGATTTTGGGACTTCTCGGCGACTATTAACTGCAACTCTTCAATTTTTGTTATGTAGTACGGCCGGAATCCTTCTCCTTTTCCGGAGTCCACCTCCATTTTAGTGAGTGTCATTTTGCTTATTTATTTTACTCACATTCAATAAAAATGACTTTTGGATGCAAACTCAACACAATAATTTCGGCCGCACAATATTTTTCCGAGTCACGATGACGTGTGACATTCAAATTTAAAAAAATCTACCATTTGTCGATGCGCTTCAAATATTTGAGGAGTAACTTATCTGTTGAAATCATTTCTAATTTTAGATAACTTACAAACAAATTATTAAGTGACATCTATTACTTTGTTTAAATAAGTAATTAGTTATTTTGAATAATTCCACAAAAAATGTAAATGAAATGGTATCTAGGAAAGCTACCAACAAACGATCAATTTATTACGCTTGCTACACTCTGATTAAAATGCGTTCTAAAAAAACAGTCTCTAGAAATAGTTACATTCATAATATTATTTTAGCAATCAATCTTATTGAAAGCAAATACAGCTTGGCAAAAAAGTCTAGAAAAGGAACTAATTTTTTTGTTTGCTGGCAACATTTAAAAAGTTATGTCATTTGATGTAAACAAAGTTCGCGAGTTTGTATAATTTATAATTGTTCCACAAAATTAAAAGAAAACGTGATAAAAATGAATAAAACCATCCGAAGTGCTGGTAGAGACATTATTTACAAGATTTAAAGGCGTTGTTTGGCAGAAAAAGAGGCCAAAACCATACTTACCGATCTCAACGATGTTTACCAAAGAACCGCTGATATTACAGGTATATACTTGTTTGTTTTGTTATTTTTAGATGAATCAAGTGTTAATTAATGAACCCCATTCTGTTTTGAATTGCTTGCATATGAAATAAGAGGAATTTTTAAAATAATCATCGAGCACATAGGTTATGTTTACATTTCGTCTGACATTACTTTGGTATAGCGCGCTAGTGAAATGTTGATACGTGAGTGTCGTACTTTGCAATATGTTAATTTAAATTCGATTTCCACATAACTTTGCTGTTGAATGTGATTATAAGGTGACAACTATGTTTATTATATCATAAAAGATAGAAATGTACAAAAAAAAATATTTATTATTTTTGATAAATGTTTTACTAACAACATTTTTTCTTTTTAATTGGCCAACAGGTGGATACCTGAATCCGTAAGATACCTAAAAAACTTTTTTAGGAGACTAGCGTTTCTGACATTAAAAAATTTGGCGGATTATTTTATTGGTTAAGTGTGAGTTTTAAAAAAAAACAGGATTGCTTACATCTAAAATAATTATTTTTAGGCAGTATCATGAGAAGAATTTCTTATTCAATTAAATGATGTACTACATACTGATTACAATAAATAATTAGTTGTTTAAACAAAAAAAAAATTAGAAATCAAAGTATCAAGACGATAGGTTGATACTCTATTCGTTCACAGCGAGTTGCCACATGAACAGCACAGTGGCGACCTCCTGATTTTCTACTCTTTTTTGCCAAGCTGTAAATACATCTGCTTAATTTTATTCTATTATATGATAAGGAAATTAATAAAACTTGTTCTACTTTCCCCCAGGACTTTAGTCGTGGCTCGGTCTCAAATTCAATTACAATAAATATAATTATGTAAGTGCGTTGCTTTGGCGTACTAGGTATTGTTTTTGAGGGCTAATTATGTTACGAATATAAAGTGTTAGATACACTTTACATAGTTAACATAAATTACCCCATATTTCAAACTTGTCCGCGCGTTGTGGATTGAAACACGGTCAAATATACGAGTTGGTATAATAACTTGTTGCTATAGAAACTTTATCTACCGCGAAAAGCGAAAGCGGTCGCTGCAAGAACTGCTGGGTCGACTGCGCGAGCAGGTAGTGTCGGGTGAGGGTGGTATTGAGCAGAGTCGTATAAGTGAGTCAACACCTTTACTCTGTCAGTACTCAATGTCGTTATGATGTCATTGTAACATTGCCGTCAAAAAAATATATATATTTCTGATAAAAACACATTTAATTACAGTAACTGGAAAAGAAGCTGGTAATAATAATGCGATTGAATCAATAATCTTGTACTCATGTATAGCTCTTGAGCTTATTGTCATGTACTTACTACACCTTCTTAATATTCAATAGAAAGCAGTAAAATCAACAATATACACAATTGGGAAATTAAACATAAGAATGATAGTGGTTGTTGCCTTGCTTGGTACAGTCGTTTTGAACGTACTGTGGTTTGTACGAATGGGGTTACTAGCGCACTGGAGTTACATCGTTGGGACTGCTGTGTGCTCAGACGAAGGTTCAAACTTCAGAGGTCTACAAGTAGCTGGTGGTATATTTTGCTTTTTATCAATCGGTGTTTTACTGCCTGCGATTTTTTTTCCCAAACTTGCAACTGCTATGACTTTACCACCCCAGATTCATATGGTGATACTGTTACAAAGAAACATTGGGCAACAAGTTGAGAACGAAACCGTTCGGAAAACTATACATATTTACACAGCGATCACTTTAATTACTACTTTATGGACTATTTATTCTGTGTTGATGTGAAAAGGAGGCAGCATCTTCCTTTGGAAAAAAAAAAAACATTTCAGTTGGAGTAGATTTAGCAATGTAATACTGTGAAACGATGTGGAAGTTTGTCTTGTTTTGCATTTGTGCTAGTGAATTTAAATCCAATTTGTTTTGTATCTACGAGTTATAAGAGCATTTTAATATATTAAAGAGTATTCAATTAGCTACAAGCGTTTTTTTACTGCATATGTAATGTCATTTTTTCACCTTTAAAACATTTATTTTCATTCTGAAATGATCGAATCAACTAATGTTGCAGATAACAGGAATTACAAAATGCCATCAAAAATCTCGAAAATGTGTTTCATCAGTCTCACAGACCAATGCGCGAGTAAGGAAACGTTAACAAAATCTGAATCAGTAAATTCAATTACCAGATCAAAGCAAGTAAAAGTCTTGTGATATTTATTTACACAACTGATTCACGCTAATGGATCGTCAAATCGTCATGGATATGAATGAATGAAACGGGCCGAATGTATAATAGCAAAATTAACTAATTAGATAATCTGAAATGTGAACAATTTCCACGAATGTACAATCCTTTAGAGTACCATAATGCAATATTTAGCATATTGATCGATAAACTTCGAAATAAAATAAAACTCAAATATTTGTATACTATACTGACTATACGGTTTATTTCCAGTATCCAAACCGAATCATGATAAGGCAGTCGCTGTGACGCGACGACGAGTGCTAGTCGTTTCGCGCGTAGATATTCAAACGCATTGCAAAAAAAAATAATACAGTGTCCCCAATAACAAAAATTAAAAAAAACATCCTTGACATTGACGTTGACAGGTAACCTGTTTTTGTAATTTTGTCGAAAAAAATATTGATTAATTACGTTCAATATTTTTAACAACGTAAAAATATATTTATTTACACAGAACTTGGTTTTATAATATGACTGGTACTTGAGATTATGTGTCATAAAAGTTTTCAGTCGATACAAACAGTAATTCGGTGTGCAGTGTATTCATAGTTTCAGTCGCTATTGTTTTTAACGATAATAAGGTAATGTTTATGTTATGTTTACATTTTAAATCGTATTTAAATCTATTACTTCAACTTTCCTTTACTACTATTCACCATTTTGCTATTCTTATTAATTTGATACAAAATAAAAACATTTATTTTTTATATTTTTTTTTAATGTAAGGTCGTAGGCAATGACCTTGCAATGCAAGTTTTCCTCGGGTAAACGAAAGAGGTTGTAAATGTCCTAATGAAGAAATGAAGCCGTCTATTACTTGTGGTACCTTCCTGTTCATTCAAGGTGGTATAGTAGTGTGACAAGGTTTCCTATGTCATGTTAATGTTGTGCTAAAACAAACAGAATCACATGATTCTAATGGCAACAAGAGTTATTTTTGGACTAATAAATAACACTGCCCTTCATTCATTTAGTTGTTAATATTGTTTTGCTTACTAAAACTATCTTCTATTTTTGTTTAATGGGAGTTATTACAGAATTTTATTTTATGTTCTGTCCTAAAAATTTAATAGATTGCCTGGAAAAAGGGTAATAAACCATGATACCTTTACATGTAATAGTTACTTTTCAATGTTTTTAAATTAAAAAAGCCTTTTAATGGTTTTACATTGAAAAAGCCTTTGTAATAGGATTCTTAAACAGGTTTCACTTACAATCTTCCGAAAACTGTCCATCCACCTGGCTGATGATTTGTCAATATTCACAACAACTATTACTATAAAGACCCTGAATAAGGTCTTTTAACAATTAAAATGTCTTTTTTGTCTGTTTCGTGTGAGGATGTGACCATGCTCTGTTGTCAGAGTTAATTAAGCTGTCTTTGGGTTCACCACAGGCCTCTGACAGACACAGGACTGTCTCATCATGTAAACGTGACCCTGGAACGTAAATTGCTATTAAAGGATCACTGTGGATTTAGTCAGTAAAAGGCTGACAGACCCTCCCGACCCACCCTAGGTGGGAGGACTAATATAATGATTCTAACACACTAAAAAAAGAAAAAAAGGTCACTATGTTATTTGTTACTGATGCGAAGTGATATTCAACATAAACTTAGAACTTGCAACCTCATGTATAAGAAGCGAGGTGCTAAATCTCCAGGCATTTTAAATGTAAAAAGAGCACTTAAAATATTCGAAAGTGTTTTGTTTCACCTTTGTTCATCTAAAAAAATCCACAGATTATTCCATGACGGATGAAATTGTTTTTCCTACTCCTTCACTATTGTTTTCTGATTAAAGCTATTCAATATTAGATGGAACAGGCATGTTTTGGATAAGTTTGCTCCATCGTAGACTTTGTCTCTGTCGCCTTTGACCTAAAGTAGGACTAGTTAAGTGAACCCATCTAAAAGCAGCTAAAAAATAGCTTAAATTTCCGATTCACGTATATTAAATACGCATATAATGATAAAAAAAAAAACTCGTTTTACGTCTCACGATGTTTGTGGTCTGCTTCGAAAAGCCTCGACAGTATTTGGTAGGAATTGAATAGTTAATAAACTATTTTTCGATTCTCTACACCTACCCCATAAAAAAATGCCCAGCGAATAGAATGGGCACGGGTAGTGATGGGTGGAGAGCAAAAACTTTATGAACAAAATGGACATAGACTTGGCATATTGGGCACCAATTATGCAAATAAATAATGCCCAGTCAATGGGCATAAAAACTAATAACTTTGTTAGTAAAAAAATAACAGAAACTATTGGGCAAAAAGCCCAGGAAAAGGCATTTATAGGGCGTTTATATAACGCGGCAAAACTGTCCAGCATATAAACCCATCTCTAGGCACGGGTAAACTGGTTTAGATATAATAGTATGATCTGTTATAATCATAGAAAAATCTTATCAGCAAAACTAACATAGCAACAGAGTACTCTTGGAAATCACGTTACCCAATGTCAATGTTGAGATTGATGACGAATATGACGAATTTTACGTCAGCGCTTTGTCAAAATCAGTCAATTGAAATTTAAAATAACACAGTGACTCAATTTTAGTTTGGCAGTTTACTATGTAAATTACTTAATGAAAATACATAACAAGAGATAGTAACGTTGATGATGTATTAAAGTGGCTGGCGAAGACTGGATGGAGATAGTGAGAATGGGGACAAATGGAAATCTCAAGAGGAGGCCTTCACCTTCGAGAACGAGGGGTTCTTACTAGCGCTGTAGTTATATAAATATTTTTTAAGATAGTTGTAAAATAGTTGTTTGTTTTTGCATCAAAAATATTAAGTATTTGTTTACTTTTATGTTTTTTTAGTTTTAGTAAGAAATATAAGGTTGTTTTATTTTATTTTTTTATTTAACGTTGATGAGTATGAAATATTATCTCGTTTATCCAGCAGTTACAGGGTTGTGAAAACGAAGCCGTAGATTCCCAGCTCAGACAGGTTTTCCCATCAGGAATTTCTCAGTCAGAGTCGGGTGGATTAGTGTTTGGGTGATGGTAGTTGGGCCTGGCTCCAATTAAATGTGGCATATAAAGTCATACTTCTGTCTCAATCACCAAGGTCTGGACAAAACCTTGAACCACTGGTCTACATGGAAGTCCAAAATTACATTAATCATCGAAATCTTCAATAGCAGCCCTGTTCCACTACTGAGCCTGAGGCTTCCTCTTTTGTACCATATTACCCTGACCTACGATAATTTGATTTATTGTTGCCGTTCATGCTTGTCGTGTCAGTAATTCGACACATGCACGGAACAAATATTTGACAGCACGTTAGGCGCAGTGGCTGAGCAATTGGACTGCTGCGCTGTGTGTCGCGGGTTCGATCCCCGCACGGAACAAAATAATATTTGTTTGATCTGCAAGTTGTTCCGGGTCTGGGTGTTTGTGTATGTGAGTTTCTATATTTGTAAACGCACCCACGATACAGGAGAAATTCCTAGTGTGGTTCAACGTTTAAAAAAATATATAAGTATATGTGGCCAGGTAGTTGTCCTGGCTGGGCTGTTTGTGTGTCTAACAATAATCGCACCCACGTTACAGAAGAAATTCCCAAGATGCCAGCCAAGGTTTTTATAAAAAATAAATTAAACAGTTTTTTATTTTTCAGCATGGGCAACACAAGCAAAAAGTTGGCGGCACAATGTACGCTGCTTACCAAAGACGAGCAGAAATACGTGGCCACCACATTCCGAGCGGCCAGCAAGAACTCGGACAAGATCCGAGAGGAGGACCTCATCGTGAGTGGCAAATTAGACGCAGTGTTGCTAGAAGTGTGTTCATTTTCCTTTATTATTTTTGGTTTAGTACCCGTTTGGTTGGTGATTAGATGAGTGTTGCCATTGATATGGTTATATTATGGTAGAAAAGTCATTGGTTTTAAACCGAAAGAAATACCAAAAAAAAAAACTATCCATACTTGGGGCTAAGTGAACAATAATGTCAACTCCAGATTAACCTATAACAATGTTATCAAATGTTTTTGGAAATTACAAAATATTAAAAAAAAATCCTTTTCTGACAGGGATTTTTTAAATGATTCTATCTGATCATCAACCAGGCCTCCTCATTACATACAAGAAGAATTTGTGAGTAAAAAATATTTATACAAACGTAAACTCGTAAACTCAGTATTTTTTATTACAATCGTAGTGTATTTAATTTGATCATCAATGTACTCATATGATCCACTAATATACAAAAATCTAGAATTAAAGGTATCCAAAACGTAAGTCTGCTTACTAAAGAGAATTGCATCTCTGTCAAGCCGTTTCACAATAATTTTACATCCGATAATAGCAATCCAACAGCGACTTTATAGTAACTGGAATAAAGATTAAAGTTGCGCAAAATCAGAGGTAAAATTACTGTTAAAGGACCTGGTGGCCTACCTCGATGTCTTGAAGCGAGATTAATACCGCTGTGGGAAAGAGACAGAGCTATACAAGTCGTCTAGCGCCATCTCGTTCTACACTGGAACTACTCTCGCTTAGACTTCGCTAAGACGTCATGTTAGGCAACCTGGCGTTGGTAGACGGGCCAATCATCGTGTCTAATGGGTTGTCAAATAATATTTGTTTAACAAATATTTCACTAATTTCATGTTGGCCACGTTTTACAGACTCGACTCAAACTCCACTCAGGCTTTCCTTACAGGAAAACTAAGCTAAGCGAAATGTGAACTTTATACATACCTACTTATGTATTGTTTGAATTTCGATAGATTTTTTAACAATTCCGTTAGTTTATTACCTACGCGTGGAATACTTGTGGGCAATGCGTCGTACATTTCTTCTTTCTGGTAAATTCTGCAAGTTATATCCTGAGTCAAACAGTATAAAGCTCACATTTCTATGCTTTAGTATGAGTCAAGTCGGAGTCGAGTTGGCGTTGGGTCTTGTAATGTGCACACGCAGTTAAACAAACAATCTTTGATTCTTTATCGCCCTCATATGAGTACATTGATAGTAAGTAAATCAATATTTCATGTAAAAGTAACTTGTATGTAGTAAAAATTTAAACATAAGTTATATTATAGTTTCGTCCCATCTTGTTTTAATTTATAATTACAATTGTTTTTAATTTGGTTTATTTGTCCCATTTTAGTAGCTTCTTGACTTATATATACGTATGGTGGTGGTATAATTTTTGTAACTAGCAATTTTTACTTTATTTTAATTGAGATTTTTTAGAAAATTGACGTTGTCTGTTTTATGAATGTTTTTACGCACTTTTTATTTATTTTACATTTTATTTCTGGATTCAAAAGGTAAACATTTTCTTTTTCGTTTTTTAAATTGTGAATATTTGTCTTTTGGCACTTTTTTACACTGTTAATTTTGTCTGCTTGTTGAGCACGTAGCACAGTGTACGAGTTCCGTCTGTTTTATTTCGATTTTTATGTTTGATAATTTATCTCTTCTTTTAATTAAGTTTTTGTCATGAAAGGGCAATCCTTTTTCTTAAAAACTGTAATATTTTCGAAATCAACTCCAAGAAACGCGACGCGTCATTAGGGTTATGTTCAAAAGTCCAGTGATCTCTTAAAACTAGGCTTCAAACATTAAACTGCAACTGGGCGGATATCACAGCGGTGCTCCGCCCAAGCCAGGTACCTAGACCTCCACCGTGTTATCCCACACAGTGGCGATATCCGGCCATATCATTAGTTAATTGCGGCGTTTCCCACAATTTTATCCAAATCCGTTCCCTAGTTTTTGTGTAAAAGAGTAACAAACAACATCTATCCTCACAAACTTAGAGTGTCAGCAAAATGACGGGGGCCCCCTCTAAAGGGCCAAAGCCTGCCGGGGTCGTGGGGCTCACAAATTACCGTGACCCCGCTACGTAAAGGGCGATTGAAGGACACCGTGGATTTTAGTCAGTACGAGTCTGACAGTCCCTCCCGCTCTGCCCTGGGTGGGAGAACACATTTGATGATTTTACCACGCTAAAAAACAAAAAAAAACAAACTTTCGCATTTAAAATAGTACTTACCTAGTAAGTATTTCTTACGTTCCAACCGCCTATTATACACATACTTAAAACCTATTCCACATTTTCAATTGCCCAATTGGTTCCTTACAATTGTGAGCGCTCAGTGGCGCATTCTAATTCTGTCCAGCCATTACTGCATGGTGAATGAGCTGGCGACCTGTCAAAACTGTAATAAGTAGGTTCGATATTGTTTGGTGACCGTGTTTAAGTGGCTGTACTCGTGTCGATGGAACTGTGTATCGAATTTAAAGGTATAAAAATCAGGTGAAATGGCGTGAAAATAATTAGCGTGATGCTAGGCACGTCTCGTATTTTATATGGGGCTGATGGCTCAGGGTACCATAAAGTTTTTTTTATATTTGATCCACATTAGCAGTTTCTCCTTTGTCGTGGGTACGTTTACAAATATATAAAAATTCACATACACAAACACTCAGACCCGGAACAACTAGTTATCTATCTATTCTATAATAAATCTGTAGAAGGGTCAATTCTGTACATTGAAAATATTGAAAAAATAAATAGCGGGGGGTGTTGCTGGATCGATACCAAACCCAAATATATGATTAAAAAAATTTATGGCTGTCTGTCTGTCTGTTTGTGCAGGCATCACGTGAAAACTAACGGTTCGATTTCGATGAAACTTAGTAAAATTATTCCTTATTATCCTGGGCATAACATAGGATACTTTTTATCCTGGAAAAATACGTAGAAAAAAAATCTTATTTTTCAGTTTTATTCATAGACGTTGTTCTGTAGAACCGCGAACACACGTTGCATTACCCGCAGTGGATTCAGCGCCGTAATATTTATAAGATGTCAGAGTTACTCAAAATGGGGAAATAAACCATCCACGCGAAGACCGACATCCGCGCGGACGGAGTCGCGGGCGGAAGTTAGTAGATCATAAAAATATTTCCTCCGTGCGGGAATCGAACCCGCCAGCAGCGTAGCAGACCAATCGCTCAGCCACTGCGCTAACCGTGCCGTCAAAATACATGCTCTGTGGCGGCGACAACTGTCACATCTTCCCCTGTAAATAAGACTCTTTAGTCACATCCTCTCACTAGATCAGGCTAGGATGGTCGCGGGACTGTACGAATTACCGTGACCCCAGAACGTAAAGGGCTATTGAAGGACACCGTGGATTTTAGTCAGTACGAGTCTGACAGTCCCTCCCGCTCTGCCCTGGGTGGGAGAACTCATTTGATGATTTTACCACGTAAAAAAAAGCTAGGATGTGACGATATGGTTATAGCGGCTTGGCTGTTTTGCTAAAACGCTTGCTGGATTTTGCTGACAGGCTTTGGCTAACTGGCTAATGCTGAGTGGCAGTCGCGATATCTTGCTAGGCGTTAGATAAAAAATAAAACACGTTTGGAAATAAAATATAATGCTTATCACTAAAGAATAATGTAGCTTTCTACCTTTTTTTATCGTGGTAAAATTATCAAATGAGTCCTCCCACCCAGGGCAGAGCGCCGGGGACTGTCAGACTCGTACTGACTAAAATCCACGTGTCCTTCAATAGCCTTTTACGTTCCGGGATCACGGTAATTCGTACAGTTCTACTGGTGAAAGAATTTTCAAAATCGGTTCGGCAGTTTCAGAGATACCGTCCTACAAACAAACATAAACTTTATCTCTCAATAATAATAAAGTATGGATTAACCGGATACAGCACCAATATTTGGTACACCATAACTCGTATCAGTGCTGTTCCGATCCAGCCCACTCGCAGGTGGCTAGTGTCCTCAATTTATCACTCAGCCTGCAAACATCCCGATTTACGACTCAGACATTGGGAAACAAACATTTTACTGTTTATATGTATAATACGGGCTTTTGCCCGCGACTCCGCTCTACTAATTTAGAATTTGACAAGGAATTCGGGTCGTACATTGCCATCTATTATTATGTGGATCTATTATATGGTGGGATTATTTTCAGGGACAGTACTTTTTTCGGAATGAAAGGTACCCTATGTCCGTCTCTGTACACATGAAAGCGTATATGCATTATGCAATAATATAATATAATACGTTTACTGTTAAAAAGAAAGCGTTGCCTCACACTAGGAATTCTCCTGTATCGTGGGTGCGTTTACAAACATAGAAACTCACATGTACAAACACCCAGACCCGGAACTTACGAAACATACTTTCGCATCTATAATTTTAGTTAGGAAAACAGGATTTATTGATTATTTAGTGTTGATTTGATGTAAAGATATAGCATCCGTTCGTATCGATCTTCAAGCTTTAACCGTGCTTGGCTAGGCCGGCCCACGGATGGGTGATCCCAAAACATCAATCAATAAATCAATACCGCCGGAATAAAGTCGTTCATGAAAAAAAAGTTCTACATGTATTTTGACATTGTATTGCGCTGTTTTTTATAGCATCTGATTTTAGGTAGTGATAATAGTAATAGTCATCGAGATAAGAGATGAAACTATGTACCTATTTATTGATCAACTTGTGCAATATGTATATGACAGTATGAGACACAAAATTTAGTTAAACCCGATTTTTTATTATGATAATAGTGATTCGGCTAAGTCTAACAACCAGTCTTGCTATGGTTTCGTATAACCCAGTTACTGGGTAAATACTGATATTCAGCTGCATCTGGTTTGACTGGAAGCCGACCCCAATATAGTTGGGAAAAGGTTAGGCAGATGAACAGTGCTTCGGCTTAATAGTGCTCTAAGAGTCTTAGACTCTGGACTCTGTAGTACTTGACAACGATGATGACGCTATTGCTGGGCGTGAATGTAACCGTGACCCAGAAACGCAAAGGGCAACTTTGAAGGAATATGGCGGAGTTTTAGTCAGTAAGGGTCTGACAGGAGTTTCCACTCCACGCGGCGGGAAGACTCATTCGATGAGTTTATAACCTTAAAAAAAAGTAAAATTACCTAACCCTTCCTCTACCGCGATATCTTACAGAAATGTGCAATTGCAAATGCAGCTCAAAAACTAGAACTTTGAGCATAATTTCTTACTGAAACGGTAGTCATATTTACAGTAACGTTTAAACACGTTTTGATTTATTCCGCGTTCCAAGTTTACATTATATTTTGTTGATATTTTGGACAAGAAGTCACGACTTTAGTTTTGAATGTACTGTGAAATATTATTTATGTTACTATCAAGTAAAAACACATAACAAGCGAGTATCAAATAAAATGAAAGTGACCAGATTTCTATCGTCTTACCATTTTTTTTTTTTTTTAGCGTTGTAAAATCATCATATGTGTCCTCCCACCCAGGGCAGGGCGGGAGAGACTGTCAGACTTGTACTGACTAAAATCCACGGTGTCCTTCACTAGCCCTTTACGTACCGGGGTCACGGTAATTCGTACAGTCCCGCGACCCCGGCAGGCTTTGGCCCTCTACAGGCCCCGTCACACGTATAGGACCGTTTAGAGTTTAAAGTAGCTACAACAATCCTTAGCGAATGAAGATCGCTTTTGAACGTACTTGAATCTTTTTGGAGTTCATGTGCTACTCGTTAGCCACAGTCAAAAGGTCTACAGTTTGTGCCAGAAGTAATTCCCATTCTAAAACTTCATAGTTTTCTTGATTGAGAGGTGAATCTCAATCAAGAAAACGATCTCCAGCAGCAGGTATAACTTGATATTTTTACTATCAACATTCACAAAGTGTACACACGCGTGTTCTGCCAAGTTTATACTTCCCGCCGTTACCCAGTAAACGTTCTGAAATGATTTACGCCTCACTAAACCACTGTTTACAAGTACATTGTTAGAAATAGAAAATGTAGTGTTCGCGTTGAATGGTTTGTACCTAAACTGGTTTATTTGTTTGCAGTCTGGATGTCTGAAATCGATAATGGAGTTTCGAAAAACATACTTTACTAATGGTCGCTTTTGTCTTCATTTTGGAGTAACACTGTCTGACCAGGCTGTCAAATTTTTTAAGACTCAATCTCCGTAGCAAGGCCAATTCTGTCTCTTTTATTTTTTATGTTTTCTCTTGAATCCAATCCCTCAAGTTTGCTGGTGACTGAGACAAAGCCTACGATGGACCGAGCTTAACTAGAAGACGCTTGTTCAATAGTTTAAAGACATTCAGGTTGTGTGCGTTCGGGTTCGGGAACACCGACGCATACAACTACCACGTAAATGCATTGTATTCTACTAAGAATAGTGTACAATTCGTCATTTTAAAATGTCTACATTTTAAATATCCTTTTATTCAGTCTATTCTTTCGTCGACAAACCAAAGTTTCTAAGGTACTATCTGCATCTGGTGACACAAGTTTTTTAGGTGGTAAGATCATCAAATGTCTGTACTGAATATAATTATACTCTTTCTTTCTACTAAAGGGACATTCAGACTCGTACTGATTAAAATCCACCGTGTTCCTTCAAATGTCCTTTACGATCCGGGGTCACGGTAACCTGCTTAGACGACTGTCATGATGATGACATTTTAAATATCCGTCACCGGCGTCACCGACGGGACTCTAGCCCTCTAAGGGGGCCCCGTCAGGCGCGCGTGGAACACGACGCGCTGTCGACCCGGGCATGGTTTATAGTCGGACGGCAAGTCCCCTATTATTCGGCGTTTGATCCTATGAGCCACGTCAGTTTGCTGACAGCTCTTTTAGGCAAACTTGTAACATGACGCGCCGTCGACCCGGGAGGAGCCGACCAAACTAACCACAAATAATTGGCAAAAGTCAAGGTGGATACCTGTTGGATTATGATCTCAAATCAATGAGTAAGATTTACATAGATTTGCCCTTGATAGTTGGTATCAATATTTATAAGTCAGCAGTTAACGTTTGCGCACTTTTCATGCGCACAGCACAAGCTTTCAATTAATTAGGTTGGGTATACTTTGTGGCGCGGTTGTTAGTAAACAGTCTTTTGTGTCCCTGCTATAAATTGTTTGAAGTTTACCGTCTCGTGGGAAACTTGCTGTGTGTCTTTGGTCTCGTCGTCGAAATCGCAAAAAGCGATGTTGTGATTTCCTATAAAAAAAATTCTCGGTACCAGCTCGAAGTTTGGAAGGTGGCGGTATGATAACCCCGTGGCTCAGAAATCACGTTAATCCGTTGGTTTTGAGCCTGATCTCTTCGGTCGTGTCGGATTGCTGAGAGACCGTCATGACCGAAATCTTTGGCCCTCTACTGGGGCTCCATCAAATTGCTGACAGCGTTTGAGGCGCGTGTGGAACACGACGCGTCGTCAACCCGGACATGGTCGATGATTGGACGGCGAGTCACTCATTACTTGCCGTCCGCATGCTCGATGAATTTCCCCTTTAAGGTTAAGAGTGCACTGATGAAATGAAATTGTATGTATATGTACGATTAGACAGGTTCTACTCAAACCCTTCAGAAACTACATTACGCGATATTTACACGTGTGTTGAGAATTAATCCACTAAATTCCATTACCGTAAAACCCAGTTGCAAAGCTTCACAACAATATTTAAACGTTCACAAGTGCTAAATATTGACTCAAACAAACCTTATTGTTTGTAGGGCGGGTTGTTCTGACGTCAGCCGTCTGTTTGTCTGTCCCATGTAATTTATCGGCAACTGTCCGGGGTGCGGTATGTTCGCAATTTGCGATATCGATTCCTAAGGTGGTATTACTTTATGAGTTTCTTGTTCACGTTTGGTTATGTGATTGATCGAGTACTTCTGTTTTGTTACTTGATTAAATAAAGGGTATGTAGAGCAATAACTTTGGCAGGGTATAAACAGGGGTCGCGGGACTGCCATCAGGTATCCATGGAACCTAAAGGGCTATTGAAGGACACCGTGGATATTAGTCAGTACGAGTCTGGCAGTCCCTCTCGTCCCGCCCTGGGTGGGAGGACTCATTTGATGACTTGAACAGTATAAAAAAAATATAATGAACTCTATTGAATTCTATTAAAAAAAACCTGGGAATGGTAAAATCTCAGCGTGTAATTGCATGACTGAAATCTATTAACAAAGCAAACTAATGCAATTTTCTGAAAAACAAGTAGTCACTTTTATTATTAGAAACTATTTTTCTGGCTTCGATCGATCAACAAAGAACTCGATCAAAACACAATGCTTTTCAACGAAAAAAAAAAAACTTTTTTTGTTTTCCATGTTCTCAACAGTTAATTAATGAAGTAAGGTATGTCTGTATCCGTTACCAGTCAGTAAATGTGGTCTTCTTTTTTTTTTACGTGGTAACATCATCAAATGAGTCCTCCCACCCAGGGCAGAGCGGGAGAGACTGTCAGACTCGTACTGACTAAAATCCACGGTGTCCTTCAATAGCCCTTTACGTTCCGGGGTCACGGTAATTCGTACAGTCCCGCGACCAGTTAATGTGGTCTAGATTTTATTAAGTCTCTGATTTGTGGTCAAGTTTTCAGCAGCTTTTCAGCTTCCTTTATGTTATGAAAAACAATATTACGAGTGGTATTTTTACTCTTTCGCTTCTGCTTCTTCATCTTCTAGTCAATGATTTATTATATTATAATTAAATTAGCTTCGGCCAAACCTCTGACATACTAATGGCGCTGATAGTTTGGACAGGTCCTTTAAGGTGCAGGATTGCAGACGAAGTGAGCCATCGTTTGTGATAAGGTTCCGCAGTCCACTCTTCGCGCTGGAACGGCTGGAGAGAATTTGATGTTTGGCATACAGATAGACCATGACCTGGATTAGGATATCATCAAATGAGTCCTCCCACCCAGGGCAGAGCGGGAGGGACTGTCAGACTCGTACTGACTGAAATGCACGGTGTCCTTCAATAGCCCTTTACGTTCCGGGGTCACGGTAATTCGTACAGTTCCGCGACCTGGGTTAGGATATAGGTTCTTTTTTTTCATCATGGATGTTCCTGTGGGATAATTTCTGACCTGCATGTGAACAAACCAGTATCAGGCACTATTTTTTCTTGTTTTTCTTTCGAAGCCGGCTACAATATCTAGTTCCTAATTAACGCAACGTCTAGGTTGCTTTACGTGTCTTCAAGATAAGATTTAAACCAGGTCCACAATCCTATAACCACTGGACTTACATACTTACAAGAAAGTTACTCCATAAATCTTTCTAAATTGTCTGCTCATTGTACCGAACCTAACTAATCGCCTAAACATGCCAATGATTGGTGCTCCCGTACCGAGATGATGAGATAAATCTCGATAGCCAGAGGCTGACAGAACGCACACTAGTCCACCTACCAATGAACGTCATCCGTGTTTATATATCGGACAATGTTGAGGAACCTGGTAGGTGTTTGTGGGGCTAGGAAGTCGGCGGGGACGGTAGCAGAGCGATTTGATTACGTGCTATCTTTGTCGAAAGCGGTTGATAACCGTCCGTAGTAGTATTTTTTAGCTGCATGTTTGGCTCAGTTGCAACGATAGACCGCAATATCACAAAAGGTTTCTATTTTCATTTACTGGAGACATTTTCGCCTGCCATAAAGTGGAATTTCAGCACTGAAACTGCGATGCCCCCACACGGCACCTTGGAAAATGTTCATGGAACTTACTGATTAATTTTATATAGTAACTTCTTCATAAAATACTTTTTGAGATGTAGAACGGAATTATAAAATAAAATGTCCGTGGTTTATTATGTCTAACTAAACTTTTCGTTCAACATTGTCAAATACAATAGAAATGGTCTGCTTCTGAATAAATTGTGTAAATTGCAATGACATCACGTAAGTGGAGTATGACGGTAGCCACACAATTGTATGAGGCAGACATAATTGAGATATTACACTACCAATCGCTTGCGCTCAACGAAATGCGAGTTTTGTGGACCCAAAATCCAAACAATGCACAATGGTTAGTACACCCATAGACAAGAGGTTGAAGAAAACCATACGCTGAACATAAATATCTGGTGCCGACCTTAAATATTGTGAGAAAAAATATAATGAGAATCTATGGCCGCTTGCTTGATTGGTTTATTTTTGTGAGCAGATTTGGAATTTTTGGACATTAGGTACTGGCTTCTATTTTTGGTGCTGGCAAAGGGAGAAGTTGGTTCATAAGTTACGATAGACAAAATTACAGAATAATAACCTAGTCTATGACTCAGCTGCTAAATTATCATGAGGCCTTTTCATAAGTCTTCCTTTCCAGATTTCGCATGGACCAGAGACCGCTTATTCCCGTAATTAATATTTTATCTGGTACTTACGAATTACCGTGACCCCGGAAAGTAAAGGGCTATTGAAAAACACGGTGGATTTTAGTCAGTACGAGTCTGACAGTCCCTCCCGCTCTGCCCTAGGTAGGAGAACTCGCTTGATGATTTTACCACGATAAAAGTAAAGTACTTCTGTTTGGTTGTTAAGACTTGGATAGACAGATTCTGTCGTTGATTGATTACAGATTAAGATCGCCATCAAAATTACAACCCAGATAGATTAATACTGCACGTTGCAATTAGACGTCAGTTCCATCCTATTAGATCCTCCCATTTTTTTTACGTGGTAAAATCATCACATGAGTGCTCCCACCCAGGGCAGAGCGAGAGGGACTGTCAGACTCGTACTGACTAAAATCCACGGTGTCCTTCAATAGCCCTTTACGTACCGGGTCACGGTAATTCGTGAGTCCCGCGACCCCGGGCTAGATCCTCCTATGGAGATCTATGCACCTTCAGTTTCGATGCATTATTACAACAACGCGTAGTTACAAATCTTAAAATATCAGCCTGGAATTTGTAGTAAAACTACATAATATTTTATTTTAAATTTGTCTTGCAAGCTCAAATAAAAAGCACATAAAAGTTTACATGAAAGTAAAACTGAGCTGCCAATATTATTTTACGATTTCATTGTAAAAGTATGTATGCGTTTCTTTGTCTTAGTTAATATAATTACATGCTAACACAAAGAATTGGGGTGACCTTTGCGATATGTTTTTGACTATAGATCGCAAATTGGCAGTATTAAGGAAGAATCCTCTCCTGCTGATCCTCCTGCCGGTGTCGCGGGACTGTCACTTGTAGGTCATAAAAATATTTGTTCCGTTCGGGGATCGAATCCGCGGGACGCTGCGCAGCAGTCGATCGATCAGCCACTGCGCCAACCGTGCCGTTTCCTAAACGAATCGCTATTTAAGGAATCAGATTTTTTTTTAGCGTGGTTTTTGCCCTCTAAAGGAGGGCCCCGTCATTATGCTGACACTCCTTGAGGCGCGCGTGGAACACAACGAGCCGTCGACCCAGGGAATCAGGCATAGTTTACCTTCAGTCTGTCTTATGGGATTGGGTAGCTGCGTATTATAGTTGCGATATGGTCCTCTATGACATCCCCAGAGAGTAATATTCCTTTTCTTTATAAAAAAACACAGTTTAGAAACACAAAAAACGAATAATCATGAACGCTACGTAGGTGAATGCTCCAGTACATTTAAATCTTTCTTTAGCAGTAAAACGTTATTTTGTTGCTCAACAAAAATAACCTTTGTTAATTACAAGTTTCGGTATGCGAAATCATGAGGAAAATATACCTTAATACTGAGGAATTTTGTATGTTTATGTTTGTTCACAAGTCTGTAACGGCTTGATCGATTTGCACCAGATTCTGCTAAAAGTATCGATGGATAACACGGGTTTTTGCTTGAAGCGGCCAAAATTGAATCGTCTTAACAAAGGAGTGCGTCAATCAACGTCGTCCATTTTTCAATCAAGGTGAATCAGTTTCTTTGTCAAGATTATTTGCTTTTTTTGTACCGAGAATACGGTATTTATGGAAAAAAAAAATTTGTTCGTCAGTAAGATTTATCAAATGACTAGCTTTTGCCCGCGGCTTCGCTCGCGTAGAATTTGGTCTGCCTCATTAAGTTACGTGACATTTTTTTTAATACTTATATTTTTTTATGTAACTTCACATCGTACATCCCAGATTTCTATTCTTAACTTCAAAATTAGTTTCCATACAATCTTTGAACACCTATACCTAATATTTAGAGGGAATCTCTTGAGGGAGGAATTATCTGAATTCCTTTCTAAGTGCTCATTATTTTAGAGGGCCAAAGCCTGCCGGGGTCGCGGGACTTACGAATTACCGTGACCCCGGTACGTAAAGGGCTATTGAAGAACACCGTAGATTTTAGTCAGTCAAGTCTGACAGTCCCTCCAGCCCTGCCCTGGGTGGGAGGACTCATTTGATGATTTTACCACGAAAAAAAAATAATAATAATAGAACTCTGCAAATTTCAAAATTCTACCACTGGTTTCTTCATCAATAAAGATTGATGAAGAACCTGTATGGTGTGTTTATAAAAAGTAGCCCTATGTCCTTCCCCGGGCTTGAGATTATCCTATCCAGCACAAACGGATTACTAAACACTGACTAATAAACAGGTCGGACCAATGTTACTTGCATTTAATCACTACATTGTATAAAACAAAGTAGCTTTCTTTGTCCCGTGTAACGATCGAACTCGTGTAGCGATCGACATCATTGCACGATCACCGCCATCTATCGAGCATAAGGACCACTCGACATATAGTAATAATAGAATTATCTATACTCCGTTCATCATCTGCCAAGCGTTTTTCCCAACTATATTGAGGTCGGCTTCCAGTCAAACCAGATGCAGCTGGATATCAATGTTTTACATGGAGCGACTGCCTGTCGGACTTCTACAACCCAGTAACTGGGTAATACGATACCCCATGGTAAGATTGGCTGTCAGACTTTAGAGCTTCTGACAGTAACGACTGTCAAAGATCTTCAAATGACAGCCGGGACCAACGGCTTTACGTGCTTTCCGAGTGCTTTTTACCCATCCACAGACCAACCTCGGCAAGCGCAGCTTAACCCGTAAAAATATATATAACAAAAAAGGGTAAAATAATCTACAAAATAACTTTTATTTCGGTGTAACTTTTAAGTCGATGGCTTTGTTATTTTTTATTTCATTTTTTTTTTTTGCCACCGACTTCCGAAATAAAAGTTATTTTGTGCATTATTTTACCCTCTTTTGTGGTTCTTTTTGAAGGCGGTACATTTTTTTTTTTTAAAAAGTTTTTTTATTTTTCGTTTTTTAGTTAAAATATTCAACCCAAATTCTTGCCAAATACATATAATATAATCCGTAGCACTGGTAATAACATCCCTCATGTACACAATAAGCTAATAAAATTCCCTATCTCAAAAACTACTGAACCGATTTTGATGAAACTTGCAGTATTCCCTAAGTTGAACGATACCTAGCACAAAAAAAAATTATTTGAATCGGACGTGAAGTTCCGGAGATATGCGAACAATGAATCAGTCGATGCCTACTCCTTACTGTTAAGGAGTTGTACCTTCCATCATCAGCTCAGCTACATAAGATAATGATTACCATACGCAAGTACTTAATTACTTCATAAGATTTACGAAATACGATGGGTGAGCCTATAAAATTTGTGGGTTGCCCTCGATTTCTCCAAGATCCAATCATCAGATCCTGATTTGGTTAAAATGGGACCACACGGGAAGCACCAGCTTTCAAACAAAAAAAGAATCATGAAAATCGGTTCACCCAGTCGGTCGTAATGCGGTAACAAACATTAAAAAAAAACTACAGTCCTCCTTTTTTTGAAGTCGGTTAAAAACTATCCTATGTCCTTTCTCAAGTTCCAAACTACGTCTGTACCAAATTTAACACTAATCGGTTCAGTAGTTTAGGCGTGAAGAAAAGACAGACAGACAGACAGACAGACAGACAGACAGACAGACAGAGTTACTTTCGCATTTATAATATTAGTTAGGATATTCGACACGTATGTTTTCGTTTGATACGTAAATCAAAATTGTCGAAGTAACAACAGTTTTAAAATTGGCAAAACGTCACAAGTATGTACAAACTGCCCGGCTCGCGACGGCGCGGCGTGTTCCACGCGCGCCTCAAGGAGTGTCAGCATAGTGACGGAGCCTGTAGAGGGCCAAAGCCTGCCGGGGTTGCGGGACTCACAAATTACCGTGACCCCGGCACGTAAAGGGCTATTGAAGGACACCGTGGAATTTAGTCAGTACGAGTCTGACAGTCCCTCCCGCTCTGCCCTGGGTGGGAGGACTCATTTGATGATTTCATCACGATAAAATAAAGCATTTACAAACTTTTCCTCTGTGAACTTCTTTATGGGTTAATTTTGGAAAATCTGCACTACACTGCCTTTGAATTCGCTAATATTAGTTTCAGTCAAAAGTAAAATAACTGTATATTTTCAACTATTAAATAAACAGTAACTGAGTATATGAAACATAGACAATAGATTCTAACGTGGACTACATCAATGGACTATTTGAAACGTTTGTTTATTTTCAATAAACGTTTCTTTTACGTCGGAGCGTTATAAAATCAGTCCCACACGCATTTTTCAAACGGTTTCGTGTTGAAATATCGCGACTGACGTTAAAGATACAACTGGCTTAGACAAAACGAGTGAATACACTGTATGCGCGATAGTTTTTTATTAATATTTAATCAAATAAATCTAAAATAAGTAGGTACTGTAAAAGGTTGTGGTGCATATTAAGAGCGCGTATTCTGAAAGTTGGCAACTTGGCAAATAGTTGTCAAATATTTACAAGTTTTAATCCCCCCAGCTGTCAGCACAATGGTCCGTCAAGATCGATTGTAATGTCTATAACTATTATTTCGGTCCATATACGTTACTGTTAGTAGGCACAGTTTAAATGATTGAAAGCCCTATTTGTAAAAATTTACGGCTGTTCAGCGGCGGCGCTAATAGAATAACAAATGGTTCGTAGTCGTGTAGAGGTAATGCCAAGCAGGCGTGGTGATTTATTCCTGTTCTGAAGCATGGAGTAAAATTACCTCATAGCTGTTTTCGCTAAAATGACAGCATGATTAGCACGATTGACTGCTGCGCTAGGTGTCACGGGTTCGATCCCCGCATGGAACAAAAATGTCCTCTAGTATCCGGATATTTATATCTGGAGCATATTTTTACTGGTAGACGGGAACAACGGGTACTAAATTATATTATACATTCACAGCCTTCTTCTAGCTATTCACGATACATACACAGACAGACACGTCGAATTTATAACACCCTTATTTTTAAAGGATAGGGTTTAAAAGTGTTCGCACCCGCTACTACTCGAAAATTATCCCAAGGGAAGATAAAATCGGGATAAAAGCTATCGTATATGTCCATCCAGTTTATAAACTATGTGTGTACCAACTTTGCCCAAATTCGTCCAGGAGTTTTTGCGTGAAAGAGCAACAAACATCCATCCATCCAAACTTTCACGTTTTTAATATTAGTAGGATATTATGTAGTAAGGAGTGTCAGCATAGTGACGGGGCCTGTAGAGGGCCAAAGCCTGCCGGGGTCGCGGGACTCACAAATTACCGTAACCCTGGTACGTAAAGGGCTACAGAAGGACACCGTGGATTTTAGTCAGTACAAGTCTGACAGTCCTTCCCGCCCTGCCCTGGGTGGGAGGACTCATTTGATGATTTTACAACGAAAAAAAAAAAGGATACTATGTAGTACGACTATTCGGATGCTGACAGCTTTTTCGGATGTCGAAAAGGAGATAAGTTAGTTGTCAAAGTACTGTAATTACGGCAGACTTGACAGTTGTGTAATTTTTCTGGACTGTCTTAAAGGCGCGGGACTATCTTATCAGGTCCCTTTCCGTGACCCCGGAATGTAAAGGGCTATTGAAGAACACCGTGCATTTTAGTCAGTACTATCTCTGACAGTCCCTTTCGTCATGCTCTGGGTAGGATGACTCATTTGATGATTTTACCACGTAAAAAGAAGATGGGCTAATTAATGTCTTCAGATAGCTCCACTAAAGTACTCGTATCTTCATTCCTTTAAATTTTCGGATTCTCATACCTTTCGCGTTTCGAAACTAGGACCATTGTTTTTGCACTTTTTTTAAATTATTTTTGTGTACAAAATTTCCAGAGTTTATGGGGTCCTCGAATAGACCCTCGCTTGGCTCAGTATCTGACGAACTACTTGTTTGGCTTCGGGCCTAACAAGGCTCCGTCCTGTGACTTCAACAGATTTGCTGAGTTGTACGTTTATAATGTAAGAGGTGAGTCTATTTTGTTTTTAGATTATAATTAGGACCTACGGCCCATTCACTTTGGTCTATGCTTTGCGGCGAGTGGCATGGCGGGTTGGTGTGCACGCCACCCTCGCGCTGTCTGAAACGTTATATTTCGTTGGCAGTCATACCTTTGTAATTTTGTTCACGCCGCTCTAACACCGCGCGGCGCACTGACGTGTGCCGTGCATAGAGTCATCTGTGGTGCTCAGTCATACGTCAAACTTTATAGGAACAACCTAGAAGTAATACCATAAATACATAATTTAATCCAAACCTCTGACATTTTGAAGTAAGGCCTTTCCACCACTCTAGTACTATAGCACACGATAGCTTAGTTGGGATGATAAACAATCATCTGAATAGGTATGCTCCCACTGCTGGGACACAGGCTTTCTCCCTTTCTCCTATGATAATTATCAAAAAATAGCATTGTTTGAAATTCACAATACACTAAGCCATCGCTCGCAGCGGCAAGTTCTTGAACGGGCCGTATGGCTTAAATTCCTGTTACCAAGTTGGGTGCGTGAAAGAAAGAAAGAAAAAAAAACAAGGAAAAAGAACTTAAAGCTTAACAATTTTTTAAAAGTAATGTAACATCAAAGCCAAACAAAAATGTAAGCATATACTGTGTGACTCACGGCTGCGACAAATTTGCGCAATTCAGCATCATGTCGGACAACTGCTGCCCGACGGCGTCGCTTTCAAATGTAACGCGCGTACCGATATACATTGTGTACTATAAAGCACCATGGATCCAGTTCATAAACTATCTGATCAACAAAAATGGCTACCATTCAGTAGAGGATGGGTTCCGACCGGTGTTGAATAAAATTGGCACTATTGTGTCCCTTTTAACAAAGTCAAAGTCAAAGTCAAATCATTTATTTCAATTAGGCCATCAACGAGGCACTTTCAAACGTCGAATATTATCATTAAGGAAATGGGATGGGATGGGATTGATTCTACACCCATTCGCTAGGGTAGGTTTGTATGAAGAAGAATGGGCAAGAAACTCCATACTTACTCTTTTTAAAAATGTTTTACAATATTTTTATATACATCATTTGACATCAATAATGTGAAAGCAATGTACTTTAAATCTAGACTAAATATTATAAAAAAAAAAAATGAATAAGAAAAAAAAATTACATGGTGTTCACATTTTAACAAAATATTGCAATTACCTACAGCTATTTTACAAATATAAGTGTGTGAGCATTCAAATTTCAACAAGCTTGATTTTGTTTAAACCTTACATTGTACTATGAAGCAGGACCAGCATGTTTCCAAACATTTTTATCTTGAATATATAATCTTCTAATTTATAATATGCTTGTTTACTAAGTGTATTTTTTATGTAACTTTTAAATTTTCTTTCATTTAGAGTTAAAATTTCGCTAGGTATTTTGTTGTAACATTTAACACAGTACCCCATAAAAGATTTTTTGACTTTAGACAATCTAAAATAAGGTTGATCAATTTTATCTTTATTTCTAGTATTAAAATTATGTCTATCGCTTATTTTTATAAAAAGATGAAGATTTTTCCTAACATGCATTATATTTTCATAAATAAATTGACAAGGCACTGTCATTATATTAATCTTTTTGAATAGTTCCCTAAGAGATTCGCGACGACGTAGATTGTAAATAGCTCTGATGGCTCTCTTTTGCAAAATAAAAATGGATTCAATGTCAGCCGCCCGGCCCCACAGTAGAATGCCATAAGACATAATGCTGTGAAAGTAGCTGAAGTAAACCAAACGCGCAGTTTCGACGTCTGTTAACTGTCTTATCTTTCTAACAGCATAAGCGGCTAAGACGGCTCGCTAGAGATGCTATATGGGGGCCCCATTGTAATTTATCGTCTAACGTGATTCCCAGGAAAACTGTCTGATTAATAAATTCCAATTTTACTCCGTTCAAAAAAACGTCGCAATCGCTACTTCTAACATTTGGCAAAGTGAATCTAATACATTTAGTTTTCTTTTCATTAAGAACTAAATTATTCAGAGTAAACCAATTTTGAACCTTAGAAATAGAGTCATTAACATTTTCTAGGTTATGTGCACGTCTATCTATTTTAAAAATTAACGATGTATCATCAGCAAATAACACCATCTGTGGTTGATTTTTTAGTAAATGGGGTAAATCATTAATATAGACTAAGAAAAGGAATGCACCCAAAATAGAACCTTGAGGCACGCCCATAGTCATTTCAGCCCCTGACGAGTTTACACCGTTTATCTGAACTTTAACCTGTCTATCTCTTAGGTATGAATTTATATAACAATGTACAGTACTCGAAACCAGACACATTGTATTCTCTACTGTTTTATGTAAGGATCCTTTTGGAGGAAGAAAAAATCAAGACATGGGAAGTTACTCAACATCAAAAAAATCTCTTAATAAAACTGTATACTATTGAATATATTCTTAACACCAGCACAATATATCTTGCAGGGACGGCCGATGAGAGACTGAAGGTGTTATACAACAGTCTCGGCATGGCCTATGATTCTGCGGAGGTTCCCTACCAGCTGCTACGAGAGGTATGCTATGATTGCGATAGGAGAATTCTATTCTACAATAGATTTTCAAGTCTATAATAAATTTTCAACTTTATGATCCAACCCACATATTTATCGAAATTGAGTTATCTATACTAACCAATCTAAAATGAGCCATATTTTCATGTGGCAAAGACTCGTTTTATTATCTGCTTCCTAGGAAAAGATATACTGAAAGTTTTGACTTTTGGGAAATAAATTGTAACTCAAAATGTGTTCATTGTGGGGTGGATCATTTTGGCAGAACTCGGTCCAAGTTGAAATTGAATTAAAGACTACAGAGCGTTTTCGTTTGCCTTATGGTTTTAATTTATTCCCCCATCTTCCACAGTACTGCGAAAGCATAGCTTCGACGTACATAAAACTGCTGAAAGCGTCAAGCAACTCGCGTGCCAAGACCTGGATCTCTAAAGGTTTCAAGGGTCACCCGTCGTACGTCCAAGCGTTAGGCGAGGCCATCGCTGCCACTGTCGAGGGGGACTCCGACAACGCCGTCAACACATTCACTGGACAGCAGATAAGTAAATGGTGAGTAGCACGAAGGAACGAGGCTTTTTTTACGTGGTAAAATCATCAATTGAGTCCTCCCACGCAGGGCAGAGCGGGAGGGACAGTCAGACTAGTACTGACTAAAATCCACGGTCATCAATAGCCCTTTACATTCCGGGGTCACGGTAATTCGTAAGTCCCGCGACCAGGGCATTTGACTTAGAAAAATCTAATTAGTACGTCAGTTAGATTATCATAAAATATTTGACACGTATTTTTTCTTTGGTAAAGTCAATGAATGAGAATGATGAACCAAGATATTGCGCATCAAACTTGAGAGTGGGTGTTGGTGACGTCACAAAAAAAAGAAGCAGTAACTATAGAAAAGACTATGCTTTGATGGTTTGTTTATGTTGAGAGAAAAGGCAAAATAAGTTATAAAAACGAAGAAAATATTAGATAGATAAGATTTCACCCGTAGTTTTTCTTACATAGTTACCGGAACCTAGACAGAATAAATTGTACTTTATGCCATAAGCTTAAAGACGAAATTCAATTGTACTTTGATTGCAGGGTCCACGTGAACACACTGTTCCAGCAGATGGTTAAGATGGTGTTCGTAAACCTGTACGGCATCAACAAGTCTCCGGAAGACAGTCCTATCGCCATCCAGCGGCTGGAGATGAGTCTACTACCCATTCCTATAGGTAAGACACCAGGAAGACAGATCTCAAGTTTATCTATAATATGTATGTATTTAGAAATATATAAGTATGTTTATCAGTTGTCTAGTACCCATAACACAAGCTCTGCTTAGCTTGGGACTAGGTGGCGTTGTGTGATAGTTGTGGAATATTTAAAAAAAAAAAAAAAACCATATACCAAGGCCGCCCAAAATCGTATTGGGTAGACGATATCGACAAGATGGCGGGGAACAGATGGATGAGAGACGCACAGAATCGAGAGATATGGCAAAAAAAGGGGAAGGCCTATACCCAGCAGTGGGTGATCCCGGGCTGATATGATGTGGTGATGTGATAAATCGATGTCCTTAAGACCTTAATTCACATGTATGTTATTTATTATTTTATAAAAAAAAAACATTTAAAAAATACTCGTATATTATATAAAAATCTTCTGACGGATAAAAACATTCACCCTTTGAATGTGGAGGTTATGGGTGTACGGACAAGAGTGAATTTTTCTATTTATTTGTAGCTGAAATAATTAAGTTGTCAACAAACATACTACTAGCGACATCTATGTCAAAATTGAAAACTGAAAATCGAATAGCAAGTTAAAATTTTAACGTTTTTAAAAAGAAAAAAAATCTTTTTTAAAAACGTTGCCCCACACTAGGAATTTCTACTGTGTCGTGGGTGCGTTTACAAACATAGAAACTCACATACACAAACGCCCAGACCCGGAACAACTACTTGTAGATCATACAAATATTTGCTTCGCACGGGAGTCGAACCCACGACACGCAGAGCAGCAATCCAATAGCTCAGCCACTGCGCTAACTGTAGAACTGCGCGAACTGAAGTAAAATAGGTAAATGGCGAAACAAACTCTCCAGCGATAAGTGATAAGTGGCTTATGCCCAGGCTTGGGGCATGATAAGCAGGTTTAATATCTCGTGGATGAGGTGAAAGGAGTATGCAAGTATCGTAGCAGGTGGCGCTCTGTATATTCTCCTTACCGCCATGGGAAAATAGCGTGAATTTATGCATGTAATCTCTATTCCCCTGTTCCAGGTCTAGAAGCGATGCCGGACTACCCCGCCTTCATCGACCTGTCCCACATAGTGTGGCTCAACAACCACCTGCCGGTGCTGCACCAGGGCAAGTGGAGGTTCCTGTTCTCCTCACACATACACGGCGAGTCCTTCTCCACCATGACAGGTATGTTGTATGTCCTCAAATGAGACCTCCCACCCTAGGTTGAGCAGCAGGTACTTTTTATTATTTAAGATGGGTTTACTCCCTCCTTCTGCGAAGCAGTCATGCCCGCGAAGGAGGGGAGGAGGCGGGCCGCGTGACGGAGAGGACAGCGTCCTCCCTCCACCCCAGCCGCAGTGGTAGACGCCCACGGCGATGGACGTTGTCAGACGATCTCCGGCCACCGGCGCGGGCATGCGGGCAGCGAGTAATGGGCATGTCGTTTCCGCGGACAAGTGCCACACGATCGCACAAAGACAGTGCTTGAGTGAAGTGTGTTTTACTAACATAGTTTTAAGTTTATACACTAACACACTTTGTACTATTATGATATATATGTTAGTCTGTAAGGTATTTATCTATGGGCCAAAGTAGCCTGAAAATAAAGGATTTATTATTATATTATTATTATTATTATATCGCTATCCGACCATGGACCATGCCCGGGTCGACGGCGCGTTGTGTTCCACGCGCGCCTCAAGGAGTGTCAGCATAGTGACGGGGCCCCCTGTAGAGGGCCGAAGCCTGCCGGGGTCGCGGGACTGTACGAATTACCGTGACCACGGAACGTAAAGGGCTATTGAAGTACACCGTGGATTTTAGTCAGTACAAGTCTGACAGTCCCGCTCTACCCTTGGTGCGAGGACTCATTTAATGATTTAACCACGTAAAAAAATAAAAAAGTTGGGTTTACTCTTGATTATAGTCTAGGTCAGGGACAAAGACAGAGGCTACGACGGAGCGAGCTTACCCATAAGAAGCTTGTTCACTCTAACTTAGAAGAACGGGTTGTAAGCGTTCGGAAACACCGACGGAGGAAGTTAGTTCCACTCTTTTGTTGTGCCTATTATAAAAGATGTTTGGAAATTCTTAGTGCGAATTTGGTGGAATAGCAACTAGGTAAAGGTCATAATTTGCCGTGCGTCTAGATGTGCTATGATAGAAGGGGCCGGTGGGATGAGGTCGTGAAGTTCTTGGGCACATTCACTGAAATACAATCTGTAGAAGATCTACAAGCTAGCACTGACAGGCTCTTACTGATTAAAAGTCCACACTGTTCCTTCAGTTGCCCTTTGCGTTCCAAGACCACGGCCCCTGGAGTAATATACAATGTGTCCGGTTAATACACTTGCTCAATTCAGTCAATTAAATTATTGTATATGTGGGGTCGGAAACCAACCCCTCCTGAAATCAATCGCTCAAGCACTTCGCCAACTGTCTACTACCATACTAAATACCTATATCTACTATATTTCCAGGTCGCATCATAGACCAAGGCCCCTCCCTCCTCATCATAGAGGACAACTCCGGCTACATCTTCGGAGGCTACGCGTCAGAGTCGTGGAATTTCGGGCCCAACTTCGTGGGCAACTCGGAAGCTTTCCTCTTCACCCTGGCTCCTAAGATGCGGGTGTACCCTGCGTCCAACTTCAACCAACACTTCCAGTACATCAATCATCATACCAAGACCTTGCCGAATGGGATGGTGAGTAAAAGTCAAAAAAAGTAAGAAAATATACTTATAGGGCATATGCTACCAGTAACAAATATTATATTATGCAGCCAGTGAATAAAGGACGAGGGTATTTTTTTTTACTTTTACCTGGTAAAATCATCAAATGAGTCCTCCCACCCAGGTCAGAGTGGGAGGGACTGTCAGATTCGTACTGACTAAAATCCACGGTGTCCTTCAGTATCCCTTTACGTTCCGGGGTCACGGTAATTCGTACAGTCCCGCGAATAAAATCACGATCGTAGGAAGCGATTCAAGTGTTTGAATCTATGGCCCTCACTTTAAATTCGTTCTTTTATTCCCTTATTGGATAATATACTTTTAGTATACAGGGTGACTTGTAATTAGAGCACAACCTTGTAAGGGGATATAGTACAGGTCATTTGCAACAACTTTTGTAGGAACACTCATATGCAAAAGTGCACCAACATTGAGTTATAATTTTTTTCGTGTTATTTTGAAAAACTCCTACCTCCAACCTTAAAAAATTAATAAATAAAAAACTTGACATAATTTTGTTAATTTTCTTTTTATTATTTAGTCTATAACGTTCCAGTTACATGTCAGCATCATCAAATGTACATTATTGACATTATTCTAGACACAGTGCTCCAAAATCCAAAAAACTTCAACAAATTTTACTGGCATTATTACACAAAACAGCCTGTTTAAAAAAAACTCACTATGGCACTTGCTCTGCGTATTATTAAAAAAACATCTACATTTCATAAGCTTTCAAATGAGATGTAAAACCCTAACATAGCTAGTCCAATAGGGAAGATATTCGCATAACAAAGGCGCACGGCCAAAAAAAGGTCTGTTTTTACCTGCTCTACTAAGCAGGTAAAAACAGCCGGTCATTGAAGACAAGTGGCCAATTTACTTGGAATATCACAGTATAAAGTGTGGAAAGTGGTCCATGAATCTGGGCGTCATCCATATCACTACACTCCAGTGCAAGTCCTGGAAGACCGTGATCCTGTTGCAAGGGTCCAATTTTGCAGATATCTGCTAAACTGCGACATAGAGGACCCAAATTATTTAAAACAAATTTTGTGGACCGACGAATCAAAATTTGACAAAGATGGAATCACAAATTACGATAACACTCATTTCTGGGAAGAAAAGGCGGTGGGAAATCCAAAAAAAAAACGACCGAAAGGATCGCAACGAAGATTTTCACTAAATGTGTGGATGGGAATTATTAACAATAATTTGATTGGGCCCTTTTTTCTGCCAGACAACTTAAACGGTGAATATTATGAACACTTTTTAAGAAATGTTTTACCTGAATTACTGGAGGACATACCTTTAGCCACCTTGCGTGCTATCAGGTTTCAACACGACGGGTGTCCAGCTCACTACAGACGACAAATCAGAGACTGGCTAGACGAAAATTATACCAATAATTGGATCGGTAGAGGAGGGCCCATACCTTGGCCAGCAAGAAGCCCAGATCTGACGCCAATGGACTATTACGTCTGGGGACATATGAAAACGTTGGTTTATGTCGATAATCAGCCTGTCCCAGATATTGACGAGTTAAGACGGCGAATCATTTTGGGAGCTGACCAAATTCGAGCAAATCTCAGCACTGCGGTGGAGAAAAGCGAATTGAGGAAAAGGATGCGAATTTGCGTGCGTAACGGTGGGAGTCATTTCGAAAATGAGATTTAAGTGAATGACTGAGGATGACTAGAGAACGTCAATTCTAAAACACACTTTTAAAATTTCCTAATTTTAGATCTTTTTGTCTCTTTTAATAAGAGAAGTTTGAAGTAAGGATCAGCTACCCTAAAAATTTTAAAATTAAAATCAATTTAAAATGTGTTGTAAAATTGTCACCACTAAGTGCGTGGATCACATTCTACTTAAATTTGTATTTATTGTGTTTTAAACATTATGGCCATTAATTTGCGAAACTTTCGATATTCCAGCCTGTTCTATTCTTTGGCTAATATCTTTAATGTTAAACTAGCTATGTCAGACTTTTACACCTCATTTGAAAGCTTATGAAAAGTAGATGTTTTTTTAATAATACGCAGAGCAAGTGCCATAGTGAGTTTTTTTTTAAACAGGCTGTTTTGTGTAATAATGCCAGTAAAATTTGTTGAAGGTTTTTGGATTTTGGAGCACTGTGTCTAGAATAATGTCAATAATGTACATTTGATGATGCTGACATGTAACTGGAACGTTATAGACTAAATAATAAAAAGAAAATTAGCAAAATTATGTCAAGTTTTTTATTTATTAATTTTTTAAGGTTACCCCATAAGAGTTTTTCAAAATAACACGAAAAAAATTATAACTCAATGTTGGTGCACTTTTGCATATGAGTGTTCCTACAAAAGTTGTTGCAAATGACCTGTACTATATCCCCTTACAAGGTTGTGCTCTAATTACAAGTCACCCTGTATAAGCACTATTTACACCTCTGCCTAACCTTTTGAGGGATTCAGAGAGGGTTGATGAAATCTAAAAACATTTCCCCACTAAAAACACTATTTCCAGATAATGGGCGGTCAGTTAAACTTCGGCGGCATCTGGGTAGACGCGGACCCGTTCGGGCAGGGCTCCTCGGCGGAGTCCTGCAGCACCTTCCGCGGGTACAAGCGGCTCAGCAAGGAGCCCACCTTCCACATCAAGAGCCTGGAGGTCTGGGGGGTCGGGGAGAAGGTGGAAGAGAAGGAGGTGAGTGGATCTGGAGTGGTTGTAGGGTTTTTCTTTTTCGTTTGTAAGGTTTTTCTTTTATAGAGGAACTATGAAGGGTTCAAACAACTGCGTATTTAGAGCGATTGGCACACTGCACCGCGTGAAGCAACAGCTTGAAAGTATGTCTTTTTGCATTGAAAACGCGTAGTACCCATAGAAAACAAACCATTGCCGCGTGCGTTCGTTACTTTGTCACGCACCTTTCAACTATGCGCGCACTGTGCTTTTATAATCCGCGCACATGCAAGTCATCGCCTTAGGTATGTGACTAGGGAGACGGGCGGGCGAAGTTAGTATTAGCAAGTCGCACTTCATGTGAAAATGAACCTTACCAACATAAGATTAATGTTCTTATTTGTATGAAAAGCTTGGTTGTGAAAATAAGAAATAGAGGAGTGACGCCTTTGTCCAGGAGTGGGACAGAGCTAGCGAAAAGCTTCGTCACAATCTTATGTAGAAATATGCAACTCAACCTTATACTAATAAGGTTTATTTTCACTTGAAGAGTAACTCGGCTAAACTAAGTTATCTCTATAAATTGATACCTTTGTCCTTTCCCATCCCTCTCATTTAGGATGAACAAGAAAAGAAGTCAGTCAAGTCAGTTACCAGTAGATCAAGTGTACTCGATACTCATAAAACAGATCTAAAGTTCCTTGAGTTATGTGGAAAAAAAACATCACAAAGCATGGGCCTTAGAGATCCCATAAAGCAGGACTAAGCCAAGTTAAAATAAGGCAGAAATAAAGTAAATAAATAAATATTCCACAACTGTCACACAACGCCATCTAGTCCCAAGCTAAGCAGAGCTCGTGTTATGGGTACTAGACAACTGATAAACATACTTATATATTTCTAAATACATACATATTATAGATAAATTATACCCAGACACAGAACAAATGATCGTGCTCATCACACAAACATTTGTCCTGGGTGGGAATCGAACCCACGACCTCCCGCATAGCAGTCAGGGTCACTAACCAATAGACCAACAGGCCTGTCAAGAAGAAGAAAATAAGTCAATAAATATATATAAATAAAGTCTTTTATAATAAATCAGGCCTTGATGTCAGAATGATAGATATTAACGTCAGAACATCACATTTGAAGTTAGAAAATTTGACCTTGAAGATGGAAAATTTGACCTTGGAGACGGAAAATTTGACCTTGAAAGCAGAAAGTTCCACTGTGACGTCAGAACTTTAGACTATGATCTCGGATTTGACGTTGAAGTCAGAAAGTTACACTTAGAAGTCAGTTTCAGACCAAGAAAGTCAGACAGTAAAATCTTGTAAATGATATTTATTTTGCAAATCGGTTTTGAAAAACTCTTTTACACGTCAAAAAGACACAATTTTTTAAACTAGATGAGGCTTTTCGTTCCTTTCTACTCTGAGAAGAAACATCTGAAACAAACTCAGAGGTCACTTTTAAAATCCCGACAATTTTATATTTGTAAGTCATATGAGAACCATGCAAGTGTCTGAGATGGTCTTTTAAGGAAAAAATCCACACAGATTTGAGTGGACCTGTCAGTCAGTGCAAGCATTTGTCAGTTATCGAGGAGCTCAACGACACGATGAACAATAACAAAGACAGGACATAATTATTATTGTAAATAAATGAGTTGAAGAAATGCGCCAATATTGGATATCAATTTGGGGCTAATCATGGCTGAAAAGTTTAATGAAAAGAAGTCAGTATTCATATTTGACTTTGTAATGTCGTTTTCTATGTATTAATGTTGTGTAGAATATTTCAGAAAAGTTTTCAACTAAAGTTGAGATAAAATCAGTAAATATTGTGGTTACAGTTGAAATTTAGTTAATAGTATTTTCTGATAAATTTCTTACATACAATACATGATCAAACTTAACATCTTACGCATACTTTTTTTTAGCGTGGTAAAATCATCAAATGAGTCCTCCCACCCAGCAGGGAGGGACTGTAAGACTCGTACTGACTAAAATCCACGGTGTCCTTCAATAGCCCTTTATGTTCCGTGGTCGCGGTATTTGTTAGTCCCGCGACCTAACTTACGCTGGAAATTAATAATCCCTCTCAATTGTAATATTGATCCCGATCTTTGTCGGTAACCATCAAGCACCGAATTTACTTTTTGCCACATTTCTGGATGACAGCAATGTGGAGTACTCCTTTGATGCCTAATTTTTGTTGTTAAACTTATATTTCTTTAGTTAGTTTATTTATTGTATTCTAGTATATTTTTGTAAATATTTAGTTTTTAATTATTCTATGAATCTTTTTAATTCCAATTACATTTTGATTATAATCGATACCCTTGTTATTTATAGTATAATTTCGTTAGTATGTATTGTAGTCATTATTTATTTTAAATTTCGTTCTTTCCTACAATAACATTTAGATTTTAATAAACATGTGATTTTCCCTAAGTTGTTTAGTCCAGTGCCATAACTAGTATTGTATGCGCCCAGTGCGAGCTTCTTTAACTGCGCCCGGGGGGCCTTACATGACGATAGTTCCAATATGAGAAAGAGACAGAGCTATACTAGTCGTCTAGCGCCATCTCGTTCCTACAGTGGAAATACTCTCGCTTTAAGTTGTGGTCCTGGTCTAGCTATTCCTGCGACCTTCCAGGACCTGCGCCTTGTGCCTGGACACCGTAGGTACATCGCTAATTCGGCACTGGATAAACCTATTAAAAACCCTTCCGTAATATAAATCTTTGATTTCCAGGATGGAGAGGGACGAGAGTTAAGTGTGTTGGATGTAAATCCGGAAGCCAAAGCGATCCTGGACATGGCAGGTCGCACGCGACATAGCGAAGGCATCCGGGAGCCACCACCTTTATAATGTAAATAACTAGGCTAATATCTCTCTGTAACTAGCCAAAATTATTTTGTATAAAGTCTCAACTTTCGCATAAAGTCGGTTTCGCACAGAGTCGGTTTCGCATAAAGCCAGTTTCGCGTAAATTTTGCTTTGAATATATAACATAGTTTAGTATAAAGTTGACAAAGAGTGAAGTTGGTTTAAAAAAAAAACCCATAAAGGCTCGTTTGCCACTTTCGCATAACATCTAGTCGGTTTAGAATAAAACCGGTTTCAAATAAAGTTTGTCCATACTTTATACGAAAAATAGACGTAAATAATTCTTTTATTTTTCATTATTTTAAGACCATAATTTCTGTGTTCTAACAGTTATTGAAAAAAGTTCAGACTTTATACAAATATTATAAAATTTACAATCGAAATCTAAACTTTATACCAAACTAGAGTAGATTTATGCGAGTCACTATGTAAGATAGACTTTATACGATCAAAGCATAATATGTCACGATTTGTGCCAACGTATTTTTTGAAGCGAATCGTGTACTTATTCATTTATACTTTACTAAAAACTTTTAAACTTTTGGACGTGACCTAATCTTTTCACATGAGTACCAATTTATAAAAACACAAAATCTGAACTTATATTTCTATAGTATTATATCGATATATTGTCAAAGACATGATTATTCAAAAGTTACTTAATGTGAGTCTTCTCTTAAACTTAAGCATAGTTATACAGGGTGTTTATTTAATCACCTGCATCCGTTGTTATTATTACACAACTGTCAATACAGAAAGAAATGGTTCGGCCAATAAAAGGCAATGGCAGAACATCCACGGTTTTATACAAATTATATTATTATTATACAGAGAATGAATCTCCCATAAATAGGTACAATGATTCAAAATTTATTTATTATAAATCTGCCTTACAACTATCATTACAAGTTCTTTGGCTACTCATTGCGATAGCGAAAATATATGTCTCAGAAGATTTTATCTAGCCGAAAAATAAACACATGCGAGTGACGAAAATCAACAGCCTGTATATTTCAAAACATCATCCTTTATATTCCATTGGTTGTAATAATTGAATCGACTTTTCTAAATAAAACTTGTTCCTAATTTTCATAAAGAAATCAACTATTACTAGGTTTGCCTTCTCCATATAGATTCCATGTAAATTATTTGACAGATCATTTAAAAATCTTAATATTTTTTAAATTTATCTACTAGTATATCCGGATATAGTAAAACAAAGATAATTCTGTCGTCCTAAGTTACAAAAACACGTCCAACATAAAATGAATTATGTATGTGTATCGCACAATTTTGTACTTTATAACCTTTGTCTAAGGTCCACTATCTTATGATCTTAATATCGATGTTAATTTGTATAGCTTTTGTCTGCGACTTCGCTTATTTCTGCTTGTCTTTTGTGTAGTATGAGTTTGTGATGGGTTAAGTCCGGTAAGTAATCAAAGTTTAAAATATACATCACCTGTCCTGGCTTCGCACGGTTGCATTTTTTTATGAAAAAAATGGTAAACGAAAATAAGATAAAGTCTCTTTTATACGAACCTTGTCTTTACAAATAAATAAGGCTTTGCCAAACAGAGGGCTCGGCGCTAGCTAGCGATGCTTAAGAAAGACTTGAGACAAATAGGTGTAGCCGTCCTGAAATCATATGTAAGGTTTTAATTAAAATATATGTATTAAAGTTTTTCGTTTCTCTAGTGGTCGCAAGCGGCACTTTAGAGCTTGTGGTTCTGCGATCCATTCCTGGTTCAGTCAAAAGTATATATTGGGTTTTCTATTTAACATTTCCCAGTAACAATGGAATAGGGAAGTTTGTGGTGGAACACACCCGTTTGTTGCACACTTTATTAAAAAATAAATCCAAAACTAGTTCGTTATTTTTCATTGAAAATCCATAAAACTGATAAGCAATTTATATACTTTTTTAAAACTTTTGTACTTATTCGGACTTTGCCCATATAATTATGATCTGTTATAATATAATATAAATATAAAGTATATATAATCGGCAATAAGAAGTGCATTTATTAATAGTGAGGTGCCTTTGTATTTGTGTCTGGTTATTTGTAGCTTTTAATATTTGTTGTAATGTCGGCCACAGTAGGGTAGTTTACTGCATAAATATATTGAAAATCTGTTTAGTTCGTCAGAAAGAGTATTGAAAAATAATGAAAACGTATTTTTTAGTTTTTTAAATTGATGGACATTGACAAAAATAAAACGGTTCGAAATTCAGGAGTGAGGGCTTGTGACGTTATAACGCCTGTAAAGTTACACCGACCGAGTGACGTTTTGTGATTTTTAGAAGCGTTGTATATTCGTTAATTTCGGTTTATATAATTAAAGAAAAATCGCACACAATACGTAACTAATTTATGCCCCCAACTGAGACACAGGCTTCGTCAATGTGTGAGAGAGTGGTTCGTAATCCATCGCGCCGTAGTACTGCGGGTTGGTGGATGTTACATGTCTTCGAACTTCTTATATATGGTCGTTATCTCAAGGTCTTTTTTCTTAATATGTCTAATAGACGCTTCCAAGAACATTTACACATCAAATAAAGTTTGCGATCACTAGCATAAAAGCACGTAAAGCCGTAGGTCCGATAGGCATTCGCTCCATGTAAAATACTGATAACACTACTCAACACTTAAAAAATATCTGACCCAATTCATATTATTTCATAATAAGCTTGACCAATATAAAAATACTGTATGCATTTCATTTCGATATCACATCTGGTTATAGGGATAAATATTTTTTTATTTTTTTACCTACCTACAAAAGTTAAAATGCGGGTAGTCCGGAAACTTATTACTTTTGCAAATGGAACATAGTGCATTTGTTAGTATATTAACTGACTTCTAAAATGTCGCGAGTGTGTGTTAACAGTCCTGATTTATTTTGCTATATTTGTGGCGAGTTTACGCCGAAATCGAAAAATAAACCACTTTCTGACTTAATTAAACAGTGCTATCAAGCTTATTTTAACCGTGTCGTAAGGAATCAAGACAAGTCATGGGTTCCTAAAGTGTGCTGCTTAAGATGTTATACATATCTCAATGGTTGGTGTAAGGGAACAACTAAAAAAATGCCATTTGGTACGCCAATGGTGTGGATGGAGCCAACGAATCATGCCGTCGATTGTTATTTTTGTTTAACGCAATTAAAGGGGTTTTCTGAAAAATCAAAACGAAGTATTAAGTATGCCAACGTGCCATCGGTAATAAAACCTCAGCCACATTCTGACGAGTTACCTGTTCCTGAGTGCCCAGTGAATTTAATTCAGACAGTTGAAGTCGACTCGAGTTCGACGGATAGTGAAAATAGCGAGGACCCCCAATATGTCCCAAAATGTGCATCTGAGCCACTTTTATTGAATCAAACTAGGCTTAATGACTTAATAAGAGAATTAAATTTACCCATTAATAAGGCAGAATTATTGACATCCAGATTACAGCAATGGAATCTATGTGAATCAGATGTGAAGGTATCTTTTTATCGTAAACGACATAGCTCACTGGTTCCGTACTATTCTAAAGAAGATGGCTTAGTTTTTTGCAATGATGTAAATGGATTAATGGCACAGCTTGGGCAAAATCATGTAGCTGCTGAATGGCGTTTATTTATTGATTCCTCAAAAAGTAGCTTGAAAGCAGTATTGTTGCATAATGGAAATGAGTTACCGTCCTTGCCCCTCGCTTATAGTGCTAATTTGAAAGAAACTTATGACGTTATGAAACTTTTATTAGAAAAAATTAAATACAGAGATCATAAATGGCCAGTTTGTGCAGATCTTAAAGTGGTTGCTTTGTTAACAGGCTTGCAGTCAGGCTATACAAAATATTGTTGTTTTCTTTGCGAGTGGGATAGCCGAGCTCGAGCTCAACATTTTATTAAAAAAGATTGGCCATTACGTCACTCTCTAGTAGTGGGCCAGAAAAACGTAAAATTTGAACCATTGGTTGAGCAAGATAAAATTATTTTGCCGGCATTGCACATCAAACTGGGGCTCATAAAAAAATTTGTGAAAAAAATAAGCAAAGAAGGTGCGGCTTTCCAGTTTCTCAAGCAAAAGTTTCCCAAGCTTAGTGACGCGAAAATTAAAGAGGGTGTTTTCGTAGGTCCAGACATAAAAAAGCTGATTCAAGATCCATCTTTTATATCTGCTCTCAATAATATTGAAAAACAAGCATGGAACGCTTTTGTCGATGTCACTAACAATTTCCTTGGTAACAAGAAATCTGAAGATTTTCGCGAAAAAATAAAAGTTTTATTGGACTGCTACTATAAAATGGGATGCAATATGTCACTTAAGTTGCATTTTCTTCACTCGCATTTGGACTTTTTCCCTGAAAATATGGGATCAGTCAGTGACGAACATGGCGAACGCTTTCACCAAGATGTTGTTGCATTTGAAAAGCGATTTCAAGGCAGATGGGAGCCTGCTATGCTCGCGGATTACTGTTGGAGCCTTATTAGAGAGACCCCTGCTACTGAGTACAAGAGAAAAGCCAGCCACTCCAAAAAAACTACGCCATTTCAATTAAAATTAGAATAAAATTATGGAAAATTCGTGATTTCGGACATGGATGTTTATCTGGACATTGAGATGTGATGGTGTGTGTATATTTGCATATTTTTATTACTTTAGTGGCAAGAAATAGTAATCACATAATGCGACCTCAGATAAAATCAAAAGTTGAAAATTTGTTGAGTAGTGTAATCAGCTGCATCTGGTTCGACTGGAAGCCGACCTCAATATAGTTGGGAAAAGGCTAGGCAGATGATGAGTTAAACTGTTTTATATACTACGGCCCACTTGCACCACAATCACTAAACGGGTTTAGCGCCAAACTGCCTTAGAATATCACTGTATCCCTGTCAAATTGTTTGAAGTTGACAGAGACAGAACGATGTTTTAAATCAGTTTAGCGCTAAACCTGTTAAGTGATTGTAGTGCAAGTGGGCCGTAATCTATGTTTTGAAATAAATTATCTAAAAAGATGAAGAAATAATATAATCTCCCAAACTTATTTTGATGTGTTTGTGTAAACCATGGATATAATCCCTTAAAAAAGAATATAATAAGATTGTGGCCGAGAAAAAAAAACATTCTAAATATTTGTAGGCGTTAGTTGTATCTGTATATTTGCTGTTGCGTTGCTTTTTAATATGTCAAATGTACAGGGTGTTGTTTTTAAACCAAAGAGGATCGCCATTGACATTGTATCTGCAGTAACGATAATTGTTTAATCAATAATGTAAAGTACTGCTCTAAGTTCCCGTAAAGGTACCAAAAGCCTCTAAAGGGATATTTATTGCTCCATTATGTTTGACATGAAACCTTAGAAACAGTTCTTGTCAATGGTAGAATAGACAAAAAAAGTCTTATTGTATGTAAATTACTTTGTCTTCTCTTTTTATAAAAAACGAGAATTGGTCATGCTACGCGTGGTCTTTTAGTCGGAAAGAATGGTAAATATTACATAAAAACTGTTTTGATTTTAATAACACTATTTGAAATAAGAATACGTCGGCGACTTATACTTTCAGTTGCTTGGTTGAAAACAACACCATGTATTTTATGTAGTTAGTTCAAAGTCATCGCCATACTAGTCATTGCTGTGAATTCATACATTACCAATATAATATATAAGTACGTCATATATTTACAAAATATTTTATTTACTACATACATTGTATTGATATTGCTAATATTAGTAGTAGTGTTTGATCGACTTTCAACTTTATGGACTTAGGTATAAAGTTGAAAATCTATTAAAGACTACAGAGCGTTTTCGTTTATTAATTGTCACTTGTGTCCAGTAAAAACATACCTAAATGTGTCAACTACTAACCATTTAGTGCCAAAAATATATAGATATTTACGCCCTTAATTTACATTAAAGTCAATTTATTTTATTAAGAATCATAGCTTTTTGTATTCAATTGTGCTTAAAAATGTATTGGCTGCTCAGCTGCTTGAAGTTATAACAGAAAAATTGAGAGGAAAAAAGATAACGCTTACGGGAACAGTGTATAAGACGGGGACGCGAGGTATAATAGGGACATACACTCTTTAGGAATACTTCAGGACCCGTCTTAAACACTGTTCTTTATATCTGGTGGGTTTAAAAAGATTTAAGCAGAAACATAGTGTGAATTGCGATGTGTAAAATGGAATATTCTTTTTTATTGCTTAAGCAATAGAATAGAATCTATTGCTTGAGCAAAATTATTCTGTATCAATTCAATAGATATAAAATAATTATATTGAAATTCGAACTTTGATTTATATCTGCCGAAAATAGGCTAATCTAAAACCAGCCTGGGGTCGCGGGACTAACGAATTACTGTGACCCCGGAACGTAAAGGGCTATTGAAGGACACCGTGGATTTTAGTCAGTACAAGTCTGACAGACCCTCCCGCTAGCCCTGGGTAGGAGGACTCATTTGATGATTTTACCACGATAAAAAAAACTAAAACCCCCCATAAAAGCGGGCGCCTTTCTTTAGAGCAGTCAGAATATTTCACATGTAGCTAAGTCTATTTAATATAGCTAAGCAGCCGAGTAACTTTGCTTATGTATAAAATATTCCAAGCTTAATTATGTTGTGAACTTGTGAACAAAAACCTCGTTTATTTGTGTGCTATGTAAATATAGTGGTTATAACTATGTTAGTTAGGTCCTATTCTGCAATGCAACTCTGTGGCTAGTTTTTATGTGCCTATTACCTACTCTATTGCTTGAACAGTAGAATACAATATTCCACGATATCGCGATTTATATGCACATCGAGCTTATGAAATTGAGGTAGTCTGCTAGTTTTAGCTTCGCAGAGCGTTGTCTCTATCGCACTAATTACTATCTAATTGTTCTTTTTGGTAAGAGTTGCTTCTGAGGATCTAAGACATAGTTCTAACTTCAAACAAAAGCTTATTTATGTAATAATAACCTTGTGAAACTAAGTTTTACAAATTGTATTTAATTAATTTATTACTGTAATAAAGGTTATTTGAAAATAAAGTGTCTATTATTTTTAGCAAGATCTAACACTTGTGCCAGTCCTTGCTACTCTCAACAGCTAGCAAGCAGAGTTTCTCCGTGTTACTCAACAAAAGCCCATTTAGACGACGCAAGAACTTGCATGCGAGTTGCGTTACGTTGATCAATCAAATACCGCATTGGAGTCATAGTTGCATGCAAGTTCTTGCGTCGTCTAAATGGGTCATAAAGCCTCATTCTCGAGTGCCCAGTTTAAATATAAACTTTATTTTGTCAGTTTAAATATGAAGTTTATGTAGCCAGTTTAAATATGAAGTTTATGTACTTAGTTTGTTTTATGGAACAATATTTGAGACAAAAACTACAAACTGTTCTATAGTACAAATAAATAAATAAATAAATAAATATTCCACAACTATCACACAACGCCATCTAGTCCCAAGCTAAGCAGAGCTTGTGTTATGGGTACTAGACAACTGATAAACATACTTATATATTTCTAAATACATACATATTATAGATAAATAGGGACAATACTTTCTCAATTTGTTCTATTACGTCATGTTCCATAGAACAAATGGGACTGACCGTTGCGTTACATTGCGGACTTTATAGGTACAACGAATTCAGTTGATCAAACAAATACCGTAATGTAGTGAAACTTGCATCGTGTAAATGGACCTTTAAGTTTAGTTTAAACCAACTAAGGAGATTTTTTTACTCGCAAGAACTTCTGTTAAGCCCAATTTTGACAAGCATGCAAGTTTGACAATATTGCGGTATTTGTTCAGCTGAATGCATTGTCTATTAAAAGTAACCAATGTAAACAAACTTGCATGTAATTGCATGCCTAAGTAAAGGCTTTACCGTAAAACTGAGTGAACAGAAATTACACGGGTGAATTGTGACAATGGAATGTTAACGCCCATAAAATGTTGAATACCACAGAAATAACTTTAGTGTCTATTCTTGTTAGAATATATTGGTAGATACATAGATATAATTGGTCATGCTGGGTGTTCATACAGAGAATTCCTATTCCTTTGTTTTACACAGACATTGTCAAAATAAGAGACATTTTATTCCAAACAACAACAAGTTTAAAAAATCTGATTTTTATCATAATTTCAAAAAATAAAACCACAAAATCAAATCATTCATGCATGCTATATATTTTCTTTACTAGTACAATCTTAATCTATCACTCCTCTGTCCTCCTCTTCCCTATAGACAGGTCCATGGGACCCTCACACTCACTGGTGATATCCAGCACTGCCTTCAAATCAGGGTTATGTCTGATGATACCGTACAACGGAACTTGAGCCGATATTTCTGGTTTAGGAACTGTGTTCATATTGGTGTTGTTTTTCGAAGAGTTTCGGGTGTGCAATCTGGGAATAAAAGAAGCAACCATTCAAAATAGTCACAGTTGGCTCAGTAGCTGGCAGCGATCGACTGATTCGCAGCGTGTCGCGGGTGATCCGATCCCCGCACGGAACAAATATTTGCATGACCTACAAGTAGTTGTTCCGGGTCTGGGTGTTTGTGTATGTGAGTTTCTATGTTTGTAAACGCACCGACAATACCAGAGGAATTTCTTGTGTGGGGCAACCCCGGGAGGCATGAAGAAAAAAAAAAATACTTGAAAAATTGTTCTAGAACTTACGGTCGGTGGCCATCATTATATGACCCATTTTATAGGGCAGATTAATGTTAAAGTGGGTCAAGCAATGCTGGCCACCGACTACTATGATACTCGTTTTATGTGGGTAGGTTGTAATTACTTCTGTGTGCTAAATATTATCATACCCTCCAAATTCAGATAAACTCATTCAGTAAACGTTTTAAATGGAAATCCTATTTTAGTCCAGTGTCGTGTTTTGACAAGATTGTATCTGAATTAGAATATCCGCTGTTTATTTAATAAAATGTGTAAAAAGTCGATATACTGCAATGCATCTAACTAAATATTTAAAGCAGAATACAAAAGTGAACTTCCAAGTGAACAACTACAACGCGATATCGCCAAGTTTTTAGTACAGACGAGAAATATAATAGAACAGCTCCATTGCAAAGTGTGGTGCCGCGAGAGAAGCCCCGAGAAGGAGGCAAAAAATTTGTCAAAATTTTGTCACAACCCCGGCGCACTTGCGAAGTGACGGTACACGATGTCCCAACGCTTCATGGTTGAACGCAACGTGACATGGTTGTATGTAAAATGACGTTGCGGAGCCGCACCGCATCGTGTGGCGGCGCTCTAAGTGGAACTTACTTGTACTTGCGACAGGCGTCTTCTCTGTGGCGCTCCAAGTAGCGTCGCTGACTGAACGCCTTGTCGCACGTGGAACACCGCCATTGCCAAGTGTGATGACCGCGAGTGCGTTGGTGAGCGCGGAGATTTGAACTGTAAGTGATAATACATTTCCTTCGTATATGTATAGTTATATTTTTAACAATAGATATCAAGCTCTAAATTCATATTAGTATAATTTAATTCGTTAAGTAGAAAAACATTCTTTTTTTTAGAGCACTTAGGTATATTTAGATCATAATTTTCCTAGAATTGGAACCTTCATTCTTTGAAGAATCAAATCGTAATGTTAGTTTATACAAAGTTATTACTAAGACTGTGTACTTTGCAATTACTGGTACACCCATCGATAATTTTGCTTTTTTATTTATAACTAGCTGTACCCAGCCCCGCTTCGCTGTGGCACAAAAACGGTTTTTTCAAAAAAAAAAAAAGTAGATAAAAACAATCCTTGATGCGGATTATATATCATGCTAAAATTTCAGCTCAATCGGTGCAGAACTTGTTGAGTTTTTAAAGCATACACAAACCAACATAACATTTTTATATATATAGATATAGATCTAGAACATTTAAGAACATTTAAGTGTGAAGATTTTATATTTTTTTAACTGAAATACAAAAAGAATTTTCCAAATTCGACAAGAAGTTCTAAACATAAGCATATTCAATCAAATATTTTTGTGAAGTAATTCGGACACTTACCGGTCAGCAAAAGTCCTACCACAATGCTGATGGGGACAGGGGAAGGGACGCTCCCCGGTGTGGAGTCGCAGGTGGCCCTTCAGAACCCAGGGACGGTCAAAACCTTTGCCGCAGTACGAGCAGTTGTGAGTGTCGCGCGCGCAACGCCGGGGCTCCGACCACTCGCGGGGCTCGCGGGGTTCTGTGCCAGGGAGATGTTTTTAGTACTATGTAAGTGGGCGATTGAACTGCTCAACTTGATTCTGCCCTTTCCATCAGACGAACGGCAATGCGGCACAAGTATCGTGGACCTCCCACCCTTACGTACAATGCGTTTCGCTAATACTTTCATCGTGCGCACAGCTGGAGTGGAACCCCTCCCGGGGTGTTTGTGTCCTGATAGCTATAACCTTGGGGTCTTCAAGTCAAGAGTGAATAGGTTACTTCTAGGCAAGCGAGCTTCACCGTCGACCACATCATTCGGGCGAGATACTGATCAAATGAAAAGACAATCGCTACCAAATAGAATATCTGCTAATACCTGCTATTACCTGCTGATTTATTCGTGTAGAAGTAGCAAAGGTTTCGCAGAAACTTATGATTACTACTACTAGATTAAAGTCAGAGGGTCGTCTTACGAAGACTTTTAATATAATCTTATCTAGATGATGATCACCTAAATTCTTCCAGCTGTTAAAGGGTGAAAATGAACCTAGAGATAGTGTTGACGCAGTTGCTAAACTATTGCCTCCTACGCTACGAGTCTGGGCTTCGATTCCCTTACGGAATATTTTTACGTGGCTTTTAAATGTTTAAACGCACTCACGATATTAGAATTTTATTGCTAGTATGAGGCAGTTTAAAAAAACCATTGTAAGATCTAATTACGTACGTTTTAATTTGTATACTGTTAATTGACGGCACGGTTGGCGCAATGGCTGAGTAATCATTTCGGTTTTGATTCCCGGAATCCCGGCACAATATTTGTATGATCTACAAGTAGTTCTTTCGGGTCTGGGTATTTGTGAGTTTTTATGTTTATAAACACACCCCCGAAACATGAAAAAAACCTAGTGTTAAACTTTTTTTAACAAGAAAAAATTAAGGTACCTTCATCGGCAACAGTAAAGTTGAAATGTTGATCCAGTTCGGGAAAAACTGTTAAATAATTCTTACATAGTGCGGTACAACAAAGCTACTACGGACAGCCATTTTATTCCATAGATTTGCGTACATGATTTATAGAGTCACCAGAAAGGATAAAATTCTTATTCTAGAGTTCTGTTTTCTGTTTATTTATTCAGATTTATTTCTAGGCACTGTAAAATGGTTCGACCGGGACGAATAAGTTTTCTGTATAGAATTCCCAGGAGAATTCACGAAGACAAAACATTTCTATTTTTATTTTAGTGACAAAAGAAAATGCAATTAAGTTTTTTTTAAGGTCAGTTACAAATACGATAGTGGGTCTGTGGAAGTGGAACTCAATTGTCTGTAGTAGTTTAAAAATGCATGAAATCTACCTCCTCAACAAATCCTATCACCTGTTTCTAACTTAAAAGCAACATTTATTGATTCAAATTCTTATTTAAATAGAAGAGTAATTGAAATAGAAGAATCTCAGAAGAAGATACACCTACAAAACGTGGTCAGAAATCCGTACGTAAGATATTTCAAAACTTTTAACCAAATCTAGTCTGCTTTTATCGATAAAACGCAAATTACGTCGAGCACAATCATCGGAAATATTTGAATACAATTCCTGACATTTAGTAGAAACTTAACGCGTGCGTTACGTCGATCTATTTTTACATCTCCCTGCTTTACTTTCATGCAATATGCAGGCTTTACTTTACTCTGATGCCTTCATCTAGTTTTGATCAAGTAGCCGACGTTAGACCTTCGTCAGTCAGTCATCATCATCTTCCTGCCCCTATCCCATTTAACTTGTCGTCGACGCAACACGTCACAATATCATTTACTACTTTATTTTTTCATATCATTCCTTAGACAATCCATCCTTCTTTTCTTTGGCCTTCCTTTTCCTATCCATCCATCAATAAAAAATTCGGGAACTTAGCCCTCTAAATACACTCACCATTCTCCTTACCCTCGCCATTTTTGTCAGCATCATCGAAGCAGTCCTTAGCAAAAGACTCGGAGCACGTGAGGAGTTCCTTATCCAGCTTCTCATTGGCGCTGGCTTTCACCAGACTCTTCAGCTTCTCCGCTATCTTGTCGATCTCTGAACCCCCTGGTGGCAGGGACGCTGTTACATGTACCGTTAGTTAGATAAGTGGAAATAACATCGTGATTCGAACTTTTACATTATGAACACTAATGGCATTGGAAAAAAGGGCCAGTATATATAATATATATCAGGCACGGTAAGACCCCTCTTTGAGAAGTGGCTGGACAGGCGTCACGGCGTCCTGACCTTCCGCATGACGCAGGTCCTCACCGGATGGATGTTTCGGGAGGTACCTGTGTCGGATGAGGTAGGAAGAAACGTCTAGAAGTCACCACTGCGAGGATCGCCCGAAGGACACGGCGGAGAATACGGCGCAGGACTGCCCCGTTTGGGCAGAGCACCGCCGTGTCCTCACGGCAGCGATATGGTGGAGACTTCTCGCGCCCGGCATTGGTCGAGGCCATGCTGCGGGGCGAGACGGAGTGGGAAGCAGTCGCCTCCTTCTGCGAAGCAGTTATGCTAGCGAAGGAGGAGGCGCGCCGCGTGAGGGAGAGGACAGCGTCCTCCCTCCACCCCAGCCGCATTGGTAAACGTCCACGGCGACAGAAGTTGGCAGACGATCTCCGGCCACCGTAGGCGCGAGCATGAGGCCGGCGAGTAACGGGCGACTCGCTGTCCGACCACGGACCATGCCCAGGTCGACGGCGCGTTGTGTTCCACGCGCTCCTCAAAGAGTGTCAGCATAGTGACGGGGCCCCCCTTTAGAGGGTTAAAGCCTGCCTGGGTCGCGGGACTCACGAATTACCGTGACCCCGGAACGTAAAGGGCTATTGAAGGACACCGTGGATTTTAGTCTGTACAAAAAAAAAACAGATTTGAGCTAAAAACAGTGGAACAACTAAATGGTTGAAATGTATGGAACTGTCTTTGGGAACTGATGACTGTTTTTACGAGTATTACGCACTGAAATAAAATATGAACAATCAGTAGTAGAACATACGTTTAGATCATGAAACTGCTTGACATTGATATTACGGGTTCTACGTGGAATCAATATTTACCGTTTGTAATATCCAAATAGTTATTGGAAAAATGCAAACAAAAATTAAAATGAAAGAAAACGAATTAATGACATAAATAATTGAAAAGTGACAATTACTTCATAATTTTCTAGGTGCTTGTCAATTTATTATTATTGAGTAAACCTTATTTGAAGAGTTTGGATAAATTGATTTTTTAAGGGGGTGATCCCGTTTATTGCCCGTGGTACTACCCGTTGTACTACCAGTAGTACCAAGGGAAAAAAATTACCCGTGGTACTACCAAGCGATCTAGTAATACCACGGGAAATTTTAATTTAAACGTGGTACTACTCGTATACTATGCCGGGGTCGCAGGACTGTCTACGCTGTTAACCCGTGACCCTGGAATGAAAATGGCAATTGAAGGAACACGGTAGATTTTAGTCAGTACGAGTCTGACAGTCCCTGCCACTCCACCCATTGCGAGACGCCTCATAATTATGACGATTTTAAAAAATTAAAAAAAAAGTAATAAGGAGATGGCATACGGAAGATTATACAGAGAACTGTGAATAAATAATATAAATAAGTGATAAGTACCACGGGTAAATTAAAATTTCCCGCGGTACTACTAGATCGCTTGGTAGTAAGACGGGTAATTTTCTTTCCCGTGGTACTACGTGTAGTACTACGGGTAAAACGCATGATCCATATGCGAACTGGTTCTCGTTAGTGATCCATTGGCAAACAAAACTCGTTGGCGAAGTTATGGCCTGCTACCGGACAGAGTTACTTCGTAACTTGGGCAAACTGTTCCATCATCGAGAGGAAGAACTCACATGAGAAAGAACAAAAATGAAGACCTTCATAAAATTTGAGCAAAAAATTGGCTCGACTGATCCACTGACGGTTTCTTGCACCGCAGTCTTAGAATTTCGAGTATGCACAAAGAGCCAGCGAGCATCATCATCATCATCTGCTTAGCCTTTTCCCAACTATATTGGGGTCGGCTTCCAGTTAAACCAGATGCAGCTGGATATCAGTATTTTACATGGAGCGACTGCCTGTCGGACCTCCACAACCTTAACTGGGTAATACGATACCCCATGGTAAGACTGGTTGTCAGAGCATATCCTTCTGTTTTTTAGTCCGCGGCTTTAAATTTGCTGCATGTTTTAGACCTTTCGCTCATGAGTTGATTGGTATGGGTTTTGCTCGCAAATGAATCACCGCCCCTTAATAGTTCTTGGTAATTTGTTTTATTTTAAACCAAAAATCTAGTTATTTAATTAAATAAGTACTGCACCCACTCGCTTTTTTCAAACTAAGCATACCTAAAATAACAGTCGCATTTTGTATAAGTAAAAGAAAAAACATACCTTTGTTATTGAATTTTAACGGTTCCCTGCTTTTAATTTCCTCAATTATTGGCGCCAACGGTTCCTTCCTCGGCTTCCGTTTCCTATTGACGTCGTGTATCAGTTCGGAAATTGATTGCGTTTCATTGTCACAACCGTTACGTTTCCTTCTATGCGTCTTTTCATAGGTTTTACGTTCCGTTTTAGCTTCGGAAGATCTCAAGTTGTATGTTTTTTCATTTTCCTTTTTTATTAAAACCTTGTTTCTATGGACTGTTATTTCGGGTGATTTTACCGGCTTTTCATTCTCTGATGCGTATTCATACGGTTCCGTATCTTGAAAACGTTGTAAAAATTGACTTTTCTTCAGTAATTGTAAGTAGAATCGCGTTGAAATCGGCACTTTGTCATGGTATATCGTCTCGTTTGTTTTCAAAAGATTCTTCTGCCGTTTTACGTTTTGTTTCGGTATTCTCGTCGATTTAATTTCGTCTGTGAATGCGTAATTTAAGCTAAAAGATTTATGGATGTTATTGAGAAAATGAAATACGTAAGTTAGTAGGTACTGGAATATGTAATATGGGGTTTTCCATACTAGATTTTGTGTAGCTAAGCTCCTTAAATAATAGATTGATTTGAATAAATTTGGTATCAATTTAAAGTTATCAGTTAAACCTTCAATTCGTCAATTCTTGACTAGTTTTTAAGCTCTCAAGATTGCGCAGAATCAGAGTGATTGCATACTGTGCTCGCGAGTGTAATTGCACCTAACAAAAATATATTTTGTAGTGGGTTGTTATTTTCATGAGAAATCCCATGTCTACAATAATACATCGATGAAATGAACAACAACAATAAGACTAGCAAGCGCAGCGTAGGACGTCCACCAACAAGGTGGACAGACGACCTTATAAAGGTCGCCGGAAGACGCTGGATGCAGGTCGCTTCCAACCGGTATATGTGGAGATCTAAAGGGGAGGCCTATGTTCAGCAGTGGACGTCCTATGGCTGAGATGATGATGATGATGAAATAAACAACAATTCTGACTAGCCATACCTATAGGTACGAGATTTCTACCAAGATTTGATGGAAGTCCTCATCCACCCTTTTTTTACATGGTATAATCATCGAATGAGTCCACCCGCCTAGAGCGGATGGGACGAACTGTCAGGATCGTACCAATTTGCTACAGCTCTTTGAGGAGCGCGTTGAACATGACGTACCGTCGACCCAGGCATGGGCCATGATCGGACGGCGAGTCGCCCATTACTCGCCACCCGCATGCCCGCGCCTACGGTGGCCGGAAATCGACCAAACCCGGATGGACTTGTTTGCTGATGAATGGGAGACGATAATATTGGAATATTTATGAGACGATAGAGTATGACAGCATATATTATTATTTATTGTTAATGGCTATCGCTGTACTCAATGTATAATTGTTAATAAATCGTTGCGCAAGAGTTCCATTTACTTGTTAGATTGGGGCTAAGAGCAAACCCATTTAAATAAAATTTATACCATAGAATAATGTAGCTAAATTTAAAAAAAAAAAGAATTGAATCATTACTTCGGAGATTACCCCATTTTACCTCTGCATCCTGTTATTGAGCAGTGTGAATAGGTTACGATCGTCATTTACGCTTACCATCACTGACCATCAGGCGAGGTAGTTCTCAAACGAGAGCCTACTGCTAAATCAAATAAAAAAACTGAAATTGCTTTTTTTTACGAGGTAAAATTATCAAATGAGTCCTCCCACCCAGGGCAGAGCGGGAGGGGCTGTCAGACTCGTACTGACTAAAATCCACGGTGTCCTTCAATAGTACTTTACGTACCGGGTTCACAGTAATTCGTGAGTCCCGCGACCCCGGCAGGCTTTGGCCCTCTAACAAAATAAACTTGCTGCCACTCTTTGAGGCGTCGACCCGGGCAAACTGAAGTTGCTAGTGAATATTTTAATGTCTTTACACATTACAGGAGAATGTCGCAGGTCTGTCGTTCCCTAACATAATAATATCGTGAGCAATGTGCGATGGTGTACGACACTATTCCGAGCATCGTAAAAATTACGATGTTATGTTATTGTCTAAGCTTAAAATACTAATAAGAAAACATAATTCGTGGCACTCTTATGTTTGCACGCGTGATATCCCTATAAATTGGCAATCATAAAAATATTTTAATTGAAAAAAATATCGTGACTCTGTCAGTGCGGTTCGAAAGATAAAGTTTGGGAAATAGTGGATAAGAAGCTGAAAAATCTGTAAAATCACCGAAATACCATTGAGTGTTGAAGAACATCGTATTTCCTATCATTTAATCCCATAAACTGCCCCTCGGTTACACAGCATTCAAATATATTTGTAAGAATCATTTGAAAACACAGTGACTTACTTTCGACTGGAAATTCACCAAATTCCTGTATGAAACTCCTCTCGAGACGTCGCACAGAGTTTATGAAACACCTGGGCATGATGCCAACGGTAGAAAAATTCTTTAATATATAACACTTTACTTAATATTATAAATCAAAACATAATAAGTTCATAGTACTTGTGAGCACTTGCTGCAGGGAAAGACAGAAACAAACGACATTTATTTTTATTTTAAGAATGTTCCAAATTCGAATATAGCGGGGCGTTCTTTGCTTGCCAGTCTGTAGAGGTTTTATACGTTTTTGGAGTTGCTATTAAACCTCTAAGCAGACGGTTGCAGCTATTTTCAATAATGTATGTTTTCATTATTTTATACAAAATCATCATAAATAACACTGTGCTGTGTCGCGTTAATGTCGAAAAAGAGTTTGAGTGTTAGTGATGTAGCGTGCCCAATCTTTTGATCTCCCGCCAAGATGTCATTAACTTTGGTGAAGAATCTATGAATTTATTGATGACTGGGCGGTAAAAATTGAACTTGACGTGATCGATTTAAAGGTTAAGTAGATTTTGTAGAAAGAAAATATAAGATTTAGGAATATGTAGACAGAGACGGAATTAAAAGATTGCCAATATAGAAAATGGGGAAACTTCTACGGTCGCGCGGAAAAGCTCTCATCGCGGCATGTGTCGTGAAAAGCGTAGTAGATAACGAGCAGGCGCGCGAGAGGCGCGCGCGGGTGCTGCGGGGGGAGACTGGGCATCGATTATTCGGCGTAGAGCGCGCGTCGCGACTGCACGCGCGCACTCATGCTCGCGTTTACCGCCCGAAACGATCGCGACGCCGGGAAATGTTAAATTATTACAAGAAAATAGATATTAGTCGGTTCGGACGCGTGTGTTGTGGCGATTGTGTGTAGTGTGTGAGGGTGCGGGTGATGCCAAGCTAAGGGCGGCGCGGCCGAGCCGGCGACGAGATGGGCAACTCTTGCAGCTCGGGGCAAGCACACAAGGACAAGGATAATGTATCACAACATTCTGAGGAGTGAGTACCGAGCACCGCCTGTCTATGGATTGACGCGTGAAGGTCGACACGCTCACAATACTATCGTTAGCTAAATGTATTGAAAGAAAACAACGCAGTTATTTATGTATAATATTTGTTATACGGCAGCCGCTGAGATAAGCGCACTGTTGTAAAATTGACAAAATAAATCAATACATCGACCGCGCTTGTCAGTTGCCTACAGGTTGGCTAGATTCGCAAAGAAACCCAACATTAAGAAAATATTCAAATAACCTTGGACATGGTCAAGAATGTGTCAAAAATTTGTATGAATACTGCGCTCATTGAATAACTAATTATAATAATGATTGTACCAATGTAGACACATATAGACAGAAACAGATAACTAGTATGAATGAACACATTAATTATGATTAAAACAGTAGACATTATACAGCTACAATCTGACAATACATATGATCAATTAAAGATACTTCACTAAGCACATCCTTATAGACTGCCCCCTTACGGTCCACGCAGTGTTGACCATCGAAAACAATAAGATAGAACGATCATTAGCGACAAGAATATTAAAATAGATGAAGATTGCAAGTCAAATATTGATATAACGAATATGCAGCTATCCATAACAACTCCCAAAAATTAAAATTATTTTTCGGAACGTTAAATTCGTTACGAAAATATAGTCAAGAAAAACAATTTCTCAGATTTAACTCAAACAGGCCTAGGGATGGCCTGTTAGCTCAATGATTAACCATAGACAAACTAAGCATAGAACATCCTAGCCAGACGAGCAAAAGTCCTAGATTATTAGACCAAACAGAGGTGTCAGCTTATAATCCCCACAGATTTGAATTTCATCTCTTAAATCGCATTTCTGTTGTCTTGGGAAACTACACATTTATTGACCATCCATTAAATACCGTGTTACCTTCGTGCTTCAGAAAGCACGAGTTTTAAGCCGTTACTTGGTCCTAGCTGTCTTGAATACATGTATTGTCCATCTATCTACCATTTTTAGCCATTTTTAGCAAGGGTATATCTTATTGCCCAACACTACCTGGGTTCTAAAGGTCAGATAGGCAATCACTCCATATAGAATTCTTGTATTAAGCTGTGCTGGGTTAGAATTCAAGCTGACCCCAACCCCAAGTTGATGAAGAGATGAAGATCTTATAAGGCACTTCTTTCTTAACCCCAGTAGGAGCCGTGGCTGACTCCCATCATAGTTCGAAGGACTAGACAGATGAATACTCATGAAATGCCAGAACCTAAGTGCGGATATCAAATTGGTGATGTTCTAACCAAAAACCAAATAACCGGCGAAAAACTTTATAGTAACTTATTCATCGTCAGTTATTTTGAAGATTATAAAATAGACCCATGGCTTCATCACTTTTCAATTACAAAAAACTACTACAAAAAGAACGCTTCTTCAATCGACAAAGCCCAGAATAACTTTTTTCCAAACCCACGTATTTCTATTATGGCTTCCCTTTTCACTTTATTTGTGGCCTTTCCGGTACAGAATTGAAATAGCCGGTCAATTATAGCTGCCATGCTTTATTGAATTACTTTTCAGGATGCCCGATTTGATCTCCGATAGTCTGTAGGGTACTTGGAATCTTTTTGCCAGCTCTGTGTAGATTAGTTGCTGAATCTATATTTTGAACACCATTGAGCTGAAATCTTTGATACGCTTAGATTTTTCCGCGAAATACTTGATTGTTTTGCACTATATGGACGATCTGTTGGAAAAAGTTCATGAAATCTATAAAGGTTTACAAAACGTTATTAATTTGTGCTCTATAATGCGGAATTTTCTTGCAACATATCACTCCTCGGAATATGTGTCTATTTAGCTGTCCCTCGCAGTTTCAACTCTCGACTTAAGAACACTTCTTCATGTGACTGAACTATTTGTGAATTGTACTATGTGTCTTTGGGTCGTATTTAAACTCTGACAATTTTCGCTGAACACAGTTCGAAAATTATAACGTTAAAAAACAAAACCCATCCTTGGCAGTGGGATAAAAAGTACGGTACCTTAGAACAAACACATTTTTTTTGGTTACAGTTAATTAATGTTGAAGTAATCTTGGGTAAAAACAAAAACTCGTCCATATGATTATGATAACTTAAAGATGTTACTGTTTAGCCACGTTTCCGTATAAAAAATAACATATAATCAATAAAAGAGACGTTTTAACACTCAAATGCCGTTAATAAAATATGTCTTTCAAAGTAGGAACAAAGATAAAACTAAGAAGCATGTAGGAGAGCTCCAAATATGTGGACTTGGAGTTTAGACGCAGTTAATATCGCCACAAGGTATCATTTTGCGCCTGCTTTATCTACTTGAAGAGTATAGTGTAGTGTAGTGTGTATTTTTTTTGGGTTCATCCCATTGGAACGTTACTTCTACGACTCTGCTGTCCGTTTGTTCATCGCACTATCTTAAGACGGGCAATAGGAATTTGAAATTTTCACAGAGAGTTGTATTGCTATGACTGATAGTTACTAATAAAAACCCCCATTGAAACGTGATTTTTCAAAGATATTTGCATCTTTAAGGCAATACGAGTACATAACGTTTAAATTTTACGTTGATACAAAATCCTTCGTTTCGCATTACGATAGCTAAAAAAAAAATCAAATCCAAACTCCTTTTAATTCCAAGATTTTTTTTACACAACCAGCCAGACACATTGATATGTTTAAAAAAAACTTAAGATCTCTTTGAAAAGCTTTTAATTAAGTCGGCCAGTGTTATTAGTGGTGGACAATGTCTTGGTCGGTCGAATGAGCTTACACGAGCGAGGGCGACAATGGGCAGGGCTCCCCAAAGGGCGGGTAATAGGTCAGCTCGTTGTATTAATACACGCAGTTACGAACAAGTAATTTTGTTATTTATAAACTAGAGAATTAGTAAAATTATTCTATTTTTGGAGGACCGGAGGTTTTGACTTTATTGTATTTATAGAATAGAATAATATTAATTTGATATTGGACACACATATTTAAATAATTAAAAAAAAATTAAACACAATAAGAATTTTGTTGAGCATGTCCACACCAAAAGAGTTACCAACTCAGCATTTGTTGGGCGAAAGACACCCAGAGCAGTGTGCTGCCCGATCGGACGATCTCAAAGCAGGCGGCTTTTCGACGCGTCACAGAGCACATCATAGAGTCCAACGATTAGGTTTCTTATAGAGAACAGAACCAGTTCGCTAAAAGTCTTTTTACACCTTTTGTCTACACAAACCTATAATCCTAGCCATCATTTTGATTTAACTCAACGTGGCACTCTCTCTATCACTCACTTGCTTGCGGCTACGCCTTTGTGTAACTCGATGGCCCGGAGGTTTAGCACCTCGCTTTTCATGCACGAAGTTGCGAGTTCAAACCCAGGCAAGTACCAATGTGTATTTTTCAATTCATATGTATTTTATAAGTCTACTTTGACATCACTGACATTGGTGTCGGTAAACATCGTGAGGAACATCTGGATTTACTGTATAAGTCTGTAAGATACTGCTTAATAAAACCAAAAAAAAATGGAACATAATGGTGGGACAAAAATTGTAGCAGACCATAAACCTATCTGTGAGCCTTCACCATCATCCATCCAAATATTCGAATTTAAAATATTAGGTAGATTGTATTACTGCTGCATGAAATTCTATCTAGACAATTTCTTCTAGAAACAAGTTCAGTATTCGTGACGTGTACTTTTATTGTAGCTGCATAATGCTGAATAGTGCACCGCAGCGTCGCCGTTGGCGTCGGTCAGATTCTAAGATCAATATCATATCCTAGCTTTTCGTATAAAACAGAACTGAAAGTTTTTCTTTTATTGTGGTTCTAGTTCTTTTTTCGGTAGTAAGGTTTCTGAACGTATAGTTTGGCACAATTTTTATACATTCAGAAAGTGAGAGAGAAGAGAATCTAGGAGGGAGCAAGATGTATCTGTGAGATCCTTTACGTTCTGAACGAAAAATATGACATGCCTCCGCTGCTCGCGCGAAACCCCCTTGTTGTAAGATGACTTGGTTTCCCACATCATCTATAGTGGGCTAGGGTCCGCTTCGCCCCCGGCTGGCTACGCCACTGAGAAGAGAAGCTTATCACAAACATTGTTTGAATTCTGGTTGTGAATGATGATGACGAAGATCTCTGAGGGAACTATATTGCAGAATATAGATGTTTTGGGGGCTCTAGATTCGTGTGCTAAATTCCGGGTAACCTTTTAATTCAGGAGCACCAAATTCCCACCGTTTAATATACATTTGATACCAGGTGGCTTACCAAGATGTCTTAAATCGAGAGTAGTTCCACTGTGGGAAAGAGACAGAGCTATACAAGTCGTCTAGCGCCATCTCGTGTTGCGTCCCCTGTGTTGAATCTGGTCCCCTATATCACCCTTCACTCTTTGGTACCTCCTTCCGTCAGTTAAAAATTGTAGACATACCAATGAGTCAGAGTTTTCCCCTATTCTTTCACACTGAAGGCGCAGACAGCTATGAGGAGTGACTCATTAGTACCCACAGCTTTTTGCGTTTACACACGGCTACACAAATTATACATAATCAGTTACTGTTTATCTTAGCATCGCTTTGTGTGGGCGACTCGCTGTCCGACCATGGACCATGCCCGGGTCGACGGAGCGTTGTGTTCCACGCGCGACTCAAAGAGTGTCAGCATAGTGACGGGGCCTGTAGAGGGCCAAAGCCTGCCGGGGTCGCGGGACTAACGGATTACCGTGACCCCGGTACGTAAAGCGCTATTGAAGGACACCGTGGATTTTAGTCAGTACAAGTCTGACAGTCCCTTCCGCCCCGCCCTGGGTGGGAGGACTCATTTGATGATTTTACCACGATAAAAAAAAGCATCGCTTTGTGTGATATTTTCGCATAATAAACGCCCAGCTTAGCACTAGCAAGTAAAAAAAAGTATGGAATCTTTTATTTAGAATTTATATAAGATAGCTTCTTAAATAATGGTGTGATTTGAATGAATTTAGTATCAATATCAATTTAAAGTTAACAGGTTGGCGCAGTGGCTGAGCGTTTGATTGTTGCGCAGCGTGTCGCGGGTTTGATCCCCGCACGGAACAAATATTTGTAAGATGTGCAAGTAGATGTTCCGGGTCAAGGTGTTGGTGTATGTGAGTTTCTATGTTTGTAAACGCACCCACGATACAGGAAGAAATTCCTGGAGTGGGACAAAGTTTTTTTTCTTAAGAATTCTTTGATATTGTTCCTTTTTTTTTTATTATTCTTAACTAGTTATTAAGTGATCAAGATCGCGCGGAATGGAGTATTTGTGATTCTATACTTTTACTCGCGAGTGTAGCATAGCTTGTTGTGTGTAATTATTTGTCTATCTCAACAAGTTTTACCAAACTAGGTTTGGCGAAGGTTTACATTAAAAAATCATTAAAAAAAATCTTAATATTTTTTGGTCACGCCAAAATGTTCCCATTGTTTGAACCATATTCTTGTACCTTATTTTAATTGCCTTATGGTAATCTCGACAAAGGCCCATGCAACTTTTAGTATGGACCTTGGCATCAATTTCTTTTTTCTTTTCGCCAGTGATAAAATTTTGTCCACAATTAGACTACTACCTAAGAAGTCCATAGAAAAAAAAATAAGTTTCTAAACCGTAACCAACCAGAGATATGGCGGTTTTAATTTTGTTCTAATCAGGAGTGATTTACTCCCGATTAGAACAAAATAAAATCCGTTATATCTCTGGTTGGTTACAGTTTAGATTTTTTTAAATATTTTTTACGAAATTCTTAGGTTGCGGTCTACTAATGACCAACATTTCATTACTGGCGAAAGAAAAAAAAATTGATGCCAATAAGTTGCATACCCCTTTGTATGTATATGTTTAGATCCTTTATTTTGTCATGCAAGCTCATTTAATTTGTTTTGATTACCGCTGTCTGTTTATTAATCGTGGTAAAATCATTAAATGAGTCCTCCCAAGCGTAATTATCTATCAATATATACATCTTTGTCTTGATTTGAGTGGTTATAATTGTAAAATTTCTGGATTTTCATTTAGCGATTAGATCTTCATCTTCACTTAATTATTATTTAATTTTTCAGTGATCGAAATTATTAGAATCATAATAAAATGACTTCTTCTGACTTTGTCCTGGGCAATGATTAAAGATAAAATAGAATTATTTTTTGGAATTTACTAGTATAATTATTTTTCAATATGATTAAGTCGTTAGAAACTTTACAAAAGTCTGAAAAGACTTAATTAACGCTCTTAATCTTAAGTATAAATAAAAACTAACTAGTAACATGTACAAAAAATTCAAAGAAAATAAAAACATTCAAAGGGCGTCAAAGAAATTCGCCCACATCGCTGTCAACGGGAACAGTGCCCAGAACGCTGGCAGCATTGCTACGTTGTATGGCAATGCTGATTCGTTGGCCTAGAAATAGGCCAGTCCTCTGGTCACCTGAAGAGTGGACTAATCGACATAGATAACGAATTAATATAATATAAAAATCTCGTGTTATGGCCTTCATGGCACTCCTCTGAAGCGGCTCGACCAACTATTTTTATTGTATTTAAGATGAAAACATGTAGGTTGTAAAGTATTTTAACCATCATAACATAACCAAACCTAATTTAAAAAAAACGGGCACAAGTCAGCTAGTTACAAAATCTTTAGTTAGCCTACCATCTTAAAGCGAGAGTAATTCCAGTGTGGGAAAGAGACAGAGCTATACAAGTCGTCTAGCGTCACCTCGTTCCCACACTGGAATTACTCTCGCTTTTAATAGTAGAGCACCAGATGATTCCACAAACTCCGCGAATTGTCAAACGGTCTAAGTTTATTTTCGACCAAAATAGAATGAATCATATTTTAGTATTTCTACTAAAATACTTTACACACGATGAATGTGTCTGATTCACCAGCTATTTTTGTATGAAGACGACAAGACAACTTTAAATCACGAGGAATAAAAATAAGTAGTTTCAATCTATTTTTGTGGCGGACACTTCAACACTTGTTTAAAACGCGGTACAGAGCAAATTGTCAACAGTCTTTTGAATTTGTCATATTCTTGCATAATCAATTTTTTCAAACGTTACCCCGTACTAGAATTTTCTCCTGTATTGTGGGTGCGTTTACAAAGATTTAAACTCACATTCACAAACAGCCAGACCTGGAACAAGTTACATGTATACTACACTAACCGTGCCGTAAAAAAGGATTATCTTCAGATATGACATACCAGAATGAAAAAATTGGCTTAGTGTTAGTCCAGATATATATACTATATTTTTACCAATTTTCATGAAAATCCGTTCAGTAGGTTTTGTGTAAAAAAGTAACAAACACACACACATTCATTCTCACAAACTTTCGCATTTAAAGATTATTAAGATAAATGGTCAGATTGTGACTTGGAAGAAAAAACAAAAATTAAATAAACTATAAAAATATAAAATCCTAAATAAAAATAAAGCTAAACTAGACTATTATAGAGCAACGTAAGATTCCTCCTGAACGCTCTCATGTGGTAATGTGCTTGGAAGTACATATTAATAGTGTCAGATACCCAATTGGCTATTTAACTGAAAAATTCTAATTAGGCCATCACTTAGATTATCAAAAAATATTGGACCCGTGTTTTTTCTTTTGCTTCGTAAACCATAATTGACGGAGATACGATGCTTTCAAAATTGGCAATACGTCACAATTTAGTACAATTTCTATTGAATTCTGACGTCACGAGCCCCACTCTCGAGTTTTGATGCGTTGTATTTTGGTGAATATTCATTTTTTTTACAAAAATGAATATTCAAAGTTATTTTTAAAACTATAAATGACAGACTAATTATATTTGTAATTTATAGCTACTGTCAAATAGCCAATTGCAGGAATACCGTAATGTAATAAACAACCTAACTTCATTTAAATACCTACCCAGTTCCCCAGATCTTTAACACTCTCACTTACAAAGAGAAATCTTACAAAACAACAGCATTTTGGCGAAAACTTCCAGTTCCAACTTCCTTATCTGACCAAAATCTTATTATTCACAAAACAAATAAGTTAAAAAAGCTTTTAAACTTAATTATTCCATTGTTCAAGTTTTGTACGGAACGGCCATTGTTTGTGTGAAATCTTATCTTAATTATAAGGGTTCTTTTTAAATCAACAGCTAAGACTCGTGTCGGAGGGAGGAAATAACAAGTATTTTTTGCTCTGCTCTATAAATAGAAGATTAGGGTGTCTTTGGTAATTATAAGTCCGGACTTTCTTTGAGCTTTTGGTAAACTGATATTTTTGGGGGGCTCCCGTTGTGTTGTTCTTCTGTTTGCTAATACGTCGCGTCGCCTCTTATTGTAAGTTTGATAGCAGTTGGCGCAGAGGCTGAGCTATCGACAGCTGCGCAATGTGTCGCGGGCTCGATCCCCGCACGGAACAAATATTTATATGATCTACAAGTACTTGTTCCAGGTCTAGGCGTCTGTGTATGTGAGTTTCTGTTTGTAAACGCACCCACGATACAGGAAGAAATTCCTAGTGTGGGTAAAAAAAAGTAAATGTTGAAATATTCGTAAAAGCTTCGATATTTATTATAATCGAAGTTTCTTATATGGGAGAAGTTCAGGCATGACTGAGAGACATAGACAATAAGCCCCCTTATAACATTAACCCTGAAGATAGAATCATCATCATCATCTGCCTAGTCTTTTTCCTTTTTTCACCTATGTTGGGATCAGCTTCTGGTCGAAACCAGTCAGTGTTTCACATAGACCTGCCTGACGTTCCCAACCCAGGTACAAGGTAATACGATACCTTTTGGTAAGACTGGTTGTCAGACTTTTGAGCTTCTGACTACTGTCCCATCCATAGACCGACCTAGACAAGCGCGGCTTAAACTTAAATATATGCCTGTGCGGCTATTATTGTTAAGCCACAACCTACTTATCCTAATTAATTAATATACAAAAAGTCCATCAAAACTTTAACAATCAAATAAAATAGATTTTCATAAAACGTCTAGCATTTTTTCAGTATCAACAATTCTATTAACTAGAGTGCTCATATACTTATGTACTATTGTATATACGAGGTACATATCATGTCCAACATCTTAATTAATAAGACACAAGCGAGTGCGGTGTTAATTCAACGCCGGTGGGAATTATTGCAGTGTCAGATATTCGTAGGATAACTAGGGTGAATAATGTCTGAGGTCTACCAAGGCTATTACCTAGTCCAAATATACAAAGATATACAGGGTGAAACTGGAGATGAGGCCGTAGGGTTACACGTTATCCTGTAGATACAGGAAACATATTTAAGAAACCTTAACGTATCTTACAGTTAGCTATTGGAATTTTAAGATGTAAATTAAGTAGATTAAGAATTAAAGTCAATTGGCGCTTGAAAAAGATATGTAGAGGCCTTCGTCCAACGGTAGGACATTATAAACCGAATAATAAATGAATAAACCGCCACTTTCATAATTTTATTCCTTAGTTAAAAATTATCTTTAATCTGTATGTCCGATCTCTAGTCTAAATGAGTCAGACCCGTCGATACGTCCGCTCGCTGCCACGTGATTGATCGGTCTGACAGCCACAGTCATAGACACTCGACGCTGCATCCTAATTGCCACAATTATGAGCATCAGCGTTGATGGTCATTTGGTCGAGTATGGACAATGTTTGGAGACAAACTGAATGAAGTTTGCGAACATATTTGTACTAGGCGAGGTATGTGTATCGGAATTTCGGTTTGATTCACACAACAATATATTATGCATACCCATTAAAAATGAAAAAAAAAAATACAAGTTTTAGAAAAAAAAGAAAACGTTTAAAAAAGAACACAAAAAATTGCAACTTTTGAATGAAAAGTTATATTGGAAGCCGGTGGCAAAAAAGTCAATAAAAACAAAGCCACGCTTTTAAAAATAAAATTTTCCTCCAACGACATTGAGACCATCAATCAATTATTTTAAGAAGCAACCTGTTCTAAAAATCTACTTTGTTTTAAGTCTAAAAATCTCATTAATTTTCATTTAACTATGAAATTAGATTTATAGTTGCGTTAAATAATACTTTATGCTTATAACCGTGATGAAAAACGATATGGAAAACTATTAATAAACAATACTTCTCAAACGGCCTATAAATCTGATCGATGACCACCTGTCTATGACTCGCGAGTAACCATAGAGCTATTTCTCGTCGCCATTACAAACACTTTTTTTTTTAGCGTGTTAAAATCATCAAATGAGTCCTCCCACCCAGGGCAGGGCGCGAGGGACTGTCAGACTTGACTGACTAAAATCCACGGTGTCCTTCAGTAGCCCTTTACGTACCGGGGTCACGGTAATTCCAACCATTAGAAACGCTTAGTATAAAATATTTAACACGCAGTTTTCTACGCCATTTTACCTCCTTGGTTATGCGCCCTTGACCTTTTATTGCAAGCGTTCTTGTCTAAGCATTTTCCCTTTTATAGAACGAAAAGCTTTTGCTTGCACCGAGTAAGAATATGATCGTGTTTTCTTTATAAGATACAATTTAGTGCTAGCTTGGGAAATAACTGTAGTAAATTAGTTTTTCCTGCATTCTCTTTGCTGTAGTTTGTAATTTCGCTGGTGGAAGCGTTTTTTTGAATGTAATATTTGTTTCTTGGAAACTGTTCTCTTTTGACGTGTCTTCTTTATTTAAATCTTTAATTTGATGAAAAGCCTGATGAGGTTAATGAAAATGTACACTTGCTTAAAAGTATTGTTTTCCAGTTTGTAAAAGTTCATTAGAAAAATAAAAAGCTGTTTTTTTTAAAGCTTTATCGCTTTCTACCTCAAGTCAGGACCAAAGCAGCTTTCAACTGGTGAAAGAATTTTTGAAATCGGTCCAGTACTTTCGGAGCCTATTCATTACAAACAAACAATCAAATCTTTCCTCTTTATAATATTAATGTAGATTACGGCATAAACAAACAAACTTTAATTACAACTAAAAGCCGGAAGCTTATTACATTTATTATTATTATTAAAAAATACGGCGCTGTCGAAAAAAGAAAACAAAATGACTTTTATGCATAAAGGAACCAAAAACTTACTCATCAAAAACACATTACAGGAAGCCACGCAAAATTCGCAGTTTAAATTCCGTAAGCATTCGCGTTTCCCGCGATTAGGCTCGCACGCGCGCCAAAATACTCATTAAATACATTAGTAAAATATAAATAGCAATAATATCCTGTTTATTATTCTAAGAAATAACCAATAGCCATCATTGGTTTGTGACGAGTACTTTACGAGGTGTACGAAAGCCGCGTACTGATATAAAAATAAATTATAATGTTGTTAAAATATATTTTCTGTGGTGCAATGACGTACCGACAGACTGGGAGCCGTGACGCGGGCTGGCGTCCTGTTCGAATTTTAAATGGTATTTTTCCCTCCATATTTTATAAGAAATGCAACCTCGAAAAAAACAAAAAGGTTTTATTTTTTTCGAGGTTTCCAATATTATGCATTTGCTTGATTAATTTTACACAGATTTTACTTTGGTAGATTCCATAAAGTTAATTTACCTGTTTGATGTAAATGTTGAGTGACTTATGTACACATTGCAGCAACCAGGCAGAAATCCAGTCAAATCCAATACTGAGAAATTCCTTATAGAAAAATCCCCATTTCCCGAACCGGAATTCAAAAATGTTTCCTCGTGCTTAGTAGTCGTGTGTCTGAGCATTAGAGCAACAAGGCTTTCTTCTACTGATTAATTAAAGCCTCTTTTACACGCTACAAGAAATGTGCATGTAACTCGCAAGCAAATCTGACTAGGGACATTGCAGATTTTTTTTTTGGTAACATAATATTCATCAGCCTCTAATCTTTCGATTACTGGGACACATGATGATTTTTTTTAAAGTAAATCAGCCTATTTGTTTGATCAACTGAATTTATTGTCCATTAATGTAATCAAACTTGCATTCAGCTCGCATGCAACTTCTTACATCGTCTAAACGGGCCTTTATAATAATTATTTTAAGCGTGACTTTATATTAATTAACTTTGCACCGAAAAGGTCATACCGCCCACTAAACAGTCCGTTGCATGATTTACGTCACATTCATCATCACTGATTTGTGCGTTATCACTATTATCGGTTATCAATGGCTTATTATTCAATGATAAGCCGGACAATTGACAGGCTACAACATGAATTAAGTTACGGTTATCTATTATCATTTCTAAAAGCTTAAATTAAGTTTCACTTGGTATCGTTATTTTTTAACTTTACATTCGCATCGTTCATAGATCTAGTCATACCTACTTACTGAGCACGCATCGCAAGATTGTTTTTTTGAAGTGAAAACTTCTTTAGCGGCGTTGAGCACTTTTTCTGTAATGGGTATAAAATCTTAAACTCGCGTCAGGACACGTGACCCTGACCGAAAAAGCGTAGGACGGCGCAGGGCGCTTGCGTGAATGTTCGTGTGACATTCGTTGCTAGGTAACATTGTTTATAAAAGATGTACGTCACATTGGAAAATTATTGAAATAAAAAGTCAACCATTTTTGCGAGTTTTACTAAAATCTGTTCACAAGATATTTCCAACAATTACTATACAAGTTTTCACTTCTGCCGGCACTCCCAGAGTGCAACCCGTCGTTTTTTTTTTCTATCTATTGGACGAAACAACTATTCAAAGCGGCCATCATGACGCGTCCCTGTACGCATGGACGAAAACATGCCATAATTCAGTTACCAAGCCATCAATGAATAAAAAAAAAGTTAAAGAGGTTTTATTTCAGCTACCTACGTCAACCATAGAGTTTTCCGACTGATGCAACCATTATCTATGACGCCTTTCTTCGAAGTTAACGGCCTGGTTACAAATTTTTTCAGTCTAAATTCTGACGCATTAGATATCTGACGCATTTCGACGTAGCATGTGACGAAATGCGCACGGGTGTCGTGAGGACTGCCTATTAATAAATTCTGTGATAGATTATTGATTTAAATATTTAGATATTTTTAAAAGGATTTACGAGTAGCCATTAATCATTTTGTCACCTGGTAATAAGTGATGATGTTATAATTATCTGTAAGCTATTTTATTAAATAAGAGAGTTAAAGAGAAAGAAAAATAAAAATACTTCTAAAGAAAAATAAGGATTTTATACTTACAAGCAAATAATCGAACTAAAAACGTTTTGAACCTATGCCTAGCTAGAATATAAGAGGTTTATTTGATATTCCATATTCGAAACACATGTATGCAGAATTTCGCAATGCTTATTCTATTGCAACTTCAAACGACTGAAAACACGATTTTTAGGAATGTTAATTTTTTTATTGTAATTTTGGCAATATTTTTATTTAATCATCACAATAAAAAATGTAAAACAAATGTTTCGAAAATATCAACGTCAAATATTAGAAGCTGTCTTCAAATTAGCACCATGACACGTATCTATTAAAACGTTTTTGACATTTGAGTTGGCGGGAAATTGTTTTCATGAAAAATGGCGACTGAGAAATTGCTGAAAGCACGTGAGAATATTAATTACTGTTGAATGTTTATGCTGTAAATCTGTTTAAATTTGACAAATATAAATGTCAACGCATCATATTCGTATTTCGATTAATTTAAAAGGTAATTTATTCCTCGCAAAAGGTACCCTATTTCATGACATACTATAAAAAAAAATAAGCAAACGAGATTCATCTAACATGCTTAGCCTTCTCATAGCTTTATTATTCCAGCTTCCAGTCTGATCATGCCACTGACGTTTTATACAGAGCAACTGCCCACCTCATATTTCCGACCTCCAGAATCCTTTGGTAATAAGTACATTATAACTGGACATATCAATTTTGAACCACCTGGCCTGTAACGAGAAATAGTGACATAATTAAAAAAACGACGGGTTGCACTCTGGGAGTGCTGGCAGAAGTGAAAATTTGAATAGTAATAAACACACACGAACATTCGCGCAAGCGCCCTGCGCCGTCTTACGAATTTTCGATCAGGTCACGTGTCCTGACGCGAGTTTAACATTTTTTACCCATTCCAAAAAAAGTGCACAACGCCGCTAAAGAAGTTTTCACTTCAAAAAACCTATCTTGCGGTCTTCGGCCTACTAGAAATAATCAGAAGTAATCAAATAAAATCAAGAGAGCATTAATTAAATCCAATAACTATTTAGAAGCGAGAATCATCTGCTATTGCATACTTAGCGTGTGTAAACAAGACTTTAAAAAAATGGCGGCACGTCAAATTTTGGCGCGCTGCCAGAGACAACGTAGATCGTAGACAAGCGTAAATGATTCAATAGATATTCCTTCCTTCTGCTTATTGTAATAGACATGTCCAATTGTAATTGTGTCGTGATTTTATTTGTTTAAGTTCTTGCATGCCAGCTCTTACCCGCGAATTCGGTAATTAGAGTACGGGACCGTACTGGGATAAATATGTACTTATCATCTTAGTCTGCATTAGTGCCTTTCATATAGATTCTACACCACAGCCGTTGAATAATGAAAATATATAAAGCTTAGCTCAAAAAATCAAGCGAATAGAAAAAATAAAATGAAATGAAAATATTTCTGTAACTGTGTAAGTCCAAACATTTAATGAAATTAATTATTAATCTAATACATTAATAAACCTATTCATTATTTGAGTTCGTAAAAAGAAACCTTGGAATGTCCTTTGATTATTCGATATTTACGACAAAACCGGTGTCACAATGAAACAAATAATGGAATTTTCCGGAATTTCCCGCACCTTTACTTCTAAAGGTCAAACCTTTAAACACACATCGCGCCATACAGCTAGGTATATAACATTCCATACTTACAGAGCAAGTACATATACGAGTACATTCTGTATCGGAAAAAGTTTGTTCATATTTAAGATCATCAATTTGAAAAAAAATATATCCACGGGACCATCATTGTAATCTATACATATAATAAATCTGCAGAAGGGTCAATTCTGTACATTGAAAATATTGAAAAAATAAATAGCGGGGGGTGTTGCTGGATCGATACCAAACCCAAATATGTTTAAATTGACAGGCCTGTTGGTCTAGTGGTTAGTGACCCTGACTGCTATGCCGGAGGTCGTGGGTTCGATTCCCACCCAGGACAAACGTTTGTGTGATGAGCACGATCATTTGTTCTGTGTCTGGGTGTAATTTATCTATAATATGTATGTTTTTAGAAATATATAAGTATGTTTATCAGTTGTCTAGTACCCATAACACAAGCTCTGCTTAGCTTGGGACTAGATGGCGTTGTGTGATAGTTGTGGAATATTTATTTATTATTTATGTGATTAAAAAATTTTTTGTCTGTCTGTTTGTTTGTGCAGGCATCACGTGAAAACTAACGGTTCGATTTCGATGAAACTTGGTACAATTATACCTTATTATCCTGGGCATAAAATAGAATACTTTTTATCCTGGAAAAATACGTAGAAAAAAAAATTATTTTTTCAAATCAAATCAAAGTCAGTCAGTCAGTTTTATTCATAGACGTTGTTCTGTAGAACCGCGAATCTCCTTAATTATTATAGGCTTAGACGTATTTGGGTCCAATAGATATTTATAAGATGTCATTGTCAGAGTTACTCAAAATGGAGAAATAATCCATCCACGCGAAGACCGACATCCGCGCGGACGGAGTCGCGGGCGAAAATTGCAATTTTTTCCAAATTCTAATAACTACTAGACCTAATAATATATGGGACAGCTGTCTGTTTTAGATATTTTGATATAATCAGGTCTACTGTCCCATGAAACTGTGAAAAAATCAAACTTAAGCCAACTTAATCAAAAGTTGCAGCCGTTTATGCCGCAAATTCTCGAAACTCGCAAGGGTATCAATACCTACAGGGTACTTTCGTAGGTGAACTCAGAATCTTGAAATTTACTGCGAAGCAACATATTAAAGCACTGATAAAGGTAAAATGCGAAAAGCGTTACATCACATAGATATTTTTATTAGGGTAGTTTCCTTCATAAATAAATTGAAAATCTATTTAGTCCGTCAGTTAAGGGTCATCCTCATCTTCTGCCTAGCCTTTTCCCAAATATATTGGGGTCGGCTTCCAGTCAAACTAGATGCAGCTAGATATCAGTATTGTACATGGAGCGTCTGCCTGTCGGACCTCCACAACCCAGTAACTGGGTAATACGATACCCCATGGTAAGACTGGTTGTCAGACTTTGGAGCTTCTGACTAACAGTAACGACTGTCAAAGATTCTTCAAATGACACCCGAGACCAACGGATTTACGTGCTTTCCGAGGCACGGAGGAAACTCGCTATGACAGATCAATAAGAGTACCTATTGAAAAATAATGAACACGTATTTTTTTATAATTAATGAATATTAACAAAGATAAAACTCTTCGAAATTCAAGAGCGGGGGCTTGTGACGTCATAACGTCTGTAAATGACATTTGCGATTTTTAGAAGCATTTTATCTTCGTCAATTTTGGTTTACATAACAAAATAAAAAAATACGGGTTCACTATTTATAGGATCTTTCGGAATAATTCATTGTTTTGAGTAAAATAGTCTATTATACCCTATATTAAATTATACCCTTCGTGCGCGAGTTCAATTCGCACTTGGCCAATTTTTTTTATATCTTGGTGCCATGCCTGGAGTGAAGATACTGTCAGACTCATGTGGGTTAGGACCACACTCTCGGACGTCGTAGCTTCTCGTATCAACCAACGACTTAACCTCCCCCATACAAATTTTACTGAGGCCATTAAATGTTAAAACGTCTTATTTTATAAGTTCTATGTAATAAATACTGTCATAAACATGTAGAAAATAATATGACCCGCTATGTTATGTCACGTTTTCTTGGTAATTAACTAGGTGCTTAATATTTATATTTTTAATGACAAAGAAAACTTCGAAAGATTTTTTTTTCGATAGAAAACTTAGAAAAGCAAATACTTCTGCAGTCATGAGTCCTCCCACCCAGGCTAGAGCGGGATGGACTGTCAGACGTCATTTCGTACTGACTAATATCTACGGTGTCCTTCAATAGCCCTTTACGTTTCGAGGTCACGGTAATTCTTAAGTCCCGCTACCCTGGCAGGCTATGGCCCTCTAGAGGGAGGCCCCGTCATTTTGATGACACTGTTTGAGGCGCGCCTTGAACACAACGTCGACCCGGGCATGTTCCATGGTCGGACAGCGAGTTGCCCATTACTCGCTGCCCGCATGCCCGCGCCTACGGTGGTCAGTCGCCGTGGGCGACTACCACTGCGGCTGGGGTGGAGGGAGGACGCTGTCCTCTCCCTCACGCGGCTCGCCTCCTCCTTCGCGGCATGACTGCTTCGCAGAAGGAGGCGACCGCTTCCCACTCCGTCTCGCCCTGCAGAATGGCCTCGACCAATGCCGGGCGCGAGAGGTCTCCGCCTATCGCCATTGTGAGGACACGGCGGTGCTCTGCCTAAGCGAGGCAGTCCTGCACCGTATGCTCCACCGTGTCCTCCGAACGATCCTCCCAGTGGTGACAACCAGGCGTTTCTTCCCTCGTGCACCTGTGCCTGCGCACACACTTGTGCACTATAATATGTTACGCGCACTCCGTTGAGATTAGCCGCCGTGGCCGAAATCGGTCAGGACTATTATTACTACTGGGAATTTTCTTCTTCATAGAGTTTACCCTCGTTAAATTCCCTGAAAATATGCAGTTTCGGAGGCATAAAGTTCCCACTGTTGAGCATAAGGCTCTCATGTTGGCCCTCGCCGCGTTGGTAGACGCCACTAGTCTTCGATTTTTTTTTTAGTTTTCTCAAGGTTTCCTTACTATGTTTTCCTTCACCGTCTTGAGAGTAGTAGTAAAGAAATATTTTTTTAAACAATACGATTTGTAGGTGGGACACTTCTGTTTCTAGAAATATGAAATACGGATGTAGTCAACTTTTCATCCTTAAAAATCTCTCTCGAAATAAAAATACTTGGTGTCCAAAAACTAAATTATCAAGTAAAATAAGAGAAATAGTTACTCTGAAATCAATAAATAAATAGTTCAGTCATTGGGTTGAAATTAGTTACGTAATTTGTGGCTATTGCTATTGCCATACAAAATCTATGGGGAATCGCATTTTGACAGCTCATAAAAAGTATGTCAATTGATCGGTGTGGCCCCTTAGGCCGCTATCCAATTAAAGGTACTTTAAAAAGTTGTTTTCTGACCTTTTAAATTAAGAACCCATAAGATTAAGATCACGCTAAACTTCGAAGCTATCCACGATCGTTACGCCATATAAAACAAACGCCATACGTCGGACAATTACACGGCACACAATGTAAGACCATAGACAAAGCGTGACGTCAGTAGTGCGTCATACAGTAAGTAGGTCACCACGGATCCATAGAGTAGAGAATGGAAGCGTCTTTGAATCACAATGACCGGTTCGTTACGGACGTAACGATGGATTATTTTTTTTCATTGTTTTTTCATGGTTGAAAATGTGATGTTTAAGATTATAATTATTTGTAAATTATTTTAAAAGTTTTGAAAAAATGTGGTGAATTTAGTTTTAGTTCGTTTTTTCTTTAAAGTGTTTTAATAATTTTCTTCTCAATTGAACAAGGGAAAAGGGCATGTATAATAAAGCAAAAATAAAATACAAAGTATGTAAAAAGAAAACGCCGTACGTAAATCACGTGCCATAATCATAGGACTTTGTAAACTCGCGTTCAATGTATGAGACATTTTTAGTGTTTTTTTATTTGCACCCCTTTTCTGGTCTACATATATGTAACTGCATTGTTCCTTTTTAAGCAACCAATTTAGAAACAGTATTCGCCATCACTTAGAATTTTCCTTTTTTTTTATAAAAAGTTGACCACAGTAGTAATTTCTCCTGTATCGTGGGTATTTTTAAAAACATAGAAACTCACATACACCAACACCCAGACCCGGAACAACTACTTGTAGGTCATACAAATATTTGTTCCGTGCGGAAATCGAACCCACGACAAGGAAACTCCACAATCCAGTATGGGTAGTACGACATCCCTTTAAAAGCAGTGATAGCCGAGTGGTACGACCGTTGGACTGCCAAGTCAAAGGTTGCAGGTTCGAACCCCGGCACGCACCAATGTCTTTTAGAATTCATGTGCGTATTATAAATTAATTATCACTTGCTAAAAACGGTGAAGGAAAACATCGTGAGGAAACCAGCACACCTGAGAGATTTTTCAACGGTGTGTGAAGCCATGTCAGAGGCCTACGGGCGGTTTAAACTCTGACACCAGGTTGTTCATCAACCACACGATAAGAAGAAGAAGAAGAAGACATCCCTTTGGTAGAATAGAATAGATTTTAATTCTGTAAACATGGGTAGTACACTCATGTGACTAAGAGAGTGATGAGTATGAATGTTGATGGATGGAGAGGAAGAGGAAGGCCAAAGAAGAGATGGATGGATTGTATAAGGAATGATATGGAAGAAAGAGAAATGAATGATACTGTGACGTTTGATAGAGGAGAATGGAAGAAAAAAACGTGTTGCGCCGACCCCAAGTAAAATGGGATAAGGGCAGGAAGATGATGAAACATGGGTAGTACATAAACGTGTTACAAATATATTATAGTTCTGCTATGTTTTACCATTCGGTATGCAAAAATTTACAACTATTAAAGAAGCACAAATTTACAAACTAGTTATAATACACATAATACAAAATTTAAAAAAAATATATATTTCTTAATAAACTAATGAACAACAACCTACTTATAAAACAATTTTTGCTGTTTAAAACTCAGTTACATTGTAGTACGTTTTGTTTGTTAAAAATTTATGAAGTATACTTCTAAATTACCTAACCTATCAAAGCTGTACAAATGAACACCAAGACCTATAACTTTTTTTTTAGCGTGGTAAAATCATCAAAGAATCCTTCCACCCAGGGCAGAGCGGGAGGGACTGTCAGACTCATACTGACTAAAATCCAGGGTGTCCTTCAATAGCCCTTTACGTTCTGGGGTCACGGTAATTCGTGAGTTCCGCGACCCCGGCCGGCTTTGGCCCTCTAGAGGGGGACCCCGTCATTATGCTGACACTCTGAGGCGCGCGTGGAACACAACGCGCCGTCGACCCGGGCATGGTCCATGGTCGGACAGCGAGTTGCCCATTACTCGCTGCCCGCATGCCCGAAGACCAATAACTTAACATACTTTCCGAGGCGCACAGGAAACTTAATAAAAAATTATGGTCACCCATCCTCAAACCAACCTCAGCAATTGCGGCTAAACCTTGAAGATTGACCCGTATCGCTGTTATTATTTAGCCACGAGCCAGCATGTAATGATAGTAAAGTATATAATCATACCATAACTCGGCATCATCAATCATCTCAATGAAATTAAAGTGGTACTTTAAAGTGACGCACGTGAAGTCCTCGACGCCATCTTGAAGAATAAATAGACGTATATCATTTTAAAATAGTCGCTAGATTTAATGCTGGGACAGTTCTTCGTTTATCTAGATTTGGGACCTGTTATTGGTAAACAAGAAGTGGTTGAAATCAGCTGAATATTAATTCCTCAATAAAAAGTTTGAGTTGACGTTTTTTCTCGGCTTGTGTTTAAACACCTTTTTTTTTACGTGGTAAAATCATCAAATTAGTCCTCCCACCCAGGGCTGAGCAGGAGGGACTGTCAGACTCGTACTGACTAAAACCCATGGTGTCCTTCAATAGCCCTTTACGTTCTGGGGTCACGGAAACTCGTAAGTCCCGCGACTGTGTTTAAACGCTTACCATAAAAGTACCTATTTTAAAACCAAAAAATCTAAATACCCGCCAGAATGGATAAAATTAAATCCTCCCCAAATTGTGTATCATAAATCATTGTAGAAATTAAACTATTTACTGTAATAATAAAAAAAATCGTCCTAAGTAGGGACGACATGTGGGCATGCGAGCAGCGCGGGCATGCGGGCAGCGAGTAATGGGCGACTCGCTGTCCGACCATGGACCATTCCCGGGTCGACGGCGCGTTGTGTTCCACGAGCGCCTTAAAGAGTGTCAGCATAGTGACGGGGCCTGTAGAGGGCCAAAGCCTGTCGGGGTCGCGGGACTAAGGGATTACCGTGACCCCGGTACGTAAAGGGCTATTGAAGGACACCGTGGATTTTAGTCAGTACAAGTCTGACAGTCCCTCCCGCCCTGCCCTGGGTGGGAGGACTCATTTGATGATTTTACCACGATAAAAAAAAAGAAGTAGGGACGACATAATCACTTGGGCTTCTATTGCTGTTTGCAGGTTTCAAAGGACCTGAAGAACCTAACCAAACCGAACTTGGGTCGTCCCTGACATCTTACTAAAGCGAGTTTTAGATTTAGTGAGCATTTATCCATTTTGGTATATAAAATTATTGATGAGCATTTAAATTGTAGCCGTTTTCATTTAAGTTCGTCTTGAGAGGGTCGATATTTTTGTTTTCTTAAATTAACTTTTTAAATAAACGCTAGGACATATCTAGGCCACTATACATCGTTGAACACTCGCCACACAAGGGTGGAGCGTCCTGAAATCTGTCCAGCCATTGTTTGACGCTAATAGGATTCAAACAAGCGCCATGCTTTTGTGTTTACGCTAACAGGCGAAAAAATGAGTAATGAGCTCATTATATGACAGGCCTGTTGGTCTAGTGGTTAGTGACCCTGACTGCTATGCCGGAGGTCGTGGGTTCGATTCCCACCCAGGACAAATGTTTGTGTGATGAGCACGATCATTTGTTCTGTGTTTGGGTGTAATTTATCTATAATATGTATTATTATTATCAGTTGTCTAGTACCCATAACACAAGCTCTGCTTAGCTTGGGACTAGATGGCGTAGTGTGATAGTTGTGGAATATTTATTTATTTATTTATTATTATACTTACTAAATAGAACTATACTGTAGTTCCTTTGTCTTACTTTACTTCGTTAGGAGATGAGGTTGCGGGAATATTGAAACGGGGTACCGCAGAGCCTTTTCTGTTGGCCCCTTAGAGGGCCAAAGCCTGCCGGGGTCGCGGGACTGTCTTACCAGTCAACCGTGGCATCGGAACGTAAAGCGTTATTGAAGGACACCGTGGATTGTAGTCAGTACTAGCCTGATAGTCCCTCCCGTCCTGCTCTCGGACGGAGGACTCATTTGATGATATTAAGGGTGCGCCCAAAGCAAAATCTTCAATTTTAGATTGGATTTTTAGAGTACTAAATCATGTTGAATTTGGGAAAAAAGTATATGTTAGGAAACTTCAAAAAGAAACATAAAAAGACAAAATTTTCTCGATTCAATCACAAAGTTACCTCTAATTTTCATGTTTTTACGATTTCATTATATTTTGGTACGTCCTACTAGAGAACTATAAATTAGATAAATATGAACACAAATACGTAATCGAGGGACATTAGCGGCGCTTTTTAAAAATATTGTTTATAATAAAAGTTATCATTGTTCATAGCATTCGGCGCTTACGACAGTTTAAAACCGTGTAAAATGTTATTTTCCATTTCTCGTCACACTCTGCTACTATCTAACGACCGTTCACGACTTTCGTCTAAGGGGTTCGACAGGCGGCGGCGATGAGATGAATTACTTTGAACTACGCGAATTCGCTACGGGTGGCGCCTCGTGGCGTGTGTCAAACATTTCTATACATTTGATCTTAACGCCCGCCACACGCGCTAAGTCACCGCTCACAGCGGCAAGGTCTAGACGGGCCGTAAGCACAAAACCCGCAGCTTCGGCCAAAGTTTCGAGCGATTCCTACTACATTATCACTTTAGGACATGAGACTGTGACGGGGCCTGTAGAGGGCCAAAGCCTGCCGGGGTCGCGGGACTCACGAATTACCGCAACACCAGTACGTAAAGGGCTATTGAAGGACACCGTGGATTTTAGTCAGTCAAGTCTGACAGTCCCTCTCGCCCTGCCCTGGATGGGAGGACTCATTTGATGATTTTACCACGATAAAAAAGGACATGAGATAAGTTAGTGATGTAAACTAAAAATTGGTGACAACATGGTTGAATAGTTCTCTCGACTCCCATGCTGTCAGAACTAATAGGGAGTAGCGTTCACTCAAAAGTTTCAAGTTAGTTTCGTTCGGGCCCGTATCTTAGTTGACGTACAAAGAGAGGAGACCTGGAACGCTAAGGACGACCGAAAGAACGGGTGGTTTTTAGGTAGTACGAGTCTGACAGTCTGTTTTGGGGCCACACAGGGCGGGACGACTCATTTGATAATTTTCCTCTTAAAAAATAATAAAAATGATTTGGTGAAGATTTTATTTTTATATTTGACGGGCTAAATGAAAGTAATCACATAATATAGTAAGTAAAGTGATCTTGAAGTAACGACACTAATAAAATTATAAATTTAACTTTCACAGTAAGTCGCCTACAAAAAAACAATAGAGAAAACAGTTCAGGAAAGTGCTTATTCTAGTCATAACCTAAAAGAGTTGGGTAGAGGAGGTAATCTCGGTATCGATGAAAACGGGTAAAAGATTCTTCTTTATCTACAAAACAACAATAAATCCTCCTTTCTCCATCGCCTTTTCTACTACCAAGACCTCTGCCTATCCCAAAATAACCTAAAACTTAAATATAAACTCCATTACAAAGTCCATACAATAAATCTTGTGCAGACACGACAAGGACAGCATAAAGTCTTTCAACTCAACAGCTAGGACCCGACCACGACCTCAAGCGATGCGGCTTGTCACTGTGACAATTGTTTATTTCGTGTGTGTGCGTTGTTTTTGTTCTCGAATGACATATTCAGGAGCGCACTAGTAGTCTCATAATAAACAATTGTATTTAATTATCTGGGAAAATTGTATTGACAAAAAATTAAGCTGAAAACTAAATACCTAAAGGGTGACGTTGATTTGGTACAAAAAATTATGAAGAAACGATAAAAATGTTAGAATGTACGAATATAAACAAAGGTTTTCTTTTTAGTTTTTCGGATAACTCTTCCTTTTGGCTTTGATATAGTTCAGTAAAGAAAATATGGTGCCACAAGGTCACATACCTAAAGAACCAATCAGCATAAGAAAACTTTATACAGTCGCGTTACTCTGAAAGTCGCACCGCGGCGTACCCCAGCATGTTCTATACAATTTCTTTCATTGGTTTTCTCCATAACCGCCAAATCGCAAGACACGACAAGACATCCTTTTAGAGTGTAACTGGTACCTGACTTTTTATCCGCAGTCGTAAGGTATGTGTTGGTTGAACATAAGTTGTGACACTCTCCAAACAACTTCTTTTTTTTATTTGTTTTCTCGGCATTCTCAGTCGCCTGAAGCGTGTAACTCGTGGCCAAGACGCAAAAGTTTTCTTGTGAAAGTTTAGTAGAAAACTTTGGGACAAGCATCTAATACTTTAATCTTTGATCGAGGGCGCTGATTGATTTGTATTGTCTTTGACTAATTATGTAGGCTGGCAACGCGTCAAAGTTTGCTGTTAATTAATGTTCATTAGTTTTGATTTGTTGGTTAATTGCGTTTCGATCTAGTTATCTATGGTAATTTTGAAGAGGTTTAGTTTCAAGTATTAGTTGTCTACTCCACCTAGCAATATTCAATTTCAGAATTTATTTCATTGATGGAAAACTACAGAGCCATTAGCTATATTTTATTTAGGCAGACAAAATCGCGGTTAGAAGCTAGTTACAAAGCAACTTAAAATGTTCTAGAAGAGGATTTCATTAATTTAATCTTTTGAATCCCTTACCTAATATAAACAGGTTAATTGATAATAAGGTGCATTCCAATACAAATACAATAAATATTCAATACAATTTTAACCAAAGTCATCGGGGTCACATATTGCGAACATTTCAAGAAATGTTCGCAATATGTAAACTCTAAAATCACGAAAAGAAATGAATAAATCTTCGTCTTTATCAACATTAAAGGAAGATTGTTATTAATTTGTTGCCAAATCCCTTATATAAATACCGCATATAAATACAATTAATTGATGATCGATTGTATTTATAAATTAAAAGTGAGTCATGTGCGAAATTGCAATTTGTTTATTGAAAGATAAAGACAAAGAATGATGAACGATCTGTGAGAACTATATATGTAGTCATAATCATTGGAGCGCTGTGAGGTCACTGGTATGAAGCGCGTCAGTAACATGATGCAGTAGACACAACAGCTGACGCTGAAGGACAATTTGTATAGACGAAGAATGATGGACACTCTGTGAGAATCATATAGAGTGTGGAATAGAAATCATCGGAGCGCTGTGAGGTCACTGGTCTGAAGCGCGTCAGTAACACGGCGGTAGACACAACAGCTGACGCAGAAGGATAGTTTGTATAGACGAAGAATGATGGACACTCTGTGAGAATCATATAGAGTGTGGAATAGAAATCATCGGAGCGCTGTGAGGTCACTGGTCTGAAGCGCGTCAGTAACACGGCGGTAGACACAACAGCTGACGCAGAAGGATAGTTTGTATAGACGAAGACTGATGGACACTCTGTGAGAATCATATAGAGTGTGGAATAGAAATCATTGGAGCGCTGTGAGGTCACTGGTGTGGAGCGCGTCAGTAACACGGCGGTAGACACAACAGCTGACACAGAAGGACAGTTTGTATAGACGAAGAATGATGGACACTCTGTGAGAATGATATAGAGTGTGGAATAGAAATCATTGGAGCGCTGTGAGGTCACTGGTGTGGAGCGCGTCAGTAACACGGCGGTAGACACAACAGCTGACGCAGAAGGACAGTTTGTATAGACAAAAAATGATGAACGCTCTGTGAGAATGATATAGAGTGTGGAATAGAAATCATTGGAGCGCTGTGAGGTCACTGGTGTGGAGCGCGTCAGTAACACGGCGGTAGACACAACAGCTGACGCAGAAGGACAGTTTGTATAGACAAATAATGATGAACGCTCTATGAGAATGATATAGAGTGTGGAATAGTAATCATTGGAGCGCTGTGAGGTCACTGGTGTGGAGCGCGTCAGTAACACGGCGGTAGACACAACAACTGACGCAAAAGGACAGTTTGTATAGACAAAGAATGAGCGCTCTGTGTAGACATATGCAGTAGACATACTTAGTACTGGAAGCAGAAGGGTAACCACCCTTCTTATTTAATAGGTTGCAGTGCAAAAGTCTCTCTCAAATCTTTCCAGATACCCTTTTCTTGCCTCATTGTAACATAGATTGTTTTTGATTCAGTCCTTCATGGTCAAAAAGGTTCTAAAAGCATTCAGCAAAAATTTTATCACAGTCATATTTTTCAAATAAAATTAAAGTATTCAGTCATGAAAAATCCACAATATTGTACAAAATTCTTCAATACATAAAAATGACACATTATAATTTATGCATACGGTAAAACATAATGCATTGTCAATCAACTAAAACAATATATCAATTAAAATGGCATAAAATAAATAAACTTGGAATCAAAAAAATAAATTACAACAAAAAATGAAAACAAATATACCTGATTGACTAAACTTATTTTTAACGTACGGTTTACAGTAAAAGTTCTTATTCACTAAAATTATTCATTTACCTATAATTTAACATTGTAAGTAATAATCAAAATGTAGAACTAATTGAGAATAATGTTTTTTAAGCCTCACACATCAGATGCCTGACGTACTACATTAAAATTTATTAACTGAATGATAAACGATGTTCTTTTATGACTCATCCGAATAAATAACAACCTTTAAAAACAATGCGTACTGTTAAATTACCATAACATTCTGGTATATCATGTATGATATGAACCTCTGTTCTAAATCGAAATAATAATATAGTTAATCAGCATATGACCAGCCTGTGTCCCCTCTGCTGGGACCACGGTTGCCAAATTCGGACATCTTATTTCCGGGACTTTTTAAATTACTTTTGTGAATCGTGTTACTTGTAATTCGTTGCATTCTGTTATTTATTGTAAAAACTAACTTACCTACCTACATTATCCAATGTATGAGTAATGAAGGTCTCGGTAGGTAAGTTATGTACGCAGTGTGTTTTTTAAATAATATCAAAACGCAACACTTCAATTATAAAATTGAGCACCGCATGTCGCTTTTACTTACTCAAGAAATAAAACTTTGTGAGAACGGTGATAAAAAACATGAAGCGTGGTAAGACCGTAGGCACATTGACCAACGCGTAACATCGTGAACAAAAACTAGTGGTACTTAGATTTAGATATTCGAAATCCGGGACAGTAAAATACAATTCCTGGACACGGAATAAGACTCGTAATTCCGGGACAATCACGTATTTCCGCAACCCTAGGGTAAAATAGGACACAGAAGATCACAAAAATCAATTTTCCATAAAAAACAGCTATTACCACAGTGTCTCCACTGCATTTCATCAAAATACTGTTAAAATGAACCTTCTGTATTCCCCTGCTTGTAATGTATCAATCGGTTGGCAAAACATCAAAGTGCAGCCGACGATTGAGTTGGTCTCGCTCATCAGGTGTTTCTATAACGATCACATTTCATATACTAGTACTAGATAGTAATGTAGTAGTCTAGTACTAGCCTTCACCTCGCCTATGACGCTGTTAGAATGTCAGAAATATCAATATTGTGCATAATGTCATGTTTGGTTTAACGGTAAGGTTGGCGCGTGTCGCGCGTTCGATCCCCGCATGGAACAATATTTGTCTGATGGTCTGGTTGTTTGTGTATGTTTGTAAAGTCAACAAATATTGGCAACGATAAGCCAAGGAGTGTTTTTTCGTAACTCGTCCATATATCGCTATCTACCACCTTCTATCTTGATATATTATATAAAGAAAGAAAGTGGATTTATTGACACACAGGACAGAACGAACCAAAATTATACACCGTGACATTTCAGTCGTCTTATAACGGCAGCCCAGTTCATGTATCCAATGACTAGTAAACGTTCATAATAAAAAAAAATGGTATTTATGAGACTTGAATTTTTTTTAATAAAAATATTCATTATTATGACGCAAGGCGTTGTTAGAAACATTCTTGTCTCATAGAAATTTAGAAAATGGAGATGGAATGGTCTACTCGACTCGTGCGCTGAGAAGGTATACTCTGCAGTTTGATACGTAAACATTTTTAACAGGGTCTTTCATATTTCTAAATACTTAATTATTCATGATAAAAATTATTACCGAATATGGATGATAAAAGAAATAAAAATCGCGCCTTTTATGTCGGATACATTGAGTGGACCACTTTTGTAAAACGACTAAAAAGTCACGGTGTATAAAGAAAAACAACAAATTTAATTAATTACTCTTGTGCGAGGCCAAAAGGCTCCGATCTGAGCAAGTGCTGCGAAATTTAAAAGAATGTCACAGCGATGCCGATGATTTTCTGATATATTTCAACGTCCCTAGTTCCCTACAGCGCACACCTCACAGTTTGTCAGTTATTTCTGTCCAGTAGCACCGGCCGGTACCTAACGCAACACTATCATATAAATTATAAGATTATATTTTATACAGAGCGGCTGAAATATTCGCTTCTCACATATTTGTTACGATTTGCCAACAGACACAATTAATATTTTTATTTCTAGTCGTTTTGTTTAAAGTATTTAGAAGATTTTAAACTCTAGTAAACGTTATTGAAATAAGTTTTGGTTACATACATGTCCTCCTTGGTTTCACCTCCGCTGCTCAGGTCCTGTTCGTCGCAGCGTGTTGTTATATGGCCTTCTTCGATAAATGGATTGTATCTATAAAAACTTTAAAAGACAACATCCTAGCTAATCAGCATCAGCATCCTATTAAGAAATCTTAATATTTAACGCACGCATAAAACCTATCTTTCTTACCATTATTTCGCGGACATTGGTGTGGGTTACACGTTTACATAGTCTATAAGTCTAATCTGTTATATTTATAATATAATGTGTAACTGTTTTATGTCCCAAGAAAGAAAAATAAAATAAAATATTTTTTCAATTCGAACCAGCAGTCATCAAATGAGTCCTCCCATCCAGGGCAGGGCATTAGGGACTCGAAAATCCACGGTGTCCTTCAATAGCTTTACGTTCCGGGGTCACGGTAGCTCGTTAGTCCCGCGACCTGGCAGGCTTTAGCCCTCTAAGGGGGCCACGTCATAGTGCTGACAGCTCTTTGAGGCGCGCGTGGACCCGGGCACAGTACACGATCGGACAGCGAGTCACCTATTACTCGTCGTCCTGCGACGTCCATTACCGCCCCGAGATTAACTAGAGTAAGAGCAGAGATTTGCTATAGATAATGAAAATAGTTTTCCTTTAAAGTTTTGAGGCATCCTAATAAAAGAATGAAAGAGTTAACGAATAATAAGTTTTGTTCTAATTGTCTTGGCAGGCAATAAACTGCTAAATGAATACAGGCGCCAAAAAAAAATTTTAATAGGCTGACCCAAATAAAAAACCTGAATGATTAGAAACATCATATAAAGTTAAATAGCAGTCAATCTTAATAATCCGCCCACATTATGCCGGTTCACGACCTCAGGCAACACGACCAGTGATATCGAACGAGAGGCGTCTTTTTATGATTATAAAGTTTGTATTTAAAAGAAAATCTTCGAAAATACCGATTATCTATCAAGAATTCTTTTAGCAATAAGAAAGCTGCATTGTTGCTGATTTTCGTAGTGTTTCTTCTACGCGAAGAAAGACGTAGGAGTAAATTACAGTCACATCGTGAGTATTTTCGTGGTGTCTCGTTCCTGTCTCGTTCTAAAGAGACTCGTGTTTTTTTTTCCGTAATCGCTGTCGCAAGACGCTTATATCGCGGCCAAGTGTTAAGGCCGGTGTCAGCGTGGCGTTTATTAAAATAAAATGTTTTAATTATAACTGGCGTACAGTTGTCTCGAAATAAACAATTAGAAATACAGACGCCTAAATAACATATTGTTAATAGGCCAATAAAAAAAACATGATGATTAGACTTCGTCTATCTTAATAGTCCCGTCGCGTTGCGGTAACGCCTCGTTTACGACTTCAGGCAATGCGACTGGCGACACGAGACGTCAAACTACACGCGCGTGTTACTTGTTTTTTTTGTACCGTCATGTCGCGATCGCCGAGTGACATATTTTTATTTATTTTTTCACTCCAGTCGCTGTCAATATCGCGAGACGCGTCTAGTTTGTGGCCAAGACGTTATAAAGAACGATGTCAGTGTGGCATTTGTTAAAATAAAATGTTCTAAATATAACTTGCGTACAGTTGTACTCGCTCTCAGAGTAAACAATTAATAAAATAAACATTACGAGGAGATAGAGGAATTATTGCAGTGTTAGTAGTTGTTTTGAAGAGGCCAGTATTGCCAGTAGTTAAGTGCTATTTGCTCTGGTATTTTCACAAGCTTTTATTTAACTAGCCTTTTAATATAAATGCTTTGCCCCAACACTACGAATTTCTCCTGTATCGTAGGTGTGTTTACAAACATTTGAAGTCACATACACGAACATCCAGTAATGGAACAACTACTTGTAGGTCATACAAATCAAATATTTGTATGATCTAATAGTAGTTTTTACGTGCGTGAATCGAACCCGCGACATGCAGCGCAGCAGTTGATCGCTCGACTACTGCTCTAACTGTGCCGCCAATTAATTAGATCCTCTCTGAGAACATACATTATTTGGGACGTAAAATTCTTACTTTCAAACGCCTTTATTAAACTTCTTACCAAACTCTAGCAGCAATATTAAAAAAAAAACACGTAGATACTTTGTTAATTTTTACTAACATCTGAAGCCTTACCTGTAAGGGTCTATCCACACAAGGCAGCCACGTCCCCGGAACCTCTCTTTCTCCTCTCGGAACCGGAGTCCTACCACCCAGGGCGGAGAGGGAGGGACTGTCAGATTCGTACTGACTAAAATCCACGGTGTCCTTCAATAGCCCTTTACGTTCCGGGGTCACGGTAATTCGTACAGTCCCGCGACAGTAAAATGACGGAGCCCTCTAGAGGGGTTTAGAGGGCCAAAGCCTGCCGGGTCCCCCCCGCTCTGCCCTAGTTGGGAGGACTCATGTGATGATTTTACCACGCAAAAAAAAATGAAAACCCCATAGTTCCTCAATTAATATAAATTATCTGGTACAGGTACACACTATCTTCAGGCCGTCGCGACAGGTTTTTACAAAGAGCGTGCTGTTCTGCACTAACTACACTAACAATTTGCAGTGTTTTCGAGTGGAGTGCTAAATAAATTAACTAGAGTTGTATTGCTTCGTGAATTGAGTTATTAGAGCCTTTGTATTTGAGCTGAAAGGGTTGTTTATGACCAACAGATGAGAGAAAAAAAATGGCGAAGTGCATGGGGGTTCTGTCCTTTGCCATTTAGCCACGGTACCCCGGAAAAATGGTATCAAAGGCAGGATGTAAGTTTTAATTTTGAAACATGAACTTTTAGGTGGAAGTTTTATGGGTTCATTGTTGTTGTTTTTATTTATTACTAGCTTCCGCCCGCGACTCCGTCCGCGCGTTTTCAAGGATAAAAAGCATCCCATTTTATGCCCAGGATAATAAGGTATAATTATACCAAGTTTCATCGAAATCGAACCGTTAGTTTTCACGTGATGCCTGCATATACAGACAGACAGACAGACAGACAAACATTTTTTTAATCACGTATTTGGGTTTGGTATCGATCCAGCAACACCCCCCGCTATTTATTTTTTTCATTATTTTTAATGTACAGAATTGACCCTTCTACAGATTTATTATATGTATGTATAGATTAGTCTCATGTCTGCCAATCTTCTTTACACATTTTGGGATCGTATTTTTAATAGTCGTAGTTTTTACTTATATATTTCAAACTTTAACTTACCATTGCACAACTTGACACGCGAGGGTACAGACTCTCAGACTCAAAACATTTATTTCAATAAAACATTTCCAAATTAACACTTTTTAGTTTTAACACTCAGCTTTCAACCCAGACCAGGGCCCATCTGCTGTAACACGCTGCACAATGTTGGCTTAAGCCTCGTATCATGGTAAACATTTCTTTAGCCACAGTAATTGACCAACGTTGCTGATGAACGGCGAGAATGCTGCTAGAAACTTTGTTTAATTCAATATGGGTTGTCCACACACAAAATGTTGCTCGACGAAGTAATGCTTTATTTTATCGTTGCTCCTCACTACCCCCATGTTTATAAACAGTTGCAAATACACACGTCAACATTTGTTGATACGTTTTCGGTCGCCGGGCTTCAACTCTGCAACAAGGCGTGATCAACTCCGCAATACAAAGTGTTGTCCGAAATATGTTGACAGCAACTCGGCAACATGTTTACCATGATTACGAGGCTTTAAGATGATTCCTTAGGCCCAGTAGCCTTTTGGTCTAGCTACTATTGGGCCCAAGAAATCTAAGAGAAAGTCAAAAATCACTAGCAAACGTAGCATGACCATTTTTTTTTTATTATTATTTATTTACGGTCGCTTTTCAACATCTAAGGCCATTAGCGACCACAGTTAACAATATATTAATTTTCATACATAATTAGGATACAATACATTAAAAAAAGAGGGGCAAAATCAAACGATTTCTTCCTATTCTACGAATAATCGAAAAAATTATTTCTATAAAATTGGAATTTATTTTATGCCTGATTATGGCATGACCCGTAGACTACACAAGAAAAAGAATGTACTTTGTTGTAACTTTAATCGTCCTAGAAAATTTTCTTTTCTACATTTTAAATCATGGTGATTTAAAATATATCACCATGATTTAATACATTCTACCATCGACAACCCCGTTTTAAAGGTGTCATGCTGCGCGAGCTGTTAGTCAAAAAATAGAACCTAATAACTACCCCTAACAAAACATAGTTCTCTACGGAAAGTTACGAGCAAGAAACTGCTCTTAATATTTGTAAATTTATAGTTTTAGTTAAGTATATATTTTTTAAAGTCGGATTTGAATATTTCTGTTCTTGTAGTTTTATATTGTCGAATTCGTTTCTTATTAGTTTTATGTGATCTATAGCTCCTCTTCAATCTCTTAAAAAACATCAATCTCACTTCCTAAATATTTACATCCATCCTCATTTCACCACTTCTCACAAACGCCTCGTTTATAAGCATTCATACGTTTACAGTTCAAGGAGAAACATTTCGACTTGGCACAGTTTACAAGCACATTGTTTACTACGAGTTAAAAGAATTCGTAAAACTATGATAAAAAAAAACGATAAAATTACGTTTCTTCGAAGTTATATGTTCTGTATATTATATTTTCTTTGTTTTAGAGTAACCTTCCTAGTAGTTTTTGAAAGATATAAAGAGGTTTTATTTGAGTTTTGGTGTTTCTTGAGGAAAATCGTTAAATTTCTAATAATTGGAAGACATGTGACCAATTCTGCTCTGGGCTTACACGGAAAATTAAGGCCTAATCAAGAAACGTCAAAGCACAATATTGTAAATTGTGACTATTTTTTCTAGACATTATGTGACTAGTTTTAAAAAACACACTAGGACTCCAGGCGGGTCGCGGGACTCACGAATTACCGTGACCCCGGTACGTAAAGGGCTATTGAAAGACACCGTGGATTTTAGTCAGTACGAGTCTGACAGCCCCTCCTGTGCTCCCGTCCTGAACGAGAGGACTCGTTTGATGATTTTACAACGATAAAAAAAGTCTTTGCTTCTGGGCTTAATTAAAGTAAATTATAAAATTAAAGAAACAGTAATTAGCTCGTTTAGCTATACATATATTAAGATAAAATTGATCCCGGCTTTCCCTGTGATTTCGATATTTGACATAAAAGTGAACAAACTTACAAACAGGTAAACTTTCCCATTGAAAACATAAACATAATAAAACCATTCAAATTCTAGCCACCTTTGAAGCAACAAGCCCCTATACAACACGGCGTAGCTACCCGTCTGTTTGTTCGCAAACGACCTTGATTTCAATACAGAAGCCATAGCCACGCTTTGTGCTTTGTTCTCGACCATAAACAAACTGTAGAGCTTAGAGAAGTTATTATAATCGACTTTGTTTTTGATAAAACGGTATTTTTAACTTTTATTTTGCTTGAGATTTTTCCTGCTTAGAATTGATCTCACGGGACAATACTACGGAATAATGTAAAATAATAACTGCAGCATCGGTCGATCTTTAAAGATAAGCCACGGCTGCCGACGTTGGTCTGTTGATTGGTGACCATTTATCATAGCGTGGGCCCTCCGAGCCTTGGAAATAACGTAAAGCCGTTGGTCCCGGCTGACATTTGTAAATCTTTGACAGTCGTTGTTCTTCACAGTCAGAAGGTCGAAAGTCTGACAACCAGTCTTTCCAATCCCATTACCCAGTTACTGGGCTGTGGAGGTCAGATAGGCAGTCGCTCCATGTAAAATACTGATATTTAGCTGCAACCGGTTCGACTGGAAGCCGCCCCCAACTTAGTTGGGAAAACGCTATGCAGATGATGATTAATGTACTAACTTATATCAGCTCTGCTATCCTCTTATAATAAGAAATCTCATTGTTGGAGTTACATACGGTGTGCTCTTTGATGAAGCGACTTTGAGATCATACGTTAGTACAGCTACACGTGCAGTGAGCGCTTTTTTTTTACGTGGTAAAATCATCATGATGAGTCCTCCCACCTAGGGCAGAGCGGGAGGGACTGTCAGACTCGTACTGACTAAAATCCACGGTGTCCTTCAATAGTCCTTTTCGTTCCGGGGTCACGGTAATTCGTACAGTCCCGCGACCATATTAGGTACTATAGATTAATTACATTATTGTACATTAATTTTATTATACACGCAGATTGAGATTAATTACACACACTGGAATATAAAGTAAAAGACTAGTAAAATGGGTAAAAAGAAAACCCGTGGTACGTATTACTAGATCGCTTGGTAGTACCACGGCTTATTTTTTACCCGTGTACCACGGGCAATAAACGCAAAAAATAGACACGTGCGAACACAATATAACATATTCAGTGGAATGGTAGCCCTAATTGCAAGTGTTTATTTTAAAGTAGCACAATGATTCTATAAAAAGACGCGTCCCGTAGACAGTTTTACTTTGTGGTCGCCACTAATAGATTCGAAGGATTCATTTTGTTACGGTTACGACACTGTGATTATGCTACATGCCCAGATATATAAGAGTATTAGTTAATATTAATATGAACATTGTACAAACACATATACAGGGTGAATTTTCCAACTTGGCGTAAATGGCCAAATCCGGAACTACAAGGAGAAAAATGAAAGCTGCATCATTGGATTTTACAAAAGTCAATAATCATGGCCTGGAATTGATTTAAAATAAAACACACGTTTTATTATGACAGTATTCGATAGTGTCGCCAATAAGGATTAAATTCTGAAGAGTTATGATTTGCGATAAACAATAAATGGTATTTAGGATTAGACGTGTTTTCTGAGACACGGAGAAAACTCGGCATGTATTTGATGGTCACCGTCTATGAATCGACCGAGGCAAGCGCGGCTTAACCTTGAAGATCAAACTGTGCAGCTGTTATTGTTAAGCCACGACTTCTGGATATTTTACACTATTTGTATTTTTACTTTACATTTTTTTTGTCACTAGTATTCTTTATCTTATTACATTAATTACTAACTATACTATACTACAATACTAAAATTATATATAAACTATAAATAAAAACTAACTGTAGAAAATAAAAAGTGTGATGTAGAAAAAAAAATATTAAAAGGGCGTCAAAGAATACGTCAACATCGCTGTCAAAAGGAACAGTGCCCAGAATGCTTGCAGCATTGCCACGTTTAATGGCAATGCTATTTCATTGGCCTAGGAATAGGCCAGCCCTCTGGATCCTGAAGACTCGATTAATTGCCTGGCGATATCTTTAAAAACTTAAACTTTACTTCACAGTATTTGAAACTTGTTAGAGACACTATCGAATGCTGAAACAGACTGACTTGTCTGTGTTTTTTTTTTCCAATATGTGCAGGCCCGATTCTTGGCTAGGAATATTGTTATTTCAAAAATCGAGTTACACAGTTTCCGTTTTCATCAAAATCGGCCTCGAGACTCTCTTCAGTATTTTTCGCTATTGCTCAAAATTTCGGATCTAGCTAAAAATTCACCCTGTATATGTGAGTTTCAATGTTTTAAACACAACCACCAAACAGTAGAAATTCAAAGTGTGAGGAAAAAAAGTGTATAATTTGTTATAAATTCCCGAAAAATTTCATCTCTTTTGCAAGACACATCGTCACGAAAAACTAAAGCAATCAAATAAATAATCAACATAATAAAATCCTGTTTCAAATACTAACGATACTACAACCTGTTTCAGAACAGAATACTAACACGCCTCTTAAAAAGGTGACTACCCAAATTTTGAATCAATTCACGCAACAAAACATTTCGCGTCCCGCGTACATCGGAACTAGGTCGGCAGCCGAGCGCGTCACGGTGACGTCGGCGCGTGACGTCGGCAGGCGCCCAGCCACGCCTCGCACGTACGCGCGTACTCATCTTGTCGGTGTGTGAGTTAGGAAATGGTGAGGTGTCGGCGCTTCTTTAAAGTGTGGGGGGATTCGTTGCTGTGTGGTGGGATTTTTGGATTTTAGAATTTATGTGAGGAGGATAGATTTTTGGAGAAACTCTTGTAAGCTTAAATTAATAGTTCAATTCTAGCCTTATGGTCAATTAAACAAACTGTTGTTAAAATTCCATTTTATGTTAAATCGTAAAAAAAATATAGGATTTAAGATATAGTATATACCTGAAATTTTCGGTTTTTTGTGGCAGTGCTACCGGCACCCTTCAAAATTATTATACAAAAATAATGTTTTGGAGTCAGCAGTTGGTTGCCAACAAGGTGACCCTCTCGGGCCTGTCATTTTCAGCCTAGCCATACATCCCATCATCCAAAAACTAAATTCCAAATTTAATGTTTGGTATTTAGACGACGGAACTTTAGGAGGAGATGTAGACACCGTTGTCAATGATTTTTTATTTCTCAAACAAGAATTTAAATCCATCGGTCTGGATCTTAACCCTTCTAAATGTGAAATTTTTCTTTCTGACATGACTGACAGACAATCTACCCTTCATAAATTTAATGCAATAGCTCCCCAGATCAAAATTCTAGACAAAAATTCTCTGCACCTCCTAGGTTCCCCTATTTTCGAAGATAGTTTTTCATCATTTATCGACGAAAAAATCAATCATTTCAACGACATTTCAGATCGACTTTCGCAAATAAATTTACATTCGGCTTTCACCATTATTAGGTATTGTTGTTTTGGTCCAAATTTTATGTACTTTCTCCGGTGTTCTCCACTGTGGAAGCACACACATATTTTAGACAAAATTGACCAAATTGTTCGTGAAACTTTAACATCCATCCTTAATGTGGCCCTGGACGACCGAGCGTGGCTGCAAGCCATTTCTAGTGTGAGTTTACCGGCGTTCCTGTCCTCTGTCCACAGCACTGAAACCTTAACCAGAAAGATTTTAAGTCTCTCCCTGGTTGACTCTGAAGTGCCGTGCTTGACCGATGCAGAGAACGCCTGGAAAATGACTTGCCCGGATTCAGATCGATCCGTGAACCCATCTTCCCAGAGGCAGTGGGATGAGCCGCTCTGCAGGTTGGTACGGTATAATCTTATTAATACGTCAACCAATTCTGTGGAGCGTGCCCGCCTGCTGGCTGTGGGAGAGTGGGAGTCGGGTCTATGGCTTCAGGCACTACCGTCACCCAACATAGGTACCATGCTGGGTGACGAAACCTTCCGAATCGCTACATGCCTGCGTCTGGGCGCTCCTTGCGGGGCTCCACATCGTTGTCAGTGTGGTGAAGGCGTCGACTGCCTCGGGCACCATGGCCTTTCCTGCAGCAAGAGTGCAGGTCGGCTAGCACGGCACGCTAGTTTAAATGACATTATCCGTCGTGCTCTTGTCACCGCCGGGGTGCCAGCCGTTTTAGAACCCAGTGGCTTGGCACGCGACGATGGGAAGAGACCAGATGGGATGACTATAATGCCATGGAAGTTGGGTAGACCTTTGGTGTGGGATGCAACATGTGTCGACACCCTTGCGCCATCCCACCTTCCTGGTACTGCATGCTGTGCTGGTGCGGCTGCTGCAAGTGCCGAAAACCTCAAGCGGCGCAAATACAATGGCTTGACTATTACCTATGTATTTGAGCCTTTTGGGGTTGAAACACTAGGGCCGTGGGGTCCGAGTGCCCACAAAGTTTTTAAAGACATCGCCAAGCGTTTAGTCGACGCCTCGCGTGACCAGAGGGCTGGCCTATTTCTTGGTCAAAGGATCAGCATTGCCATCCAACGTGGCAATGCTGCCAGCGTTCTGGGCACTTTCCCCATTGACAGCGATGTGGACGAATTTTATGACGCTCTATAATTTTTATTTTTTTTTATTATAGTTTTAATTTAGTCATTATTGTAAATATTTTACTTTTAATTTTAGTATTTAAATGTATTAAGTTATGTAGATATAGTTAAACTACTAATCAAGCAACTCACCCTTACTTTATTGAATTAAAATCGGTTTTCTGATTCGGACAAATTATTTATTGGGGTTCTCTTTTCCCACCAAAAAATTGTGTGAGGTCCCACCATACGTGGTTCGCATGACCCCGCTTAACAATTTGAAAAAAAATAATTCGTACGGTCCCGCGACCAGATTAGATATTAATAGTTAGATATTAAATTCTACAAAATCCATCGACAAAATAACTCTTTATTTAGTCTCCTCAGTAACAAAGTATAAGCTTAAGGTCGCGATACTAAACTGAACGGATTGACGTCATACCGTCAGTCAATATTGGCCGGTACCTTTTACCTCGGCTACAGCTGGATTGAGTTACTAACAGCTGATTTATTTATTCTCGCTTTCTATGAATTTTTAGGTATTGATAGACTTAAACATTCACTTGTAATAGAACATCGAGCATTCACCGATTTTAATATTTAGAAACGAACAGAGCCAAACATCGCTTTTTTTTGTTTTTATCATGGTAAAATCATCAAATGAGTCCTCCCACCCAGGGCAGGGCGGGAGGGACTGTCAGACTCATACTGACTAAAATCCACGGTGTCTTTCGATAGCCCTTTACGTACCGGGGTCACGGTAATTCGTGAGTCCCGCGACCGGCCAAACATCGCTACGAATATTTTTATGATCTTTCAAGTGAACACTCTATTCTATGTACGTCAAAATGAATTGTTTTTAAAGATGTCAGATTTGACAGTTGACGGTGACAGTTCGGCAAAAAGCTCACCAGAACTGGTACGCTCATAACGGCTCGCGCTCAGCCTTGTCGCTGTCGGCGAGAGCGGTAAGATCAAATATTTAAGAGTGAATTTCCCGGGACCGAAAATTGCGTGGCATCAATGAAATCGGTACTAAGAAACATAGTTATAATGTTCTCACATTTTTTTCCGGTTAGGTGAAATAGTAATCTATGTGTAGCACTAAATATTTTATTTTATTGGATTAAAGGATACTCTAAAAAAATTATTAAACCTCGAAATCTTTCATTGCCGTGTTTGTCCACACTTCACCTTGTTGTGTATTATCCCTCATTGATAAAAATCTATTGGTTATTTATATTAAAACCTAGTTTTATTTGATACATGAATAGTTAAAGTATTGTAACGGAATACATTTATTCAAATATTTAAACAATACAACGAATGGTTAATAAAAAATAATTTGTCCCAGAACTACCGTTCATCGCCGTGTCCTAATCATACTCAAGGATATTGTTTTACCTACGACTTGCATCCCCCCTCCCGGTATGCTAAACGTTGCATATTAGTGCTGCCTAAGTGCTCAACGTGGAAGGACGTACACACGTGCCTGCGTTTTCGCGCTATAAATGTAAGTATTCAATTTTTATGTTACTGGACATTTTTTCTTTCATCGCCGTGGATAGGTATAACTATATTTCAATAAGTTTGTCTTCATGAGTAAGCATTCGATAGAACACCATTTCTCATAATGTTAATTTGTGAACTGTTTATTACTTCGAATAGTTAATAGATTTTTTGTTATTTATATTTTTTGCCTTGATTTTCATCGCCGTGCTTTCATTGCCGTGGTTTCCGTGGCCGAAATTTGCTATGGCAATGAAAAAAAAGACACGACAATGATAAAAATGTCATTGCCATGCCTTGTAAAACAATTTAGTTTCATTGCCGTGGCCAGGTATTTCATTTCCGTGACTTGTGTTTTCATCGCCATGGTATGATTAGGCAAAGAAAACATCTTTTGTCACCTGTAATACAGGTAATACCGATTACTGACAGTACAAAACTCGTCAAGTTAACTCTAGATTCTCTCTCTCTGGTCTCTCTTTAGACTTGATGAGTTTTTTCTGTAAACTGTAACTACAAAAAGATGTTTTCATGTTAACTTTACAAAATGATGTAACATTTGGTACTATATCACACGTATTTACACAGTCTGATTTTAATAATGGATTGTTTATTTTTAGGATGCCAAGATGCGTAAACCAAAATTATCTGAAGAGCAGAGAAAATTAAGAAGCGAGTAGTGATTCAGATGATAGTTTGTCTATTAACCCTTAAAAAAAAAACTATTTTCTTTACCCTAATTGATACTGATACTGATGATGATCAAATTAAAATTTTTAAGTACCTCTTTATTTGATTAAATATAATTTTGCTTAATTTCATAATTAATAATTAAGACCGCCAAAAAAGTTCCTAATTGTGATTTACTTATGTATAAAGGTTAGTGTAAGTTAGCTGTAAATTAATCTTGAAAGGCTGAATTTCCTAGTGCCATATACTCACACTGTGTTTTTAGGTTAATAAGAGATAAGATTATACCTGAAAGGTTTTAAGAGTATATAGAGAGAGAATCAGATGATTATGTTTTTAGTACTTGTTATTTTGAAAATGCATCTTACTTGCTACAGATCACAATATACGTTTTCTGAAGAAGCTATTTTGTTTTCTCAAGTGCAAAAATATATCTGACCATGCCTGCCTCCGAGAGGGAAAGGCAAACCCAGACAGATTGTGTATGGGAGTAAGATTTGGATAGATATTACAAAAGGAAGAATAGGAGTATGTATAAGAAAAGAAAGACGAAGTAGTATTAAAGTCTCTAAGTAGTGTAATTCAACAGTCTTTGTTTACTTATTGTACTCTCATTCTTTTTTTGTAATTTCTCCTTACCCAAATTTTACTCCCATACAATTGTTGGCATCAAGACCTCTTATTAACAGTCATTTTTATTCTATCTATCTGTTTATCTCATTAAATAAAATATTTTTAATTTCCGTGGATTGATTCTTTCATTGCCATGGCACAGTTATTTCATTGCCGTGGACGCTTGTTTCATTGCCGTGCACGCATGTTTCATCGCCGTGCCACGAAATTTTAAATCCTGATATGTCGTTAGTTTTTTAAGTTATCTGCTAGACATTAAGCAAGAATATATACATTATCAAAAACTTTAATAAAAGCGTTCTTTTATTAAAAAAAAACTTAAGTTGAAAAAAAACACGGAAATGAAGATTTTATAGGACCTGTTGAAATTCACTCTTAAGCCTTTGTCAAACAGACAAACGTGGCGAATGCGAAGCGTGACGTTTGAATTTGTAATGTATGGAATTGTTTGAATCCAGTCACATAGAAAAGCGAAAGCGATATAATCCGATAGCGTGACCGAACTATCGGACTGACGTCTCGTATCGGTTCGTTATCGCTTCGGACTCGCCTGTCTGTTTGACAAAGGCTTTATAATTGTTCAAAATACGCCACGAGGAGCCGCCAGTTTCGAATTCGCGTACTTACGAAGTTACCACCCGTCGCTCCGCTCACCAAAGACCAAAGTCGTGAACGGGTAGTTCGAATGCTCGCTAAAACGCACTCATTTGTTTTTCTGTAATGTAACATTCGCATGAATGCTCGTTACAAGTGAATTCTCAAGTTTATCAGCACCTTTAGGTGTAGAACCTACGTCATAGGGCTGGCGTTCGGCGTCATGTTTTATCGATGTTTGGTTTGAATATGTTTTTGCTCGCTCCTTCGGTTGAGTAAAGTTTCGTGTTGTGAAACTAAGTTTCTGGTTCCTCAGTGAATTTTGTTGGTACAGTCAACAACAAAAGTAGATGATGAAAATCAGAAATTCAATACTAATGAACGCAGTTCGCGTCAGAACAGTGTGGCGTGCGTCGAAGTGATTCAAAATTATGTGATTAATTCACCAAACACTTACTACTAGTTCAACTGCACAGTTCTGACGCGAACTCCGTTAATTAGTATTGAGTTTCCGATTTTGATCATCTACTGTTGTTGTTGACTGTACACCAATTTCAGCCTACGATATTTTGTCTGCGTTGAATGAACGTATACAATGACACTGTCATTATAGGGGCTACTGATCTTGCGATACATGGATAATTAAACTTGTACTATAGTTAAGTTTAAACGTATTATAGCTTTTCATTATAAAGAAGAAGTTTCTCTTTTCAGATCGATTGAACTAACGGATCAAAATACAATAGAATAGAATAAAAAAAATGCAAAAAAAAACTTAAAACATCAATACTACCAGAAAACATCGTAGTTTAACAATTTAAACGTAAATATTGAATCCTAAATATTTTTAAAACATATCTGACTACACCACTGCAATGAAAACACGTAAGTGTATAGAGAACCTAAATATTTCCGCGTTATTCTGTATACTCGTAATCACCGAAGCGAGGCATGATTTTGAACACACCCCGTTTTGAAGTGCCCCTACACCCCTAAATATTAGCAGAGTAAACTCGACGCCCCTAGTTTGCGTTACAGTCGTTTTTCACCCCCCTAGGGGTGGGTCGCCTCATGATCGAATTATGGGTGGATTTTCGGTACTTGCATTACTTACTTATTATTTAGTGTGTATTTTGATAGTTTTGTTAGCAAGACAGGTTAGGTCGCGGGCCTGTACGAATTACCGTGACCCCGGAACGTAAAGGGCTATTGAAGGGCACCGTGGATTTTAATCAGTACGCGTCTGACAGTCCCTCGTGCTCTGCCCTGGGTGGGAGGACTCATTTGATGATTTTACCACTTAAAAAAAAACAGCAAGTTTATTTACCAGTTACTGGGTTGTGACGGTCCGACAGGCAGTCGCTTCATGTAAAATACTGATATCCAGCTGCATCTGGTTTGACTGAAAGCCGACCCCAATATAGTTGGGAAAACGCTAGGCAGATGATGAAGTTTTTAGTAAATATCCTTATCGATTTGTCGTATTTACAAATATCGAGGCTCCAGGGAAATCTATATATAAGTATATATATAGATACGTACTGTAGGTGTTCAGCAGTATATCTTAACGCCCCTGGCTACCCACACACGGGGTAAACACGCGTCTATTTTTCTTAACTTTGTTATTTGTTTGTCTTCTAATTATTATTGTCGCTAATAAAATAGATCCCATTTTGTTGTGATGATGCTATTTTGTATTTATAAAGAAGAAGGTAACAGGTAGGTATACCTAACTATAGTTTGCGAAAATAATAAAACAATTGTAACTTAAATCGGCCGCCACAGCCGATTTAAGTTACCATTTACTTATTCTTTTTTTAAAAATACGTTGCCCCACACTAGTAATTTCTCCTGTATCGTGGGTGCTTTTACAAACATACGAACTCACATAAACAAACACCCAGACCCGGAACAACTACTTGTAGATCATACAAATATTTGTTCCGTGCGGGAATCGAACCCGCGACACATAGCGCAGAAGTCCAATTCCAATTGTATCATATATTTTCAATACACCAAAGGCCCATGCAACTTTTAGTATGGACCTTGGCATCAATTTTTATTTTCTTTTCGCCATTGATTAAATTTTGGCCACAATTAGACTACTACCTAAGAAGTCCATAGAAAACAAAATTAAGTTTCTAAACCGTAACCAACCAGAGATATGGCGGTTTTAATTTTGTTCTAATCAGGAGTGATTTACTCCCGATTAGAACAAAATAAAATCCGTTACATTGCTGGTTGGTTACGGTTTAGATTTTTTTAAATATTTTTTACGAAGTTCTTAGGTTGCGGTCTACTAATGACCAACATTTCATTACTGGCGAAAGAAAAAAAAAATTTGATGCCAATAAGTTGCATACCCCTTTAATAAGATTATTGTAATCGAAATCTTACTATTTACATACTATGACCTTTGCTACGATCGCGGGACAGTACGAATTACCGTGACCCCGGAACGTAAAGTGCTATTGAAGGACACCGTGGATTTTAGTCAGTACGAGTCTGACAGTCCCTCCCGCTCTGCCCTGGGTGGGAGGACTCATTTGATGATTTTACCACGTAAAAAAAAAATGACCTTGCTACGGTGCTACAATATGCGTAGAACCTCGTAGCTTTCATGTTCAAAACAGATATAGATACAGGCGAAGTAATATATTAACTAAGATTTAAAAAAAAATATGCAATCACTGAAAAATCATAGATGCAAAACTAGGTAAATAGAACCTACTTTGATAAATACCAACAAGTAAACCTTTTTTCAAAAATGAATACTTTTTCCATAAAATAATACTGTTTTGTTTAGCGCAGTGGCTGAGAGATTGGACTGCTGCGCTGCGTGTTGCGGGTTCGATTCCCGCACGGAGCAAATATTGTATGAATCTACAAGTAGTTGTTAGATGTATTCTTATTACCATCATCATTTAAGACATAAGTTGTCTACGAACTGTGCTGGAGGTGGCTTTAGTTGTTTCGGGTCTGGGCAGTTTACATGTTTGTAAACGCACCCACAACACAGGAAAAAAAGCTTAAGGAAATGGGTTTTCCATAGCATAAAATAATTTTGTAGCTACGATTTTCGTAGCCGGTTACTTTGTTTCAAATCTACATAACAGACATACAAACTTTAACAATAGTAAACTCATAACGGCACAAAACAATCAAAACAATATCTTATTCTGTCAGGCATAACATTCAAAATTCTAGTATTCTGTCTAAAATCTACATGCTACGCCAGTGCTACGCCGTAGACCCTCGCGTAGCTCGTAGCTACGAGGCTACGGTTTTCAAGGGCAAATTACGTTTTAGTTATAATTTAAATAGACACTGTACTCATATTGTTAATGGATTACTTCATATAAGTAATTGTATCGATGAAAGAGATATTACTTTATGTAAATTATGTTTTATTGATTAGGATGGAACATTATTTTTTCGAATACAGACACTTTTTTATTTATTTAATTATTGTCTCGCGTGTGACTGCTGTCTCGCCTGATGGTAAGCGCTGATGTGGTTGACGGTGAAGCACGCTTGCCTAGAAGTAACCTATTCACTCTTAACAGTTAAAAACCCCAAGGTTGTAGCTATCGGGCACGCCGCAATCGCGGCGGTAAGACCCCTCTTTGAGGAGTGGCTGGATAGGCGTCACGGCGTCCTGACCTACCGCATGACGCAGGTCCTCACCGGACACGGAAGTTTCGGGAGGTTCCTGTGTCTGATAGGGAGGGAAGAAACGCCTGGGTGTCACCACTGCGAGGATCGTCCGGAGGACATGGTGGAGCATACGGTGCAGGACTGCCCCGCTTGGGCAAAGCACCGCCGTGTCCTCACTACGGCGATAGGCGGAGACCTCTCGCGCCCGGCATTGGTCGAGGCCATGCTGCGGGGCGAGATGGAGTGGGAAGCGGTCGCCTCCTTCTGCGAAGCAGTCATGCTCGTGAAGGAGGAGGCGGGCCACCTGAGGGAGAGGACAGCGTCCTCCCTCCACCCCAGCCGCAGTGGTAGACGCCCACGGCGTCGGACGTCGCAAGACGATCTCCGGCCACCGTAGGCGCGGGCATGCGGGCAGTGAGTAATGGGCGACTCGCTGTCCGACCATGGACCATGCCCGGGTCGACGGCGCGTTGTGTTCCACGCGCGCCTCAAAGAGTGTCAGCATAGTGACGGGGCCCGTAGAGGGCCAAAGCCTGCCGGGGTCGCGGCACCAAGGGATTACCGTGACCCCGGTACGTAAAGGGCTATTGAAGGACACCGTGGATTTTAGTCAGTACAAGTCTGACAGTCCCTTCCGCCCCGCCCTGGGTGGGAGGACTCATTTGATGATTTTACCACGATAAAAAAAAAAAAGGTTGTAGCTATCAGGAAATATAGACTCCGGCAGGGAATTCCACTCCTTAGCTGAGCGTACAATAAAAGTATTTATACTTATTTCGAACTGTTTGTTTACTAATACAATTTATAAATTGCTTTTTATTTATTTTATCTTTTGATAATTCAAAAGTGCCTGTAACTGGCTTACTGGAAATAAATGCTTTGATTTATTTCGATTTTAGTATTGCCTAAACACTTTATACAGACGGCAGCACAACAACCTACTTCAATCTGTTTAATTTCTAGATATATTTAGAGATAGATTTTCAACCTTATCACAATAGTGGAAGGTTAACGTTCGATTGGTAAAATTTGAAAGATTGGGGTAGGTTGACCTGCTGGCGTCAGTACGTAAAGGTAGAGTGACCACCAAGTAACGATCATTTGCTTGACATCGTCAAAATATTACATTCATGAGCTTCTAAATTGATCTGTCACATTATTTAATACCAAATCGAATGAGGACACGATACTGTACTATTTTAATTTCCATAACCCGTACAATGTATCTGAATGTCGAATGCTATCAGTTTTAACAAAAAAATATTTATACGAGCACATTGGTAATAAACATATTCACAATAAAAGTATCAACTCTTGTTCTGACAGTCGATTTTTAATTTTTTTTTGGAAACTCAATACCGAGAGTTGAAAACCCAGTACGTGGTAACATCATCATTTGTCTAGCCTTTTCCCAACTATATTGGGGTCGGCTTCCAGTCAAACCAGATGCAGCTGGATATCAGTATTTTACATGGAGCGACTGCCTGTCGGACCTCCACAACCCAGTAACATGGTAATACGATACCCCATTGCGAGACTGGTTGTCCGACTTTAGAGCTTCTGACTAACAGTAACGACTGACAAAGATCGACAAATGACAGCAAGGACCAAATAGTTAAAAAAAAATACAAAAAACTTGTGCCGAGAAAGTTTTAAAAAGACAGTGTCTAGTGTGTCTACAATCACTACTCGCCACTGTCCTCGACCAATGTAAACCTAACAGACTTACCGTCTACAACATTCCACCTCACTCAACTAAAAAAAAAAACTCTGCATCCCACATTTCATCTCACAGCAGCCACCTCACATTCTCATCAGGTCGAACTGCTGCTCGCGCAGGTCCCCGTCGTACCGCGTCACGAAGCCTTCCATAGACGCCAGCGCAGACCCGCAGTCGGCGCCGGCGCATCACCTGCTGGAGCCCTCGTCGTCCGTCAAGGAATGCCGGCCGCAGCTGAAGGGACCTCGCCCGATTGGGTCTAGTGTTTCGGGTGAGTGAGCTTTTGATTTATTTATCCTACTTCGTACTGATACGGTCGCGGGACTCACAAATTACCGTGACTCCGGAACGTAAAGGGGTATTGAAGGACACCGTGGATTTTAGTCAGTACGAGTCTGACAGTCCCTCCTGCTCTGCCCTAGGTGGTTATTTGATGATTTTACAACGTTAAAAAAAAAATGAGTCTGACAGTCTCCTCCGCTCCACCCAGGACAGCAGGACTAATTGTAAGTTTTTTTTTATCCATCAAGTAATTACATTTCCGGTTTATGAAGAGTGTTTCATTCAAAGATAATATCCATCATAGTTCACTGCTCGACATAACTCCCAAAAACCCGGAGTAAGGGGTTTTTTAACGTGTTAAAATCATCAAATAAGTCCTCTCACCTAGGGCAGAGCGGGAAGGACTGTCAGACTCATACTGACTAAAATCCACGGTGTCCTACAATAGCCCTTTACGGTCCAGGGTCACGGTAATTCGTGAGCCCCACGACCAGAGTAAGGGGTTAAGCAATTTCTTATAATGGAGCTACCTTTTAAACATATCACATGTAGATCAACAAGTTGGTTCCGCCCTGGAAACCTAGTTTTGAAAGCCATGTCAATAAGGGTCAAGGTCTACCTCAGGAAAGGTTTATGGCTTGAGAAAACTATAACAACATGATTCTATATGTTATTGTTTCAAGTTTGGATTGTAGAGTAATTGTACAATGTCATAAGTGCCGGAATTTTTTGCACTTATTATTTTGTGATTTATTCTATTACCTGCTGTCATGGTCGCGGGACTCACGAATTACCGTGACCCCGGTACGTAAAGGGCTATTGAAGGACACCGTGGATTTAAGTCAGTCAAGTCTGACAGTCCCTCCCGCTCTGCCCTGGGTGGGAGGATGAATTTGATGATTTTACCACGAATAAAAAAAATAATTACCTGCTGTCTTAAATTGAAGGAAAATAACGTGACGAAAGAGAAATGTCCTAGATTAAAGTACTGGACCCGAGTGGTGGGTTATCGAATGCTATGTACGAATTTGGTAGTAGAGACTATGAAATCTATCGCAGCGCGACATGTGACAGAGATGTAAACTAACTGGGGACACCAGCAGAGTGATGTACGTGTCACAATAATATGCACCTTAACCTTTTAAGTACTTCTTTTTGGTTTAATTTATTCTTTAACTAGCTTCCGCCCGCGACTCCGTCCGCGCGGATGTCGGTCTTCGCGTGGATGGATTATTTCTCCATTTTGAGTAACTCGGACAATGACATCTTAAAAATATCTATTGGACCCAAATACGGCTAAGCCACATAATTAAGGAGATCCCTCCATTGAGCTACTGCTGTTGAGCTCGCGTTCTGTACTGAAAAATAAGTTTTTTTTTCTACGTATTTTTCCAGGATAAAAAGTATCCTATTTTATGCCCAGTTTCATCGAAATCGAATCGTTAGTTTTCACGTGATGCCTGCACATACAGACAGACAGACAGACAAACATTTTTTTAATCACATATTTGGGTTTGGTATCGATCCAGCAAAATCCCCCGCTATTTATTTTTTCAATATTTTCAATGTACAGAATTGACCCTTCTACAGATTTATTATATGTATAGATGAAAAACAATATTTATATAAGTATTTATATATTATTTATATGTGTCCTTATATTGATTTAGGTAAACATTCATTATTATCTCATATGATTTTCTTGTTCTCACACACTACTGTCTACATTTCTTTTTTCACTCTTCCTGACGCAGGTCTGCTGGTAGAAATTTCTTATGAAATAAGCAGTGCCTTTGTAATTTTAAGTTTTGGTATGTCCTTTATTTTATATTGTGTGTACATAAATGATTAAATAAATCAAAATATCTAGCTGGCAATAATTGGCAGATCTTATGTCTCCAAATGTGGTCACCATGAGGCGCTATCAAGGAATAAGTAACATTTGGATTATTTTGTCAAATAAATAACTTATTAATCCGATTTCTGATTAAATGGTCCACTGTCTCCACAAAAATAGAGAGAGTAATTCCCGTGTGGGAGCGAGGTGGCGCTAGACGACTTATATAGCTCTGTCTCGTTCCCACACTGAAATTACACTCGTTTTAAGACGTTATGATAACCCACCTGGTCATAGTAGATAGAATGCTTTCGATAACGCTTAGTCTGCAATACTAACTTTAGACTTTAATATCTACAGAATAAGTCCCATTATTCTTCATTACAGAGAAAGTTATAAACAATTTATCAACATGCATGTTTCCATACAATTTTAATCAACAAACGTAATTACACAAAGTATAACTTTTAAGTTAAACGAGCAACACAAATAAACAAAGTGTAGTAATATAATTATTAACAGCCATTTTCACGAACACTAAGCAGCACATAAATTAATGTCTAATACTTTTTACACTTTTAGAAAATCAACTTTATTTACTGAACTTAGTGTTGAAAATCCAACAGCGTATTTAGGCATCCGTTTAGGTGTTCCTTAATGTATGAAAATAGACAGCATTTGTAATATCATAGTCTGAACAATGAAAGAACATCCATTTACCTAATGAATGTGTTAGGTCATATGTTCCCAATGGGGGCGATGCTAACCCGTAGTGGGCACTGGAGTTTTTGTGGGGCGGTAGCGAGGCCAAAGGAAAAATGGGGCCGTTATAAAATATACATCTATTTTTATCTAGCCGCCTAATGTTTATCTTATTTTTAAAGAGACTCTCTCCTTAATCTTAATCTCTCCACGATTAGAAATAAAGGGAATATTGTTTTTTTAATTTAATTATTAATTAAAAGCTAATATTCGCTTATAAGGACTTATAAGATCTGTAAAATTTTGGCAACTATATGATATTTTGGTCGCGGGACGAATTACCGTGAACCCGGTACGTAAAGGGCTAGAGCTATATTGAAGGACACCATGGATTTTGGTCAGTACAAGTCTGACAGTCCCTCCCGCTCTGCCCTGGGTGGGAGGACTCAAGTGATGATTTTCCCACGTAAAAAAAAAACTATATGATATTTAGATAAACATATTCGGCTTGTTTTTCATTAAAAATGAAATAAGACCTAAAAAACTTTAAAAGGTTGTGGTACCTATTAATTTTGACATACGTAGCTCCCGAGAGTCCCGAGTAAGTTCACATGACTGCCACATCGCGCTCTGTGATCGATTTGACAGTCACAACCACCGAGTTCGTACTTATCGAATAGTATAAAAATGGTATTCAAATTAACTGTTATGTACAAGAGATGTTGTTTTTTTTTTTGTTAATGGGGCGTTAGTCCATAAAGCTTTTCTATGGAAAGAAAAACTCGAACCGCTAGCAGGATTTGAAGCTGCATCCTTCGGATTCAGTACATCCGACGCTCTTTCCCACCGAGCCACCGACGGGCACGCCGCAATCGCGGCGGTAAGACCCCTCTTTGAGTAGTGGCTGGATAGGCGTCACGGCGTCCTGACCTACCGCATGACGCAGGTCCTCACCGGACACGGAAGTTTCGGGAGGTTCCTGTGTCTGATAGGGAGGGAAGAAACGCCTGGGTGTCACCACTGCGAGGATCGTCCGGAGGACACGGTGGAGCATACGGTGCAGGACTGCCCCGCTTGGGCAGAGCACCGCCGTGTCCTCACGACGGCGATAGGCGGAGACCTCTCGCGCCCGGCATTGGTCGAGGCCATGCTGCGGGGCGAGACGGAGTGGGAAGCGGTCGCCTCCTTCTGCGAAGCAGTCATGCTCGTGAAGGAGGAGGCGGGCGACGCGAAGGGTGACGCGTTAGAAATGTATTGAAGAATTCGACGCAGTAAGCTATTGAATCCAGGGTCGTAGGTTCAAATCCTGCTCGCGGTTCGAATTTTCCTTTCAGTAGAAAAGCTTTGAAATTACGACGCATTCGTTAATGCGTATATAATATTTATAAAATGTTAGTCCATTTTGAGAAGCAATGTATTAGCTAATGAAATATGGATATATTTTTCTTTTTACAGAAGCCCCTTGTTGGGTATAACTTTGTTGTTTATTTGTACAAAGATGCATATGTGGGATTAAAAAGGTTTTGTTCTTTTTGAAGTCTGTTGGAATTGGAATGGCTTAAGTTATTGGTTTCTGGGTTATGTTTCTTTCTTTTGATACGATTATTAGTCATTTTTAGTATTGCTTGCCTTTTCGTTGAATGGAAAAGTCGTTGTATACTACCTTAAGACTTTAGGGTTATGTTGAACTTCTACAGACAAAGAGAAATGAGAATGAATGTTAAGATGGATGTGTGGAGTGACGAGAATGGATAAAGTAAGGAATGAGTTTATAAGGGGAAGTTTGAAAGTGGCGCCTGTTACAGAAAAAATGAAAGGGAATCGTCTGTCTTTGTATGGACATGTGATGAGGAGGGATGACACTCATGTGACTAAGAGAGTGATAAGTATGAATGTTGATCGATGGAGATGAAGAGGTAGGCCAAAGAAAAGATGGATGGATTGTCGAAGGAATGATATGGAAGAAAAAGGAGTAAATGATACTGTGACGTTTGATAGAGGATAATGGAAGAAAAAACGTGTTGGCCGACCCCAAGTAAAATGGGATAAGGGCAGGAAGGTGATGATGATGATAATGATGTTGAACTTCTACAGAGAGATAAATGTGAATTCGACATTTCTTAAAACAAAGACAGTCCAAAGGGCCAATACATTTTAATATTTTGCCGCTGTGAGCAGCGACTTGGCTCGAGGTGGCGAGCGGTAACGATCAAATGTATAGAAATGTTATGAGCACGTCACAAGACGCCCCTCTTAGCTAAAATGCGCGGGATTTCCTCCGATCGTACAGCGGTGCGCGGTTCTAGGAGTGGCGAAAACGAAAGCACAAACGTATGAGTGCGACGCCACGAAACAGAGTGGTTCCGACAACGGTATGGAAGTGGAAAGTGGGGATCACGATCCGTCGCACCGCCCGCTGCACCCCTCACCGCTTAGACCAGTCTTGAACGGGCTGCAAGCCCCTTCGCATACAACGCAACGCAAGTCTCCGATACCTTTAGTATCCATTGACGCGTGCCTGTGTACGAACCTCAATGAATTTGTATTGCGATAGTCGCCTGTATACCAAAGTCGTAAGGTATCGGTGAATTACGCAGCGTCGTGTACGAAGGGGCTAAACCTATAAGTTTTAAAATAGTTCTCAACTATGTTTTAAAACACCTTCTAACATACTCATTGTTTGTATTCCATTCCACAGACTCCATATCTCTCTCCTCACCGGTGGCATGCACGTCGCCGCGGGAGGATGTGCTGGGTCCTCCCATGCCGAACAACGTGTGCGCCCTCCCCGAGGAGCACCGCTGCTGTCTGCTCGGCAAGGTGCCTGGCCTGAGGGTCCGGAGACGGAGGGCCATGCTGATCTACGTGTGCGCCGCTGACTCGCAAGGTAAGACTGGTGGTAGATTGAAGAATGAGTTGGTGAACTACCTCTTAGAAATTGATTAAAATTTATATTGGGTTGGCCCAACTGAAAGTGTAGCAGATATCGGCACACGAAATCAGGTGAATAAAAAGATGTAAACGGTGAAATGGCCACTCACTTTTAAATTTTATTAGAAAAACGATTAAAATTAACTTTTGTAAACGAAATGTTGAGTTAACATAATCAATCATTCAACAATTTTAGTCCTCCGAATTTTAAGAACTACATCTCATAATAAGAAAATAAATAGTGAAATCTAGGATAACGTGGCACAATGGTACGAGTTGATAAGCGTCTATCGTAATTTTTCCACTTTCAGACTGCTGCGCAGAAAAAGGCGCGCTACAATGCGGGGCAGCGGCCCGGTTGCGCGTGCGCGCTCGTCGGCGCGGCTGGCGCGTGCACGTGGCCGACCTGCACTGGCGCTCCCCGCTCGAGCAGCAGCGCGACCATCGCTTCCCCGTGCTCTGTATTGCTGAGCTGGCTCGTAAGTGTCCTTCACCAGGACTAAGGGGGTAGGAAGGAAGCCATCGCAAAAGTAGAAGTTCGATTACTTTTAAACAAAACTGGGTTCAGTTTGGACTCTCAAGTTATTTGGCCAAAATCGTTGAAAATATCTTAGACTGTCTGACAAGAAAGATGTGGACTTATTTCCTCAACCAAAAACATTTGATTCTGATATTTATTCACGGTTCATCATCACCTTCCAGGCCAATCAGACCTAGGAGCTGTGGTCCCGGTGTTGTTCCTGAACTCAGGGCTGGGCACTCCGCTACTGCCGCACACGCTAGAATGCGCAGACTTCAAGGCGGCCCTGGAGACAGCGGAAGATGAGAGTGATAAGGCGCTATTAAATAAATGGTAAGATTGTAATACGTTCTACAATATAATAACCTAGTTCTATGCGAAAACTTGTACAAAAACTAAATATAAAATAATGAAGGGGTTTGAAAGTTTTAATATTATAATTGAATATGGAGGGACACAAAGGACATAATTTTTTTTTCTCGAAAATCAGTTTTTTACTTATATTTCGGTGACTAACTTTGAAACCTGATGCTTCAAGAAATTACGTGACTCATGATTTTTGTTTAAATAAGTATTCTCTATTTAAATATATAACTTTCGTTGTACAGCGCGGATCTGAAAAAAAAATGTGGTGCCCGTTAAGGCCATTTCCTAAAAAATTCCGATGAAAACCCCTAATCACCAAGTAATTAATGCAATATTAGAAGTCCTTGAAAACTGATGTGGTTGCTATACATTTTATTTATTCTATTACTTTGTATCAATTAATTCCAGCTCATTCGTCTACTAAAGTAAGGTTTCTAATATATTCAGTAAGGAGAATTCCCCCAAAAATTATGTAATCGATCTCCTGGCTCTTAAAATCTTCAATTCTTCTTCAGGTACACATTAGACGCGAGCACGACGCCGCCATGCTACCGGCTGGTCCGGGGTGCGCCGGCGCGCTGGCGTCGTGAGATGGCCAAGACACTCAACGTACTGGTCCGCACGCTGCCGCAGGAGGCCTGCGACGCGTACCTCACCACTGTCGTGGAACAGGTAGGCCTTTGTCCGATTTTGGCCACGGCGGCTTATTTCAACGGTGTTTAGCCATCTGCACGAGATGCTCGTATATTACAAGCATGCACAGGTGCACTCTCTGTTCCTTTACTCACATAGTTTCGATGGGACAGCAATCCGACACGACTGAAGAGAGATCAGGCGAGGGAACAACGGCTTACCGTGCGCACCGAGACACGACGGGGTATATTATACAATCAATTTCCAGACTCCTGGCTGCTACAGAAATATTCTATAGGCATTCATATGCCGGGCGCGAGGGGTCGCCAAAGACAGTCGATCTTGGGTTGTCCCGTCGTCTGTTTGCCAAATCTTAGCTACAGTTGTACATCACGTGGCCTTTTACTATCCTTTGTCAAAATATAATTGTCTTCTCTTCCCCAGGAGGTGCAGCACACCGTCCTGATGAGCGTGGAAGCGGCTCGTCGATGCGTGTGGGTGTGTCGTGCGGGGGGCGCGGCGCCGGCGGAGCCCCAGGACTCCGGCGACTCAGCGCACCACCATGAGCTACAGCGCCGCCTCAACAACCTGCAGAAGGACCTCAAGGTAGGGTCTAACTTTAAGTTTGAAATAGCAATTTTAGAAGGCAGATTTGAAAATATACAGAAAATGTGAAATAAAAATGCATAAAGTACAATGATAAAATAAACTATTAACTTGGTTCATTCCGTCAGATCTTGCTTGATTCTTCCCGTGTGTATTGCTCAAAAATCATCAACTTCAAATATTTCTATCGCCATCTTTTCCTCTAAATATCTCTCATTTTGAAAAGCTTCCATCTTTGCCGATTCCATCTGTTGCTCGGAAAGCACGTAAAGCCGTTGGTCCCGGCTGTCATTTGTAGATCTTTGTCGTTACATTTAGTAAAAAGCTCTGAAGTCTGACAACCAGTCTTACCATGGGGTACCCAGTTACTGGGTTGTGGAGGCCCGATAGGCAGTCGCTCCATGTAAAATACTGATATCCAGCTGCATCTGGTTTGACTGGAAGCCGACCCCAATATAGTTGGGAAAAGGCTCGGCAGATGATGCTTTCACACATCTTCCAATCCAATTTTTCTTCAATCCGCAGCAACACCTGAGCGAGCGCAACGTGATCCGCGCGAGCGTGCGCGGGCGCTCGGCGCCGGGCGGGGAGGACGAGTACACGGAGGGCGTCAGCAGCGCGCTCGGCGACCGGCTGGACGCGCTGCTGGACGCGCTCATCGCTGACAATGAAGTGCCGGCAGGGTACAATGGGATACCTACTAGGTACGTTTGTATCAATAATAATTTACAAATAATTTTCCCCACTCGATCGGTTAAAAAAAAACAAAATTCCTCGCGATACGTATTGCCCCCTCCTAGATTCGGTCTCGGTAGGCCTCTACACATGAGAGTCAGCTTAGTAAAGCTGTGCTAAAATGTGAAAGCTAAGCTATAAAAGTATGTGACCTTTTCCAGTAGTGCTAAGCTACGTAGTAAACTGAGTAAGATATGCTATGAAGACGCGCCATCTCAAAACTGTACGAGAAAGATAGATCGAGCTATACGATGTTTGGAAAAGCCTACATAGCTACATTGCTAGCCATAACATATGCACTATGCAGACATAACACGTTTTTTTTCATATTTATACGTAGCTTAGTTGTACCCGTTTCCACTAGTGCTATGCAATATGAACCAAGAAATATGATTGGCACATTTGTAGCAACGTAGAATTGGTGAAATAGAAACCTAATAGCCAAAAATGCCATCCATCTAAAGGGTATATATAAATATAATCTTATTTGCGGAGGGAAACCAAGCTCTCCCAAGATGACCCATGTTGCGACGTTGGATTACGATAGCTTGGCGTCGAGCGCAAAAACTTAACAAAAAAGAGCGTAGACTATTACGTCTGTTCATAAACATCCACCCGCAACTACTTCAGTTCATCCGTGACCATGGTGCTTGCAACAGTTCCGAAATATCGGAAAATTATTACAAGTAAACCCCGTTTATTAACGGGTATAATATTTTATTCTACAAATACATAAATATTAATTAAACTATGGAAAAATAAAAATACTAAATTAAAATAAAACTAAACTAAACTATTAAAGAGCATCGAAAATATCATCCTCAACGCTGTCACCTGGTAATGTGCCCAAGAGACTGGCGGCGTTGCCTCTTTGTATGGCAATACTTAGCCTCTGGCCAAGGTAAAAGCCAGCTCTAACTAAATTACTAAATTCTATAGTCATAGTGTTATTGACCACGTCAGTTTAAAACTTATAGATTGTAATATAAACTTATAGCCAAAAAAAATACCTAAGACTATGGTTTTTCTTGTTTCAGTTTGTTCGACGAGGTGAACGAACATCTTGCATTTTGTCAGAAAGCTGCACAATGTACATCTAACAGAGAAATCACACTGAACGAGCTGAAAACGTAAGTATTACATGCTGAGGCGACAGTTCTACTTCACCCAGGGCGCGAGGAGTCATTTGATCATATATCAAACAAAAAAAAATATGTCGAAAGTGCTCCCACATAAGTTATATATTGTTAGAGAATGTTGAATAACATTTGTTTCAAACATGTAAAAAATTATTAATTGTTAGTGATTTTACCCAATTTCAGGTAAGTAGTAAAAGTTATATAACTCATCTTAATGTGATATAACAAACTAAAACTTATGTTTTGTAACAGCTTTTTTGAAATCCTGAGCCAAACTGATGGTTTCAGAATGTTATTCGATGCTATTCGATGTTTTACATCAAGTTAAACCAGTAAGGGAGCGTTTAAAACATATGACATGTCTTAACATGTTATAGCAAGATGTTACACGTTGTTAGACAATGTTTTATAACGTACGGCACAAGTATTGTAAAAAATTCATCGATATTCCAGATACATAACAGGCGACAGCACTGTTCCACTGGCGCTGATAGGCGGCGCGGGATGCGGGAAGGCGACACTTGTGGCGCGAGCAGTCACTCTCGCGCACTCCTACCAGCCGGACCTAGCTGTTATAGTCAGGTAGGAGACTCTACAAGTATTAGTACTTACTGTCTTTTAGATACCAATTTGGGAGCTGAATCTGGAGACACCACAGTATGAGCAATTTTGGTATGTTCGGGCCAATAGTATACGCTCCTAGTGACCACTATTTTTGGGGACATAAAATCTGCAAATTCTTGCCAAAAAGATATTTTTGAAAACATTTTTGGCTTGTTATTTTCCATTAAAACAATAAAATATTCTAGAAAGTACTAAAAAAATTGCCCCCCTTAATACACATCTTTGCCAAATGACGCAAATCCTAAATCCCCACATCACCTTCTATCTCTGCATATTCTATGTTTTCTACAAACAAAATCAAATTACTTTTCACTAACACGAAATTCCCAATGCAAGAGACACCCTGGTACTATTACATCTTAATGACCATCACACCATTAATGTAGCTATAATCATCGCTTGTTTTATATAACTTCAATTTGTCTTCGCCCTTAGGTTCGTGGGTCTAACGCCAGCATCAAGCAGTTCCCACATGCTGTTGAAGTCCATCGTGGACCAGTGTCACGTGCTCATGACCGGCACCGTGTATCGAGGACGGAATGTAAGTAACTGCACTCCAACAACTATGTTTATTTCAGTCTACCAATCTATCCAAGCGTGTCAAATTATCTGATGCTGCAAAATGGATTTGTTCAGAATTATAGGTTACTGGTGACGCAAATTTTTATATGTCCAAAGTTATTTCAGAATGATTAGATTCTTCAAAACTGATCGCTCTGAATTAAATTCAGAGCTGTCAATTTTCGTCATTCAATCAAATCAAATCAAATGCATTTATTTCAAGTAGACCAGTTACAGGCACTTTTGAATTGTCAAAGACATAAAAAATATAATTAAATACTACAAAATTATGGTGCTACAATCCCAGTCACAAGACATAAAAACTGTGAAAGTACCATAGATGCCCGTTCCAAGAAGTAGATCTCTATGGAGAAGAACGGGCAAGAAACTCCATGGACACTCTTTTTAGATCGCCAAAATTATTACAAAACCTTTGTTACATCATTCATTTTGAGATGGTACATTATGTGAGAACGATGTAGCAAGTTAAAAGTGTCCACAGTAAAATACAAAAAAAAACTTTATATATACATTAACTTAAAAACTTTGTCCCCAGGACGTATTCTCTCTATCAGCGGTGCTGCCCACCCTGCTGGGCGGGGTGGGACGGTCCCGCGGCGCGCTGCTGTGCGTGGTGGGGGCCGACGCGCTGCGGGCGGCGCGCTGGCTGCCCGAGCGACTGCCGCACAACGTCAAGATGATCGTCACGGTCACTGAAGGTACTGTTGACCTATTACCACTGTTTTACTGATACTACAATCGAATGACAACTATCCGGAGGCGGTGGGGTCTATTACGGAATCGTAACTTGTATACAACAGATTCCAAGGTCCAACGAGCCTCAAAATTACCTACGTGAAGCATCTTTTTACACCTTGTCACAATTCCTTACAAATTCAAAAACTTCTTAAGACAACTATCAATTTATTCTTCACAGAAAAAGATGAGCCGTCAAGTTCAGCAATCATGGCGGTACTATCATCAGAAGACGGGCCCAAAGTCGTCAGAGCGCCCCCGGTTGGGCCTGATGAGGCCAAAGCCGTACTCACAGCCTGTGCAGCCACGTATAGCAAGACTGGTGCCGCCTCGCCGCCTGAGGCCGCTGTGAAGGCTGTGCAGAAATGTACCCTACCGCTTTATGCTAAGGTTGGTTATGATCAATTTTATTATGATACTTAAAATCTCAAAAATGATGATTTCTTTCTTCTTGACCTCAAAACTAGACTTTACTGTTCCTAATTACAATTGAATTTTGAATGGACAACCATCAGCGTCAAAAATACCAACACCATATTAACAAGTCCTCGTCTTTCAGATCCTGGCATGGCAAATCTCGCTATCAGCAGAAACCTTCACCGAACTATCAGAACCTGAAACAACTCCTGAGCTGGTCATCTGTGAGGATCTAGAAGGTCAACTGACGCAGATCCTCATCACCACAGAGGCGGCCTTGGGAGCGGACCGGGTGAAGACTTGTCTAGCTCTGCTGACCGCTTCTAGGAGGGGGCTTGATGATACCGAGATACTGGATATCTTGGCGCATGATGAGCTGTTTAGAAGTGAAGAGACATATTGTAAGTCACAATGTTTGTGTGTAGTAGTAGGTAGGTGAAATAGAAAGTTTTGTTATTGTGCCAGTAATAACGTTTTTACACTTAATATTTAATAAACCCATATTATATGTAGTTATTTATACAATCTTATTTGATTTCTACGTTACGTTATCTCCAGTAAAAGCTCTTGGATAAACAGAAAAACAAACGATATAACATTAGTAGTTAGTTAGTAACATTATTATCAGGAACAAAGTTTGTCCAAGAATGCTGCCTTGGTCGCGGAACTTACGAATTACCGTGACCCCGGAACGTAAAGGGCTATTGAAGGGCACTGTGGATTTTAGTCAGTATGAGTCTTACAGTCTCTCCCGGTCTGCCTTGAGTGGGAGGACTCATTTGATGATTTCACCATGATAAAAAAAAGAAAGCTGCCTTGTAGTACTCGTACCATTATCTTATTTCAAACTCAATACCAAAACATTCTTCAATATTAACATATTGTCATGAAGGCTAAGTAATCCATGAATATTTTTTGTAGAATATTTCTCACTCTCCAGCATTATTATCTTCTTCAGCACAAATCCTAAAGAGATGAAATCGAATGCCTTGGAAAGATCGAAAAATATCGCCAGGCTCTTTGGCTGGCGCTTAACTACGCTACATTGGTAAAGCCCTATGGTACCTATCGTTTCCATTTGTTTCCCAGTGCCATGGGCTCCAGCGTCCCTGGTGTGGCCGCAGCTGGCAGCCCTGCTGTCCCCCTGGCTGCGCTGGGACGCGCGCGGGGCGGCGCGCTGGAGGGACGCGGCGCTCGCCAGCGCGGCCAGCGACAGGTACCTGGCTGACTGCGACACGGCCGTGCGACAGACGCTCATCGACTACTACGAGGTGAGGACTTACCTGATCTCCTCTCCTGTCTGGGCTGGGACCACCTGTTTCAGATTATCACTACTGGGAATACCGATTCCATCGGAGTGTTTGGGACTTGGGAAATACCAGCAAAAATGGCGCCGGCACCGGCATCGTCGCGCGCGCATTCCAAAATCAATAAATCCCTATCAATCTGTCGGCAGTAGAATTACTAAAGAGGGTAGTATTTCGAATCTAGTGATAATATAGATTTGGCCTAGCAGTTAAATGACATGTCGCTAATTAAATAATGAGGTGATGTAAGATTCAAATCTGGGAAACTCTAAGAGTTCTTATGCATATTCCATTTTTTTTTCACAATAAACAGTCAATAAATAATTATTTGCAGGGTAAATGGTATTCAGAGAACGATCCCAAGATGGCTGGCCGTCTGGTGTCGCAAGAAAACAAGTTTTCTGAAGAATAGTAAGTATCATTTGAAATAAACTGATATCCGACTATGTAGCAACACATACAAGATTAATATAATGCCAACATTAGCTCCTGAAAATATAAGATACTAGCTGTACTCTGCCACGCTTCGCTGTGGCACAAAAAAACTGAGTTTTTGAAGCGTACACAAACCAACATAACATTTTTATATATATAGATTGTAGAACGTATGAAACGGTTTGAAAACAATTGCTTCTTGTCTAAGTTCCCAACTAAAAATCGGCATTTTTCACTCTAGCTGCACACACAGACCGTCCATTTTTTAACAGGAAATTAACTAAGCACAAAAATCGAAAAATAATTCACCAATCATTTTCTCCACAGCTACAACACTCGGAAACTCGACGAGCTTCCCTTCCAGCACTACCACAAATACAAAGACGATCCGAAGACCTTCGCAAACCAGCCATACTTCACCCAATTGGACTGGGTTCACGACAAACTAGCAGCTACAGACTGCTGCCACTTCCTCGAAGACATAGCCTTGGTCCACATCGACCCTCTACCAGAGCACATTGAGGTCCTCAAAGACGTCTTCGAAACCCACTCGTACGCCTTAGATTACGACCATCGACAGTTCTACGGCCTCCTCCGAATGACTATGGAGAAAAGACAGCGTAATGGACATCAAATTAAAAGCAAAATCGTTCAGGATTGGATGAAAGAGATTCGGGAACCTCCTGTGCCTACGTTGTATCCTGAGAATTTAGATTTCTGGAAGATCATGGATACGAAGGAGAAGAGGGAGTTTTCGATGCACGATGGATTTGATTCGAAAACTTATGATCTAATCGTGAGGTTTGATAGCCGGGGCAAGTTTGTGGCCACTGTGTCGACGGAGCGAGAGGAGATTTGCGTTTGGGATGTTTTGAAGTAAGTAAAGAATTTTATTCAGATTCAAGATTTCTCTTTTAAATTTTAGTTAATGTGGAACTGCGTCCTATATCAGCACAAACTAATATTAACGACTTAGTAAACCTAATCGAATAACTACGATTCACAACATTATAACTGATTTGAATTTCTAGCTATAACTTTGCACTCAGTTGCTTTACCTTGTTAATTATTTTTCAGATGTCAAATGGTAAGGAAGATGGTCGGGGTGACCCATCCTATAAACTTGGTGCCAATCGACGAATATAAATGTGTGGTGCTATGTCGCAGGGAGCTTAGAGTCTATAATTTAGATCAGGTAAGTTCAAAACAGTTTTCCTTGGTGGCCAAGTTATTTCTGCCTTAGAACGCCTCATAGATTTTAATTCACGTCCCCCTAAATTCTGACTAGATTTATTTTTCAACGTGGTAAACTTCTTTTTCTATAGAAAAAGAATTAAAGCTTCATTTAGACGGAGCAAGAACTCGCATGTGAGTTTCACTACATTACGGTATTTGTTTGATCAACTGAATTCGTTGTACCTATAAAGTCCGCAATGTAACGCAACTCGCGTGCGAGTTCTTGTATCGTCTAAATGAGGCTTAACGACGATCATAATTAATTAAATACTCCTGAAAAAAATCTAGGATCATTTGATGAAAACCTCATAAAATTCTAAGTGATCATAAGTTACATTGACAGGCCTGTTGGTCTAGTGGTTAGTGACCCTGAATGCTATGCCGGAGGTCGTGGATTCGATTCCCACCCAGGACAAATGTTTGTGTGATGAGCACGATCATTTTGTTCTGTGTCTGGGTGTAATTTATCTATAATATGTATGTATTTAGAAATATATTAGTATGTTTGTCAGTTGTCTAGTACCCATAACACAAGCTCTGCTTACCTTGGGACTAGATGGCGTTGTGTGATAGTTGTGGAATATTTATTTATTTACATTATAGACTCTTCAAGGAATAAGTACTCATCTATACTGTAGAAGGTAATTAACTTATGTACTCCTCTCCTACTCCAGGGTACATTCCTCGTGGCGCTGAAAGGCGTGATGAACCAAAAGATGCCGTACTACGGACTACACGACCCGAACCATCTGGTCGCGCTGTCTAGGAACCGGATGTATGTCAATCTTATGAATATTGAGACTGGTAAGTATATAGCTGCAGAAATAATTGACGTAACAACGATATTTTAACGCACGTTAAGTTTTTAATTAAGCATTGGTTGGTTAATACTCGTAGAACATATAAATCTCCTTGCGTGATGTAGAATTTCTGAGACTACGCGAAGCCTGACATTGAAATATTTAATTTAATACTTTTATTACTAGGTGACTGCGTGACGACATTCAAAGCTGGAGAAGACAGATTCCTTAATTCCCTGCTGGTTTCAGGGGATGGAAGGTGAGATACTTATTCCATATTACTTCTCTATAACTAAATATTGGAATATTTAAGTCTCCAACTTCTTATCACACCTCTGAATATTTTCAAATTTATTATGTTCTCTAATGGACATGTATGTAATCTATGGAGATTCTTGCCCGTTCTTCTCCATAGAGATCTACGTTTTGGAATGGGCATCTACAGTACTTTCACAGTTTTTATGTCTTGTGACTGGGGACTGTAGCACCGTAACTAAGTATTTTTTAAACTATTTTATTTTACTGTTGTCTTTTGACAATTCAAAAGTGCCTGTAACTGGCCTACTTGATTTGATTTTGATTTTGATTTTAATACTTCAGGGTGCTAGTATGTGGCGATGAGACTCAGAAGCCATTCCCTCTGCTGGTATGGTCGCTCACATCTCGGAAACTGCTGTACGACTTGAGGATACCGCACCACGACTTCATCACATCAAAGGCTGCTATTACTTATGAAGGTTAGCTTATGGCATTCGTTTATTTCTCTAACTGGTTAAAAGATAGACCCTGTTGGATAGAGAATTTTGAAGTCATATGTTGTAATTTAACTACCGTACAGCCGGGCTGTTTTAATTAAAAAAAACGAGCTCGCTTTGCTCGTTCTTTGTTTCCTTCTTTCTCTCACTATTCTGCAACCATCATCAATATGAATGGTAACATTAATATGTCTAAGGTAAATGTATAACTGATCTGCCATTTTCGAGGAGCTCGTGCCTAAATAATTACAGCCGCACAGGCCGATCTTCTGGGTTAAACCACGCTTGACGAGGTTGGTCTGTGGACTTTCTGTCATAGCGAGTTTCTTCTGTGCCTCGGAAAGCACGTAAAGCCGTTGGTCTCGGCTGTCATTTGTAGATCTTTGACAGTCGTTACTGCTAGTCAGAAGCTCATAAGTCTGACAACCAGTCTTACCATGGTGTATCATATTACCCAGTTACTGGTTTACGGAGGTCTGATAGGCAGATCGCTCCATGTTAAATACTGATATCCAGCTGCATCTGGTTCGACTGGAAGTCGACCCTAATATAGTTGGGAAAAGGCTAGGCAAATGATGATAAGGTGCTATTTTCGTGCTCGCTGCGCTCGGTTGCGGATATTCTTGAAATTTTAACACAAAAGACTTTGATAGTACCTAGTCTCTTCTGATTTCTATCTTTTTCTTTTCCCAGGTTCCTACGTCTGCGTAGTCTCACGAGAATTAGACGAGCCAAGTCCGAACTTCATCGTGGTATACGATCTTCAGTCAGGCACGCTGTTTAAAAAGTGGAAACCAGGCTGCGATACCGTGGCACTTGCCATCAGCTCGGTGGACGGCTGCGTGGTCTCCGGGCTTGCTGATACCAGGATATTGGTGTGGGATCTGGTCACAGGTGAGTTTAGAAACATGAGACAGAAGGGTTTAAACGTCTATGTTTTGAGAAAGTTGTTTTGCCGCTGGTCCTGTGCCATATCTCACCATCTCATCTATGAAAGTGAGGGAAGACTGAATGTATACCTATGTTTGTGAATACACTTATGAGCTATACTATGTCCTGATAGGTTGACAGTCTCCTTTGTAACTGGCTAACAAGAACCAACTATATTCGAAATGTTTACAGCTTTCTCACACATTTTGCTGAACAAACATTTTTTAAATGTTTTCTGATGTTGTTCAAAACAGCCAATTTAACCACCTAATTTAGTAATTCTTAAGACATTAAATTAACTGATCAATCACCAGGTAACTGCCGCCTTACTCTCCGCGGGCATGTAGCAGCACCATCTATGTTGCGGCTGGCGAAGTCTGGCGGAGTACTGATGTCTACTGATGACACTTGCAAGGACCTGTCCGTGAGGTTGTGGGATCTTCATACTGGTAAGAAGGATCATTAAAAAAAAAATCTTAAAAATCATTTGTAGCACAGTAGTGTAACAGAGTGGGTATACCACCTCCTCTAATGTCTCAACCTCTTTCCTTTTGGATGTATTTCGATTTTTAAATTTTTGAATATTCGTATTTCGAATTTAATTCTGTCATTTATGTCTTCAACTCCTTTTTGATCAGTACAATTTTACCTTTTAGCTACAGCTGTTCTGCATCTGTTGAAAGTGTTTTTCGGAGAAATGAGACACTTCAGCTCTCTCTTTGGAATTAAATGACAGGCATGCGCGATGCTCCAGAGCCTCTTAGACAAACGGCAAGCGATAAACGTTAACGCTCAGCAATTTCTAATATATTTTCAACTCATTGGGTATCCTCCAGCTCATAGGGTTGAAAATCTATTAAAGATTACAGAGCGTTTTCATTCGTTCCATTCGTTAACGCCCGGTAGTCTTTGTCTTAGCCCTTTTCTTAATTAAGTATTGTTCTTTCTGCTCTCTAATATTTGTCTTACCTGCCCAGTATCTGGTAAGACAATGCCCTTTACTGTAACTGTTTCAATGTGTCTCCAAACAAAAAGTAAATATAACTTCTTTTCTTTCAGGAAAACTGATAGCAGTCTACACACCACCAGAAAGGATAACATCCTGTGAGGTCCTCCTCGGCGGTTCAGTCCTGGCCCTCGCTCTAGAGAACTACAAAGAGGTCCTGTGTGTGAAACTCCATGGACCAGCAGTCGAATCAGTGCAGAACGGCAAAGATTCTGAATTCGATGACCGCGACTATGGAGACGAACATTTGGAGGGAAAAACTTTCGATGTCAAAGGATTGGAGAATTCATAGCAGGTCCAGAAATAAAGCTGATGTAAAGGATTTGAAGTTTTGAGAGCCACTTTATGTTTATTTTTTGGTGATGTCTGACGCAAAATTTTGCTGCCATTTTCAGGTAATTCTGATTTATACAGGTACAATCTTATGACGTATAAAACTTGGTGTAGATACGCCATCTAGTTTTTTTCAACATATTTCTGTATAGCAACAATGTCAGCGAGCTGTCTCGTGACGCGTTTCCTGCGATTTGCAATTTCTGCTAACTAAAAATGATAATCGTTCTTGCTCCTACGATAATTATACGAGTAATAATGCAATTTGACTGACTTCCGTCGTCGTGGCGAGCGTGTTTTATTTTTCATTCACCCCTAGATAACCGCACGTTTTATGTATGTCGTAGTGGTAAGATGATTTTCACTTGTAGTTGAAATCGGCCGAATTGCTTCGCATCGCGTCATCAGCAAGCTCGCTTATTTAAACGCCAATAAATGATCCATGTATCATTATACAGTTGACTGCATGTAAGAAAAACGAAAGCAGTAAAGCCCTTGTCAAACAGACAGGCGTGACGAATGCGAAGCGTGACGTTTTTATTCGTAATGTATGGAATTGTTTGAATCCAGTCACATCGAAAAGCGAAAGCGATCCGATAGCGTGACAGAACTATCGGACTGACGTCTCGCTTCGGTTCGGTATCGCTGTTTGACAAAGGCATAAAGATAATCTGAGGTCTTAGGACAACATTATCGTATTTAACCTACAGCGTACTTGAAGTAAGTATTCTTCTTACGAAAAAAATTTGAATGTTAAATCATCTGGCATTACAATAGGGTATTTTACTGCATAAATAAATTGAAAATCTGTTTAGTCCGTCAGTTAGAATATTGAAAAATAATGGTGACGGTTTTTTTTTTTTAAATCGATGAATATCGACAAAGATAAAACGCATCCAAATTCTGGAGTGGAGGCTTGTGACGTTTTAACGCTTGTCAAATTGTACCGACCGAGTGACGTTTTGTGATTTTTAGAAGCGTTATATTTTCGTCAATTTTGGTTTACGTAACGAAAGAAAAAATACGGGTCTATTATTTTTAATAATCTATATTTCGGACTAATCTATTCTTTGAGTGAAATTTTGAGTCGGATATCAAAATGTTGGCACATTAAATCAATATTGTAAAGAATACAAAATCTGATATCTGATCGTCGCGAATCTATAGGAGAGATAAAATAGTTTGAACTGCAATTTATTCATTTCTTTCCGTTCTATCTATTCTCTTCGCGTCCCCACTTAAGCGATCGGTCGCGCGAATTTGTAATTGTTCCGTTTGACATTAAGGCTGGCCGCACATGGAGGGTACAAATGGCAAACTATTAACATAAACGCTCAGTAGTCTTTAATAGATTTTCAACTTTATGATCAGGGATATAAAGTCGAAAATCAATTAAAAATTACAGAGCGATTTTGTTAGTACTGGTCGTTAACGCTTAGTATAGCCTGTCTATGGTTCCCACCAACCACCCTGACAGATACAGATGCGGTTCCCCGATAGGAATAGGTTCATTCGTGCCATCAAATAGGACGTTACGTTAGGTTAGGATATGCGAAGTACAGGCTTTTTGTATGGAAAGATTACCATTAAAAAAAAACTGGAGCTGTGGTGACCCGGTGTTATCGGCCCCGACGGTTGGAGTCGTGGGTACGAACCCAACCAGGCGCATTACTTTGTGTAATTTATTTCATCACCACTGAAAACATCGTGAGGAAACCGGCATGTCCTAGAACCAAAAATTCGAAGATATGTGACATCCCGCACTGGGCCCGCCTGTTTGATTATGGCCCACTCCCTCAGACAGAGAGGAGGCCTGTGTCCCAGCAGTGGGAACATTAATAGGCTGATGATGATGAAAAAAAACTGACGTGTGCGGCCAGCCATGTGTTCTTGTTCGCCGAACAGAATTAACGCGACAGTACCGTGTCTTTCTTACGACGCGTAGCGATGCAATTCGATCGATTTGTGTCGCCGATCAACTGCAAGTGATAATCATCCTTATCACTACGACATAAAGGCGCTGCTAATATAAAACGTGCGGTTGTCTATGGGTACATAGATAAAAAACTTGCCACCACGACGTAAGACAGTGGAATTGCATCATTATGTCGTAGCAGCAAGGACTATTTTCATTTTAAGATAAGTACGCGAGGATTGGGTTCAAAAATACATTTGAATGTAAAAATAAATCAAGCAATCACAGTGGCTTAGTACCGCCAGGATGACACGAAAAAAAAAGAAATTAATAAAAAAAACAATTAATGTTTTGATCTATTACGCTTATTAATAATTACATTATTAAATTAAATACACTGTATTTAGTGAATTCTTTATCTGTAATGTTGATGTTTAGATGTAATTTTGTGAAAATAGGTTAAGGTTATATCTAAGTCTATTTAATTTTTGGACTACTTACCTTTTTTCTGACCCTCATATTGTCTCTGTAGCTTTTATTCTATATTTTCTATCTTCTTAAATGGCCAATTTAGCACAAAAGAGGGGTTAATTGTTTTTAATAATCATTAGTTCATCAATAGATAAATATACATTGACAATGCAATTTTTGCTAAAACCTTAGGCCACAAACATAAGACGAACGTTTTCTGTATTCCACGATACTTATTTTAAATAGTTACCAAACGTACTTCCTGGGAAATAATTATAACATAGGCAGTCTTTGTGTGAATGTTTAAATTAAAATAAGATTAATTAAAACTACACAATTTGTCCTAGCATAAACATAATGTGCATAGAACCTTTGAATTGGACTATCACACGCGCTAAAGTTACAGACAGTAGCTCCACAAAGTTGAACAATACTGATGTTAATTCATTGAGTATTTACTACTCGTGGACATAGTAAAACGATCGCAATATGATTCTGGCTTGATTCGTGTTTAAATTTTTGTAAATTCAACTTTGGCGCCAGAACTCGCCATTTTATTTTGACATCCTCTGTCACACTTTAAGGTTTGATTCCATTACATAACCATTAGTCTGTAACAATTTCGGATACTTAAAATAATCTAGCTTAGTATCACCTCTAGCGTTTTATAACCTTATGTATATCAAAACCTTTCGTTAATACATATATATTTGTTTCAATCTAGACTTCCACTAATATAATCCTTGTAAATGCCCTCATTTTATTTCTACTGCCATTTTATACTTCTTATATTGTAAGTAAATAGCAAATTAATTATAGGATTATCATTCATGTTCGTTTAATGATAAGGAATGCACACAATTAGTTACCCTAAAGCACTTAATTTGTTTTTTACTATGTGTGCGAGAGATAGCATCGATGATTGAAATCTGACATTTTGATGTCACCGAATTCTTATTGCATTTTCACATTTGCAATGTGTCTGTCTAATAACAAAATATACGTTTATACTATAGCTAAATTCGTGTTTTAGCTATAATGACATAGTAGGGTAATACATGCACTGCTGTATACAATGCAATGCACTGAACGCTTGCGATTCTGACAAACCTCACTGATAAAGTATGTGTTTGTCAAACGCTGTTGGAGTCCTACCAGTCAAATAGGACAATTCAGGTTCAATTTATGTACTAACTAACATCAATTGTCTTGATCGGAGTTACAGCAGAGTTATTTGTGAACCTGCAAAAAGGATTTAATGAAATGTTCAAAATTATCGATGTTAAATCAACACAGCTAATTCCTTCATTTAGTTGTGCATTTTGGGCAAATGAAAGTACCAACACTAAGCGGCAACTAACTGAATACTTAAATATTTTTGCACTAGAATTTAAAAGTTTTAGGGCTCGAATATTTTAAAGTGCAACAGTAAGTTATTGTTTAGACATTAATTTAGGTAGTTCCTAATGGTTGGTAAAGAAAACGAAATGAATGTTTTTCGTTATAATGTTTCTAGATTGAAACTTGGTGTTTGAAAGACATGTTTTTACCCAAAGTACACGCATACTTCTTATATTTATTTATGGGACGTTTTGGCTGGACTAAAGCGCTAATAATTTAAAACTGTTTTATTTTTCGGTGGCTATAAAACTATATACGACCAAAGCAATCTATAATATAATCTAGTTATAATCGTCGAGCCATGAGATAAGTAATCACTGTTGTTACACTTCATAGAACCACACCTTAACCGGATGTTAGTAATTTCAGAACTTTTTTCTGTCCTTTTGCTTCAAATAAAACAATTAAAAATCTTATTTAAAATATATCTAATTTAATAACTAACATTTGCCTTAAAAAACGTGCGTACATTAAAAAGGTTGTTATTAGTTTATTACTTATAATAATATAAATATATAATTATACATAAATAAATATTTCATTTAACAAAAATTATATTGTTAAAAAAAAATACAGTACTATAAATTCGATTCGTTTTATTTATAAAGAATGAACGATGACTACTTATCTCATTCTAAATCTAAATTAATTGAGTAAAGTGATTGAACTGAATCATAATGTCTTTTATCTACGATCATGCTATTAATCCTCTATAAAAGAACCTATAACAATTAGCTTATTGCCAACATTAAAACACTCAATGATATAATGATCATTATATCATCCAAACGCGTGTTATAATGAATTTCAAAAAGAGAACATTCTCATGCAATGACATTTTCACCACCAGATAGCTAAAATTTTGAAAAAAGAACAACTCGTCTTATCGTGTTATATCCCGCCATTTTTTCACTCGAATATGGTATGCGAATATGGTATGTTATGAGAATCTTTTATAGAGGATTCACAGCATGATTGTAGATAAAGTCTTGTATGCAACCGTTATAATTAGGTATTAAAACACTCATGTGATACTATTATCACACTCGGCTACGCCTCGTGTGATAAACCCACATTCGTGTTTTAATACCCCTGATTATACAACAGTTGCATAAATAACTATTAAGTGATTTATTTAAAGTAACTTCCGCTGCTATAATTTACTTCTCATTTTAAAACAAACCATTTGAATGGATACAAAATATTGAGTGAGTTAGGCAATCTCAACATGAACCACAAGATGTGGCTGGCTACGGGCACTTGTGTCCCGCGTGTGAGAAGCCTTATTGTTTATTTTTAAGGGTTCCGTAAATCTTTCTTTGTTTTTGTTTGTCGTCCATTTTGTCCGTCCGCAGACTAAAGTAAGATTAATTTCAAATGCCTGGTGCATGAAGACAGCTTCCTGTTTGTACCTTATATGAACCATCATTTGTTTCATAGGATTCAAATATTTTACGCTGTTGTGTTTGCTCAATGAGTTTCGTGATAGTATTTACGGAACCCTCGACAAGCGGACACTTTTGTATAGCTTGCCTAGATGTCTTCGCACAAAACGTGGGAGTTCTTGATTTTTTACTTATTTGACCATTTTAATGGCTAGCCCCGAAGGGCACTCGCATGTGCCACGGGAGTTTGCTGTTATAGTCAACCATAGCTACTTCTCGTACTTATAATTAACATTTCGAAACCCATCCAGCAGACCGGTGTTTGTTCCTACGTGAAAAGTAGCTATTGTTGACCACACACAAGTCTCAGCTACAATTTACGAGTGGCCTGTGTGTGAAGAACCTAAAACGCCATTGAAATCAAGCAGAATGATTTCGTTGGTCGAACAATGAGTTTAAAAATCAAAATATCTTTTCGTGTTTTAAAAGTGCGTTCCATATTTGCTCGCTGGAAATAATTATTTTCTGCATCGTTTCGAGCGAACATCAATGGGAAGCATATGATAAAGCTGCTGTTGACTCACCAACAGAAAATTGGCGCGAAAATGAATAGCCATTTTTCGATTGGAATGTCAACAGTTTTTTTAATTATTTATTTTAGCATTGATAATACTGTGTAGTGGAAACAGGCTGGTCCCTGTATTACTGATATTCTATGTTAGTCAAAGTAGCGTTCAATTTGAAGTAAAATCTAAGCGGCTACTGTAATATAATGGATAAGGCAACGGTGTAATCGATTAAATTGTTAAAATTATTTATGTATTCTGGAAAGTTACGTATTACTTGATGTCCTGATTAAATTATTGGAAAATAATTTGTTTATTTATTTATTCCTACATTTTTTCTTTGAAATAAACCTTTAGACTTCAACTATTTTTACTGCCTCGTTGTTTTTGTTTGATTTTATTTTTTTATTTAATTACATGTAACGTCTTGGGTTCTATTCCTTCCTAGGGTATTGTGTTTCAGTAGCAGCCACGGAGTCTGAATTTATGCCCGGTACATGGAATTTAAACATAACGGTGTAATTTGAGGGAACTATTACACCTCTGCTTAACCGTTCGGATACTACAAGGGTGAATTTCAGTATGTGTTCTTAATGGGAATGAAAAAAATCGAGTCCATTTTCGACAAAGTCCTGAAGTGTCCCGTGTATATCTATGGTTGGTACTATAAATAAATATTCCCCAACTATCACACAACGCCATCTAGTCCCAATCTAAGCAGAGCTTGTGTTATGGGTACTAGACAACTGATAATCATACTTATATATTTCTAAATACATACATATTATATATAAATTACACCCAGCAAGCAAGTCAGTTAGTACTAAAGCAAGTCAGTTGTTTAGAAAAATATAAAGGCAGGTATCTATTGTCTGTGGTCAAGAGGGACGAAAGAACCAAAAAAAAATGTTTGTGGTCAAATGACAGATGGCTGGCTAAAACTGCTAGGTACCGTCATTAGAGCGTTAGTATTCGCGCCGCTGCCGTACCGTTCAGTTATTTATCAGCTATATTTTATTTAAAACAATTTCAGTTTTAGATTCATGTAATTGCTATTATCTCTCTTGCTAGAAACTTAAAGGAGATATTTACCGTAAAATTAATTGCTTAAAGTTTCCGATATGTCGGTACTCTTGCAAGCGCCATGATTTGATTGAACAAATATAAACGCGGGTAGTAAAATATGTCCCAGTTATAGTGTTAGTGAAAACTGGGCAGTGTTACTATATAAAATCTCAATTAAACATAATAAATGTCAACCGGTATATTAATGTCGGGACATTATCACTTAAACAACAGCAAAGTCAGTTAAACAGTTTTTCTACAAATAATTAGTGAACGCAGCTGCGAGGAACGTGAAGTGAGGTCTTCTAAACCGTAAGTTATGCATACGTTGAGATTTCAGCTTGTTATGTAGTATTTAAATAGGCACGTACTAATTATCCGATTTAAACTATCATCATCATCAGCGTGTATTATCAACCTGAAAACCAAACCAAAACTTCGTGGACATTTCGACCCCCCAATGCCATTCATTTTTTGTATTCAAGAAAATTATTTAACTACCCACTTCTGTTTTCAGTCTCTCATAACAGTGTTTCGTGTTTTCGGTTAATATTTTTTTATTTAGCACGTTTCTTAATTTATAATAATTAAAACCCGTCTGTCTACTTATGTTAATTTAATGGTGCGTGCGGCACGATGAAAATTACACGGTCATCTGTTTAAAAAAAGAACGTTTTTTTGTATATAATTTTTATTACCTCTTCTGGGAGTAATTCCGTGAAATGCAACGGAAATGTGAAGAGGGAAGTAGAACAGGATTGGTCAAATTGAAAATGGTGTGCTTAGAGAGCGTAGTTCAAATTGACCAATGAGCGGTCGGGGAGGTACAGTTAGCAGTCAGATTATAGCAACCTAGCAACTTTTGTCGAGGTTTATCCTTGGATGGGTGAGCAAAGTTAAGCAACGCTTGTCTAGGTCTAACTTTGGATGGGTCACCAGTTTGGCTACTTTTGCCGAGGTCTGTTTTTAGATGGGTGAGCACAGTTCCACGACTCTGCTTTGTGTTATAGCTATTGATCAAAGACAGGCATTGTCTAGGTACCAGCGGCATAGATTCCAAAATGATCTTTAGAAAGAGATAATCGGCTAATTTCGGCTTCATAGAACGTTGTCTCTGTCGCACAAAGCACTAACCACCAACCAGAGCGAGTGACACGCCAGCGATATTAACGCATTAGCTAATTATCGATAATATACAACTCACGTTAATTATGCATTCCTATTGACGTAATGCGCTTGTAATTTCCCGAGTATAGTTTTTTACAGCCATAGACTTGAAAGATGAACTGAGCAATAGCTGCCTAACATTGACCATAGTGTAAATGGATAAAATTAAATGAGCTATGGAAAAGGAAGAATTAACTTTTAATAATCTTACTTCTGCCAGGATCTGCCGTTAAACGCTAACCTTTACTGCTATCAATGATTTTTTTAGGACTATTTATAATTTGTTCGTGTTGAGACCCCATGACCATAGTCTCTAGAAAGAGAAAAAAGTAATTGCTAGTCTATGCAAATAATTGTTTTCCTCTCTTTCTAGACGGGATAATTTTATTGTCAGTTGGCTAGGGAATGTGCAGTCCATACTCCATCTTTCTAAGTCTACAGCGATGAAGTCCATGTTAGTGAGCAGATTTGTGATGAATATTAGATAGGTACCTGATAGCTCAAAGTATATCAGCCAAAAAAAAAAACAACAATTCTTTTACATAATTTTATTTATAATCATAAAATTAAACATTTTCACAGCGAAATAAAATTAATACTACTCTATAACTGTTCACATTTAGCAGGATTGGAATAGACCCTTCTTCTTCATCTCTTCGAACTCCTTCTCGGCATCGTATGTCCTGGAGGCAAAGAAAATTCTTTTGTAATTCATGCTTTTGTCCCAAACTCATAAATAATGTCCAAAAATAGCGAGTCCTGAGGTGTTAATGGAAAGAACACCCTAAAAATACTATATACATGACACAAGCTTTATTAGAATCACATCAGTTGTTGGATTTGTATTAGAACCCCTAAGGCTACCCACTGACCGAATTTTTAAGCCTGAGAACAGTAGCGTAGTGATTTGAGTAATTTCAGTTGAGTATATAGATATGGCATATAGCAGGAAAACCATTTCAAACTTGCTGGCTGTATACATTCCCTCTTTTGGTGACTGAACAACCACATATCCGTTATATTTGGCATAAATTAATAAGATCCAATACAAAATATTTATGTATCTTGCAAAATCTCAGCATAGTGACGGGCTATTGAAGGACACCGTGGATTTTAGTCAGTACAAGTCTGACAGTCCCTCCCACACTGCCCTGGGTGGAAGGACTCATTGGATGATTTTACCACGATAAAAAAAAAAACTTGCAAAATCAATAAATCAAGTCATAAAAACAACAATTTATTCCTCATCATTTGTGTGCAATAAAAGAAGTAGTTTATAGTCTTACCTGTAGAACTCAGCGTACTTCCTCTTGCGTTCTTTACCAACCAGCTGTTGGACGGCGACTGCTGACACTCCAGCAAGCACCAAAGAGACGATCAGGTTACGCTTGATCTGAGAGTTGAGGAGCCCCCTCATCATGGGCTTGCTTGCAGTGGACACGGCCTTGTCTGCCATCTAGATTGGGTAAAGAACTTATTAGATCTGCTTGTCTTGTCATGCCAGTAATATTTAAAGAAAATATTTGACAGTTGCCGAGATGTGGTATCTATTAATTTCATGGCTCAATAATTTGAGTTTACATGCCAGATAGAATAGTTTTTATCTCACAGTATTGTGAAAAGCAAGTATGTAATATTAGGAATTAAAAAAGAATTACAAAAATTATAAAAAATACTTCTTGTATTGATTGAACATTGTTGTTGGTTAAAACAGAATGGTCAAAATGAGGAAGTATTCATGATATTAAGTACTTGATAATTTTCACACAAATTTTTATTAATCCTAGAAATACTTTCTACATTTTTCTTCGTACACTCAATACGTTATAACAAATACTAAAGGTTCTGAACATGACATAAGGTAATTACCTTCTCAATTAATTTATAGGCAAAATACTTAATGTTTCTAGCCTATCAATATTTCATTTTACTCTATTTCTGCTACTACTATCAAACAGATAAGGTGATAACAGCTATTGAATTTAGAACATTAAAATAACTAAAATAGCAATGAAATGTACAAATATTTCGAAGTTTAGATTAAATAATTAAAGTTTATTACGATTAGGAGCAGTAATGAGGAAAATTAATTCCAGGAGTGACTAAAATGTCTATTGACAACGTTCTTACATAACAGTTTCAAGGCGTTTTTTTCTTTATTAATAAGTTGATATTCATTGTAAAGTATTTTAAGTACAAGCACAAACATAAAAAGATTAAATTTATAAGGATACTCACATTTATTTATCTAGTTTTACGAAAAATCGCAAAGCACACGAGAACAGCAAGTGCAAATCTCAACTGTTTTCTATTGCATAAAAATGTAAAATGGAGATTACGGATCCGCACACCTATTGGCTATGATTGTAAACGTTGAACGAGATCCAATCACATAGCTTAACAATTCTAAAGTTAAGCTTTCTGATTGGCTAAGTGACCACGTTTATGTTCTCGACAACATCAGTTTTCTGTAACGTTCCATTTCAAGCAGATGTCTTACAAAATAAAGTAAATTAAAATCTATTTATACTTCCTCAATCATGAGTAATGCTGTATCTCATCCCTAATTACTAATATTTTAAATTATAAGCTTTAAGACTAAAGCTATAAAAATATTTGCATGCTGAATAATAGTAAGCGAAATATGTTGAACTTTTTACCTTTAAGACCTATTGTACCATATTTCATGCAAATAAAGATTATTATTATTATTATTATTATTATTATCAACAAACCCTATGAATATTGATTTAATAAAACAAAACCCTTGCAATAGGTTAATTTTTGGGTATATCTGTAACCTTGGTCAAGTTCCTATTTTGTTATGTAAGATTGTATCGATCACAGACACCAAGTAAACTTCTCTTCATGCTGTGCCAACAAATTTAATTTTTGGATACCTATGCCCATTATTTGATTGTCACCCATAAAGTATAGCCAGATAAATAAATAAATAAATAAGTAAATATTCCACAACTTTCACACAACGCCATCTAGTCCCAAGCTAAGCAGAGCTTGTGTTATGGGTACTAGACAACTAATAAACATACTTAAATATTTCTAAATACATATATATTATAGATAAACTAGCACTTTTCCCGCGACTTCGTCCGCGTGGGTTACGTACTTTCCTAATTCCCCCTTTTCACCTCCTTAAAGGTTAAATTTCCAAAAACCCCTTCTTAGTGCTCCCCTACATTATAATAGGAAGCCCTAGTAGTTATAATAGGAAGTCCTAGCCCTAACCACTAGACCAACAGGCCTGTCTATAGATAGATAAGATGCATGTTGTAGACTATAGTTTTCTAAGATAGGTATCGACTCTTCATTATCTATTCTCTTACGATGACCAATATCTAGATCTAGAGCAACTGATTGTTTTACATTATCATTGTATCAATATAATTATTTAACTTCCTAATTCTTAACTATAAATATTATTTTCGTACCACTTGCTCAAAAAAGTGACATTCTATGCTTCAAAAATCGAACATAACAATAGTCATTTTTAACCTGTTAAAACAGGGAAAGAAAGTTGTACTGAATTTCATTCATCCTCTAGGGAGAGAATGTGATTTAAATTTGGAATACTTACCGAAATTTATACTGAACTACATCTGTGTTTACACCATTGAGTTTTTATATAAAGCATTACGCATCTTTTTTAAAAAGGAATACGCATTTATTATGCAGTTATGATTATTAAATAAAATTACGAAAACCGAAGAGGCCGTATAAGCTTGATGCCTTTGCTTTTCCGACAAGAATTTTAGTCTAGGAATTTGCCGCGTTTTTGTTTTCTTCAAATAAAACCTTAAGTTTATTTTAATTTATTTTTATAAATAAGTTAATGTTCTAAAAATACGTTACGATGTTAAATCAAATGAAACGCCAGTTACTCAGACGCAAGAACAGAGAAATACTCAAATTAACTCATCGACAATAAATGTACCAAACAAAAATGTAACTCTCTCAATCAATAATTGGACCAATGTTTCGAATGTTAACTTTTACTTTTAATTGACATTATTTTTAATAAATGCTTATCTCATGTTATTATTGAGTTCATTTTTTCGCAAATGGTACGAAAAGTAGAGTATTTTCCTCGGTGATAAAGCTGTCTTAGTCTTGGGTGAATTTAAATGCCTCGCTACACTCAGGACTCGTCTTAAATCCCTCGCTTCGCTCGTGATTTAAGTTTTTAACACCCTCGCTACGCTCGGGAGTAAACTCGAGTCCTTCGTTATGCTCGCGATTTAAATCGTCACCCGCGACAGAAGACACTGCTTTATCCCCTTGGTTAATAATCTACTATTTCTGTCTGTTGTTCATAGCTTTAGTTTTGGAATCATTCATTGAAAGTCCATTTTTTCCACTCTCTGTAGATAGTTGTTGCAACAACCTTGCAAACAAGACCAAATCGTCAACAAACCTCAAGTGGCTTGTCTGCAATTGATATTCACTCCCATTGATGTTCCCCGTCGTGGCTGCACTCCCGCTGCTCGTCTCCTATTGGGCGTAGCGTGATATTATATAGCCTATAGCCTTTTTCTAAATATAGACTATTCAGCACAAAGAATTTTCCAATGCGTGCCAGTAGTTCCTGAGATAAGCGCTTTCATCCAAACAAACAATCTCTTCAGCTTTATAATATTAATATAGAAATATAAATTTGATTCATAGAGATTCCAATTGTGTAGGCGTACTCGTATAGTGAAACAATATCTCTAAATATTTTAATTATAGTTATTCAAATACTTCTATTGTGAATTGTGGTGGTGATGTGTTAATTTGTGTGTTGGGGTCAAAAAAATATTCAACAATGAAAACCACAAAATATTTTTTATTCATTTATTAATAAACTAACTTTACAAATTTAATAATAGCAGAACAATAATATTCCTTATTTCTTCATTCGTAATAATATGATAAATCAGCATGACTCAATCGAACTTTATCAATATAATTTCTTCAATCGTTATAATATGATGATAGATCAGCTTGACTCATCGTACTTTTTTATCAATATAATAATTATATGATTTTTAAAAATAATCTAGAAACGACAGTGAAAGCAACTTACAGAGAAAATAATGCACAATATAAAACTGAACTTCATAAAACTGCCAGCAACAAAAAATAATTACGGGCATCGTTTATCATTGTCCTAAATTGATTCCCCGCGGCGCGAGCCGCACAACACGAACTAGAAAAAATATTACAAATAACATAAAGTTAACTTTATTGTATCAATTCTTTCATTTTACTATTTCTGCATGTATTTACAACTTCCATAGAATGTAAACAAAACTATAACCTACTCTCGTGTGGTGTAACCCCTAAACTATATTTATAAGTGTTATTAAAACTATTTGTATTTCTCTTTCTTCATTGTAGATATATAAACGTACAATATAGATATTTATTTATCGGCATAAATTACTATCATTAGTCGAAAATAAAAACAAAACAAAATAAACTAAAAATGATAACTATACACCCAATATACACAGCTAGTTGAGAGTTCATTCACTATAATTATATGGTACAAGCTTGCAAGTCATACTTTTATATTACAGTATAAGGCTTTTGCATGTCTACAGGAGCCGCTCCTCTCCGGAACGACCCGCTAGTCTCCGTCTATTTACAAACGCTACTCCCCAAACTAAATAATTATGATTTTAAAAAGAAAACAAGTACTTAAAACGTAACATATATTAATATCCCCATCTATACATAAAAATTTACAAGAGATTGTACATCGGCCGGACCGATCTAGTAATTAATAATTTAAGAAAAACAAAGGTTTGTTTACAAACAGTTTCCCGCCGTCCCGCGCTCAGACTAGCCGCATTCGATCTATACACTAATATTAACAGACAATTACCACGGCACACAGTTATAGGGCACAATTTATTCAGGCAATAAATTCATTACTAATTATTAAAATATTTTCTCATTATATCTACGTACGTACTATACACGTTATGTATTGTAGCACTATCACTGTCCGACTAACATTGAACATCATCAAACAGGGGGAGGGTAAACAAACAAACATTAACTTCGGGACAAATTATACAATACTGTAATGTACGGCCATCTAAGCTAATAGTGTAAAAGCTGTCTAAAATGTGCTTTTAAATAAAATGTCACATCCAAATATTATTGCTTTGGGTTGGTATTCCTTCACAGGAACGAAACTAGTCTCCACGAACCACAGATGCCTACAGACGTGTCGGTCTACAGTACACACGCAGCGACCGATAAATATTACTCGTTACAATAGATCTGTAGGACACCCCATGTCGTCTTGTCCACCATTTAATTATTAAGTTTTATTAATAATGATTTAGTCCGCAAATAGTGTATTGCAAGGTTCAATTTAGTAACAACCAATTAAATTTGTAAATGATGAACATTAAGGCGAGTGAGTTCACACGTTCCTATAATCAAGTGATCAACAATTGTGATAAAAAACACTAGCGTCTATATTATTAGAAAACTAAATTCTTTCGATAATCGAATATGCTTAGTGCATAATAGAAGCTAAGATTCACTGGTTCATTTTCTACTGATTTGGTGTAAAATCTTCGGATTAAAATTAGGTGAATCGATGGTGGGAACATAAGTCGACAAATGGAGGGAAAACGAAATAAATGGGGCGTCAAAATAAAATTTTAGTTTACTGGAAGCCCGAACAGACAAACTGTTAAAACATTCAGTCGCGATTATTATCTCATTCACTAAGAAATTATCAAGTTCCACATTTAATTACAATTATTGGTCGTGAATTCTCTTAAATATAAAAACGCTAACGTTACATCGTAATAGCGGCCAGCGTTTTGTGCGGGAGAGCGGCGCAGAGAAACGGAACCGAGCATCGGTCTCACTCGGCTATTTCAAATGGCCGCTGAGACCCGATGTCATCTTGGTCGACTTTTCATATTATATTACAAATAAAATACGCCGCCCTACCGCCAAAACATTATAAAAACTACAACGCTGCGTTCACGTCACCGAATCGACGTCACGAAGTTACGTGCAAAAACGTATGAAAATATTTAACTTTATGCATTTATTTCATTCTCTTTATATCTCTCGGGTATTTATACTATTATAACAATGTGCCTATATGTCGAGTGCATTTTGTACAATAATGATACACATCTATTCACTAGTAAACTAAGGCTCTCCACGGCGCAAACTCCACCGAGTCTTGCAAGTGGCAACGTTTCAAGTTCCCTGCAAACGCACCATCTTTAGCATTGATTAGTCGACTTATAAACATCACTATTATGTACCTATGGTTACTAAATTCTGTATTAACTACAATTTGTTTTATTTGATAAATCGACTAGTTAAAATGCTAAAATTAGCGCGTTTACTTCCATACTTAAAGACAAACATTCCTAAAATTACTTGATAGAAATTAACTTACACATAAAAGAACAAAAAAAGTCGAGTGTTTTTTTATAGTGAATGGTAACATTTGTTCACTAAAAATAAATTATACGGACAGTATGACTGCCAGCATTTGATTGGGTCCGGCGTTATCGATTAAACGTTTCGTCATCGATAGTGAATATCAATAGATTAAGTTAACAGGACGGATTTAGGAAGAATTAATTTTAGAATAGATTTCGTTGTTGTTTCGTAATTATGTGGACTTGATGGATTGAACAGGGTGTCCATTGCTATTGACCATAAAAATCTTGACTTTCTCTTTTCCAAATTAAACTAATCATCATTGTATTCAATAAAAAAAAATCTGGTACATGATTTAACAAAAACGAGTTTTCTGATCTAGCCATGCTTGCACAAAAATTTAACGAACTCGGAAATGTAATAAGCGAGCGTAGCGAACTCAAAAATGATTGCAACCCCGTGTCGAATAGAAAAATTAAAATGAAGATTGTGATGAATGCAAGTGCGATCGAAATGATTATCAAACCCGCCTAGAATAAACAAGGTTTTCATTAAACTTGTCGGTTTCGTAAAAATTCTGAAAAACAATTTAGTAAGAGCGAGCGTAACGAGCTTGAAAATTTTTGAGGGGATCCGCGGGTGGCTCCTTGCTTCTACCGAATTTTCTGACCACCTTCAGCTTCCCTGACTTTACCATGATTTTCCAAAATGCAGACACCCTGTTTATTATAACTATGTTAACGAAGTTGATGTTTTGGAACATGTCTTATTTCCGTGAGATTAAATTCTAGTGAAGTGGAGCTTAAAACTATCGATATAATCGAGTAGTTCTAGAGTCGGAATCTTAAAATCTTAATGGATAAAACTTGACTATCAGTTAAAATCTAAATTTATAACAAAGTGGAACTATTCTAAAATCAATTTAGCTAAATCCATGTCTATTCCCGACCAGTAGCGACGGAAGATACAAGCGGCGACCACGACACCAGAGATCGTAACAATTTAATATTACCGTCATTATTGTATTGAAGCATACAATGGCTACATTAAATTTAGAATAAAAAATAAATAAAACATTACTATTTCATCCAGTTTTCATACTTATTTAGTACCTTGGATGGTAAAGTGTAAAATTACTAAAATTGCGATTTTTTCTTTTAATTTTTTTTTCACTATGGTTCGTGATCACCGTTTGTAAAACTCTAGCAAAGAGCGGCCGACGACACATCCGAATTCATAAATACACATTAACACACAATTTTTTTTATATCAACACAGTATCTCTCAAACGTTAGTATTGCAACTTTACTAGACCCCACACTTAGGTGTTAATTCACAATCGATTTAATTAATTGAGATTCATTAAAATGAACAATTACCAATCGCGGATTAGTGGAAATCACTTCGGATTAATTTTCAACTCGCAACGTATTTTTTACAATTTAGTTAATTTTAAATATTATTTTAATCGTGACCCAAACTGGTACAAAATAAAAGTTTGAAATAGTGTACTCTCGGCTGAGACTACATGACGATCAGTGAACGTTCTCTGGGCTCATGTAGTCGTACGGAGTGTCACAAATTCTGCTAGTGTATAACGTTCGGCGCGCTACTATGTGCCGGTCGTGCGGGAGATCAGACGCACGGTCACCGCGGTCGTTACCTACAGCTGCGCACGCGCCGGCCGCGCGGCGTCAGTCCGACGGCGGCGCGGGGCCGGGCTGCTGGGGCTGGCCGGGCTGCGGGGGCTCGCGGGGCTGGCGGGGCTGGCCGGACTGGCCAGGCTGGCGGGGCTGCACTGGCTGGCCGGGCTCGCGGGGCTCGCGGGGCTCGAAGGGCTCGCGGTGCTCCGCGTGGCGCCGCCGTCACTTGTCCTTGGACGCGCGCCTGCGCCGCACGCCTGCCGCCGCGCCCGCGCCCTCTCCCACTGCGCCCATACAAACATACTACGTCAGCACCGCCCGACAGGGGGAAAGAGTGGCAACGGATCAGTCTGTATTGACACGACACTCACCGGCACTTCTCGTTTTCCTGCGGACGGGCGCAGCGGCGGGGGGCCCGGCGGGGCCCGGCGGCGCGGGGCCCGGCGGCGCGGGGCCCGGGGGCCCGGGCGTGGGCCCGTGGCGCACGGAGCGGCGCGTGCCCACGCCCTCGGCCGGCTTGCCCCGCGCCGGCGCGCGCACGGCCTTGGCCACCTTGCCGCGCACCTTGCAGATGAGCGGCTCGTCGCTGTCGCTGTCCGAGTCCTTCCGCTTGGCGGGCGGCGCCGGCGCGGGCGGTGCGGGCGCGCGTACGGCGTCCCGGCGCGGCTTCTTCTTGGGCCGCGCGGCGTCGTCGTCGCAGCTGAGTGTGGAGGCCCCCGAGCTCTCGGACTCCCGGCGGCGTCGCTTGACGGGCGGCGCGGGCCGTGCCGGGGCGGTAGCGGTGCGCGGGCTGGTCTTGTCCTCGGGCCGCACACAGTTCTTGGGCGCCAGCGCGGGCGAGTCTGCCCGCTCCAGCTTGGTGTTGGCGGGCGACAGGCGCGGCGTGCGCGGCTGGTCGGCGGGGCTGCTGAGCTTGCTGCTGGAGCGCGTGCGGACAGAGCTTCGCGCGACGCGCTCGAGCGCGGACGGCGAGGGCGACTCCGGCCTCTTGCCCGCGTAGTCGGGCGTGGGGATTTCGATCAACAGCTGCTCTAGCAGGCTCTTGTCCGGGAAGTCCGCTTTCAGCGGTAACCTCTCGAGCTTGGGTTCTCTCTTTTCGTCGGCGTCAGGACGATCGGCGCTCGCGTCGCCGTTTTCGGTTCGCTCGGGGCGTTCCTCCTTGACGTCGTCGACGGGCCCGAGCTTCTCCTGGTTGGAGTAAGTGTAGAGCGGCGGCGAGACCCGGCTAGGCGGCGGGTCGAAGTCCTCCAGTTTGACCTTGTCGCGGTGCGGCTCGGGCTCGGCCGGGGCGGCGGGCTCGGGCGCGGGCCCCGCGGGCGCGGCCTGCGCGGGCCCCTGCGCGGGCCCCTGCTGCGCCTGGTCCCGCAGGATGGGCGTGGGCGGGCGGGCCGGCGCGGGGCCGTCAGTGGGCGGGCGGCGCGGCGCGTCGTCTCCGTTGACGTGGTCGGCGTGCATCTTGGCCAGCTCGGCCTCGATGTCGCCCAGGTCGTCGATGTCGGGCGGCGCGGGCTCGTACCGCGGTGCGCCTGCGCGGGACAGTCTCTCCAGCAGCTCGTCGGAGGCCGGCGGCGCCTCCACGACACCGATGATGCGCTGGACGGACGCCGGCGACGTCGAGCGAGGCATGTCTAGCCGCTCCTTCCTACAATGAAACAATGATTTTTTTATTTGGTTTCGTAAATCATCATTCATTTTATGAAATGATGAAAATTGGCTATTTTTCCTATCGACTCAGCAAATTATCAATTACAAATTTCTACCAGACAAGGCCGTCAAAACATGACTAAATTCCAAAGACGCAATGTCAAAATCATGTGAGGACACAAGTAGACCTCACTCAAAATAAAATAAACCAAATAAAAGTATATACCTTGCAGGCGGCGACTGACTGGCCTGGTTGGGCGACTTCTCCGACAAGGCGTCCATTGACTCGATGCCCGAGTCCTCTCCCTGCGCCTGGCTGGCCGGCGAGCGACTGCCGAACTTGTCGTCGGGCCGGGTGGCTCGCTCGGCCACCAGCTTGCAGTATGACTTGTCCTTGGGCCGCTCCTTCCTGCGCGGCGAGGCCGGCGGCGATGTAGGTATCGTGCCCACGTTCGTCGAGCCCGGAGGTTCTGGAACGTAAGCAGATTTATGTGTGTTCGTGTTCTGGAATGAGCGTATTAGTGATTGTGAGTGAATGATGAATGATGATTGTAAAGTGAAGCAGGAATGTGTGGTAAGACAGGTTTTCTACTAACTTAGTCACTTATTTTATTAGTTACTAGCACTTTTCCCGCGACTTCGTCCGCGTGGTTTACGTACTTTCCTAAATCCCCCTTTTCACCCCCTTAAAGGTTAAATTTCCAAAAACCCCTTCTTAGTGCTCTCCCCTACATTATAATAGGAAGCCGTGTGCAAAATTTCACATTCCTAGCCCTAGTAGTTTTGGCTGTACGTTGATATGTCAGTCAGTCAGTTCTCCTTTTATATATATAGATTTGTATCTACATCTACAAGTTAACTTTGTAGAGAAAAGGCATTTGTTTTGCATTTTATGTCCAACATTTTTTGTAATGTTTAAGCAGAAGATTTTTTCTACTAAATTGTATAATATTACATACTTGACTATTCTACTCTACTCTATATAAAACAAATTAATTATATGTTTTATTTTCTTTTCAGAAAGCAAGATTAGATGCTAAGCATTGTGCTAAAGCTGTGGAGCATAAGAAAGCTCAACAATTTTTATTCTACAGCTAGTAAAAATCTATATTGTTTATCTAATATTGTATATACAGGGGCAGAATTAGTGAACTAGTCATCAAAATTAATATTATATCTCAATCCAAATCTTAATCTGCATCTTTGACAGCTGCAGACTCACATTGATAAATACGGCTGTTGATTGGGAACAGGCAAAAATCAGGATCAAAATTGAGATACATTATTAATTTTGGACATATGAGGGGTGCAAACTGATATCCATGTTGTATATTGAACTCACCTGTACAGGAACTATGGCTGACTTTCCTCTTCTTATCCGAGGCAAGCAGTCCATTTGGTGAGGTAATTGCACTTTCGGCGATTGTCCTTTTCAACTTATTGTCATCGTCGGCAACGCGCCGCGACTCGGCATAGTGCTGCGATTCGGGCGCGTCGCCACTAAGCGTCCATTCCAAGTCCTTATGACACTTCACCAACCTGTCACATTCACTAGCACCGGAATTACACTGATTTACTTGGTTATTTACGTCACTATCAACGTCTGATTGCACTGTTTTCCCCTCTGACTTCACACTATCACATTTCACTTCTGTTTTAGGAGTAGGTAACTTCTTCTTCGCCTCGTGGTTGTTCGGCTCTCTGTAGCCTTCGTTTTGCGCGTATTTCCCTTCCTTGTCTAACGTGTCGTTCCTCCATTCTTTATCTCGCTCTTTGTTGTCTGATGATTTACTGCTGTCACTGAGTATTTTTAGTTTCTTCTTCATTTTGAGGTCTAAGCTTTGGACTTTGTTGTTTAGCTTGTAGTCATGTGACTTAGTGACTATGTGAGCGTTTTTCGAGATAGTTTTCATTCTGTAGACGACGTTGTTGTCGCCCGTTATCTCTGTCTTCACTCCGTCCGCCTCGTAATGGTTGTTGAGCTTAATGCCTTTCACGTTTAAATACTCATCATCAGTCTTGTTCTCAGTGCTTTCACTAGATTTTGAGGGTATTGACTCGTCAGAGTCTCTCCGATGTGACTTGTCGTCAGATTCCGAAGATTTCCTGATTTTAATCTTCTTCGTGTGGAGGTCGCCAGGGCCGAACTTTTTCTTTTCCTTCTTCGAGTTCTTTATGACGGCTGAATTCCTCCCTCGTAAGCTTATGTGCAGAGGAGGGACCCTTAACTCGCCTTCTGTAGGCTTGTCACCTTTCTGTTGATTCACGAAGCTAATGTCTGCTTTGTAAACAGTTTGGACGACGGGCTCGTTCTTGTCGAGCTTTAGCCTGAGTTTTATCGACTCTTTCTCAGTCTGAGGTGATTTGGGTGCGTCGAGGGCGGGCGCGGGGAGTTTGAGGGGTGGAGGACGCGGTAAGGCAACTTTGGTGGACTTGTTCTCGCGGGCAATCTTGTCCTTGAGCGTAGCAGGCTTTTCCTTGGTGCCGACAGTGCGGGGCTTGCCGCCCTTCTGAGCGAGCTTGTCGTCTCGCTCTTTCTTGGCCAGCTTGTTTCTCATCCGGAGATCGTCGTCAGCTCTCCTCAAGTCCTCGTCGGTGGCTGACTGTGCGATACCGAACATTTCAGGCGCAGCTTCTATGGATGGTTCTTTCACCTCACAGTTGGCGACAGTGATCTCTTCGACTTTCTTCTCTTGTTCTTTCGGAGGCGGTACATCGTCGTCCCTCATGAGGGTTTTGATGAGGTACTGCTTGCTCTGTTCCTCGATTTCTTGTGCCGAGGCCTGCGAACCGACGGTTGCTGTAGCAACGGACGTGGTCGCTCGTATGGGCAACTTTAGAGGAGGAGGCATCGCTTGACTTGCACTTGACGTCGGAGACTTGAACTGTGGCGCAGAATTTTGCGTATGTTGCGCTGTATTTTGATGTTGCGTCGTATTATGCATATGTTGCGTAGTATTTTGCATATGTTGCGCAGTATTCTGCATATGCTGCGTCGCATTATGCATGTGTTGCGTCGCATTTTGCATATGCTGCGCAGAATTATGCGTATGTAGGAGAGCGTTCGATGGATGTTGCGCCGCGTTTTGCATGTGCTGCACAGCATTCATCGCGTGCTGCATATGCTGGGTGTGTTGGACTGCGTTGGGCATATGATGGACAGCATTCGGCATGTGTTGTGTCGTCGTCGACGTATGTACAGCATTCGGCGTATGTACGGTCGTCGGGGTATGTTGAACAGGTGGCGTATGCTGCGTCGTCGTCGTCGCATTCTGCTGGTGTTCAGACTCCGAGTCTTGTCTCCTGAACTTGGAGTGTTGCGGCACGGGCGGCGGGGGCATGAAGGTGTCGGGTCCGTCGTAAGCGTCCGACTTAGAAGGCACGTCGTGTCTCGTCTCGTAGTTGGTGGTGTAGTTGTCACCAGTGATGTCCTGCAGGACCGAGTCGGGGGTGTTGTTGTTGGCGTTGTTCCCCGAGAGGAGCATGTCTAGTTTCGCACTGGCGTCTAGTTCGGAGATGGCGGAGAAGGCGCTCTCGTCGAGGTTGAGGTCGTCGCCCAGCGTGGGCATGAGGTGCTCCAGGTCGCTGTCGGGCAGGTCCAGAAGCGCCAGGTCCCGGTAGGGCTCGTTCCAGTCGGGCTGCGTGGCGGCGCGCGACGCGGCACGCTGACGGGCTATGTATTGCTGTTGATACCTCTGGAACTCCTGGAAAATTAACATAAGAGATTAAATTTTGATTTTTTGTAGGCTTTTTCATTGTTTTTCAAGTGCACATAATTTAGGTATATTGTGGTCGTATAATCAGTCTTGGACAAGACTGTTATTCCGGTAAATCTAATATCCGGGTTTTTTTGTGCTCTCCTGTGACCAATTGAATCTTATACGTCCCTCCAACACTCTGTTTTGGCAGCAACCTGACATCAGTCTTAGTTGCTTTACCAGTACTGCTGGCTTTCCTCGGGGAGCTGAGGTGGATCGAACAATTTCTTACCCACCCGCACGCAAAATACGCGCATATGACGTGGAGTTGCGGATACCAGCCTGTTATACAATACCAGTACTGCATTAATAATATATAAAAAAACTCACCTGGAAACTCGACTGTGTCTTCTGGTCCATAGAAGCCGTGGGAGGTGGTAACAAGGCCTGCAGGTCCTCGGGCGTGACCCGCGGGTGCTGCGGGTGCAGCGGCGGGGGGCGCGGGGCGCGGGGCGGGGCCGCGCGGTAGGGCGGCGGGGGGGGCGCGGGGAACGAGCTGTAGCCCGCGCGCGCCGGGGGGGACGGGGACATCTGCGGGGGGGAGATTCATCATCAGATTCATTCATCACTATATTCCGATTTCAGTCACTGGAGTTTAGGACTCTTCGCTAGTGCCTATCACTATGTTCCTGTGCCAACTTCAACCAGGTTTTACCGACGATAGCATTGCCTTCGGCAGTATCAGTTAAAGAATGATCAAAATGATAAGCGTACGAAAGACAAAACTCTTTGTAATCTTTACCAGTGTTATAAAGCTGAAGAGTTTGTTTAGAATGCGCTAATCTCAGGAACTCCTGGTTCAAATTTAAAAATATTTTTTGTGTTGATAATCTATATATCGAGGAAGGCTTTAGGCAATAAAACAGTGCGTTACGAACAATAGGAGCCAAGCTGCGGCGATGAAACCACGAGTAGCAGCTAGTATAAATAGTAAAGAGTCTCCATTGCTAACATGGAACTTCGACATCACTATGAGATGTAGTCTATCCACCAACCTGCAAAGAAATACCAGTGTATTCCTCAACAGTACAGATTGCCTACCATGTCTTAAATCGAGAGTAATTTCAGTGTAGGAACGAGATGGCGCTAGACGACTTGTATAGCTCTGTTTCATTCCCACACTGGAATCAATCTCGCTGTTAGACGTCATCGTAGACCAAAAGGTTGGTGTATTCATGAACACCTAACTACCCAGACTAATAACAGCACCTTTCGCGAAAAAGAAGGTTAAAACATAATCTACATACCTGCACCCTATATTGCTGCGGCGAGGGCTGCTGCGGCCTCTGCGGCGGCGCGGGGCGACGCACGAAGGAGGGGGGGCGCGGGGCGGGGCGCGGCGCGGGCGGGGCGGGCGGCGCGGGCGGCAGCGGGGAGCGGAGCGCGGGCGGGAGCGGGGGCGCGGGCGTGCGCGGCGACCGGTACTCCGCGAACGGAGGCCGACCTACTGCTAGCTCCACCTGGGGAATACAAGATCGATGGTTCAGTCTCATGTACAATGTCTTACTACACAAACTATCTATAAGACGTTCGCATTTGCAAGCCGTTGTTCCTGCGCCTGATGTCTCTCCAGTCTTATCGGATTGCCGTTCAATCGGACTATGAGAGGAACAGAAAATGCACTTGTGTGTGCACTATGTCTCGCACAGGTGACTAATCTCCGCACACACAGTATACATTTTCTCGGTGATGGTGAAAATCAACAGAATAAATACAAAAGAAACCTGAATCAAACTCACCTGTCCATCTTCAAGCCTATCAAGCTTCGCTGGATGCTGCGGCGGCTTCGGTCTAGGAGTCGGCGCCGGCGCATCGTTCTGCAGCAGGTTCACCAGCAGAGGGGAGGACATGGCCACGGTGGGGGGCGCGGGAGGGGCGGGGGAGGCGGGCGCGGCCGGCGCGGGGTAGGGCGGCGGGGGGCCCGGGAACGACGACGTGGAGGGCCGCGCGAACGGACCGTCCGAGGGGGGCCTTATACTGGGGGGCGGGCCTGATAAACCTGGAAGTATACGGTGAAGAATTTTGTTAATTTTTTTTGAATAAACGGTAATTGTCATTATACTCTGGACTTTGTTTTTATTGGTGTACTTTTAAGTCCTTTATATTCAATGTAAAACTAATACAAAAATGCAGAAAAAATACAAGTTTCAAGCATTATAGCAGATTTAGTAGAATAGATATAAGTATTTGCAGCAGAAGTTGCATTTAATCATATGTATTTCATTTTTTTAAAGATGCTACACAAAACTTTAATAAAATTCAAATATTTACAGATCATCTCCAGAATTTAAATCTTTTGTAAAGACTGAAAATTTGAGCTATAACAGTTACTGACTTTTTAATTTCCAAATTTTTCTATGATTTGAACTTAATATTAATAAATTAAATGACAAAATAAGTTGTCACCTTCCGACTCACCCAGCGTATTCTCCTTGCGATGTATAACCCTCGCCTGCGTCATACTTCCAAAGGGGAACTCGCATCTATCACCCGCGGTGGGAGTGGGAATGTTGTGCGGTATCTTCCCATCCATGGGACACACGGTGTTGGGCGACTTAAAGCTATCCGGGGTGGCGGGCGGCGCGGGCGGGTCCGCGCTGCTGCTGCCGGCGCCGTCCGGCTCCGCCAGGATGCGCCCGATGCCGCCTAAGCCCGCTAGGAGTTCGGCGTTAGGTTGCGATCTTGATGTACTTGCATCTGGAAAGGAAAGGGTGTTTAGATATCTGTTGATATCGCATAGGACTTAACTTGATTAATTTTATGACAAAGGGGTATGCAACTTATTGGCATAAATGGTTTTTTTTTTCTTTCGCCAGTAATGAAATGTTGGTCATTAGTAGACCGCAACCTAAGAACTTCGTAAAAAATATTTAAAAAATCTAAACCGTAACCAACCAGAGATATAACGGATTTTATTTTGTTCTAATCGGGAGTAAATCACTCCTGATTAGAATAAAATTAAAACCGCCATATCTCTGGTTGTTTACGGTTTAGAAACTAAATTTTTTTTTCTATGGACTTCTTAGGTAGTAGTCTAATTGTGGCCAAAATTTAATCACTGGCGAAAAGAAAAAAAAATTGATGCCAAGGTCCGTACTAAAAGTTGCATGGGCCTTTGCTATTTGACTGAAAAAAACGAATTAGTCCGTCAGTTAGATTATCAAAAAGTATTCGACCCGTGTTTTTCTTTTGTCACTTAAACCAAAATTGACGAAGATACGACGCTTTTAAAATTACCAACACGTCACAAGCTAGTCTATTTTTTACTTGGTTCTGACGTCACGAACTCCCACTCTCGAATTTTGATGCGTTGTATCTTTGAAAAATACATTGATTTAACAAAGAAAAAATACATGTCCATTATTTTAAAAACTCTTAGTGACGGACTAATTAGATTTGCAATTTATTGATGCTGTCAACATGGTTGTTTTGGTGGTGTTGGGGATGTTTTGTGAGGGAGACAGTACTCACCATCAGGGTCGGTGTTGATCCTGAGCTCGGCACCGTGCTGCAGGCGCAGCGACACGGCGGCGTCTCCGTCCAGCTGCACCGACAGTATGCCGAGCGCACGCAGCTGCGGCGCGCCCGCTGCCGCCAGCGCGCGCAGCCGGGCGGCCGCGGCGCGCGGCACTGACAGCGTCACGCGCACAGAGTTCCAAGGCTCCACCTACAAACAAAATGCTGAGTTAATAAACAATGCAATCATGACTTCCACACCTAGCTACCGAAAAGTATTCTCCAAAAGCCTTTAGCTGTTCAAGTGACCACGATCGTTTTCTGGACCCTAGTCTAGAAAACGATTACTTGCACCGATTGGATTTGGATTGATTTCTTAATTAGTAATTCTGGCTTAGGCAGAAACCTTGAAGACTCAACAAAGTCTTTTCGCGACTGAACGCTTCCGAGTGCTAGTAAATGATTGGAAATCTCACCAAAATATGCCCAAACTTCCGCAACTCCTGAAAACCAGAATTAACAGGGGAGACCACAAAAAAAGCGCCGAGACTATGAAGTCCGACGTGTCTCGGCGCTTTTTGAATGATTTTAACTGTTTTGGATTCTGTAAAGAAATTAATCAGCAAAGAATAGTGGAGGAGTTCAAATACGTACTGTGAGTAGTAAAATTATTGGAAAGCCGATGCACATAAACAAAAGAAAAAAAATACGACTAAATATTTTATACAGAAACTGTTTCATTCCCTATTGAGGAATAAACTGTTGTCAATATAAAAATAAACGCATTAGTCAACAAGGAAATGTCGTCGGAATCAGGCGAAATTAACGCGTATGTTAGTTCATAAAATTTTTGTAGCTTATTGGTTAAGCCCGCCCAAATAGCATTACGAACTTAGCTTTTACGACGAAAATTCGAAACCAATTTAATCGTGAATAGGACATTTAAGTCGTGCGTAACCCGTTTTAAAATCAGGACGCATACAGGGATAGATGATTTTTGTATAGAGGGTGGCCCTATCGGTCACCCGCCATTTAGATTTGTTTTCAGAATCGCGGTGCACAACGAAAGTTATAATTATATTTAGATAGAGGACAAACAAAAAATATAATGAAGCGTCAGGTTTCATTGTTATTATCCGAAATATAAGTCGAAAAAAAGAACTTAGAAGAGACAACTTTTTTGTCTTTTTTCACCCTGCAGGTATACATATTGAATGCTGACATCATGTATGGTCATGTCATTGTAACTTTCGCTGTGCACTGCGATTCTGTAAAAAAAATGGGGCACGACCGATAGGGCGAACCAATGCCTTAAAAAATATACAAAGAAACGTTCTTTTTTAATTATTTATATTTAAAATCTGAATTTAAAATTGCGTTCAACTTTGTCATTTGGCGGAATAATTTCTGCGTGATGTTTTAATTGAATAGGTAGTTTAAATCAAAAGCTAATTTGTGCAACAGGATCCAGTTTTATAGTGTTATAAAATTGGTTAATTAAGTTTATAGAAAGAGTTAAATTGAACGCACAATTATGAGAAAAATATGTTTCCATTTTTTTTTTCAAAACTCTATTTTGTTTTTTTTTTATGTTCAATGGGTTTGCTCTTGATCTTAGTCTAGATCAGGAGTGACTAAGACAAGGTCGACGATGGAGCGAGCTTACCCAGAAGAAGCCTGTTCACTCTAACTTTGAAGAGATTAGGGTTGTATGCGTTCAGAAACACAGTCGCAGGCAGAGAGTTCCACTCCTTCGCTGTCCGCATTATAAAACACGTTTGGAAACGCTTAGTGCGAATTGGTTTGGAACTCTATTTGACGGACTAAACATAGATTGTAATTTAATGATGCTGTCAATATCCCTTTCCGCTAGTTTAGGCTTCGTATGGCGTTAAGCAACCACAACGTTTGATGAACCATCGACAAACATCACATGGGTCATGTGTATTTATCGGCGATATCTCTAAATGGGAGCGGCATCGTCTCGGATTGGGATTAGCTACTAAAAATAAGGTGAGGTAATGGCGATAGATATTCCCATTTTTATACGTAAAGTCTTTCGTGAAATGCCGCAGTGTGTATTGAATTGATCAAATCAAATAGCGCGCGTAGTGGAAGAGTAAAGGTGCGTTCTCACAACATCAGTCACCGTCAAGTCACGTCACCGGCCCGGTTTAAAAAACAAAATGTTTCTATACTCCTAGAATGACTTTGTTCCCACATGTGAGTCACCGGCACGGGACCTATCAGTGACGTCACCGGTCAGGCACGTCAAATAATATTTCCATACAAGTATCATACTTTTATCCCCCACACACCCGAAATCGTCACGTCTCAGTTCAGTAAGCGTCGTGCTACCGTCTTTGCTCCTGTAGAGGGCCAAAACCTGCCGAGGTCGCGGGACTCACGAATTACCGTGACCCTGAAACGTAAAGAGCTATTGAAGGACACCGTGGATTTTAGTAAGTACGAGTCTGAGGCTGAAGCTACATTAGGCCGCGACGCGATCTGCGACACATGAGTGATTAAAACAAATAAATGAATGCTCACGTATATGGCTACACCGTACATCAGCGTGTAATCTGTTTCGCTCTTCCAGTCGCATCACAAATCGCTGTCTAATGTAGCCTCAGCCTGACTGTCCCTCCCGCTCTGCCCTAGGTGGGAGGACTCATTTGATGATTTTACCACGTTAAAAAAAAACCGTCATTGCTACACGTGTGACCAACCCGTAACTTGACTGTGTTCAATGATTCAATGAAACCGGCAACGTGACTGACGAACGACGTGAAGGTGACTGGTGTTTGTTGGTACACAAACCGACACCGATCCGTTGTCGGTGGCGTGACGGTGACTGATGAGTGTGAATGCACCTTAAACCGGCAGACGGTAGTAACAGGTGGTGACAGCCCAGTGATGCCACTGGCGGTGGTAGGTCTCACCAGAGCCGTCTTTCTAGCAACAACTATCCTGTCCGAGTACGCCGCCAAATATTTTTTACTGTGTTCCGTCGGTGCGCAGGAGTTCCAGTTTTACGGTCACCTACACAAAACCAACTCTGACAGAACGCCGTCTGTGGACAAGCCTATTGTAAGACTCATTGTTTTTTTATTATATGTATTTTATGTTTTCCTTCTATCTTTCTGGAACGCAAACTGCAAATCAAAGAACTTTTAGTCAGTCAAGTTTATATTCTTCCTAATTTTTTTTATTTTATAAGTATGTTACGAGCATTATGGACCCTTTACGGCACGTTTGATAATGAAGACAGATTTCTTCAGAATGATAAAATAAGATTAAATTGGAATTAATTAGAAAGGTTAAGTTCCGATGACCGCACGTTTTGCACGGCCTGTAACTTATTTAGATTCGGTTTTGCTTTTATAAAGGTTTGTTACAACGAGCGCTAACGATCTTTTAAACATATGCGTGTGCGCAAAATACCATGCAATTTTTTTTAATTCAAAATGTGTATACTCTTTGTCTCAGTCTAGCGGAGAAAGAAAGACCCAAGGTAGAGCGAACTCGCCCAGAAGGAGCTGCGCATCGATGAACAATAAAACTGTTCGACGCCTGATTCCGAATTTATGGTGTGCGCGTGGAATTGTACTTAGCTTCAGAATTACAGTTTTAGATTTTTTTGTTTTTTTTTTTTTCGATTCATGTTGTTTTCATTAAGATTTTAAGATAAAAAACCAATTTTTAGCTAGCTAGGTTAGGAATATTACAAAAATTTAAAACATTGTATGAGCGAGTTTTACACAAAATCCGGAGAAGAATAGTGTTCGATGACAAGTATAGACAGAAAATAACAACCAATGAGAAATTAGAGCTTTTACACACTTTATAACAGCTTGCGCATATTGCTTCGCGCCTTGGATCTTTGTTTCAAACAACTAATATTGAACCCTAATAGTTTGCTTTTCAAGTATTGGCACCGTGCACGACTTTAGCGCCACCTAGCGTTTTCAACTATGTTGGCTCTGACAGTTCTAAGTTCCGATAAGAAACAGTTTATTTTGCAAATCATTTGGTTTCGGATATCATGGCGATCCATCGGCACTAAATGTAATTAAAGTAGGCAAAATGTATTCTCTAAGAAAAATATCAAATACAGGATTTAAATTTGGACTATGATGTTATTTACTTTTTTCTCTTCACGGCAGCTATCCATTTCCTGCATTGTTCATCTTTCCAAGAGGCGCTTGGGAATCAGTAAAACTCAAATTCGTGCCCGAATATTTCATTTCAAAATTGGAGAAGACAAAGAAGATTTTTGGGATTTTTAAACCTGACGTTTTTGAAAGGTCTTTCATACATCGCCATATTGGCTAAAATAAAATAAATAAGCGAAACATCAAAAAAGGCCGTATACAAATCGTATCGCAGTGAGCACGACGCTCTACTACTGTCGCTGTCAGTACTAAGGCACCACGCATAAGGTGATGTCATACACTCATACGTGAAACCCGAGTACAGCTGCCACACGGTTAGCGTGTCCCTGGTCATGTGTCTACTAAACTGGAGGAAAATTTGAAGACAATCTAGTTTTTTTGGTTAGTCTTGATTGGTCGACGAGTAACGCAAACGAGGAAAGATCGTTTAAACATACTTAGGTCTTTTTTTTGGTGTTGTTAAATTCATCAAATAAGTCTTCCCGTTCTAGGTACAGCGGAAAGGACTGTTACACTCTTCATCATCAACAGTCGGAGGATGTCAGAATCTTACAGACTAATCGCTACCCTACCCCTTTGTTTGTCCTTTGGTTTCAAGGCGTCGAGTCCCTGTTTAGACAAATCCGCGAGCGAAGACTGCTACTTACAGATTGCTGACGGAAAAACCCAATAACATTTTGCCAGGCCCGAGTCGAAGCTAGGTTCGATTCCTGAAGTCGGATTCTACTTCGTACTTGAAGTGCGTACTATGTAAATTCTATGGAAAATGAAAAAAACGCCTCTAGTGTGAGAACAAGAAACTAATGCTGTCCATCAAATTAACGTCAAAGTTCTCATAATCATGAAATCTCTTGCTTTTGTGCCTCAGGAAAAGTGAAACTAAATAAAAGCTAATAAAATAATGTCCTCCCTCACTAAACGCCTGATTGAGGACATCGCAAGCAAACAAGTCAAGTTCGGCCGCGGCGGAGGTGGTGTGACCTGATCATCTTCACGGGGCAAGCATGGACAGAAATTGCCCAAAATATAAAGGTTCAGAAGATGAAAGGGGGGGCCTTGTCCCAGCAGTGGGACACAGGCTATTAAACAATACAATAATAAACAAATGCGTGGAAGTCTCAGGAGATACGCTGTCACTACATTGTTTACGTCATCTTATCACCGTACGGCGGCTGACGCAAAAAACGACCGACATATTATATTTCACCGCCGTCAACTAACTCGTACAAATGTTTACGGACTTGATGAAGTGTCCTTAGGAAGCGTGCACAATTATAACATAAGCCGAACATTTATAAGGCAGTGGTCATACTTATCGACGCAGAATCGCTAGACAGAAAGAGATTTCAAATATTTATAATATCGTATACGCATAACTATTTTTCATAGATATTGTTTAATACTGTAGTAAGCTGAAGTGGCAGTGGTCTTGGTCATGTCTGTCGCTGAACCGACGAAAGGTGGAGTAGGAAGGTTCTGAAATGAAAACCGTGCGTAGGTAAACGAAGGGTGGGACGCCTTCTGGCAAGATGGACCGATGACCTGAAGGAGGCTGGCAGTGGTTGGATGAAAAAAGCGGGAGATCGTGCGCTGTGGCGCTCCCTGGAAGAGGATTATGTCCAGCAGTGGACAACAACAACTGAAATAATGATGATGATGATACGCATTTAACGACTGCGTTGCAATTTGCAAAGCTTTTTTCTGGAAAGATAATTTCGATTGCGAGCAAGACCTGGAACTTGCGACCTTGCGACACCGGAAACATTACCAACTCAGCCACCACAGTCATGCTCAAAGTTTGAGTTTTTTATTCGATTAGCGTGCATCTCTGTTGTGAGACGAGACATGCGAACTGCTCGTAAGCATTCAACGAACTTTTCTAAGACAGACAAGCTGATGTCCCCTGATTACGCGCTGTCAATTTGATGTGAAAATAAGCAAGTCCAGGCTGAACACGTATTTGCTAATTAGGTATCGAATGTTTAAATTGACAGCCAAACCCCCAAAGATGTGGTAAAGATTGGGGGTAGGGTAACAAAAGTTTAAATGGTTATTTGTGCCAGTAAAAGCAGTTCTCCCTGTCTGTACCTGTGGGTCTAACAGCCCGTTAACGACCTTACCGATATGAGTGTTGGCGGGGCGGTGGCGGCGGCGGTTAAAGCAAATGTTAAGATTTGAAGCTGACTGAGAAACGCCACCGCGCCGCTTGAAGCGAAAACACGCGCGATTTTCCTCGAGCGAATCGCTACACCCGGCGAGGGATGCTGGGAGCCACGGGAGCAAAAGTACTAAGAGTGAGTGCGAGGCCACGAAACATAGCCGTACGAACAACCACCTGCTACTATGGGTACGTTCCACACACGTTGCGCACCGCTTCTAAGACTAAAGCCGTGAATGAACAGGCTCACACTTAACGCTACAACTGCTGATCGTTAATCAATTTTCAATTTTATACCTCAGCGCATACTGTTGAAAATCTATTAAAGATAACAGAGAGTTTTCGTTTGTTTAGTTCGCTAACGCTCAGCAGTCTTTAGTAGATTTTCAACTTTATATGCTTTAAAATTAAGTTGAAAATATATTGAAGGCTCCTGAGCGTTAACGTTTATCGATTGCCGTTTGGCTTAAATAGGGCCTGGCCGTAATAGGGTAAGAGTCAAAGCAATACATACCTTGTTAACTTTGAGCGTGTGCGGATGCGGCTCGGCGAGCAGCGCCCGCAGCTCTCGCAGCAGCCGGCGCAGGCGCGCGGGGAAGCGGGGGTCGCGCAAGTCGCCCTCACACGTCACCACCACGCCGCACGACCCGCCGCCCGCCGAGCCTAGCCCATCGCTGTCCGCTGCCATGCTGGAGAAAGAAGTAAACATTAGGAACAATTTAACATAATAAGTTTCTAACTAACACCATAATTACAACATAAACGGGATATTTATTTACCCGACTACGGCAAAGTCAAAAGGAGGGTTATGATTTTGACCGGTATGTATGTATGTTTGTTCCCTCATAACTTCTAAACTACTTATCATTACATGACAAATGAGGTGTCGTTAGATTTTTTCGTGGTCAGGTTTTAGTTATTTTTAACTTATTTTTTTTTATTTTAGCCATGGTTTTTATTTTTTTCGAGTTACGCCTTGATCATGGCACTAGCAACGTTGCCCGGTCGTGGGACTGTACGAATTACCGTGACCCCGGAACGTAAAGGGCTATTGAAGGACACCGTTGACTTTAGTCAGTACGAGTCTTACAGTCCCTCCCGCTCTGTCCTGGGTGGTGAGGACTCATTTGATGATTATACCGCGTACAAGAAAAAACAACGTTGCCCAAATATCGGAAGCGCGTCTTAACAAAACGTCGCGACTAATCGCGACCTTAAAGGGTATCGCGTAGTCAAGCTTCACTCGTAATAGTGTGGCAGTGCCTTAAGTCGAAAGTACGAATCACAAACAATGAACGACGAACCAAAGACAAACGTCACACAGACTACATAAGTGTGACAGAGATAACGCTCCACGAAGCCGAAACTAGCCGACCATTTCTTTCCAACGGCCGATATGCAGTATTTATTGCCCGTATCTATATTAACTTTGACAAACCATTGGATAGACATAGCAGGGTACCAGGGTACCCTGTTATGTTAAACATTTAACATTGAATTTAAAACTAAACAGATACATACGCGTGTTCATGAGATTGTCGCGTGCGTCTTAGGGGATGTCATTCGTAAGTTTTTATGATATTAATTAAATTTTGACTGAGGTCTTATATCCGACCTAATATTTTTGAAGAAGCTGGCTTTACACCATGGCTGCGTCTTGAATGTCAACGCCAATTTAGATTAACTTACTGAAAATTCAAAATCCGCGCGACATTGCAAAATTAATGCGACTAACAATTGTCGTACGTCAAACAAAACGCAAATCGTCGCCGAACAGTACACATGGTTGCACATCAAGCTATTACAAACCATTTTGTCTTGGTTTCGTTTTGTATGATCTTTTCACATATTGAAAGGTCAACTACTACTGGTCTTGCAAAGCTTGATGTGTAGCAGTGTGTACTGATTCTGTGCGTCACTGCACGTATGCGTCAAGATCAGCTGATTAGATTCTACTGCACTGATACCTGTTAGTTAACCTGCCATATGCTGCAGGTAATTAGTAATATTTGACATAAGACGCACGTAAAAAAAGTCATGCCAGTGTCCAATAATACTTGACGGCATTTGCTGAGGTATTCCACATCGGGAATTAGCTCAGGCAGTTGATCCATGTTAAATACTGATATACAGCTGCACCCGACCCCAACATTGTTGGGAAAAGGCTAGGCAGAGAAAAGATTGCCGGGGTCGCGGGACCAAGGGATCACCGTGACCCCGGTACGTAAAGGGCTATTGAAGGACACCGTGGATTTTAGTCAGTACAAGTCTGACAGTCCCTCCTGCCCTGCCCTGGGTGGGAGGACTCATTTGATGATTTTACCACGATAAAAAAAAAAAAAAGGCAGAGAAAAGATTCCATTCGAAAGGGACAGTCTGTAGTTTCGGCTTCGTAGAGCTATCTCTATCAAACACTACTTCGTCGTTCATTGATTGGTCAGTGCTTCGTGCAATGCCGACACACACTATTGAATTTTCAACGTTTGGCCTACCACTTAGAGTTTAAATTAATTTAGACGACGCAGTGTTAGTGGAAATGGGGATTAGTTTTCTATACTAAGGCACGAGGTTAGCTTGGTGTAAAGCCGGCTTAAGATAATACTTTGTTTTTAGTCATGCGAGAATTGTCATGTAGAACAAACACATAGCACGTGTGCGGAAATACGGACAAAAAATATAAAAACAAATAAGTACAGAATATCCTAGAGAATGTTTAACTAGAGATTGGAAACAACTTTATGACTTAAATCGAGTAAGACATTCTAATTTAACAGTTTTATTTTGGAATTTATTTAATATTAATTATTAGATATCATGTGTATCCAGGGATAGACATGATATTTCGGCGCTGGCAACGCAGAAAAGACGTAAGACGAAAACGGGGCGCGGACATTAGTCTCTCTAGCGTCTCTTTCATACAAAATGTATAGAAGCGTCGCGACGCAAAACATACGAACAGACGGGACGCGGGCGCAACGCTTTTACGTCTGCGCCTGTCCGCGACGCGTCCTCGTCTGTGTGGCCTGTGCTTTAGGCAAGTATTTAAAACTTTTATAACCATGACAGTATTTGCTAGTTACATAATAAAATTCGCATTTGGGGAGTTAGTAGAATGTCAAAGAACGAAGCACGCACTTTTTCTGGTTTATACGTAAATACTAAAAAAATAAGGTAGTGGCGAAAACTTGCATGACTGAAAAACCTTGGCAATGTGAAATTTTATTTGTTTTTTAAAACTTTGAGTGCTTTTTAGGGTTCCGTACCCGTGCTTTTTAGAATAAAACAGGACTCTATTACTAAGACTCCGCTGTCCATCTGTCACTGGGCTATATCTCATGGACCGTGAAAGCTAGACAACTGAAATTTTCACAGCTGATGTATTTCTGTTGCCGCTAAATTACAGCATAAAATAAATATTTCAGTATAGGAGCCCCGTACAACGGATATGATTATTTGGCATTTTTATAGATAATGTTATAAACATCTCCGACTCCCACTTGGGCATTTTTTTTTTAATTTGAACACCGCTAATTTTTATATTTAATTATGAAACATGAACATAAAACAATGTCATCTTATAAATAGTATGGCGACAATGATTACATACTTTATAGTATTATCTTCAATTTAAATTCTTAACTAATATCGTGACTGAATGTTTTTTTATCAACCTTGATATGTGGTGCTGAGGATTCAATAAAATTTCTGTTTTATTAAAGCATCTTCTACCTTAAACAGTAAGTAAAAAAAAAAGATTTATTAACAAAAAAAAATTAGATTGTGTACCTAGATAGATTTTTTTCTTTTTTCACAGAATACAGAATCAGCTTTTTTTCATAGAACCGTTAATTACTTCAAAGTTATTTTTTTTAACATTATGGGAATATATAAAAATATAATTATTATATATAAAAATAAAAGTAAATATACAATCAAACGAAACCATAAACAAATCTAGTGTACCTACATTCGTTGTTTACATTTTACATACAAATATAAAGGTGTATACACACTATTGCAACACGTGCAGAGAATTGCGTAACATTGTACCGTGTAATTTAACACGCGCGGGTGCAACGCGTCTAAGTTATACATCGCGCGGTAATACGATGCGCGTTAAGGACGACCGATATTCACGATTTCTTTTTTTTTTCAAAGAAAATAATTACATAATGAATTGTTTAGCTGTTTTTTTTCTGCTATTTGTTAAAATAAACGCTTTCTTTTTTTTTGAGAGTAAAAAAATATTTAAGATTTCTAACTAATATATATATATTTTTTTTTGTGAAACACCCTCATTCCCACGACTAGTCGTATATCAAGTGACCCGCGGTCATTGACTTTAAAACATAAGATTCTTTTTTACATTTAGTTATTAATTTTTATAAAAAAAAGCCCGTGTGTAATTAAAATGCTTTTTTTTATCGTGGTAAAATCATCAAATGAGTCCTCCCACCCAGGGCAGGGCGGGAGGAACTGTCAGATTGTACTGACTAAAATCCACGGTGTCCATCAATAGCCCTTTACATACCGGGATCACGGTAATTCGTTAGTCCCGCGATTTAACTAAAATGCTTTGGATATATTTATATTTTTATAATTAAATAAATTGGGGTCCACACTTTAATTTTGGTTAGTTTTTAAACTACCTACTACAAACTTTCCTTGTTTCATAATATTACACAAACATTTTACTAATTGTTACTAGGCAGGTGGATACAACTATCGTTCACCTGACTTTACCCTAACCACCTGTTACTCTTTCCACAAATATAGGGGAAGTCTTATTTGTTGACAAAACATACTGAGGCAAAGATCTTTTTATTGTATGACAAAAAAAATGTTTGCCTCAATAGTGCCTTTTCCATTATCACAAAAAACAAATTAATGACTAAATAGAGGTTCACAGCTTGCTTTTAAAAAGTGCAATAATTTAAGTTTTTTTTTTAATTTCTGATGTCTTTATGAGAAGTCTATTTTTTTTTATTCTTTATAAATGAATAATTTTCAAATGTTATATTACAAGAAGATTAACACAGCTAAATACTAAGTTATATTAAAAATGTAATGATTATAAAACAAAAGAAGAAATGTGTGCTTTTAACACTTGCATAATTATATTTTTTTCCAATAAAGTATTGTATTCTAATTGGGAAAGGCCTTTGTCCAGCAGTGGGATGAAGTAGGCTAGCAGTATCAGTCCCAAATTGTATTAATAAGTCAACAACAGAAAATCAACTTTAAATTTTATGAAAAAATTAGTAATTACTGCAGTATTTTCTTTTGTCATGATCAAAAATTAATATTGATAAACATTAATTAAGTACTTAAAAGATAAAGAAATTAAATGTTGTTCTACCATTTCTGCGGAAAGCAAGTTTGCATTGTATGATGTTTCTAATTAAAAAGTGAATTATAGGTACACCATTTCAATTTGTTCCAAATTGCACTTCTTTCGTCTACATATTGGCAGCAGAATTTTCCCCACATAATTATAATAGGAACTTTTTCGACACTAACCTCATCAATCATGTGTGTTTATATGTTTTTATAAAACAACCATTAACTGTGCTATCAGTTATAAACATTAACCATCAACAAATGTTAATTATAATTGATCATGACTACCTTTTCTTACAAAAAAAGTATATATATTATACACATTTAGGGTGGATTTTACGGACAAAACTGAACAGGATCAGTACATCGGAACTATAAAATAAATAAATATAATCACTAAAAAACAGACACAGCCAATATAAAATAGTCAGTTTTGTTATTTTTTTTATTTCTTCGTTTCATAGTTATTGATTGTGATTACATAAAAAAAACAGGGGTCGAAACAGGTTCAGTGTTCAAAAATACTGATTTTACTGACCAGAAATCTAAAAAAACTGACTTTTACTGACCATCTGAACTAACTTAAAATAAAAGTTTCATGTGGAATTGAAAAAAAAAAATATTATTGGCCTCCACCATCCCCATAGCCAACCATCACCACCTTTTTATTATTAAAAAGTTTACAAATAGTTATCAGTTTTAATATTTGTTAATAAGCAAATGACACACATCCAATCATACAAATAATATTTAAAGTTAGAAACATTAGACATTATGATTTCTTGAAGAAGTAAGTAATCAAAGCATTTTTCTTTTTATCTATAATTTTTTGTACGTTTTCTTCTTCTTTAATTTTCTCCTCGTAGTCTTTTCTTTCTTTAACAGCGGCATCTAGTAATGTCTTGGCCATATTAACCTCATTTTCACCTTCCCTTTTTCCCCATTCAGATATAAAGTGTCCATTTTTATCTTTTTTATTAAGCCAGTCCTCATTGTCGCAACCGAGGTCCGGGCTCGCCGCAATCACGGCGGTAAGACCCCTCTTTGAGGAGTGGCTGGATAGGCGTCACGGCGTCTTTACCTTCCGCATGACGCAGGTCCTCACCGGACACGGAAGTTTCGGGAGGTTCCTGTGTCTGATAAGGAAGGAGGAAACGCCTGGGTGTCACCACTGCGAGGATCGTCCGGAGGACACGGTGGAGCATACGGTGCAGGACTGCCCCGCTTGGGCAGAGCACCGCCGTGTCCTCACGACGGCGATAGGCGGACACCTCTCGCGCCCGGCATTGGTCGAGGCCATGCTGCGGGGCGAGACGGAGTGGGAAGCGGTCGCCTCCTTCTGCGAAGCAGTCATGCTCGCGAAGGAGGAGGCGTGCCGCGTGAGGGAGAGAACAGTGTCCTCCCTCCGACCCAGCCGCAGTGGTAGACGCCCACGGCGACGGACGTCGCCAGACGATCTCCGGCCACCGTAGGCGCGGGCATGCGGGCAGCGAGTAATGGGCGACTCGCAGCCCGACCATGGACCATGCCCGGGTCGACGGCGCGTTGTGTTCCACGCGCGCCTCAAGGAGTGTCAGCACATTGACGGGGCCTGTAGAGGGCCAAAGCCTGCCGGGGTCGCGGGAATTACCCATCACCGTAACCCCGGTACGTAAAGGGCTAGTGAAGGACACCGTGGATTTAAGTCAGTACAAGTCTGACAGTCCCTCCCGCCCTGCCCTGGGTGGGAGGACTCATTTGATGATTTTACCACGCAAAAAAAAAAAGCCAGTCCTCATTAAATTTACATTTCCCCATAATAGTTAGTTGGTTAGTAGCCACAAACAAATCACACAGCAGTCAAATTAAATCACATACAATGCAGGTTAAAAAGCTGAAGCTGTAACAAATATGCAAAGTTAAACATACAATAATAAAATATGTATTTATTTCGAGAAAAAAAGTAGGATTGGACTTTTTTCCTCGAAATAATGATGCTACAATATTAAGTTGCCACAAGACATCATAATAGAGCATCAGCTGTTAGTTGCTCTCAAACCTTCACTGGGCCCGGCTAAGAAAATTAGAAATGACTAGAAATTTGTTTTTTGTTGACACAATCTAAATGTATATTTAAAATGCTAATGTTAGGACGGGAAGACAGGGTTTTCTCTATGATCACCAACTCCAATCATTTCCCCTTTGGTCTCCTGGTGAAAGTAAGGAAGTTTGGTCGCGGTTGTGGGTGGCGAAAATGTGAAAAAGTGTTGCAACTGATGAAATGAATGGACTTGAAAGGTGAAACCCGAGCAACGCCGGGTTTGGTTGCTAGTAGGTATACTATAAGATATATATTTCTTAAGCAAAATCTAGAATGAAGAAGGTAGGCGTAAAAAGGAACGAGACAGACAGGCAAAATTGTGTCAGTAAATAATTAATACGGTTACAAAAAATATATGGAGCAATATATGTGTTGATCTCAAAAAACTGAAAAAACTGACCATTTTCTCAAAAAACTGACTTTTACTGACCATGCTAAAAAAAACTGACTTTTACTGATTTTACTGACTAGTTTCGACCCCTGAAAAAATGGTAACCAAAGTTGTATCATTTTTATGTTTCCAATATTATTGTAATTAAAAGCATGCTGGTAAATTTCTCACATTCAGCTTAGCACTTTAATTGTAAAGCCACATACTGTTATTTAGTCATATAATATTTTTTAATTGATAGTACCAACACACAGGAAATATTTTTAATAACTATTTGGTGTCCTAGCATTTTTCTTAAGCCCACTGGTGGTGTTATCTACAATATATATAAAATTGTTATTATTTTTAAACCAATTAAAGTTAGTAATCAAGCGACAATGACATCACACTTTACATCATAATATGATAAGAATATTATTATTATTATGGGGAATTATAGTGTACCTACAGGCAAATGCATATCATCATTTAATCAGCGTTTTCCCAACTACGTTCAGATTTTCCAGTAATAAAAAAATTAAACACAGTTACCTGAATTCAAGTGTGTATAACCATAGAATAATATTTGCATCTTCTTTTTACTTCATCTTTTTTTTAACTGTTGCAAAAAACTGGGAAGTTCTGTGTGTAGTGGGTGTGTTTACACACATACACAAAACCCCAGACCTGTAGGTCAACCTGTAACAACTACTTGTAGGTTACGGTTTAGAAACTTAATTTTCTATGGACTTCTTAGGTGGTAGTCTCATTGTGCCCAAAATTTAATCACTGGCGAAAGGAAAAAAAAATGATGCCAAGGTCCATACTAAAAGTTGCATACCCTTTTCATATTCCTTCATCAGTGTAATTTATATAAAATGGGTTGAGTTTTAGCTTCCTGTTGTAATGCATAGAAAACGGAATACTACAAAATTGTAATTAATATACTGAAAGAAAAAATCTTTAATATTACCTACTTGTGTTTGTGACTGTACAATATCATGTATACAGTAGTATTACTTATTATTATTGCATAATTATTGTTATTGCTTTATTTCATTCATTAATTCAAATTGAATCTTTTGAAAGTCGGCCGATTGCTTCAAGGTTAATTTTAAAAAATTTCAAGGTTAATTGAATAAAGATGTTTTGTGTTTAACCCTTAACCACCTGACCCCTAAATCAGTAACGTAACCACCTGCGCGCGGTCACAGTGACCGCATCGAATACACATGAGTTATCTCAGGATATTAAGGTTTTATTATAAGAATAAATTAATAATATTCTGTAATATATATTAAATTATTTATTTAAGTGGAAAAAGAAACAATAATAAAACATGTTCTTCTCATAAATGGGAACAATTAAATTGATGGCACATTTTAACTAAAAATATAACTATGATTACATAACGAGATGTATCAACATAGGGACAAAATATTACATCAAATTTGAACTTTCTTTAAAGAATCTAATAACATTAAAATGAGATAAAAAAATAAAGTTTAAAAAAGAATCAAAACTTCGATAAAAATGCAGAGGGTAAAGTCTGACAATTTTTCACGACAATTTTGGCACATTTTGATAGTACATTCCACACAGATTGTTTTTTTTACAGATAAAAGTTACATGAAATATTTTTCATTTCTTCTTGGGAACACAAGTTAAACACGTTTTACGTGTTTCAAGAGTCCAGAAACAGTAGGCAATTCGTCTCGTCTAGAAGACGACACTTGTAGGCAGTCATCAGATTCATAGTCTTCTAAAATTTCAGAAACTTCCAAATTCTCAGGTTCTACATCACTGCAACTCTCATCAACCACATCTCTAACCATTTCACAACATTTTCGTTGTTTACATCCATTTTTACGTAAAAACAATAATCATGAATGTAATACACAAAAATCACATAACTACCTGCACGCGGTCACCATGACCGCTAGCAAAATATTTTTACTCACCGAAGCCAAACGCGTGCACGTAGATCCTTGCCTAGCGCACACACGACGCTAAAGCACCAACAGAAAAGGTACACAGACGCACGCTAACATGCGATAACGGATATCGACGAAATTCAAATTCAAAAAATTGTTGCGGTCACCATGACCGCTGGCAGGTGGTTAAGGGTTAATATTAAAACAAAAATTTTAAAGCATCGAAATAAAATGCGTGCATTTTAATAAAGTGTTAATACTTTGAATAAATTAACATTATTTTGAATATTATTTGAAATTATAGTATTGCTACATAAAAAAATCTGTCTTGAATTGAACTTTATATCTACCCCAAATCAGGTCAATTTTAACATCTGATAAGTCGTACTGATATTTGATTAAAAAAAACATTTTTAATTAGTCATTTATAAATCAGGAATTTAAAAAATACTTGAAATACCCTTATCAAGTTTTCGCAAGTCGCAAAATATTTAAGTAACTGCCTACAAAATAAACATTGACATTCAACCTTATCTAATGACAGTGCAATCTAACCCTTATTTCAGAAAAATACTGGGCCCACTCTATGGTCACAAATTGAGTTGGGCAAAGATTTGAAAACATAAAATAGGGCAGAACACTGACAGGTGAATTTTCCTAATTGTGAAATGGCAAAAAAAAATAATAATTTAAAGTATATTTTTATAAAAGAAAAAAGTAATTTTTGAAAAATTAATGATTTATTCTATCTCTCTTTTAAAAGCACAAAAAAAATAGTCCTTGAAACAGTTACTAATTGATATATCTTTTAAAAACATAATCGAAAACATAAGTTGCTGACTAGAACGTCAGCAACTTATGTTTTCATTAAAACAATTACTGTTATTTGATTTGATTGTTATTATAAGTCTTTTTTATTTTTTATTAATAACATTTTTATTTTACTCTAATATTGGAAATGTCTGGTGTACTAATCTTTTTTAAATAAATGCATTTGGTATGATTAAAAAAAAAAACAATAAATAATGAAAAAATAAATATGAGTAATTTCTTTATGAACCCGTGATAGGTACTCAATTACTCATTCACCTTATCAACAAAACATTGATAGACCCAACTTCCTGAAATTATAGGATGCGGTTACAGGCAAATCCATAATTCTTATTAATTTTGTTATCCAATCCAAATAATAATATTAAAATTGTTTATTTTATTGTTGTTGCTAAGTAATGATCAAGTAGTTGCTTTAAATTAATAAAAATAATTAAGTATTTTTTCCAAAACTGTTTATTGTTTTTCTTAAGACATAAGTAATTCAAAAAGAATTCTGATTAGATTCACTTTTTGAAATTTTATATCTACACAAAAATTAATATCAAAATTAATTAGTAAAGTTACGAAGATAGTTTGGACATACTTTTTCTGGGTCAAACAAATTAAAACACTTAGTTTTTTCATCATTTTGCAGTTTACAAGATCCAAGCTTAAGCTTGTTAAGTCTTAAAATATAATGATCACGCTTCTGCACCATTATTTTTTATAATCTGTACTCAAGTAATTAATATAAATGAAGAAGGTTGTTTATCTCCTGTAATTATTCATTAATCCATCATGTAGGTTATACAAATAGGTTATGTGTGTTGTCTATGGTTCTATTAGGTTGTTAATTTGTGAATATTAGTAGTCATTGTCCCTTCAACAGCTAGGATAGCATTAGTGTAGAAGTCTAGAAATACTTTGAACACTTTATCAGTAAAAATATGTTGTGTTGTTGAGTGCAATACTGAACTAATAACCTTACAACACTTAATTGACAGATTGCACTATTTGCAAACATTAAACAGGTAATAGGACGAAAATAACAGTCGTGTAGCAGTAAGTTTGGTAACACCTACAGCTGAATATCCTCAGTGGAGCATCCCACTCGGCGTGCGTGCTAGCACGACTACGTATCGACAACACGGCGGCATGTTACACAACTTCACAAAACCTAACACTGTGACATTAATGCCAACTTTTTCGGCTGTTATCGCCGTTTTCAGGCGGGCGCCGCACGGGGCACGTCTTCGCCGGCCGACCGACGTCCTGTCACCCACCAATGTGTCCATTTTGTAATGAACATCGCACTACCCAACACCCCGCGGAATGTAAATAAACTAAAAAATACACTCACCTCTCATACAATGTCACATTCCGCTCAATTCCACACAATTTCTATTCCCTGGTGTCCCAAATCATGATGGAAAATCAAGCGCAACATTACCGTCCGGCTCGGACGCAAAGCAATATCGGTCCTATGGTCAGTGTCCACTCTACACCAAAAACATATGACACACCACTACTGTCCCGCTTCAGGTGCACCCGGGAATCCGTCCGGGGCTTATTTTCGCTTTTTCACAGACGATCACACGACTAGAATCACTACAATATCATCACGAATCGAATCCACTGAATTATATTCCAGTGACGCAAAGCTCATATATCGTGAAGAGCAGCAGCCATTTTGAAATGTACGGGGAGAACAGTCACAGCATGGAACATTCGTAAATTACAGCCGCTCCCGTCTTTCGCTACACTCTAATACTAGAGCGATAGTTGAAAAACTTTATGCAGTTTCCATTTTAACACTTTAGGTCACAGAACTTCACTCCATTTTCTTATTGAAACTATTCAAAACAACCTAAGCGACATCCGATAATTCCAGCTTACCCCATTTGCATGACACACATAAAATAGCAAAAAAACACTAAAAACACTTAAAATAGTACATAAAACGTGTCGCGCCGAATTATGAGAAGTTAAAGCATCGCATCAATATAACAGTCTATTAGAAAAATCGCTAAAAAGATTGGTATATAATTTACAAATAGTTAATTCGGTACGAACAATAACAACGGCCGCCATTTGCAATTTTCAACTTGACATGCGCACTGACTCGCAGTAGACAAACATAGGTGACGTAGCTTTAGACAAGCGTATATTTTTCACATTTTATTCGAATAATTTATTGATAAAAAAAAATTACTTTAATTGAAAACTCGTGTAATAATTCATAAATTATTTCAGGGCTATCGAATCATCAGTTTGGCGTGTAATTTTATTATTGTGTTGATTATCTTTGAATTTTCTGCGCTGTTTCAAAGTCATATCATCAGCCTTTCATGCTCCACTGAAGGCTATCTTTGATTGGTTGATGGTGTTATCTCCATGTTTTTATAATAATACACAGCACGTTGATTGGCTGCCGCCATGAAAAATGATGAAACGAATCACTTCCTGTTATAAACGTAATTTTTAATTTTTTAATTTACAGTATTTTTTTATTTTATTAAAACTTTTACTTTTGACCATCGTCAATCAATACTAAGCAAAATCCATCTGACTGTGCGTAATATAATAAATTATCAACCAAATAAAATTTAATGTTCTGCCTTTGCGGTTTGTTTTTTTGGATTATTCGCCCGCGTGACCAGAGTAAATACTCGAATTTACCGGTACTTAATTATTACTGATACTCTTCCTTGCTGGTCAATTTTATCTTTCAGAGTAAACCTTTCTAGAAATCCACTGCTTAGTACCTATATGTTTTTAATCGGGTCTTCCTTATACGATATCAAGAAACCGGCCTATCTAGTTCGACTGAAATCCGACACCAACGTAGTTGCTAAAAAGCTAGGCCATTTGCCTAGCTTTGAACTATGAAAGATGGTGAACACAAATTTGCTCAAAACGACTTTTGACTAGATGCAGCTGAATTTGAGCTTCTCCTCTATACTTAATTTATTAATGTATCCGAACACGATTTGCAGCGTCCACAAGTATCCAATCGCGTTATTCATCTTATCAAGTTAGGGTCGCGGAACTGTCTAACCTGGTTACCGCGGCCCTGGAATGAGAAGGGCTCCTTCCGAGCAGGGTGTTTTTTAGTCAGAGTCTGATAGTTCCTTCCGCTCCACACGGGTATCTGAAGGGCGATCAAAGATCTAGGGAAACTGGAGTGCCCAATGAGCCTCCTCCCACCTTTGACAGGTCTTTAGTGAGAAGTTTCAGCTCACTTTGGTCCTAATAACATTTTCTTTTTTTGTACCTGTTATCCTAAATATTATTTTAAGATGTCCATTTGCCAACATGAAGAGAAAAGCAAGCGTAGGGTGCGGGAGGTAGGCGCAACTAAAATAATCCAGTATCCTTGACGGTCACATTCCCACGGAGCCCACGTGAAGACGAAATCGCTTTCCTGAAATTGTTCCTCATTTGGTATGTATTTGAGTAAACTGTATGTTACAGATGCGAGGTGGTGCGACGTAGTGAGGAGATCATAATAATAATGTTCAGGAATCAAACCCAGATTTGAAACACGGTGCTCAAGCGTTTATTCATAACTACACCATATATTGGTTGCAAAATTTGATGTTGCAAGCAAGCTGGTTTTTACGAGTAATAGTGTAGCTGCAGCGTTAAAAAGAGGATGTGGTTACTTTTTTGTCCGCTAGTTTTCTGTGTCGCTGGTGATTGCAACGTAGCTGGGATGTGTTTATTAGAATTTCTTAAAAAAACACCTCTTTTATAACAAAACTTTTATTCAACATCTAAATTACGATATTGAGATTGTCTTGTATTATATTTATGTCAATGAGGATTCGATAAATTGATAACATAAATTAATATGAAATAGCGAAATCGTTCACAACTTTTTTTATCTTCTACTTCTTGAAATCTGCCAAAGACTCTTTTGGCACAGCTTGAAACAATCCTTTTCTAGCCATTTCATCTGCCCAATCTTCAAAACAGCCTCTCCTGTAAAATATAAGTTTGATTTGTTACAAAAATCAATAACTTATTGATGTTTGTAAGAAATAGTCGAGTATTTCTTTACGAAAATATCAATTATTACAATTGTGAAGCTAGCAACCCAATCAAAATCGCGCTGAAAAAAATGGCACAAAGACCCAGAAGCCAGAAAATAAGGCGATAAATTAAAAAAAAGTAAATTAATGAAGACAAGAAACGATCAGTCTGTGATGCTTATTAATTTGTTTTAAGTAAATATAACAAGATATCCTTATAAAATAATTATTGTGATGTGTTAAATTGTGTCTGAATGAAAGCCTGCTTCAAATACCCCAGTATAATACTTATTTTCTTGTTGAAAATAAACAAAACTGCTAGTGTTTTGTTGACTTAGTCACAAACTGGCTACCAGCTTATGAATGTAAGTATTGTAACAATGTTTATTACTGCTTTATTTCTGAACCTAATAGGACTATAACTTATGATTACTGTACATACAATATTAATCGCTCAGTTTAATATTATCAGTGTGTCAAATGCTGGTCATAGAAATCTCTCCAACACTTTCTCTATGCCTAGGAAGACTTATACTTTACACTTTTAATAAAACACAGTTCAATCAATTAATAAACTTTGAAAATAATTTTCTCATTTAATGAATGGTAAATCATAAATCTGTAGTTTCTGAGAGGTTCTTTCAGATTCATTTCTATTAAAAACAAATTGAATGATTTAGGAGAAAGACTTTTTAAGATTTTATGTGTGTTCAAATTAATTGTTTTGAAAACTATGGTTCTTTATTACTTGTTTCAGAACCGGCTATGTTTTTCTAAAAGACTAGCATGAGCATAATTTATAGTTACTAACAGCTGACAGCCAAAATGTTCCCTTATAGAAATATCCCAATTAACTAATTTCATTCACAAAAGGGTGACCCAGTGAATCTTATAATTATTTTCAAAGCTACAGGAAGTGGAAATATCATAACAATAATTATTTAATAAATATTTATAAGTCATCTATGAATGGTGACTACACACTTGAGAATACAAATAATTTGCAGCCAACAATACAAGGAGTTGACTTGCAAACTATGAACCGGAACTTGATTTTAGTGTCTCTAATAATGTCTGCATGTAACTTATTTTGTGCCTTTAGACAATTAGCCAAAGATTGAAAAACTGTTAAGTAAGGCCACTCAGGACAACAATTGCAGTATTACTGATCAACAAAGCAAAAGAAATTTCTCAAAAATTCTAGACAGATCATAGACACCAGATACACATACATAGACATAGACCACAGACAGACTAGATCTTATTTCATTTATTGCTGAGAATTATGTTACTGGTAAGATATACATTTGCCACAGTTGGGTTACAGGCGATTCAGCACCTGAGGATGTGAAGTAGTAGAAGTCAATTTGTTGATGTCTAATCTCCAAAGAATGAGAACTAAAAAAATTTTTTTTAAAAATTGTTCAAATTTTTTTTAGTCTAAGCACAATGTTTTTATCTTTATTCTTATCATCTTTTATTTTATCAATAACCTGTATATAAAACAGTAAAGAGGGCACCCTTACTTATAATATTCCGCATAGGCCGCTTTTCTCTGCATCCCCATTACGAGGACAGCGGCACCAGCTGCTATTGAGATAACGATAGCCTGGGCCAGCTTGCGTTTGGTCTGCGCCCAGTGCAGGCCTCGCATGATGGGCTTGCTGCGGCAGGGCGGTAGGTCTGGGGGTGGCGGGCATATCTGCGGGCAGGGCGGGTAGGGGGGCGGTGGGCACGGCGGGCATGGCGGCAATTCACAGGCCATAATGCTAAAAATGAGTAAAGTTTTAGTGAGGATTGTTGAGGATGGTTACTCATTTTTATTTTTGTGGGCGTGAACGACGGATGCTGACTAAAATCACCGCAAGGTTGACTCACACACTTGTGTCGGGAGGCAGTGCAGCGCGATCAGGCTGGCTCGCTTGACAAGTGGTGGAGGTCCAAACTTTCGCTTTCTAGTGTTATTCAGATACTCACACCACTTTCGCAGCTGGCCACCTTAGCTACATGTCATACAATTCTAAATTGCGCATTTTGTTCCTCAGACCTATCATCATAAATGAAAAATGGCTCAAAGCTCGCATGCAGGCAGTCACCGGCGGAGCAGAGACCACGATGGAGGTGCTATGCGCTACACAAACACGGACTGGGAGGCCAAAGAGGCCCTCTACCAACGAGAACTCGACGAAGCCAGAGCTAGGGCCACTCAGATGGAGAAAACTATGCGCTGGTGGTCTGACTGCACGGCAAACTGGCGCGAAAAATGGAGCAAAGTCCGTAACGAACGAAATAAGGCGCGAGAGGAATCAAAACAACTGAAGAACAAAGTTGACACTCTTTCCAAGGAGTTGACGACAACCAAAACAGAAAAGAATGACTTAGAACAACAACTAATAGAACTGAAAAGAGACAACGAAAAACTTTTAAGTATTGGAGAGAGCAGGATACTCGCTGGCGATCTCACGACTGAAGACGGGGTTGAACTGAGGCGAAAGAATGTAGGATACCTATCTCCCAATGAACCTTCGATGCGACAGAGAGCCTCCTTAGACTCGCACAAATTCTCTAACGTAGACAATGTCCTTGCTAACAAATTGGCTGAGCTAAGAATGCGGCTAGACGAAACGTGTAAGACCCTTCAAAGCGAGAAGGACGAAAAATCATTCCTTCAATCCAAAATTGAAAACTTAACCGCAGAACTGCACAGCATCAAATTGGAAGTTACTCATAGTGATAGAACACTAGGGTCTACGGATTCCAGTCATAGCGAAGTTGAAAGGCTCCAAAACGAGTTGCAAGACGAAATAGCAGCCAAACAAGTACTAGAAGAAAAGATTGCCGAACTAAGAATGGAGATCGAGAGGCTGAAATCAGAAAACACAATACAATGGAGCAAACGGGAGTTACTAGAAACTGAAAACATAGCAATATTGAGAGAGAATAAGAAGTTGTATAGCCAAGTTTGCGAACTGCGAGAGCAGATACACAAATTGAACCGAATATCCGACGGCAGTGCGTATTTCAGCGACCACAACAGATTAGACTCAAATATACTTTACGTTAGAAAGACTAGCGCAAGTCCAAGGTCCCACGAATCAAGTAATGGGTCCTCTGAAGCCAATTTGCATTTTGACGCCAAAACGAATACTTCCGGCGAAGACGACGAATTAGCGATAGTAGAACGAAATGATAATTGTTAATTAAATTACCTTTTTCGGCTTTTTACGTGATCCTTGAGTTGCAAATAATCACGTCTAACGAAGTTCTGTCAAATTTGAAATAAGAATGCGTAGTTTGTGGTATACGTAATTTAATCTTCTTCGAATTTAGAGCTCTAAGTGAAAGAGGTTGTTTTATTATAAACTTGGAATAGAGATCTCAGTATTTCATGTAAGTTTCGTGATCACTATGAAAACTAGAAAGGCATCCCCAATAATGATAGGTATTTAAAATGATACAGGGAAAACAACTTGATAAAAGCTACCAAACAAAACATTCTTGATGATTCTCTGACAAGATTTTAGAAAGATCTAAATAAAAAAATTAAAGCAACTGTACAACCAACTGAATAGACAATAGGTCTATGAAATAGTGAATGTATATCAAATGATGACTCATAAATAGCAACAACACTCCTCGACGTCCTAGATATTTTTTATGGTTCCGGCAATCGTAAAATTCGCCAAATTATGGCTATAACGCCCCACGACTGGGACAAAGGCCTCTCTGTTAAAAGGAGTGTACGTAATACTCTACGCGGGCACGTGAATAATTATCAAAACGCGTTTAAAATAATTTAATGCATTTAAAATCATTCCATTGCATTTTCAGCATTGAATGTACGACACATCATAATCATAATATACGTAATAAAAATTATATTACAAATTAATATACGCTTGGATACTAGAGTTTAGCTAATGAAAGCTTTGCTGTTAGCGAAATGAAAGTTTTAAACGACGCAAGACGAAGGTAACGAACAGAAACTAGTTTTCAAAACTTGTAAAAATAATTTATTTCACTTTGGATATGTGCTCTCTCGAATAAATTTGTATTGAAAGGGAGCTTCTTAAAATTAGATACACTACGAGATCGATCATTTAGTTCTACTACACTAAATCATTAGTTATATCTACAAAACAATTTTGTAGATATAACTTGGGATTCAAAAATAAAAAAATCTTCAACTTTCCCCGAGTTGAAGATTTTTTTATTTTGTAAATGTTTTTACGTCTCTATACGCTCTCGATTACCAGGTTTTACCGGGTGTTATAAACAAGAGCTTGGTACTCCTATAAAAGCAAAATAAAGATGAAAGTAGGCAAATTCGAGTTAGACTCCAGAATAAGTAGACTTACGAAAATAACTCCAGCTGTTCCAAATAGTACAGGTACCTACGCAACTTCAGAACTTTAAACTTGTTCATCGATCAAATAAGAATTAAGAGCGTAACCTTTGTTTTGCGTTGTAGTATTACTTCTTTACGTGACGAACAGAGTCGTTGAACGAAAGCTTTTCAAGAAAATAGGCGGGAATTTAAAAACCAATATGGTTGGCACCAAACTCTAGTTAAAAATTAGAATCAAAGTTCATAAAAACGTTGCCTCACACTAGGAATTTCTCCTGTGTCGTGGGTGCGTTTACAAACATAGAAACTCACATACACAAACACCCAGACCCGGAACAACTACTTGTAGGTACAAATATTTGTTCCGTGCGGGGATCGAACCCGCAACACGTTGCGCAGCAGTCCATGCCGTCAAAATAAAAAGTATCAACTCCGTTCAAGCACCGTATAGCCAGGGTTGGCAGCTCTTGATATTTGAAACCGCTTATTTTCGTGGAGACCTTTCGCTGGCAAGACTCTAGAATCAGATAGGTGATACATAATACGCGTTAGTGGTTGTTGATCATTGTGATAGTCTAGTTTTACAATAAGAACGAGTTTTAGATACATACACCAGTCATACGTGATTGTATATACCAGTGTGGAATGCTCCGAACTTCCAATGTTGAGCATTAAATTATTTTTCACTTCTGTTTTAGAGTTGTGTTGCAATCATTAAAAAATATATACAGTGTTGCAATCATTTAAAAATATATGCATAGTGTTGCAATCATAAAAATAATACATAACTCATAAAGGCGCTCTCTCAGAAACTGAAAAAGGCGGGAGATTTTATTGCTGTTTCGAACATCCAAGTTCTATTTTTGAAAACAATGTTACTGTTGCCGAACTCTCAGTCCACAATAGTGTTTTAATTTACAATAATATCAATACTTTAAAATATAAATAACAATTTTTAATATAATAACAATAGTTAATTTAGGGCCTAATCCGCTACGTATTTTTGTATATTGTTTTTTTTTTTTAAGTTATTTATTTGCTTAACTTGCCTGTAAGATCAGCTTTATTTTTGAATTTATTTTTTCAGGTTATTGAAAGCATTTTTCAGGGAGTGGTCACATTTATCGACGCGGAATGCGCTTGAGCCTATCAGGACAAAAATATTTCTATTTATAATTAAATCGAAAAGGCTTTAATTAGCCATTTTTCAGCAGACTATTATTTGAAGGGCTTAAAGCTGTTTCTGTCCGGCTGAAGAAGATTCCACATCGATAAGTGGCGTTATCATAAAATCTCTTTTATGAATAATTTTAGTATTTACACCCTTTATTAGTATTGGCCTAGGAAATGAAGTTCAAATAAAGTGTCCTACGATGAATACGATATTATTATATTGTATAGTAAAATATAATGTACCTAATTATTAGATATCAATAAAGAAATTTCGTGTATTACATGTATCTTGGTTTGTTTTGTAATCCTGGTCAAGGGTTTTTTACTGTAGTGCTACAAAATCTTAAGAGGCCTCTTACAGTCCACTAGCGCCGCCAATCGAAAAAATGTCATAACTCGTAAATAGAATCAAAAATACAAAATGTGGTCTGTAATTACTGTAGAAAAGGCAATAACGTAATTTTATCTACTATCATGCTATTAATCCTCTATAAAAGAACCTATAACAATTAGCTTATTGCCAACATTAAAACACTCAATGATATAATGATCATTATATCATCCAAACGCGTGTTATAATGAATTTCAAAAAAAGAACATTCTCATGCAATGACATTTTCACCACCAGATCGCTAAAATTTTGAAAAAAGAACAACTCGTCTTATCGTGTTATATCCCGCCATTTTTTCACTCGAATATGGTATGCGAATATGGTATGTTATGAGAATCTTTTATAGAGGATTCACAGCATGATTGTAGATAAAGTCTTGTATGCAACCGTTATAATTAGGTATTAAAACACTCATGTGATACTATTATCACACTCGGCTACGCCTCGTGTGATAAACCCACATTCGTGTTTTAATACCCCTGATTATACAACAGTTGCATAAATAACTATTATAACACATTGTCAACACTTGAAATATAGCTGTTTAGCTAAATCGTGCATTCTAAACATAAACGGCCGTTTTTTGTTACAAATGCACGATTTAGCTAAACGATTGGCGGCGCTAGTGGACTGTAAGAGGCCTCTTAAAAGATTTTGTTTTAACACCCCCCCTCTCACAAGGCGGCAGGGGGGCGCATTATCAAAACTTGCAGCCATGTCCAGCGTCCTGGGGCCGTATTATGACGTCTTAAAATCAGGCTTGTTCCAGTGAGTGAACAAGGTGGCGCTAGACGACTTGTATAGCTCTGTCACTTTCACTCACTGGAACAAGCCTGGTTTTAAGACGTCATAATACGGCTGCAGGCCCTATAGATAACAAGTAACAAACAATTTTTCAACTTTAGGTCACAGGTGGCCAACATTATCTCTTAAAGCGTGAGGAGCTATGCTGTGGGAAAGGGACAAAGCTATACAAGTCGTCTAGCGCCATCTTGTTCTCTGAGCGGCACTACTCGCGCTTTAAGATGTCATGGTAGGCCATGAATCGGACAAAGAACACCCATTAAATACCTTCGGTTAACTTCGCGTTTCCGAAGGTAGCCGAATATTCACTATACAAATACCCTCAGAAAGTAAGAAAAAACACAACACGTTAAAATACAATATGTTTATTTAAACTTTGAAAGAACCCTGTTTTACACACTTATTTTACAAGAACATACTTTACTATCACAGAAAACTTGAGTGAATTGTTAGGAATGATAGAATATTATTGGAGAAATATGACGTTGATATGAGATCATCATCTCATCTTCCTGCCCTTTTCCCATTTTTATGACATGACAAATATGCCCAATATTACAAACCCTATCGCTTAATCATAAATTAAATTAACACCTATCTACCCACTACATAAAATCCTAGGTTATTTAGCTGGAAAATTAGCCACAGGCAGCATACCCATTCTTTTAAACCTGGATTTCAAAATTGTCTTCTTCAAATCCCTCTTGTGAGTAATGACTGGTTCACTGACTGCAGATGTTGAAGGTTGTACCATTTCATCAATAAATTCGATTTCGCAGGACTGTGTGTCTCTTAGGGTGTCTAAAACTTCCAATTCCAGGTCTGTGGTTACATCTGGATTATTCAGCTGATCAAATCTAGATAAATCCAGGTCGTCTTCGCTGAGGAGTTCGTCTGTGCTTGCGAAATCAGAATCTTTCTCTGTACCTTCACTGTTTTCTGAATTTCGTCTACGTTTTTGGCCTCTCTTGTCGTTGGTTTTTTCTGTTTTGTCTGTGGTTGAAGCTTCGCTGGTTTCTGGACTAGAGTTTTCTGATCTGTTGGGTTTAAAGTAGTGGTAAATATATTTTATTGGCAGAGAAAAATATATTTTAAATACTACCTCTAGAACTGAAGATACTATGATGGTGTCTGTTTAAATGCACCTTTATAATAGTAATAATAAAATTTAATTTATAAGTGTAAAAATTAATAAAGGAATAATAATAAATATTCCACAACTATCACACAACGCCATCTAGTCCCAAGCTAAGAAGAGCTTGTGTTATGGGTACTACACAACTGATAAACATACTTATATATTTCTGAATACATAAATATTATAGAAAAATTACACCCAGACACATAGTAAACGAAATAGTTTTCATAGCTTAGTTTTAGGGTATATAACACATTCAATTTCTCAAAAAAAAATATTTATTTTGGTTTGAATCTTATTTTGACTAGCTACATCTATATTCTAAAGTTTAAACATAGGTTACTGGTGTTTAATAAAAGTGAAAGATGTTTTTCCATATGGTACATAACCTTATGAGAAACATCTTTCACATACATATGCCTATAAAAACCCGATTTAATTCAGATATAGGAGCGGTAAGCTCATTAAATAACTACTCAAGAAAAAAAAATACAATGAAAAAAAAATATTAATACATACGTATGTCCGACTCCAACAAGATGCCTGATGGGTTTGACTTGGGCCCTCATCGCTTTGTCCTTTAAATTCTTGATGGTATCAATGTCGGAATCTAGAAAATACTTTGTGGTGAGCCAAAATGAATAAGTCAGAAATAGAGAATTTTTACCTCCAGCCAGCAGCTTCGCCCGCCTTTACCGGCATAAAATGTATCCTATGTGTTAATCTAGGTTATAAACTATCTGTGTATCAAATTTTATTCAAATCCGTTCAGTAATTTACGTGTGAAAGAGTAAAAAACATCCACAACTTTCAGGGTCGTAGCTAGGGATGGCGAGCTGGGCGGCTGCTAGGGGCCTAACAACCTACACGGGGGCGCACTGCGGGCTAGTGCTGGAGCGCAGGCACACGAAATTCTAAACATGATGCTAAACGTCACAAAAAAATAATTTCTTACGAGAGGCGCTTCCATAGATTAGAAATGGCTCCCTAAACTTAGTACTATGCAAAAAAAATCGAGATCGCTCTTGTTCGTTTCTATACAAGGTAACAAAATAACTCACTGTACCTTTACACGAATGATAAAATAGCTAATATTTATACGTCTGGATGCGAAAATTAGAGATCTCCCTTCGCTCGCTTATGGTCTTCTCTTTTCTGACTTTTTTCGATTGTTTCTGTACAAGGTAATTAAGTAATTCACTATATTCTGTTCATAAAAATTGTAATAAAACTAAGTAAGTTTTCGCTAAAGATCCTATTTAATTTAATTTATTTTCTCGATCGTTGCTGTACGAGGCAATAAACTAAATCACTATTACGACAACAAACTAACTCACTTTTCTTTTATAACAATGGCAAAAAAAACACGAGCCCGAGTACACCAATTTTGAAGCTCGCTATGCTCGCTCTAGATCTTATTGATTGTTTCTCGATCGTTTCAGTACAAACCTTCAAAATAACACTCTAAGAATGACAAAAACGGATTTGGGTTCTAAAATAAACTGGACCTTGAATATTTGACTCGAAGGATAGATCCGCCTTTGACTCGAAGGATAGATCCGCCCTTGGATTTATGCAAGACCGTAGCGGGCGCCAGCCGAACCACGAGCGAGGCACCGATTTCAAACTTCATGGACATTTTTGACAGATTTTCTAAACTTGCGCCGACTACAGCCTTGCAAAATTCATCCTTTAAGTGTGTTCGGACCTTATATCTCTTTTTAAATAATAGTAACAAATATTAATAAGCTTAACTTAAATTACGGGTTAGAAAAAAAAAGCGGGGGCGCTCGGTACCCTACCCTAGCTACGACCCTGCTAATTATTGTGAGCAACTTTCTTACCTTCCTTTTTTTCATCAATAATGCCGTTGATGATTTTCTTCAGTGACACATCCAGTTCATTCGCGAAGTTCGGATCCAAGTAATTGAGATTACGATCGTCACGTGGTACGCCTACAATAAAGCATTCAATAAACTGTAATACATACATCATATTCAGATACATAATTTTTTATTAACATAATGAACGATTTTTCTTGTAGTATAAAAGCAGTTTTTTTTATGTAATTTTCCCACATCTGAAGTATTTTCGTTTTTCTGTTTTCACCTTTTAAGACGTACAAAATTCTGTAGATTCGCTGTCTATTACATATTTTTTACATGAGTTATAAACGAGATTGGAGCAATGAAAGTAATCGTGTATTCATTTGCCGCGAGAGGCGCTAGTGTAGCGTGAGGTCTGCGAAATGTCATATGGAACTGTTTGAACCGCATCTAGGTTTTTTTATTACCTACATTAATGTTGTGAATAAACCTAGCTATGAAAAGAGGTGCAAAATTAAGCGGGTCCTCCTTTTTAACATTAAAAAACCGGCCAAGTGCGAGTCGGACCCGCGCACCGAGGGTTCCGTACAAACCTGCAAGGTTTACAAAGTTCGTTCATTACGACAATCGAGTCATAACTATGGTATTTTTATTGCAAAATGAAATTCATAACATTACAATGGGGAAAGATGGAGGAGCATAAATTTAAGACAAAGATCTCTTTATCGTTAACTGTCATTCTAGTCCAGGTAATTACTGCGCCGACAATTAGATCTAAGTATTTGATATGAATTTCAACTTGATAGCTCTACGCGTTCATGAGGAAAAAAGTAATAAGTTTATATATTTTGTAATGTAACTAAAAATTTAAGGTTTTCGGAATTTTTCCTTTATGTGTGCTATAAAACGTTGCTTCATGCCAAATTTCAAGATTCTAGGTCGACTGGAAGTACCCTTTAGGTTTTGATTCCCTTGCGAGTACTTGCGAGTTTCAAAATATGCAGCTTAAATTGCTGTTTCTTTTGATTGCGTTGACATAGAAGTTTGATTTTGTTACAGCTTAAAGGTATTATAGACCTGAGTATTTGGTATGAATTTCAATTTAATACCTCTACGCGTTTATGAGGAAATGGGTAGTAAGTTTAAAATTATTAAAAAATATATATTATGTGATGTGACTAAAAATTTATGGTTTTCGTAATTTTTTCTTTATCTATGCTATAAGACGTTGCTTCGTACCAAATTTCAAGATTCTGAGTTCACGGGAAGCACCCTGTAGGTTTTGATTCCCTTGCAAGTGTCGAAAATTTGCGGCATAAACGGCTGTATCTTTTGATTGCGTTGGCTTAGAAGTTTGATTTTTTCACAGCTTCAAGGGACAGTAGACCTGAGTAATTGATATAAATTTCAGCTTCATACCTCCACGCGTTCCTGAGAAAAAGGGTCTTGACAGACGGACGGACAGACAGACGGACAACAAAGTGATCCTATAAGGGTTCCGTTTTTTTCCTTTTGAGGTACGGAACCCTAAAAAACGGACTTGCGCAGTCCGTTTTTTTAATATTGCGACATGTTCGACATTTATATTTGGCAGTATAATGTTGAGGCATTATAATATAACTTAAACTTAGTTTTCACGCTCGTAGCAACAAGGTTTCACAGCCATACTTTAAGACCTTGCACAACAGTGGCGCCAACTGGTGGGCCAAGTGGGACTTTGGGAAATTGAGGTGTGTACTTATTCAATATTTACCAGGTATATTCTCTTTCGCCGTGGTGTACCGTACGGTAAGGTTCTTCAGTTCCCTGATGATGTCCAGTTCTGTGTTCTGCCTGTAGAACACTCCTTTGGGTCGGATTCCTACCTTGTCTACGGTTGCATAGCCTGCAGACAAAAATGTATGTTAAATGTTTTGTAGGGTATTAGATAGAAAACTGCTTTGATGGCCACTGCCTTACACAATATTTGTTGCGTGCGGGAATCGGAGCCGCGACACATCAATTGGCTATTTGACAGTAGCTATAAATTACAAATATAATAAGTCCATCATTTAGAGTTTAAAAAAATAAAGGACACGTATTTTTTCTTTTGTAAAATCAATGAATATTCACCAAAATACAACGCATCAAAACTCGAGAGTTCGTGTCGTCAGAATTCAATAGAAATTGTACTAAATTGTGACGTCTTGCCAATTTTGAAAGCATCGTATCTCCGTCAATTTTGGTTTACGAAACAAATGAAAAAATACGGGTCGAATATTTTTGATAATCTAAGTGACGGACTAATTATAATTTTTCAGTCAAATAGCTAATTACTCAGCCACTGCGCCAACCGTGACGTTTTTCACTGGTTCGACGATCGTTCTGGTTGGTTAGAGCTTAGTGCGACAGAGATAACACTACGAAGCCGAAACTATCTATCTCTATCCAATGGTAGATATGCAATTTTAACACCTATTCCTACTTTAAAATAGACAGGGTATTGAAGACAATACCATAATAGTTGGAAAAAGGTTAAATAGATGACGATGGTCTACTTGAAGAAAGACAAAGTTCCACATACCTTCCAAATACTTCCTGATAGGGTACTCCATGCCCCTCTCTCTTGCAACAGCATGGTACTGCACGGGCCCCTGTATTAGGATAGACCCCAGGACATACAGTACATCTTGTCTCCGATCTCTCCTGGCCACCAGCTCTATACGCTCTATGGCTGGTATGTCTTCTTGCACGATACGGAGGGAGGCGAAGCCTGCGTATGGTTGTAAGTTCATGAGGCTGTAGACTAGGAAGAGACCGGCTACTGACTCCTGGGGATGAGATTTAAGATGCAGTGGAGTAGTTTTGAAGGGTGGATAAAGCAATGGGTCTAAAAAGCCACATAATAATATTATGCATTGCAATTACATTGGAAAATGAAATATTGTATTGCTCGGGCTATAGGGTAGATAGTTGATTAGGAATATTTTGTAGCAATTTATTTTGATACTGGGTAAAGTGGCGTTCACATTACCTGGTTGTCTAGGCAGGTCTAAGCTTTTTTTTTTTAATAGCCTGCTCTGTCCCACTCCTGGGCAAAGGCCTCAAAATCAATTTTTAGGTCTAAGCTTCCGACCTAAAAGTTCTCTTGTAGTAATAGTAGACTAAATTAGTCCTGCCTTTATATAGCACCTACTGTAAGTACTAACTGATAACTTGATCTGTGAATGTTTTATAATTCTCAAACCAACCTATTCATACTCTTGGAGATGTTATAGTCGAAGTCGGGATAAGTGATAAAGAGGCAATCCTCTTCCTCATGCCCCAGCCGCTGATGAGAAGCCCAGGGCCTAACACGCGCGTCTCCTTGTTCCGTTTCAAATAAGATGCTTACCTCAAAATTGCTAGTATCAGCAACCATGTAATGTTTGGCTATGTGTAGTACCTCTTCTGATAACTCCGCTATTTCCGCACCTGATGATCTGCCTCTACAATTAAAATAAAATTTTCGGAATTTTGTTAAGATTTTTTTTTGGTTAGTTATTAATTGAAGGAATTAAGTAATACATTATATTATCACGTTATGGAAACAAGCGTTACTTTGATATAAATCCATCATCATGATATAAATAATGTTGGCACAAAATATTTAATTGCAGAATTAAACGAAAGATCAGTCATCTGTTTTAAATTAAAATAAATTTATGTTAAATATTGAAGTTTTTTTTTTTCGGTCAGGGGACTGTACGAATTACCGTGACCCCGGAACGTAAAGGGCTATTGAAGGACACCGTGGATTTTAGTCAGTACGAGTCTGAAAGTCCCTCCCGCTCTGCCCTGGGAGGGAGGACTCATTTGTTGATTTTACCATGTAAAAAAAAAAAAAAAGTTTTACGTTTCGTAATGTCTCTATTCTAATTTGGAATACCAAATAATATATAAAAGTTATGCATGGAAACTTCACAAATCTTTAATCAAGACTTACTGAAATATACAAGACATCTGCATTTCTTTCCATATGTCGGAGAATATCTCGAAGGTGAGAGTTCCCGCTAGGAGGCAGCGGTGTATGAGTTCATCGCAATCATCTGCAAATCCATCTGCTATGTGAAATCCTTGTACATATGCCATGGCTGGAAATACAACAAAAAATATTTAGTTACTTTTTCACTTACATTACAAATAAACCTTTTTATTTACTTTTTTTGTGAGTTTATCCTTCACAGAGACTCTAATGCCTGTAATTAATATTCTGGATCTCAATCTTTTAATTCGGATTTTTAAAGACATTAGCAAATTTGGATTGTTGATTGGTTAGACAAAGATTCAACCAAAGATAGCAAACGAGATGGATAATTAATTTCCAACTTAAAAATATTCTACATAATTTGCAAAAATACAATTCAGCATGCAGATATTACTGTATTTGCATTAACTTTTCATACTATCTGCATTACCAACATAACTATACAAATATTATAAAGAGGTAAAGTTTGTAAGTTGTAGGTAGTACCTCTGGAACCGCTACTACTGAAACCAATTTTGGAAATTATTTCACTAGTTTTCTACAGCTACATTTTTCCTGAGTGTCATGCTATATTTTTTTAAATTGCACTTATACGAAGCGCTGGGTCACTAGTTAACTATAAATATTAAATATTATATCAAGATATTTAAAAATGTATATAAGTTTGAAAATGAATAGAGGAGCGAAAAATACATAATACAACAACACATAATACAGATAACAATTTATCATAATTATGCAACAAGACCATGCAGATAATGGCAGGACAAGATGGACTAAATCAATGATTAGTAGTTAGTTCAAATTAAACAAGAATCAAAGGAAATTGGAAGTCTATGACGTCACTATAGGTTGATAGGTGATAGGCCTCAAGTGGAGTTGGGCAGGGCATCTGGCTATATGCAGAGATGGCAGATGGAGAAAGGTTTTGATCGAATGGTGGCCAAGGTTTGGCTAAAGAAACCAGGGCCGCTCAAAAGCCCGTTGGGTTGACAATATTGGCAAGATGGCGGGGAATAGTTGGATAAGAGACGCACAGAACCAAGAGAAATGGCATAAAAAGGGGGAGACCTATACTCAGCAGTGGGTGATCCCGGGCTGAAATGATGATGAAAGGAAATTGGGAAAGGATGATACCTAGTAGTGGGATGAGCAAGCTAACACTAACAGGGATGTATCTACTTCACAAAAAACTTAATAGACAGGCAGACAAAGCACAGCTATTTTTCAGTCTGTCCTTGCGGGTCTACAAGCATAACATGTCTATAATAGTCTAGCCCAAGTGCACAAGAACGTAAAATAAAAAAAAAACTACGAGATTATGGAAACTAAAAAATAAGTTGCCAAATAGATAACCTTGCATAATGATAGGGAGATTGAATAATCCAAATCCTGTTTATATCTGTAAATATGTAGCTTTTCTTTAAGGTATAATTCTAAGGAACAACCCTGAAGGCAGCACACTGAAATTTTTGACAATTATTTTATTACCCAGTTTGTGTTGACAATTTCCTTAAAAATATTATCCGTAATTGATGCACTGTGCAATATAACTTACCGCTTTGATGAATACTTTAGAAATTAATTAATTTCACGACAACGTTTTACCCTTAGAGGGTTTTACCACAAATAAATAAACATAGAAGTCATGTAATTTTTGACAGTTTACCCAAAAAAACCTTTTCCCCAATCCGTTTGAAATTATTTTATGAATGAGATAGGATTACTGAATTCAAAAAGTGCAAAAGGGATAGCGTTTTTCAAACTGCCTTGATTTCTGAACGCAACACACAAATGTCACGGAATAGAGATTGACTCATGAAAAACTTACTAAATCACACAGATATCGACTATTGTCGAGCAAACGTTTTTATTGTATTTTTAGGGATATTAACTATGATATTATACTGATGAATCAAATGTATACTTGTAAGCATTTAGATGATTTACTACGTACTCTTTCCTTTTTTTGTAATCAGGTTAATAAGGCGCAGAACCAAAGGGTTCTCGGGGCTGTCTAGATAAACAGATAACGTGATTCTAGAACTGAACGGGCAATTGAAGAAACAAGGGTGAGTCCTCCCGCCCTTCCGTTGACTAAATCAACAGAAGAACTCATTTCATGATTTAACAAACAATTGAAAACCTACAACAAACGGTAAGTACGTGAGACGGATTATCCCACTGTGCTTAGTCGCAACTCCGAAGTCAGGAGGTAAATAGAATGGAGGGTCCACGCAGTCTAGGTCCCAACTCTTATGACCTAAACTAGAGCATACAATTACAGAGAAATTAAATTGAAAATAATCATCATGGAACTAGTTAGGCAACTGAACTGATTTATGAGGAGCCAGTCATCCGGGTTTTTCAAGATCTATTGCTTAGCACTTATATAACAGTATGAAATAACCCATGCGTCTCCAGTGATCGCGTCGTGTCGTGGTATCTTTTGGAAATTCGCAACATGTTGTAACATCCCGGGAAATATACTTCGACTCACCACATTTTTTAACCCATAATTACGGCGATAACAGCATTGAAATAAGATCGAAAGTCATTTGTCCACGAAGAAAAATCCTTTGCCGCTATGCTGTCAGTGGGTGACGGCACTGTTTTTATTTAGTTAAAATCATTTAATGATGGAGGGAGACACACTCGTAATGACTAAAATCCACTGTGCACTTCAATAGCTCTTTACGTTCCAGGGACACTGGGTTACAGCGACCCCGACAGGCTTTGGCCCTCTAAAGGGGGTCCCGTCAGAGATTACCGACACCTCTGAGGCACGTGTGGAACACGACCCGCTATCAACCCGGGGGGTGCCGGCCCTAAGCTCGCTTCTAATTATATTAATACTTTTGGGATACTCGTCTGGACAAAGGTAAATAGGATAGTACCAACACCCAAAATAAAATGTCCTGCGCCGTAATTTATGTTTGTTTATTTAACTACACACTTACAAAGTGAATCCAACAAATACACATTTAACGGCAGGCAATAAAACACGAGTTTAAGTATGCTTACAATTATTTAATGATTTGTCGATTTTGGTAATTATGTTCAAACTAACGCATCTTCGATTGTTATTATTTTATACACTTGGTAACACTGACCATAGAGGAAGTGCGATGCGCATTTTTGCGTGTTACACCACTACTGTAGAAACTAAAATATTTAAGACGCGTTTAGACAGGCTGCTTCTCGATCAGTTTGTACCAGTGACCGCACTCGCAGCGGCGGGGGTGATCCTGAGAAATAAAGCAAAAGCTCATCAATATACATTTTTTTTTGCAATAAACTGGCAACACAGTTAATATGGGGATTTTTGGTATGAAAATCAAAATTTTACAAAGCAAGGAGAGAGCAACTCTTGTACAATCTAAAAAAGAACAGTTTGGAGAGAGTAGAGAACAGTTTTTAGTAGTAGAGAAAAATCTGGTGTTGCTCTCTGGCCAGTACTTCCCAACGTTCTCCATAGAAACTTAACTATGATCTGGCGGATTATAAAACATGAGTAGGGTAGGCTCAAATATATTCACAAATTTGTAGATATTATAACAGTTGGAATTTATACAACAGTTGTTATTACCTTGTGTAACCAGAGCCAAGTGACGGCTGTGGCGTGCTCTTCACCTGAAAACAATAAGCCATTCATTATAAACAATGCTACAATAATAGTATTGTTAAGCATTACGTAATCTAAACGTAGTGTCGTAAAGGTCTGGCCAGATTTAGGGATATAGTTTTGACCTGTGGTTGGTAACTTTTTGGTAGACAAGGGCCTTGGTTATAAAAGTAAATCTTCAATTTACAAAACAATCATGGGCGGCAAGGAAGGTGCTCGTTGCCGACCGCTGGTAGACTCCACTTTGGTTTGACCAAAAACCCAATAACACTTTAGACCATAAAAGTGTTATTGGGTTTTTAGCCATATTACATTTATTTTATTGGGTTTTGGGCCAAAGTCTGGAATTCTGACCAGTAGATGACAATAGGGTGGGTCACTTATGTAGGTGTTATTTATTTAATTTAACTTTAATACATTGTTTAATACATCATTACAATTAATGTCAAAATAATCAAATATTTTTTGAATACTATAGCTTATATAATTGTAGAATTCTGCAAATTCTACGTATTTAGAACCCTAATAGCTACCTATTTAGACCCCGGGTTCTAAATACGTAGAATTAGCAGAATCATAACTTGCTTGATAACTACAATAGAATATTCCATTTTACAGATTTTGTCACTAGGTATTCATATTGTGATTCTCATAGTGACCATTTTATACTGCCAGTGTTAAGTACCCACAATATTACATAATTAACTGGAATATCAACTACGCTAACAGGAAAAACAATTGTTTGATTTATTATCAGTAAAGTACTTTTGTTTATTATCTGCACTTAGTTTTACATTAATGTGGCATAGCATTTGTTTAACACACCTGTACTAAAATAAAATTTGAATTTGCTGTTTCATTACAATACAGAAATAAATATTTACAGATCTATTTTTGACTGAGGTGATAAATGGAATGACTTTAAAACATCCTTGTTCCTGTCTTGTTTTAAAAACTGAACAATGAAATTGTTTGTTTCAATTAAAATAGGGTGTAGCTGACTGATTTTTGGCATTACTGATTGATTTTGCTTTCTAGTTTATACCGGTGCCTGGCACCCTCACAGCTATGATGCTCACCCCCTTTTTTGCAGGGAAAAATCATCCGATGACTCCTATCCTGTGGGGAGCATACTGAATTAAATTGCCTTTATCGTCCTGGGCGTCTTAAGACTCCAGCTATACTAGGTGCTACCCACCCCTGCTCAGTCCCGCCTACGTCCATAACTATCATTGCTATTAAGAAACCTACCATACTCGTCTTATCTCCATAGTCAAGGTTATACCTGGTTTTTAAAGCTTAAAAAAAATGTTTTTTGCAACGTAAACAAACTATCAACAAATGATACTTACATATGCACCCAACAATACGGGCGTCGAAGCAAGAGGGCACTAATGTGGGGTTGTCACGGGTACCCGCGCTCTTCTTGATCACCTTCATGTTGAAGGGATCGTCGTTGCCGGCCTGCATGGCCATTAGCTCCTTCCTCTCCATGCCCGTGGCATGCTCCAGGGGATCGGGCATCACTGGCGGAAAATATTGACATGTTAAAATATTATTCAGGGTAGTTGTTTTTGTAATTTGAATGTTGGTTTACTTTACTGGTTGTGCAACACAAGTTTCTGATAAAAAAAAGAAACAGGAAAAAAGCAAATTGTATTTATGAAAGTAAACGGGGACATTTATTGTTTTTTTACTAAATTGTTTTTTTTTAAATCTTCCAATAAGAACTTTGTTTTATTGAATTCTGAAAGGAGTTTGATGTAAGTTTTTATTATTTTAGATAACTGCTTTTTCTTTTAAAATGTGCAAACTAATATAATTAATGTCACTGTTCTTTAGTGTAATACTAATCAATTTGTTTTGTAACTGAGAAAAAGGAAATAGGTGTGTCATGTATATATATATTTTTAAAGTGTGATCCTCCTGAGAAAATCCTATTCCCATTGAAAAATTCTTGTTGTAGCAAGTAGACATACTTAATACAGTATGGTTTGAAATACTATGATTATGTCACATAAAAGTATATTGGCAAAAAATATATAAATATAAAATATGAATTCAAGTAACTTACATTACAGATAATTGATGTAGAATATGAATAAGGAAATTAGAATTAAACAGAAACTGGTTTTGACATAGTGCTCATACAGGAAAATTCAAACTAAATACTATTACAAAAAAAACATGACATTTTCAACCAGCCCTCTTTCTGCATTAGAAACATACAATTTGGACTTTTTTAATGAAATGGAAGGATTAAGAAACTAGCATGATCAGGGTCCGACATCCGTATTGATTTTTCTCAGCTGTCAAAATGTGAATGACCTTGTGACATTAAAGTTTTTGTTAAAACGTAAATAATCTATTTAAGATTTAGAGAATTATTTGTAACAACTAAAACGTAGACGGTCCGCATAATCAGAGATTATAATATTGATAAGAAGGATAACCTATAAATCAATTCTATGATGTACTGGCTAAAGAAAAATCTATAAATATATTGTATCCATTGAATAATTGAAGTCTTTGAGATACAAAAGTAAAGAGTAACTTTTTAATTCATTATCAATGATCAACAACAAAAATAATCAATGAAAACGTGCATGACATAAAAAATGACGTCTTTTTAATCAACTTTTCTGTAAAGTTTTAAAGTAAAATTTCTATTTCTTGGAAAATTATGGGATTTTAATAATTCATTTCGGTATAAACATAAAAATAATCTAAATCATACGCTTATTTTTACGGGAAATTTGACATTACGTAACTTTAGTGATAGGGGTGGCAATACTCATGAAAAACTTGAACTGAAAATATCACGATTTCTTACTTTTGTCAGCATATCCCCGTCGGGCAGTGGAAAACAGAACACTTTTAAATGCATTTCCTCTAATAATTTGCCTGCATAAGGATGCCATTCTGCCAAATTTCTCACTAGACCGCTTTTCACGAATGCAAGTGAAACAATTTTTTCTTACAATCTAGAGAAAGGAAGAACCGTTCTTTGCCAACACTGGTGTTAACCAACCGTAAAACCGGTAATGTTTCTTTTTCGAGTTGAAAACTAATCGATGCAAATTACAAACTATAAATTAAAAAAAACATGCGCAAAATGTATTCCATTCAAATAGCAATTACTAATAAGATAGTTCTTTTATTTAATACCTAAACGATTTAAAAATTACCATGTTTTTAGCTGATATGCGTAAGAGCGCCATCTGTGATTGAAGATAGACACTACTTTTTAGTTTGGTCCAAACGTGCTAAAAATACATAAATATAAAAATAATTAATTAAAATATAACTAAACTAAACTATTACAGAGCATAGAAAGATTTATCCTCAACTCTGTCGGCTGGTTATGTGCCCAAGAGGCACTCTTTTTATGGCAATACTTAGCCTCTGGCCAAGGTATAAGCCAGCTCTTGGGTCACGGGAAGCGTCAAAAAGTCTTTTAGAAATGTCTTTGTAGAGGCTGTGACCACCCCATGGCCCTATAGTCTAAGGTTGAGGCAAGCCTGCTGAATTTATGAACTGAACACGGTGATCTCCTTTATGGGTTATTTATTTTATGGGTCAAAATTAATGGACTGACAAAAAGTCAATAAAAATTCTTATAATTTTTCATGAATATTTTATTTCTCCCATTTCCCAATAACATGACTGTGTTGTCGCTAAAAAAGTATGTACTCGTATATAGATTTTGTAAGCAAATGCATAAACATAAAGTAGCTGGTTATCAGTGTCGCCTTATTTATAGCCCTAATTTGTATTTAAGAAGTTTATTACAGTGTGTCCAATGCGTGAATCAGTATGAGAAGTTACCTTTACCTTTTCGGTAGGTAGGCTTTTTTACCTTTACTTGAAGTTATTCTTAGTAAGCAAAATAGTTTCCTTTGTGCTTAATTATTTTAATAAGACTGCAATACTTAAATACGAGTAAACAAATTAAAATTATAGCAAAAAAGAAATGAATGACAAGTTAGTATCAATATATTTTCATGTCTTCGAAATGCAGTAGCTTCAAGTGACTGTTATTTAAAAAAATTGATTTCTCGTGTAGAAATGCTTAAAATACTTTTTTTATAGCGCCGTTTATTAATGTACCATCTTCTGTAACAGTGGTTTTGAAGAGCTAAAACAAAAAAACAACTCATCTTAATCTGAACGTTGTCGTTTTTATTTTATTTACTTATGAATATCACAGCAGCGCTCTCATTTATGTTACTAATAAGCCAAAAGATCCTTGTACAACATACTTACTAGTAATATAAAACGCACTTTTCGGTAGATTTTAATAATCTTATTAGCGCATAGTACCAATATAGATACTATTTTTGGACGAAATCAATTTCTCGTTCGCCCACTTCTTTGTATGAAACATCCCTTGAAGGAATTTAAACGGACATCAATTTCACCTTCTTCAAGCTGAAAAAAATCAAAACATCATAAAACAGCAGCATAAGCGTAATCAGTCCATAACAATACCGTTTCTGGTATACAGTTTTCGTTTCTGTGAGAATTAAAAAAACTTAATAATATATAAATATTGGAACAACTGTATCTCATAAATAGATAAGCTAATAACGAAAGGAACAACAATAAAAATAACTCATTCTTCCTATTTTGGTGCAGCGGGTACGACAGTACTTATATTATATTGTTCAAGCTTAAAACGCGCCACTGTCACGGAACGTTGTTTGAAGAACAGAATTCCTTAAGCTGCAAGTTCTGTGACTCAATTATTTCAGGCCAATAATACAAAAATTACCGCATCAGTATGGTAAAGTTCTCGATAGCACGAAGGTGAAACACATTCTCTCACGCATCGGGTTTTCAGCAGTCCAGTAATATGACTGCAAGCTCCACTTTGTTCACATGCTGTTTCAAATTCTCTGAACGTCATCTCCTGAAAAGTTATATTTTTACATTATGAGTATTTAGTGATCGTAAATTTGTAGAAAAAAATCTTAACGTAACGCAGATGGGTGAAAATAGTGCCCTTCTTCGTGCAAAAATTAGTAATTTATCAATTAAACATAATTTGGACAAAAACATAATTAGTAAATTATTTTAATATAAAATTTATTGAACGTTACGTTTTTTGGTGAATCTTTGTATTGATATTCCTTGAACGTAAAAGTCACTGGGGTTTTCTCAGCAAAAATTTCCCCAATGCTATAGGTGCCTAAAATAAAATAACAACCTAAAAAAATGTTTAAAGACGACATTTTGCTCTAACAAACAAGAGAGTTTTATTTGTGTACCGAAAAATCAATAAAAAATTGTTGTTGCATGTTGTAAAATTATGTTGATCTTAACGTTTAGAAACAAATTAATTCATATTTGTATTTTAAGTAAGATACATTTGTAAAAAAAAATACATTTAAAGGTATTACTTATCTGAATCAAAAATCATTCAGACATTTTTCCTAAAAAGAAAACCGAAACTAAACAAAAATATAGGTTCTAGATGCAACACTATAAAATCGATTGGATTTTGATCATCTGTGGTAAAGTGTTTCACTAGTGATGTTTCAAGCCAGCGATATTTATTTTAAATATTAATCGCCTAAATATTTCTTTTTTTAAATCATCATTACTTGGAACAGAAACAAACAGAAACCGCTCTTTATTTTTTTTTTATTATTTAGGTAAAATACGAGTATACCATTATATATTCACTTCTTATTACATATTATTATGGACCATGATGCCAGACAATAAAGAATTTTTATCATATTTTTTTTTATTTTTACTACACTTTCTTTCATGATTTTATGCAGAACTGGATTACTCGCCTAATCTTGGAAGTATTACTATTTATAACTATTTCTGCACTTCACTATATCTGTCAAACGAAACGAACGATTGTGCGACTGAAGTGTATTGCTGAATGGATTTTGTTTGATTTTCTGGTAGTTCTTATTTGATTTTCATAATTTCGCGACTTGTGGAATCCTATCTCCTGTATCAGATCTCAGTGTTTTATGTGTGCGTTAATTGTTTAGTGTTTCGTTGTGCCAAAAGAGGAAGTTACTTTCTGATGATTGAATGAGCAGACATCACAATAACAACAAGATTAGGTGAGTGAAATTTATAAATTATTGCTATTAGATGTATGTTACTTGCTTACAGGCATTTAGTAGTTGAAATTGTTAGCTTCATGATAAATATTTATTGCATTGCGTCATTGGAACATGTAATCATGAGACAATGTCTGAGTGCACTTTCTCGTGTATCATTCGATATGGCCACTGTTTACACGTTCTTTTTTTATATTGCGAATAAGCTCAGGCACGAAACACCATTCACACAGCCTTTGGATGCATAACACACCTTTTTACAATATTATAAATCTTTAGTGATGCTGATAGCATATTGACATAGCATGAGATTGAAATTGAAAGTAACTGTTTAAAGTAAATGGCGAACAATGAAAGCTGTTTTTTAGTGCATTGTTTCATGTTAGTCCAAGTGTTACAAACACTTAAAAGTAACATGATTTATGCATTTTTTTTATGAATTTTGTAAATATAGAAGAAAAATGATTGTTATCAGGGTAACTGAGAGTTATTTATTTGTAGTTTGTACATTATCTTATAAGAACAACTAAATATAAATTTTGGAAGTATCTATTAATTTAATAAACTAAGTTGAACCGCCCCTAAGACTACCTTCTGACCCAATCTTCTGTTAGTATTCACAGTCCATAATATCAAGTAGAACAGGCGTTATCTTTGAGAGGCCTGTAATCCACCATTCGGGCCCAGCATGGTACTTTAAAAATGTCAGATGTCTTGTAATTAGTGGTTTTAGGACATGAGCATTTCTTCACAATGATTTCCTTCACCATTTTGAGAGCTGTGGTGATGAATACAAAAATCCTAATTACAAAAATTAAATGCATCATCAAACATATCCTTTACCATTTATTATTCATTTTGTAAAAAAAATATTGCTGTCTGAATTTCAATTCTTGAGGCAGATGTACATTGAAAATTCATCAAAACATTAATTAATATTTGCATTTGATTTAGATCCCACTAGAAGTGGTAGTGGTAACTGGTAACATTTTGAACTAAGAAAATCATTCTTACTACTATGACATAAATGCACAATATAAACACGTAGTATTGTATAATGCTAGTTTACTACCTACCTACATGTAACCACATGACCACATATCTAATTACACTATAATCAGAAATATACTGGGTCATGTCAAATAGAACTATTAAAAACGGAGTAGTCCGCTGCTGGAGGAAGGCTCTCAGCCATTTCTTCCAATGATTATGCACTCAATTAACATCACATTTTCAAGAAAAGTGTTCCCGTCATTTTACTATTTAATGGCGAAGTATAATTTGCCGATCCAATGGTTTTAACCATGAAAAATATAGGCCATTTTTCACTATCAAACTGGCCTTTTTGCTTCGTAATCATAACCAACTAGATGGGGAGTATATGTCATACTGTTTCATTAAAAAAAATAGGGCATGTAATGCTGTACGATGATGGTCAGGTCCATGTCATGTTGGATGGTGGATCAATTTACTGCTCCTGATGTGGATATATTGACGATTGAGTATGTCGCACTAAAAATGTAAATGAATAACTTTTGCCCGCGGGGTTTTTCGCGTTTTTTCTTCCGGCCCACCGCGACGGCATATCCGCGCTTTTAGTTTTTTGTGATTTTCATGATATAAATAATATTGAATAAAGCGCATCACACACGGCTAAGATACTATAATATTTTATCTTAAGATACCATATCGCTCGCCATACGATTCTATCTTAAGATACCAAAATTTGAAATATATGTTATCTTCGTCTGTGTGATGGTCCATTGAATTGTACGACGAGCGTTATGGTATCTTAAGATAAAAAATATTATAGTATCTTAGCCGTGTGTGGCGCGCTTTATGTAGCTTCCATTTCTCTGTAAACCTAATTAAAATAGTATATAAAAATGTTGACGCTCTCTCCTGTAAAACTACTGATTTGCAGATCCGCCATTGTTATTAGGGATAGGCGAAATGTTATTCTTCTTCGCTGTGCCGATAATTCCTCTAGGTATTTGTTATAGTAATTTGCAAAGCAGATCGTAACAAATCAGCTTATATAACTATCATAAAAACTTTAAGTTTGTCCAAATTCGCGCCATTTTCCATTCCATCGAACGCCTTTTCTATACATAACAAAAAAAAATGGCAATGGGAATACGCGGCGATGTGCGCGGCAATCCACAAATTAAATTTCAAATTTTAAGACACCTTAATACGTATTCAACGATATAATTTTCAAGTTAAGATCACGCTCCTCATAGGTTGGGTGGCCAAAAACATAACATTGCAAAATTGACACATAGGTCCTAAATTTCAGCCCGTTTATAGTAATTTATTGTAGCGAAAATTCTTATCTCCTACGAAGTCATTAAAACCTTTTTCGTTTTTATTTTCTGCTATCAAATTATGTGACCATAAACAACAATAATTGAGGTTTTTTCCTCCTCCAACTTTTTATATCTCTGCGTCAACACCCAACGTGGTTCTCAGTGCAAACTGAGTGCAGGCGCACTCACGAAGACTGAATTTCAAGCTAAAACGCGCATTACTTTACAAAGAATACAGTACATTTTCCCTTGTGGAGCCATACTTTCATGAATCCCGCTGTCAAGGTATTCTGTGAAGTATTCCGTGACTTAGTAGGTTGGTATTCGAATGTGTATTGTTGATTAAATTACGTTCATTGTGCTAGCTAGGTTGTTTTGCAACGTTACAGTCGTTTTTTACATTAATTGGCTTCGGTTGCCTACTGAAATGTGTTGAATAGCAAGTTTTAGTTGAACCTTCGTTTTTTTTAATTCGTTTTCGGAATTGGTTAAATCGACAGATACAACGGAATCTTATTGCCTGGTAACTAGGTTATAGAGGTCATTTAAATCTTTAGGCATTCGGTCCATCTCAAATATACTGGTATTTAGCTGCATGCGGCTACTCGGATTTAATTAGAGAAATGCCAGTAATATGATGAACAACTTATACATTTAAAAATATGTTCTTTTTAAAATCAAGCTTGTTTAAAAAAAAAAACGACGGGTTGCACTCTGGGAGTGCCGGCAGAAGGGAAAACTTGAATAGTAATAACATGCCTACACGCTGCAATTAATATCCACCTACGTAATTTAGAAGAATAATTGTGACTAGGATTCTTTTGTATGCGGATTTCAGGTCTTTACCGATAGAGCGCGATCCGGTCCGGCGATTCGATCTGATCACATGCTCTCCTCTCTGTAACCTATGGATGTCGGTATAATTATGTCCTTTCTTCAGATGATTGCATGCCTTTAGGGCTCGTGTGCACGATGCCGCCGCGCCGACACCGCTCCGATATCGCCATCGCGACTCTATGCTGGGTATACCTTCGCGACGCGCGGCACCGCGCTGCCGCCGCATCGCCAACGCGCCGCTATTCGCTAGTGGATGACATCGCCGCGGAACGCTTCGCGCTTTGTCGGTAAAGGCTTTACAAGAGCAGCCGGTCTAAAACGGCCACTATGCAATATTCCTAACGATTCAGTTCATGAATGAATAATAGACGAATAGCCAATGATGTTGCAAAGTAAATAAAAAAATAAAGTGCTTAAAGTGATTATTTTGGACCCTCACTAATGTTGTTCATTGCCTTTCATGTGTTAGGCGCTCGTCTTCAAAGAGGCGCGAGCGTGGTGACAGCGCGCTGTATATTGCCACTGCTCCTTTGTGGCAAATTACAGTCCTAAGCTATTCATCTTCGTTTCTGTTGCGAAAAGTGTACTGGTCTCCTAAAATGTTCTCTCTTAAATTGTTGTCGATTGTACCCCATTGTGATTGATTAATAACGATTTGTTAAAAATGATACTCATTTACAGATGATTTTGTGTCGTATAAAGTAGAATTCATCCTTTTCACTGTCGACCTGACGATACGGAAAGATGACTTAGTTACCTATCTATACGCAAACTATCGCATGTCAATAATGAACTCATTACTCATTTTACCCTCTCTAAATTGCGCTGTAAAACAAGTTTCAGAATAAAATAGCTCTAAACATTAAAATTGAAGTCTCGTGATTCAGTGACATGCCCGGTGACCTTGGTTTGTGGCCCCTCGTTTCTCCCGTATCCGTAGAATATTATCACAGCTTTGCCAAACAGTTGAGTAATTCGGGAATGACGTAGTAGTGAAATTGACGAGTTTGCCGATGTCGGGTTTTTTATGGAGGGATTTGCAGATATGCGTGAAATGTTTATAGTCTCAATTAGAAAGGTTTTCGAACCCAACACGTTATCTAGGTCGTAAATTACAATCAGGGCTGACAGGTTATTAATCTACCTAGCATTTTTGCACACATGCTACTTTTTTTGACATCGTCATCATGTAGTAAAACAAATAGCCTTAATTTTGTAGGGAAATCTTCATGGGAACCCTCCGTTTGCAGAAGTGATCGTTGCGATTAAATTTTACCGACTAAAGACCAGACTAAAGTTGGAGAGTAACGTATTCGAAATACCACAATACGCTCTAAAACTGGAATCACTGATGTGGGCAACAAGACTGCCAGGTTGATGAGGTTGAAGTGGGGTTGGGCGGGCCATATCTACAGAATGCAACAGGATCTATGGGCTAGGGTTGCCGCAATGAGTGCCGGACGGGCGTCGATACCGAGGGAGGCCTACGACTTGGACGCGTTCATGAGAGATTGGCCGGAGGTAGCCGCATAAAAGGAAGTGGAAGGTTATGGGGTAGATCTTTTCCCAGCAGTGGGACAACACAGGTTAAAAAAAAGACCAGTAAGGTCAGTTGTTTGATCAGTAGATGAGTAAACTATTTGTTAAAATTCTATACATTTTAAAGAATGTATGAACAAATAGTTCTAAATCATCATTGTTCCCCTCCCGTTCACGAATTCGCGTACACCATTGGCATGCTGGCATGCATATGCTCGCTATGCCTAGTAAGACAGATCACCAAGTGCGGCCGATCCTTTGTTTGCAGCTCCGCCTATTCTTCATTACACCACCATAATCACCACATTGCATGTTACTTCACGTCAAAAACAAGGTCTTGATGTTTACGTCAGTGTTTCCCAATCATTGTTCTGCCATGGTCCGGTAACGTGTTTAACAGTTATCATTGAACACAGAGCGACATACTAAAATATCCGCACTACATAAAAAAATACCCTGTATAAACCTAAGCTTAAAAGCTTAGTTAACCCATTTTAATATTCGTGGTAAAATCATCAAATGAGTCCTCCCACCCAGGGCAGGGCGGGAGGGACTGTCAGACTTGTACTGACTAAAATCCACGGTGTCCTTCAATAGCCCTTTACGTACCGCGGTCACGGTAATTCGTTAGTCCCGCGACCCCGACAGGCTTTGGCCCTCTACAGGCCCCGTCACTTAGTTAACCCATTAGGGAAATAATACCTTCTCGTATGTTTTAATAGTAAAAGGACCCGAGACCCGGTGTTTTAATTGGATAGCCCGCTACCAAGTCGAGACCGCGAGTTGGGAAACGCTGGTCTACCTAACAGATAATTTCAACTTTAAGATAGTTACAAATTACAGAAAATTGCTATCAAAAATGGTAAAGCTGTAGAGTCTTGATTTGTTTACTGCACAGTTGTTACTGGTTCTACTGACGTAGTAGTCATTACTCGTATAACTAATTGTAGTAGAACACGTGCTGTTGAAGTGCCTGAAGCTTCTGCTGATGTAGTTAATCTCAATGAAGGTTTCAGGAATGTAAGAATTACTCATAGAAACTGAGTAGACGGAGCGATGTTTATTTGTAGATTGCGTATGCACATACTGCTGACAGATGCATTTAATTCTGATATCATTGTACGGAAAACTGCCTGACTGTATTGTTTTTTAAATAGAGTTCTTGGTAAACGAGACGATATATAAACAAATACTTGGATATAATGCAGATGTTGTTCTATGTGGATACATCTAAGAACAAATCTATTGCGGGTTTTCTACAAGGTCTAGATCCGGGATTTGCGTAATTATAGATGACCGGGAGAGCTGAGGGTCGTTTGTAAATGCACCCACTAAAACAGAAAAAATCGTAGTGCGTAGCAACGATTTTAGTATAATAAAACTTCTTGCTCAACTCAACTGAAAATTCTATGTAGATGATTATGTTTCCGGCTCCACAGCACATGTTTTAATCAAGATTAAATGCAACAGTAAACCAGAACATAATGATCGATTACAACAATGTATAAAAACATCGAGCCCGAAAGCCAAACAATAAACAGCCTTACGGTCTATACGGCTTCATGAAAACAGGTAGTGCTTATTTACTACACGATCTATAATAAGATGGGCGTATTAAACGAGTGCACTCAAGGCTGTGGGTCGGCCTTGAATGGAACCCGGACTAGTTGATGTTAGTTTAAAAGGGGTGATTGTGACGGCTATGATTTTGAACCTTATTGGAATGGTTCGGTGCTGTTGCTCGCTGGCTTATGAAAATACTGCTTTTTGCTGCCGTGGTAGTCGAAAAATATCCAACAGCACCACAAAATCGGGAAAAAATGTGCTTGTTTCAGGATTTCTTCTCAAGCAGTAAGAAAATCCCAACTTGTTTTACAAAATATTGACCATGATCTACTTTTAAGTGATTTCTATAGCAGATCTGCTACCAGAATTAAACATTGAATATATTTAATTTCGTTACTTCATTGAAAACTGCTAGATGCTAGTACTAATATCTAATTATTATTAGAGAAAGTTTAGTTTAAACTCTTCTCATGTATTTATGTAATAAAGGCGAAAAGAAATGGGACTTCAGTTTAAAAAGAACGCCATCATGGAAAAATCTCGAATTATCTGCTCACATTACATCACGAAATCCGTAATAGTATCCATTAGACTTTAGACCATACAGTATCCGGATGGAAAACTTGTTATAAATATTAATTATTCATCGAATATGTCTCGTTATTGTCTACTATATCGATCTTTGCACCTTTTACGTCAGTTGCACGTGAGTCGCTCTTCTATTTATTTATTCATGTGTTATCGTGTAGAGTTCTCTTTACCTTGTGTGTGGAATCTAGTTGTACGCTTTATGACATCTGCAATGTCGTGGGATCCTGGTCTCCATCTGCAGTCTTTTTGTTGCAGTTATTTAATTTTTGTCTTAATTAATTCATAGGACAAGTTAGTCCTTATTTGGATAGGACCAGTTTTTGGAGTAGTTATGAATGTTTTTGTTGTCTCCAATTGACCTCTCGGGCGATTTATAATTGAAAATGATAAAAATCAAAGTCCAATGAGCGACTGTCTGTTATGTACAGACGTGTGTACGTAAGGCGCTGGGGCGTTTTCGCTTATGTAACGTACGTAACGCGCCCGAGAGGTTAAAAACAAAAGTATTTAAATGAATTAAATAATTTTGACTGACAAAGATTTGCCCATTCCAAAACGAAGATCTTATCGAGTAAAACGGTTAAGGAACTCCTTTGGATACTGCAATGCACCATAAAAGAGCATTGATCGTTTTACTCTCTTGCCACTTATCTCAGCCTAATAATTTCTGTGGAAAAACTTTGAGAAATGTGTAAAGTCTACGACCATTTTCTCAGAGTTATTACCCCTTATTTTATTGGGCAATATGTAATGGTTATGTTACAAAACTTGTATTTTTTCTTGTCTCGCCATTCCGTATAAATCCTTTGAGATGTGATTCACAGCCTTCACTTAAGCATTACATAAGACGATTTCTTCAAAGAGTTTCGCGAAGATATGAGTTTCAAAGGAATCAAATTTCGCATTGCTAGAGCTGGATTACTCTTCAGTTTAAAATTCAAAATTCTGAAACCGTATGAAAGTTGTTGACTATCATAATTTTTTATTATTCCCCTATTATGTATATTAATCCGCTATAAAAGTGGTAGAAAAATCAAATACAAAAATAAAGTCAACCGTCTACAATTCCTTCCTATCAGATACAGCGACAACAAAACAGCCAAACTCAAATCATAAAATTTTATGACAGCCATACTTGATAATGTAATCACAATAAGTATCCGTGTAATTGCTGGATTTTCCATTGCCTTATCACATGAAACTATTCCACATTCCAGTAGTCTGGGAGATAAGTATTTGGAAGGTAGTGAGTTTTTTCAGAAGTATCGATATGATCTGGAAAGCCCCAGTTCATTAGGATATCGTACAACTCTCTAAGATTAACGGCTGCATAAAGTATTCCATCTTTATGCAGACGTCAATATTTTAAATCTGCTCTTTGATAATGTTACAATATTTGATTTTTCGCAGTCTATTTCTCTTTTTCCGTTGGTTCTGCAACCGATTTCTCTCCAGTGGTATCAGGCTGCGTTGCTATCGAATTTTAGAGATGAGAGAAGACATAGTGCATCTGTGTCTGCCCACACACTTGTGCACTATAGTAATTCTATCGTATCGATGAGCTAATCGCGACCGTGATTGGTTGCTATGTCAGAAATTCGTTCAGGAAGCCTGCTATTATTCTCAGTTTAAACAAATAAATCGTCTCCAATAGCCTCCTACGCTATATTTTCGACTGAAATCTGATGTTTAGACAAAACTCTCCAAACATTGATTTCTTGAAATGCTTTTCTTGTTACCAAGTCACTAATTGCTCAAGTATTATTTGTTTTGTGTGAAAACATTTGTGATCTGTGTCATCTTTATCTTAAATTCTTTCGCTATCTTTTATAATTTTTACTTTTCTTGGAGCATTCATGTAATTATACTCAATGAGGTCATAGGTTTGTTTTTTGATAACGTTTGTTTTCGTAACGTTATTTTTTTATGCGCTTCTTGTTAAATATTTTGGTTTAAATGAGGTCTTATTTATCTTCGTTGCTTTCATGAAGTGCTGTTTTGTTTCGAGAAATTACTTCTCCTATCTGTTTATCAATCAATTTGTTTGAGAGGAAATGTTTAAGAGGAATGAAACATTGCCTTATGTTTTAATTTACAATAAAACAACATCAACAGTGTTACAAGGATCTGGCACTTGAATGACAGTGACAAGTGGTCTTTGTAGGTGAACATTTGTGAAATTGCTCCGTGGCTTTAGTTCCATTTTGATCACGCGTTAATAGATCCTTGTACAACTGTAATATCAGAATCGAATTTTATTCTTCTTGACTGCACAAATCAATATTCGTATCTCTTTGTTTAAAAGAGAAAGAAAACGAGGTTGAATACCTTTTCGCAGTTCAACGTGCTAACTTTGAAAAGACCTACAAATGAGAACCGTTAGAATAATATGCTAATTTATCACACTTTCACATGCATGAGTTTCAAATCACCTGGTGCACTGCAAGACAAAAGGCTTAAGAGCTCGTGACTAAATAGTAAAAGACGGATAGGCTGATCTTCAAGATGAAACGTGTTTACCTAGGGGAGGTCCCTAGATGGGTGACCATCCAATAAATATCCTCCGTGCCTCGGAAAGCAAGTTTACCCGTTCGTTCCTGTCATTTGTAGATATTTGATATCGGGGCCTAACTAGTATTACCCAGTACTAAATTGGTTGTGGGGGCAGTCGGTCCATATTATCGAAGTTTATGTGCACCAAACATATTTCACGAAGTCTTTGATAAGTCAGACTGCAATGAGGGTAAATCTATTATTTTTATACTTGTGCGGCGTATCAAGTAAATTCGACGATGTAAACAGTCTAGATTGTATCAAAATTAAGTGTACTAAAATACTTTTACGATGTACTGTACAGTACATGTAGTGTACAGCGTTACTACGCTAGATGTTTCTGTAAGGGCATCATCTTCATCATCAAATCCACTTTGCCCAAACTTTATGTATTGGGATTGGCTTACCAGATTTTTAGCTGCTGAATACCAGTATTTTTCATAAAGCTGCTGACGATTAGACCTCCACAACCCACTAAGGACTGCCGATGAAGCGATACGAAGTAATTCGACTGATTCCAACTACAAGTGAAAATCATCCTTACCACTCCGACATATGACATAAAACGTGCGGTTTTCTACGGGTAGATGAAAAACAAAACACGCTCGCCACGACGACGTAAGTTAGTCGAATTCCATCAATAAATCGTAGTAGCAAGGACGATTTTCTTTTTTAGTTAGTAGAAATTGCAAATCGCACGATTCGCGTCATGGGCAAGCTCCCTTACTGAGTAACACAATACTCTTTGGTAATAAAATATCTATTTAAGAATTTCTGTCTATACTAATATTATAAAGAGGAAACCTTTGTATTTTTGTATGTTTGTATTGAATAGGCTCAAAAACTACTAGACCGATTTCAAAATTTCTTTTACCATTACTTAGAGGGATTCTTCCGTATAGGCTATATTTTATCCCGGAAAATAGATAGGATTTTTCGTGGTAGTGGAAATTGTGGAGTAAGGCGTCGAAAAAACTGCCGTACGTTAACGATTCTCGCGAACGCTGTCTAAATGGTTAGAGATGTATGGTTGACTTCTATAGAAAAGTTGTAGAACTCAATAATGCCTACAAAAAAGTCCGCGATAGTATAAACCAAACATTTATATTTTAGCCATTATAACCACTTTTCCATAGAATAATAGTAATTAAAATTATTAGCCTTATGTATCGTCAAATACTAATCCTTATCCAAATAAACTATAAATTACTTTTTATTTTATTCCAATCGGACAATCCATTCAAAATATATTACGAATTTAAAATTGTGAGAGAGTTTAAAAAATAAATGTCCACCCGTGCGAAGCCGGGGCGGGTCGCTAGTATACAATAAAGTGAATTCAATCATTCTATATTTGTCTAGTTTCCATTATAAGAGTATAAAATCGCGACTTCTCGTTGTTCACATTTTCTAATACACTTCAAGTTTGTCGGTGCATCAAGCACCTTGTTATCATTCTAGATCTTATCAATGTCAACAACACTGAATGTCTCGTATTGTGTTTTGATGTCTCAAGATTAAATGGTTTAATTAAAATGTGTGTTTGATTCAACTTCATAGATAAAATAATTGTCTTTATTATTCTAGTTTGTCGGTGCTTTGTCTTTGTTTTTGCAATAATCGAAGTGAATTGCTATAAGCTTGGTATTTGCAATTCTATTATCAACTGAATTAAGGTCTTTAATACCTTGAGATAGGATTATTCCTAATACCCCGAAAGGATCGATTTTTACTACGAGGTTAAGAAACCCTTGTCATAGCAATATCTTGGTTGAATAACCGTTGCATCGCTATTTCGCAGATAGCAATCATGTGTCTCAAATGTAAATCTTTATGCGAGGGTGATTGTAATCTTGGGTAGCTATAAATCCTGAGCCTCCGTTCACTAACTCCGACCCTTTTGCAAAGGTTGTTAAACCAAATTAGCAGTTGGATGGCATAATACTTTCACGTATGGCAGAAATTGTTGTCCCGAGAAACTTATCCTAAAATATTTCTTAGGAACTCAGTCTGAATGTGAAAGGCGAGTAACAAAATGTATTTACATGGCAAAGGTGAATGGCAACGCCGGGAAGGCCTTCGATCTAGAAGGACATTCACTGAGTTCTTAAGAAAGGTCAGGTGCATAGTACACGCAACTGATGTACGTATGACCAGATGTATGAACGTGGACGGTTCGTAGCAGATGTTCTTTAATTTCTGCCGATCCGTGATTTTTTGTACACTGAGTCCGAATAATAAGTTATTTCGTCTACCAACAGTACATACTTCCAAAATTTAATCTTGGAATCGCACGTTACAAAACGATGTTAATTGTCAATTGTGCGTCTGCTCTCAGTGCAACCAGTGCAGTTGGTACAAACAATAAACTCAGTGCCTTCTCAGTGCGATCTCGGTGCAAGCGCACTGAAACGTACACACGCGGTGTGGTTGTACTCTTTATTATGGAAATAAACACCCACCGGTCCTCTAGATGTATAATGAGATGGTAGTGTGGTCCCGGTATATGTAATGTCACCTCCTAAGTGACGCTACTTCGACACAAGGACTTAGATTGTATTTTATTTGTGTTCTGTGTTAATAATCTTGAGCTTCTCTATTTGGGGAGCTCATATATAAATAAATGTAAAACTGTAGAGGATAGAATTCAGTCGTCAACAAAAAAAGTACCTACCAGTCTAAACACCCATTTACAACAACTTTTTTGCAACCAGTTGTTTCGTCGTTGTCTTTATTTTTTTTTGTTTTAGCTATGTCAATGAGAATGACAGGTGACTGGAAGACAAAATTAAGGACACTAGCTTCATCATCTACCAGACCTACCGATTTGCTTATTGAAGAATTTTGTACTGTATTTCCTAATGTATCAACAATGTTCTCTTTATCAAGCAATACAGCTGTTGTAACTTCTAGATATAATTAGGCCAAATTGCACGACACTATGACCTGTCACCGTCTTCATTATAGCCAGTACAGTCCGTTCCCTGTTAGTTTTTGAAATCTTCAGACAGTGTGTCATCATTGTCATTGTAAAAGTTCACAAATAGAAGTATTCTTTTTTATTGTCTAACAGTACGGCTGAACTACCTCTTAATCGCCTACTATTATCGCTTTCCAATCCATTAAATTGTTATGCTTGCTGTTCTAATCGATATATTCCAAGTCGTAGCGTAGGTACAAAGCGCGTACAGAAACGGCTCGGTGCATCAAGTGCGTTTGCACTTGTACCGACACATGAGGAAAGGGCATTGTTATTACTAAAAATAATCGTGTGAACTGGGTACACTTATTTTTGTTACAAATTCTAATGAAATATGGCAGAAATAGTTTGAAATCCATTGTCTTCAACGCTGTTCGTTTTGGTCTCTGACTCATTATTATTATGATTTAGCTAAAGGCTTTTTTACCTATAGAGCGCAATCCGTCCCGGTCATACGATGTGATCGTATGCGATATGTATAACATAGGGATGTGCTTTCTCACTGCCGGTGTCAGATCGCATCCCTTTCAGCTTTTTACAGAGATCGCATCACCAGATCGGGTCGCCGGGACGGACCGCGGTCTTTAGGTAAAGGCCTTAAAAGAGGTGAACTGCTCGACTTAGATCTCTTCCAAGCCTGTGCTTGTTTCATTCAGCGAATTTCCATGACCTTTATCGGGTCCTCCATGTAGATATTCATGCTTGCATCATCTTAATGTTCATTTGAAATGGTTTGTTTCACTTTGTTCAGTGCCAATAAACCTTTGAAATAACCAATTTCATTTTTCAAGTTCGTGTTTTGTCTGCAATAACGCACTTGCGGTTTTATATGAAAGGCTTGAGTGCCTCACATTTCCGTCAAAAAGCATTAAGCTTATCAGTGTCCGATCGATATTGTTATCAGCTATTACGGAACTGTCTAATAACAATAACTAACATGGATACATGTATGGATTCTGTTGGTTAAAACAAACTCTACTGTTTCTTCCATCGTCATCATCTATAGTGGCAAGGCTTTCTCATTCTCACACTATTTTTTACTATCTTTGTCTCTTTTCTGAATATGTATGCCTGAGCTGCGTCGCGAATTGTAAAGTTTTTTTTTGGAAAGAAAAATCCTGCTCACCAATTCGTCCATTTTTTATTTTTCTATAGTAAAGCTTCGTCTCATTCAACTGCTACCAACCACACTGCTCGTGTTGTACCTCCAACCAGACTGACACGATAATGGGATCTCGCATCGCGATATTTCGTGGCTCAAAGCAATTTTGACGTCCTGTTCACGATGGTGGCAAGTTGCGTCGTGGTATCACGTTGCAAGCCCTAAGCAATTTCTTTTATTTGTTTTCCCTGTAGTCGCTGTTGCTACACTCATTTCGTTTAAACCGCGACATTTTTGATTTGTGGTCTCTGTTTCTGACCACATCTTCTTCATCATACAACTTCATCTTACCTTGATTATCCTTTACCAAAATCCTCTTGATCATCATTATGTACAACTTTTACTTTGGGACTAAAACAGATATTGCAAAAAGTTCCCTACATTTCGACGATTCACAAATGTATGGGGTAGCTGATTTAAACACCAAAAGTTGTTTGACTGCAGTCACCATTACTGATTCTTTGCTAGTTTTAGCCTCATTTAGGGCATTCGGTTCAAACTCATACGTCATAGCTTGTCAAGGCCTATTATTATCACTTTTATTGTTTGAGGATACTAGTGTAGTATTACTCAATTGTTTCCTTCCATTTCAGTGTGATGTGTTTCAGTGCATGTAGTGCGAGCGTACTGAATTGAACTCGCGTGATAGTCATTGTTCGTTCATAAACTCGTTTTTTGTGAAGTGATACGTTTTTTTGAGGTATGGTGTTTTTATCTGCTTGGTTTTTGTTGTTACTGTATTAGTGTAGTGTTTTTGATTGTTGATAGAAGAAGGGGTCATAGATGAGTGGTTTTTTGACGAGTGGAAATTTATTTTAAAAGTTGTACGGTTAATAGCCTGCATTACTTGATCTTCCTTAGTTATTCTGTTGTATAAGATGGATCAATGACCAAATCCTCTTTGTAATGAGACCGACTTTTGATTTGATCTTATAAAACCTCATTTCAATATAATAATAATTGCTACCATTACTAACTCTCAATTACTTTATGTCTATTTTTGCATCACTATCAAAATAAGAATGTTCTTTAAGCTTCTTTATAATAAGATTTCTATTGGGTTGCTATAGTCAGACTTGGGATTCAGTGCATTGAAAGTAACAATTTGTGGTTTAGCGGAAGCTATCCTTTTTTGATACCCAATGCTGCAGTTTAAACTTTATTAGTCATTCGCAATTTACAATTGAAATATTGTGTAGTTAGTAAATATGAAATGACGATTCGATTGCATAATGTATTTTTTTTAAAGCGATTTGTAATCAAAAAATATTACGTTAAAAATCATCTAGAATTCTAGATATTTTTATTTGTACTGACTTAGGCGGATTTTTGTTGCTGTACTAATGCAAATATTTAGATTATTATTGTGTTTGTTTTTTTTTTGTTATAAAGTACTGGCTTACACAACTATGTGAAAGTATAAAGGACAATGAGCTTAAATAACATATGTCATAGCCGAATAAAAACGGATACGGTAAAGCGAACCTGTAAAACGGACCCCCTGTATGAACTTTCAGGCAAATACTCCCGGTGACGGAGAGACCTTAAAAACCAATGGACTGATTCTTAGTATGATTAAACTGAAGTGAATCGTAGTAGTAATTTGATCAACCATGAGTCATGGTTTCATGGTCCACTTTTTATTGATCTATAACTGGAATTAGTCACTATTCAGCTATCTAATCAATGGTCTAGTTTTAATCGGTAGATTATCCTAAATTAGCTTTGCGTAATTTATTTCATCAGTAACTTATCCCAAAGCGGTGCAGGAAAAGGCCGGTCGTTTGATCCCGCTTAGGCGCCGTATTATGACGTCTTAAATAAAACCAGGCTTGTTCCAGTGAGTGAACGAGGTGGCGCTAGACAACTTGTATAGCTCTGTCTCTTTCACTCACTGGAACAAGCCTGGTTTTAAGACGTCATGACACGGCCGCTGGTCAACCAAAAAAAAAATTATAAAAAATCATAAATAAAAAGTTTATTCCCTCCGGTCAATTGAGCGGGATCAAACGACCAAAGAGCTTAGCATCGTGAAGAAACCGACATGTCCTAGAACCAAAAATTCAAAGACATGTGACGTCTAAAGTCCGCACTGAGCTCGCGTGGTAGAATATGATCTACTTCTGAAAGAAAGTAGGCTTATGTCCACGCTGTGGTAGCATTACAGCCTGATTATGATGATGAGTCATTAAAAAAGAAATCAGTTCATCGGAAGGTTACAATAGGACTTAAACCTGGTTTGTGGGTGTATTGTAGGAACACCTCTGTATCCTTCAGAGAGTATGTATGTCTTGTGTTGTTGATGATGTCGATGATTCGTCCTTCAGATTTATGTCAAAGACAAAACACAGAACGCACAACGTATGAATATACAACTGTTATTTTGTTAAATACAATAAGTAAGTCTTACTTTTTTTTTGTCGTGGTAAAAATCATCAAATGAGTTCTCCCACCTAGGGCAGAGCGGGAGGGACTGTCATACTCGTACTGACTAAAATCCACGGTGTCCTTCAATAGCCCTGTACGTTCCGGGGTCATGGTAATTCGTGAATCCCGCGACCCCGGCAGGGTTTGGCCCTCTAGAGGGGGAAACCGTCATTTTGCTGACACTCTTTGAGGCGCGCGTGGAACACAACGCGCCGTCAACCCGGGCATGATCCATGGTCAGACAGCGAGTTCCCCATTACTCGATGCCCGCATGCCCGCAAGTTAGTCTTACCAGTACCTAGTTCTTTATTTATAGGAAGGAATCAATAAACTCAAAATACAGGCATTCTTTGCCCAGTTTGGGAGTCAAAGAACTCTTCGAAAAGTATCCTATTTCATGCAAATAAACATTATTATAGATTGATATCAAATGGTTCTCTATGTTTTAAAGTAGACGTTCAAAATCAGTCTATTAATAGACTTTGCTATAACATCCTTAAGTCCAGCGTAAAATCCGTCAACACTTACTAAAGCATGGCAATTTATAGCCCGTAGCGTAAACTATCGATGACTCTGACAAAAATATTGTGAACACAGCGCAAGAGATGTTTCTGTTCCGGGAAAATCACGTTCTTCTTTAACATACATTACAATATAAGCAAAAAAACAGGATTAAAACAGAATTAGTTGACACTCACGGTATTTTCAGTAGTTTTTGTCTACTCTTTTTTCTTTAGTTTTGCTCGTATATGATGATGAAGCAAGCTCAACCAGAATGAACAGAGTGTGGGATAAATTGACCAATAAATCTCTTGGCAACATCCAATACATAATCTGCAAATTTTTCGGCGTTCAAAACTATAAACAATGCGGTCCTCATATTTTTCGTATTCAACTGCCTTAGTCGCCCGATCTAAAATTACTGTTCCAGAAGTCTCCTTTGTTCTCATGTAATGTTTTTCTTTGTTCACAGGTATGTATTGAAATGAGCATCGTCATTTGAAGCTTAAGATTTACCGTGACAGATACGGTCTTCTTAAAAGAAAACTTAAGTTACAGTAAGTAATAATATAATAGTGGCAGTAAATATTAATATGTGATTATCAAAACTTTTTCCAATAGTATTTTATGCTAGCCACGCGATCCAGTTATCAGTCAAATTCTCAGCGCGTTCAGTAACACACGGTTTCCATCAAAACGGAGAGGAGTGGAGACGAGAAGAGATTTGAATAGCCAATCAGATTTAGTTATTTCCAAATCTCTTGGTTTGTTTTCGGTGATTGGCTATTCAAAACACATCTCCTCTCGTCTGCTGTGTGCATGACAAGTCTTCTTCTGACAGCCATACGCCGTCATCTTACTTCAAGCTGCTTCTTTGCTGCAAACTTGATGGATCTTACCTGTATCGTGTATATCTGACATTTATAAATATGTCAATCCATAAATAAGAATGAAACTCGTAGCTAATTTAGACCGGCTTAATGTAGATTGCCATCAACACACTCAGAAGAATAATAAAATAACAGCGCTTTAATCCTTTTTAGGGTTCCGTAGTTAACTAGGAACCCTTATAGTTTCGCCATGTCTGTCTGTCTGTCTGTCTGTCCGTCCTCGCTTAATCTCTGTGACCGTTAGCACTAGAAAGCTGAAATTTGGTACCAATATGTATATCAATCACGCCGACAAAGTGCAAAAATAAAAATTGGAAAAAAATGTTTTTTTAGGGTAGCCCCCCTATATGTAAAATAGAAAGTGATTTTTTTTTTTATTTCAACCCTAACGTGTGATATATCGTTGGATAGGTATTTAAAAATGAATAGGGGTTTACTAAGATCATTTTTTGATGATGTCAATAGTTTCGGAAATAATCGCTCCTAAAGTCAAAAACAATGTGTCCCCCCCCCTCTAACTTTTGAACCATAAGTTTAGAAAATATGAAAAAAATCTGGAAAGTAGAACTTTATAAGGACTTTCTAGGAAAATTATTTTGAACTTGATGGAAAGAACAGTTTTTGTGCAAAAAAAACAAGAAGGTGGTACAAAATTCCTGGACTAAGTTTGTAGTATAATCAATTATTTAATCATATATACAAGCATTTTTTTTAACTTCGTTTACGTATTTCATTATTCTGAACGTATCTTCTTTCAAACAAAAAAAGAATTATTGAAATCGGTTCGCGCATTCCAAAGTTATCAAACGCATAAAATGTTAAGGTAAAAACCAGTTCATAAATGGTTCGATAGATGGCGTTGCGTAATGACGTCAATTTTAAAAGTCGATGTCTTCGTGCTTTCATGACCTACCTGTGGTAAAAATTTGCTACTACTTAAAATATGGCCCCAAGGCTGAACCGGGCAGCAGCCGCTCTCAAGCGGCTCCTGCCCAATCTCGGCGGGCCAAATGCCTCCTGCCGGAGGCTGTACGCCGGTGTCGTGCGGTCCATGGCCCTCTACGGGGCCCCCGTGTGGGCCCTAAGCATCCGGACGCGACCACTCAAGCTGGTCGCATGCCAGAGGGTCATGGCTATCCGGATGATCCGGGGATACCGCACGATCGCCGGCGAATCAGCCAACCTCCTAGCAGGATTGTTGCCCTGGGATCTGGAGGCGACTGCCCTTCAGCGCGTCTATGAATGGCGCGTGGAGGCGCAGCGTCGGGGCGAATCCCCGCTGCCTCGACAAGTCGAGGCGCGGCGGGAAGAGCTCCGGCGTGATCTCGGGGCAGTATGGAGGGAGCGACTGTCGCAACCGAGGTCCGGGCACGCCGCAATCGCGGCGGTAAGACCCCTCTTTGAGGAGTGGCTGGATAGGCGTCACGGCGTCCTTACCTACCGCATGACGCAGGTCCTCACCGGACACGGAAGTTTCGGGAGGTTCCTGTGTCTGATAGGGAGGGAAGAAACGCCTGGGTGTCACCACTGCGAGGATCGTCCGGAGGACACGGTGGAGCATACGGTGCAGGACTGCCCCGCTTGGGCAGAGCACCGCCGTGTCCTCACGACGGCGATAGGCGGAGACCTCTCGCGCCCGGCATTGGTCGAGGCCATGCTGCGGGGCGAGACGGAGTGGGAAGCGGTCGCCTCCTTCTGCGAAGCAGTCATGCTCGTGAAGGAGGAGGCGGGCCGCCTGAGGGAGAGGACAGCGTCCTCCCTCCACCCCAGCCGCAGTGGTAGACGCCCACGGCGTCGGACGTCACAGGACGATCTCCGGCCACCGTAGGCGCGGGCATGCGGGCAGCGAGTAATGGGCGACTTGCTGTCCGACCATGGACCATGCCCGGGTCGACGGCGCGTTGTGTTCCACGCGCGCCTCAAAGAGTGTCAGCATGTTGACGGGGCCTGTAGAGGGCCAAAGCCTGCCGGGGTCGCGGGACCAAGGGATTACCGTGACCCCGGTACGTAAAGGGCTAGTGAAGGACACCGTGGATTTTAGTCAGTACAAGTCTGACAGTCCCTCCCGCCCTGCCCTGGGTGGGAGGACTCATTTGATGATTTTACCACGCAAAAAAAAAAAAAAAAAACTACTTAAAATATATGTTCTTAGAGTGCATAATCGCTACCTGAACTACTTACTCTTTTCGATTAAAATAAAATAGCTATTTCATAAAGGTTTGTGGGAAATTGTTATTGTGTCTTTTCAAATTTATATTGAGGGTTTTTTTAGTTATCACCGTCCTTTGTGGGCCCGTTTTTAGGGTTCCCTTTTTATCAAAGTTCAAAATGTCAACGTAACAAATAACCTTTTTTTAACACACAAGTTTAAAAAAAGGCTATTTGTTAACACTTATTGTAACGGACGGGAAACTACGGAACCCTACACTGAGCGTGGCCTGACACGCTCTTGGCCGGTTTTTTAATCATTACGACGTCTAGACAGGTGGGTGAAGGTATCATTGATCAAACGACTATATTTTTTCATCAATATCAAACTTCTGACATAACGATGAAGATTATGGGGGAAGTGACGTTTATGAGTAATTAACATACTCCAAAAACATAATTACGAGTATGTTATTCATCATTCTCCGAGTCTCAATTAATTTACAGTCAGCGCAGCAGGTCTCCTTCCATACTTCGCAATTACTCGTCATCTAAGTAGTCACTCATATTTTGAAGAGTTACCACAGCTCGGGGATGCAAAGGACAATTGAAAAAACAGTGTGGGTGTTAGTCAGTATGAGTTCAACACTCAAGGGAGTCAACTCATATTAATAAGGCCGCTCCACCTAGAACGGGAGAAGTCATTTGATGATCCTCTCGTCTCGGTAGCCACCACCGTATTTTACCATATCATCATCCACACAGTTCATGCTTTTACCAGACTTCTTAAAAGGAGAAGCTATCCAATCCGGTCTGTTCCTTACTATCTCTAAAAAACATTACTTATCTACTTATAATATTCTTCATGACCAAAAGTAGCCAGAGAATTCAATAAAGTTATATTTATCAACGGTAGCGATGATGAAAATGTCTAAACTGTAAAGTTACTGAAACCAATTCTGAAATAAGTTGTTCTAGAAGAAACGAAACGCTTTGAGAGTGACAGAAACTTATGAAGCCAGGTCAAACAGTGTCAATCGAGTGTTTGCACTCCAATATTGGCAATTGGTGGCCAACATGGTCGCAAAGGCTGCACGTGACGAATCACCTTGGCCTTGACAAACGTGTGAATCGATTGAATAGCTGGTTTATTTATTACTAGCTTATAACGATTACCATTGTGCGGTTCGATAAAGGGGGAAAGGGAAGGCGGGTAATACGCCATTAAGGATATCTAGAATCCAAAATGGCGAATTTCAACCCTTCCATATTTAGCTTTGCATAAATGAAAAATGTTTCGATTTTTTTTTGTATTTGCTTTATTGGGTTTTGCTGTGGAGTTTGTTTCGCCTTAGTCCTAGCTAAAACACTAGGCAGTGGTGCGGATATTTAGCGTAATTTCAATGAATGACTTCTGGTATTGATTTTACTACCGTTTTTAGAGGTGTTTTATTCTTAGAATATATATTTTGTAAGTTTAGATAATATTTTGAGTGTTTCTCGGACATAAAGCCGCACATTTTTGGTCTGGCCGAAGGACAAACGTATGAGTTAGTATGACGCTTGTAATCCTCAAAGAGCAACAACTTCTTGAAGATCAATCGGATTTCAAAGTCAATTTTAAAGAATTCTTACGATCCTAATTTAGATAAAACTGCTACTTAGATTTCTCACAAAACCTAAATCTTTCTAACTGCCTCCACGTCGATCTACGGCGAAACATGTTTTGTACGAACCTGTCGTTTAATTGTTAGGCTGGGGCTTCATGAGGCAGAGATTTGTGATGCGACTGCAAGAGCGAAACGAGTTACTCATGGTATCGCTGATGTACGGTATAGCCAACATGAGCATTCAATAGCCTAGTTTCTAGTATCAATAAATTGCAAATCTAATTAGTCCATCAGCTAAAGATTTGAAAAATAATGGACAAGTATTTTTCTTTGATCAAAAATTATCACCAAAATTCGAGAGTCGGGGTTTGTGACAATAGGGCACGCTAAAAATGACACCACGGCCTGATGTATTTTGAATTTTAAAAGCGTCGACTATCTTCGTGAAGTTTGGTTTACGTAACAAAAGAAAAAAGGCGGGTCAAATATTTTTTAATAATCTAACTGATGAACCAATTAGATTTTTGAAGTGAAAAGTTCTTTAGCGGCGTTGTGCACTTTTTTTGGAATGGGTAAAAAATGTTAAACTCGCGTCAGGACACGTGACCTGATCGAAAATTCATAAGACGGCGCAGGGCGCTTGCGCGAATGTTCGTGTGTGTTTATTACTGTTCAAGTTTTCACTTCTGCCGGCACTCCCAGAGTGCAACCCGTCATTTTTTTTTGAATACACGAGCCTGTTATTTGTTTGTAATCGCTCATGGGTCGTGTAGCTCAGTCTTAAGTGTACGCGTCAGTCGCGTGACGACTGTATGTCCACTTCTTCCTTGACAAACTGGTTTCAACATTTAATTCGTCTGCTACGTCAGGTGTATATCTTGTCTTCCTTATTTTGTGTTTGATTTCTGTTTGTTTGTTGTTGATTGGATTTTGGCTTGTGATGACGATCTTTATAATTCCGGGGCTTTCTCTAAAGGACATCGTGGCTTTTTACGCGAATGAACTAAAGAAACAGGGTGGACTTTAAGTCAGTAAGAGTCTGACTGTCCCTTTCAGAAACAGGGAAAGACTCATTTGATGATTTTACCACCCAAAAAAAAGAAAAAATGGTACAGTTTTCCCGTGATTTGTTATATTTTCCAAGCAATACTTTATACCTCCCGGGTCGACAGCGCGTTGTGTTCCACGCGCGCCTCAAGGAGTGTCAGCAAAGTGACGGGGCCCCCTGTAGAGGGCTAAAGCCTGCCGGGGTCGCGGGACTCACAAATTACCGTGACCCCGGTACGTAAAGGGCTATTGAAGGACACCGTGGATTTTAGTCAGTACGAGTCTGACAGTTCCTCCCGCTCCGCCCTGGGTAGGAGGACTCATGTGATGATTTTACCACGTAAAAAAATAAAAATAAATAAAGCTTATTATACCTTTTCCGACAAGGAAGCCGGACTGTTATAACTTTTGGTCATCGTAGTATTTGTGCAACATTTTATATGTATTGACAACATTCTTTTCTACCAATGCTACGATTCTGTACTTCACTATATTTTGTGGTGAAAAACCGGTATCACACATGTCATCATCTCATACGTCAAACAGTTAAAAATAAATGCCGTATGAAAGAACCGTGTAATGGTATTATACAATAAAATACGGTTACACTTTCACCAAACGTTTCTTGAAATTGTTTTGAAAAACAATATATCGGTGGTTGTTTCCGATTTTGGCTCACCAAATGATCCATTCGCATGTAAGTAGAGTTTATTTTTGGATGACACCAGTGGCGGTCTGATGACACCATGAGACATAGCATCGATATTTAGAACTAGAGAATAGATTTGTTAAAATTGAAACGACTGAATAAAAACAAAATTATAGTGAACATTCACTAAAGTACATCGTTCAATCGATTGAAGTTTCTGATGTCAGCTTTAGATCCATCTTTTCACGTAGCCCTGGAATGTAAATAGCTATTATAGAATCACCGTGGATTTCAGTCAGTACAAATCTGACACACTGTGTGGCAGGACTCATTTGATGACCACGTTAAAAAAAAAACAATGTCTGAGCTATAATATCTTTATCACGTGACAGACGTGTGGTGGCCTACCATGACCTTTTAAAGCGTGAGTAGTTCAGCTGTGGGAACGAGATGACGCCAGACGACTTGTATAGCTCTGTCCCTTTCCCTCGGCGAAACTACTCACGCTTCAACCACCACCAGGGTCAACAACACGTTCGTAACCAAAGACAATGTAGAGTGCAAACGGACAGGGAACCGTATCCGGCGAACAGTGACTAATGCACATCTGCACGAAATAATAACCGATTGTGTGTGCCGGTTTTAGGACAAGGAACCCCTTTGTTGTTGTGTGTTGCATTATATTGGCACAGCCACAGTTGATGTATGTGAAATTTTTGTTCCCGACTTTACACTGTCTGTACAAAGTAATAGCCGACTTGTGATGATTTTACGACAAGACTTCGTCAATTTTGGTGTACCCACGTAATTAAAGAAAAATACGGATCAAATATTTTAGGAAATAGTCTAACTTTTGCGACTAGGTCATTATTTTTTTTTTTGTTCACGTTGTCGTAATTTTGATATTTTCCAAAAACACGTATTATGCATTCTTCGCCCACTGCAATCGACTTATATTGAGAATTTAGAAGTATAAATAAATGTTCAAAACGTTTCCTCTACAACAGAGGATTTTATAACGTGTGATTGATGAGAAACAGATTCCTAATCTATTCCCAATCACAGTATCATAGGCGTTGCTAAACCACTTAAAAAAGATCTTTCCAAATATATTTCCAATTTTTTTTTACGCGATTAAATCATCACATGAGTCCTCCCACCCAGGGCAGAGCGGGAGGGACTGTCAAACTCGTACTGACTAAAATCCACGGTGTCCTTCAATAGCCCTCAACGTACCGGGGTCACGGTAATTCGTGAGTCCCGCTACCAAATATATTTCCAACTAAGAACAGTTACTGTTGTTTCACTAGAAGCCCTTAAGACGACCTAAATGTGCCTCGAGGGAGAAAGTCCTCGAGAAGTGACGTCATAAAATCGTCTCCCGTAAAGGTTAACGCTCACTTAAGTATTTCATGGGATCAGAATAATCACTCACTCGAGCTGTTCAGTAGTGTTATGATACTCCAACTTTAACAGGCTGTAGCTTAGGTATTAACATGTATAATAAGTGAAAGGAAAAGAAAAGAGATTTATTGGCACACACAAGACAGAATAAAAAATTTACATGAATAAAAACAACAAAGGAAACAAAATATATACAAGAAAAACAACAAAAGTGGGAGAACATTTTACTTCAACATCATCAGTCAGAAGGCGTCCATTGCTGAACAAATGCCCTCCTCCTTAGACCACCATGCCGAACAACACACGCACGACTTGCATTCATCGGTTGTACGAATCTCTCAAGATGTCGTCGGTCCAAATGTTGAGACATTTTACTTACTTCCTAGCAATTAAATACCCTATTTATCCTAATAAATATCAATTTTTAATCATCTCTTCAGCCTCCTTTCGTAACGATTTCAGCTAGTAGCTACCAAGCTTACTGTTTATTTTTTTATGAACCTCCTCTTCTCATATTCTTTTCTGATAAACGTTTTTGGATCCAAGATAAGACGGTTAAATTCTTAGGGTTTTGTGGACCCGGGTCGACACGTCTCAAAGAGCGTCAGCACAATGACAGGGCCTCCCTTAGAGGGCCAAAGCCTGCCGCTGTCGCGGGACTAGCGAATAACCGCTTGAAGGACACCGTGGATTTTAGTCAGTACGAGTCTAACAGTCCCTCCCGCTCTGCCCTGGGTGGAAGGACTCATTTGATGATTTTACCACGATAATAAAAAAGGTTTTGTCGAGCTTCATTCCCTCGGCGCTTTTCTAGTGACCGACACTATTGATTGTGGCTTTCAGGAGCTGCAGTGGTTTGAAAATAGTTTGGTGGGATTTTCCTATTAAAAATATCCTATGTAGTTAGGAGATTTGAGCGTTGACCTTAAATAATGACGTCACGAAATACTCATGGTAAGCTACCCAGTACAAGCTCCAGAAAAAAGGTTTCCATCCGAATCTTCTTTAAAAGGTAAAGTTTGTAACTACAACCAAGTTTTTCTTTTGTAGTGGGCGATTTTGTGATATATGCCCAGTGCCTTGTGAAATATGTAAGGCAATTTATTTCTGGGCTAAGATTTATTGCTATTATGGGCAACTCGCTGTGCGTCCATGGACCATGCCCGGGTCGACGGCGCATTGTGTCACACGCGCGCCTCAGTGTCAGCAAAAAAACGATCTCATTACAGCTTTGACGTTAACAAAAAGTTTATCAAAACGAGTGTTTTGTTTCACGTTCGTTAGCCTTTGAAGAATAACTAAAACTAAGGTTATCTTAAACATTACACAAGGGCATGATAGGCCAACTCGTCGTCCGACCATGGACCATGCCCGGGTCAACGGCGTGTTGTGTTCCACGCGCGCCTAAAGAGTGCCAACAGAGTGACGGGGCCCCCCTCTAGAGGGCAAAAGCCTGTCGGGGTCGCGGGACTTATGATTTACCGTGACCCCGGTACGTAAAGGGCTATTGAAGGACACCGTGGATTTTAGTCAGTCAAGTCTGACAGTAGGGTGGAAGGACTCATTTGATGATTTTACCACGATAAAAAAAAATGTATTAATAAAAAAAAGACCATACTGAGTCTGGTTCTTCTGCAACAGGCTGAGTTGGGGTTGGGTAACATCAGAATGTTTTAATAGTCGTCAGCACGGTTGGTGCAGTGGCTGATCGATCGGACTGCTGTGCCGCGTGTCGCGGGTTTGATTCTCGCATCTACAAGTAGTTGTTCCGGGTCTGGGCGTTTAGGGAGGAGTTTATATGTTTGTAAACGCAGCCGCGATACAGGAGAAATTCCTAGTGTGGGGCAACGTTTTTAAAAACAAAAAAAAATTGTAAAAAAATAGATCTGGCGTTCCCTTTGTCAGAGTCCTAGAATTGGGGACATCATAGACTGAATATTAACCATCAAATACAAAGGTTCTAATGTTAATTATCTCATCATCAGTTTGTGTAATACATATACGAGTACTATCTTTATTTTTGAAATCTTAATGCGCAATAGATCTACAATCATCATTTTTTCGTTATCACCGTAGAGTATTAGTAAGAGAACACGTATCATCAATCAAATATCATTTGATGACGTCATAGACTGTCATATTACGTTGCGTACCGGAAAAAAAATAAGAACAGATCGTCCTTGTCAGTATGCTTTTTCATCCGGAATGTCTCAGATACAAATAGATAGATAGAATATTCTATGTTCTGTACACTATACCGGTAAACGGGGTTACTTTGAATCATGGGGTAAATTTTATAGAAACTACTTATCGACATAAAATTGCAAATTGCGTAAGACTGAACAACTTTTAGTTGAATTTTTTTTTCGGATTACAAATATGGTAAACTGTCGCAATCCTTTTTGTGGGTGCGCTGGTGATGGCACGTAGTTTCGTGCAAAAAAATTATGTTTTTTATCAATACCTTTTCTTTCTGTTTTTTTCTATAGTTTATTGAGGCTACTTTCAGATTCTATGTTAAAAACGGGGAGTTCCAAAGTAACCCCAGAATCATTTTACCTTTTATTACTTTTACAGAGAGAACTATAAAAACCGATAATTACCTATTTTTTTATTTTTTTAGAACCTCACTTTAAAAAATTACAGTCAGTTAAAGTTCAAAATTAATCAAAGTAACCTCAGTTTACGGTACTAATTGTTTAAAGTAAGTGTACACCATACTAATTTTAATTTACATACAAGACAGGTCGTCTCGAGCTCTAATTTTTGAACCGACTTCAAAAAAGGAGGAGGTTCTCAATCTGACAGTATTTTTTAGAAGATTTTCTTTCGACTGTAACATTTGACATATGACTCATACTGCACGCTACATATACTATACATATAATGTACATACCTACCCAATACCTACCCACTTGCTACATACAGATGTGGCAAGTGCGTATTGAGATCGGTTAGTTTCGCTCTCATGGGTACATAATTCAAGTTTCTCAGGAGAAGTATTATATGACAGGTAGACATAAATTATTAATATGTATGTACCATTTCAGTATATAAGGGTGATAAGATCACAGGCATTGTAACGCCATATCATTTTGTGATATTTTATACTAAATAAATACGAAATATGGTTAGTGTAAATATTATCGTTCTGCTTTGAGAATGAGAAGTTAGTATTTGTTTACAAAATTTATCCTGCAATGATATTCAGCAGCTGGCTTTTGTGGAATGTATTTTTAGTCCTCAAACAAATGAAGCTGTTGTAATAACCCACTTGTCTTGTATTATGCTGATGGGATGTTATAAACATAGACCACGCTTTTTTATCGCGGTAAAATCATCAAATGAGTCCTCCCGCCCTGGGCGGTATAAGAGGGACTGTCAGACTTGTACTGATTAAATCTCTTGATTCATATTTAAAACTCATCAAATATTTTATGTGTAAATCTAGGCTACAACTAAATAGTTAGTACGAGCAACAATCACGCAGTGAGCATGCATTACAAGATAGACATCGGCACACATTGTTGTGTAAATAAAAAGTGTTAAGTTAGCGTTACATTGTTTATTTACTTAGAAAATCTAGTTAAAGTTACTGATAATATTCCCTAACATGACACTAAAGTCTTCCCACCCAGGGCGGGACGGAACTGTCAGACTTGTACAGACTAAAATCCACGGTGATCCTTCAATGGCCTTTTACGTTCCTGGGTCACGGTTCCCTGATGAGACAGCCCGTGATCCCGGCAGGTTATCAATACCCTGTTTTTTAAGAATTGTTTGGTCTTGAATTTACAACGTGTCCGGTTTCGGTCTGCACAAATTAAAAGGGGAGGTAGCTTGCGCAATTCTGTCAATAAAATTATTACGGGTCGGAAACCAACCCTCTACTGAATGGTAGCCATTTTTGATCTTTTTTCGTGAAGCGTGCAAACTAAACGTACTGTAACTTCGAAATTTTAACCCCAACAGTTGTACAATTTGAGAACACGCTTAAACACTGGCAGCTTGTTATACTCTGTTTCATTGAAAATCTAACTGTAATATTAGCTAAATAACATAAATGCGACAAATGCAATTGAAACAAATGCTTGTACCTACTTAGTTCAAATGCGAATTTGCAGAGCTGGTATTAAAAAAACCTTTATCTAGGCTGCGAAAGGCTTCAATGTTGTTTATTTTTATCTCAGCGTGTACAAGTACAGCTTTCATAACTTTATATAGTGCGTGTATCAGCCAGATGTCGTCGACCCGCAAACCAGTTTATTTACCAACTTCCACTAATTCAATATGGCTGCCGTAATCATTCGTGATTTTGATTGATGCAAGATTCTCTTGGATTCTCTTTGTTTTTTATTTTTGATGGGCACCACGACAGAGGAGCTCGTGGCTAAATAATTACAGCCGCACATGCCGATCTTTCAAGTAAAACTGCGCTTGTCGAGGTTGGTCTGTGGATGGGTGACCATCTGTCATAGCGAGTTTCCTACGTGTCTCGGAGAGCACGTGAATCCGTTGGTCCCGGCTGTCATTTGTAGATCTTTGACAGTCGTTACTGTTAGTCAGAAGCTCTAAAGTCTGACAACCAGTCTTACCATGGGGTATCATTAACCAGTTACTGGGTTGTGTTGGGTAAAATACTTATATCCATCTGCATCTGGTTCGACTGCAAGCCGACCCCAATTGGGTTGGAAAAAGGAGGCAGATGATGATGGGCACCACGTCACTGATTAAATATCACAAGTAACCACGTAGTATTCGTATCAAAAGCCGCATGGACGCCAATAGCCTAATTAGCTACCTTGATTTATTTTACTCAATCAATATCTGGATGTACTGAACGTCACTTTGGTAACCAACAATGCGATAATAAACGATGATTAGTATTCAATCCAATTCACGGTTTTCAAAAAAGGATACTTACTTTTGGTAAGCGGTTAGTAACCGAAAAACGAGGCCAATATTATACTAAAAAGATATTTTATTACGTACCGGGGTCACGGTAATTCGTTAATCCCGCGACCCCGACAGTCACTCTGTCAGAGGCCCAAATCTACATATTTTATCTACAGCGTAATTAAAGCATTTACGCCGTGTATTGTATGGAAAATGGAAAAGCGCCTCTAGTCTACGAACGAGGAACTATTTTTTCCCTTCAAATTAACCGGAAAGATCCCGTTAATTTACGTCACAAAAAAAAAGCCAAACTAGGGCTTCTGGTTATTCGAGCGACAATAGTCCTTTGTAGCACTGGAAGGGACATAATCAAAATGAATAGCTTGCAGAGTAAACAAGAAGTGAGAGTGGGCTGGCCATGATTGTTGAAGCACTGATGGCCGAAGGAACAGAGTCCTGGAGTGGAGACCGCGTATCGGCAAGCGAAGTGTTAGACGTCACCCACCTAGATGGATTGACGACCTTAAGAAAGTGGCTGGGACAGAATAGATGCGGAAGGCGTGACAGGGTGATGTGGCACAGCCTGAGAGAGGCCTATCTCCAGCAGTGAACTGCGATTGGCTAAGTTGGTTGATTGCAAATCCATATTGATCTAAATCTTAATCCACCAATGCATATCACACTGATAAGGATGGCTATACAAAAGGATTCATGCTAAAACAGTGTCGATGATGTCACCAATCATGCTCATTTACTCAGTATTTAATTATCTTCATTAAGTGATTAAGTGTTTATATCTGCACTGACCTATATAATGATGTCAGGGAGACGGGTTTTGAAAACACACGATAGCCTCTTGGTCATGATTGAAGACAGCATGGCTGTTTAAGCTTACGCCGCGGCAGTGTATTGGCGCATGGAAAGATCAGACGGCTCTTCACTCTAGACGGTCTGAGTCGAGTCTGTCTATGGTGCGTGCTGCCTCTATTTCATGTACAAGCCTTTGCCTGAAGAGTTACAACCCAAATGGAGGAGCTGGATGGAGTCGCTCAGGACTATCGAGACATTTAGGATCCCGCGATAAAAAGGGAGAATAGAAACGAGAATGTAAAGTAGACGTATGCGCGATGACAGCGATTCCCCGTGATCACATTATTTCGGGACTTATACCTGTCAATTTTGCCTTGTGAAATATCTGAGGCAATTGATTTAGCTCAGATTGATTGCTATTGAGTTCAACAAAACTTTAGATTTTCTTATTGTCGCGGGATTGTCTAAACAGGTAACCCTGACCCTGAAACGTAAAGGGCTATTGAAGGCACACCGTTGATTTGAGTCAGTACGAGTCTGACAGTCCCTTCTGCTGCAACCTGGGCGGGAGGACTCATTTAAGCCTTTGTCAAATAGACAGGCGTGGCGAATGCGAAGCGAGGCGTTTTTATTTGTAATGTATGGAATTGTTTGAATCCAGTCACATAGAAAAGCGAAAGCGATCCGATAGCGTGACCGAACTATCGGACTGACGTCTCGTATCGGTTTGTTATCGCTTCGGACTCGCCTGTCTGTTTGACAAAGGCTTTAATGATTTTACAACAACAAAGAAAGGGATCTCATAGAAAAAAAAATAAGGATTTCATAGCTAGAGAGATGTAATATAGGCTGACATTTAAGGGCTGAAACTGCGTTGCCGCTACGCAAGGACATTCTTAGTTTGGAGGTGGATCCCGTTCTAAGAGTGCGGGGCTGCCTCATGACTGACGCCCACACGGGTCCTTACGACCTTAGCCCTATTGTTAGGAATTGTGCGGGCGTAGAGGACATTTTTAGTCCTAAAAGTTGCGCCTTCGTGAAATTAATCACGCGGCCAAATTACTTTTGAACTTGACCTGTCTTTGTCCAAAGTATCGTCAACTTTTTCCAATAAAGCGAACCCTGTTGCGTAGACTAGAGAATACCACTAGAGTGAAGAAATTAACAAAGTTTTCTTATGCTCAAGGACTAGCCGCCTGACAGTCTTACTTTTGTTAGCATTCAGACTTTAACTCTGGCCCTGTCAGGATTTTGTATTGAACATTTCTAAAGTTTGGTGTTTCTTTTTTTTTTGTTTTTAGGTTCTTTTTTTAAAATATAGATTTAGAATATATAACAAAACAACAGGAGCTCGTAGCTATTTAGCCACGAGCTCCTGTTGTTTCCCTCCTTTTGAATCACTGCCGCACAGGCCGATCTTTCAGGTTAAGCCGCGCTTGCCGAGGTTGATCTGTGGATGGGTGACCATCTGTTGTAGCGATTTTCCTCCGTGCCTGGGAAAGCACATAAAGCCTTTGGTGCCGGCTGTCTTTTGTAGATCTTTGACAGTCGTTACTCTTAGTCAGACTCTCAAACTCGTAAGTCTGACAACCAGTGTCACCATGGGGTATCGTATTACCCAGTTACTGGGTTGGGGAGGTCCGATAGGCAGTCGCTCCATGTAAAATACTGATATTCAGCTGCATCTGACCGACCTCCGACCCCAATAAAGTTTGGAAAAGGCTAGGCAGATGATGATAATTAATATAAAACAACTAGCTTTTGCCCGCGGCTTCGCTCGCGTAGAATTTGGTCTGCCCCATTAAGTTACGTGACATTTTTTTTTAATACTTATATTTTTTTATGTAACTTCACATCGTACATCCCAAATTTCTAACTTCAAAATTAGTTTCCATACAATCTTTGAACACCTATACCTAATATTTAGAGGGAATCTCATGAGGGTGGAACTATCTGAATTCCTTTCTAAGTGCTCATTATTTTAGAGGGCCAAAGCCTGCCGGGGTCGCGGGACTTACGAATTACCGTGACCCCGGTACGTAAAGGGCTATTGAAGGACACCGTAGATTTTAGTCAGTCAATTCTGACAGTCCCTCCCGCCCTGCCCTGGGTGGGAGGACTCATTTGATGATTTTACCACGATAAAAAAATAATAATAACAGAACTCTGCAAATTTCGAAATTCTACCAGTGGTTTCTTCATCAATCTTTACCTATATGGTGTGTTTATAAAAAGTAGCCCTATGTCCTTCCCCGGGCTTGAGAATATCCTATCCAGCACAAACGGATTACTAAACACTGACTAATAAACAGGTCGGACCAATGTTACTTGCATTTAATCACTACATAGTATAAAACAACGTAGCTTTCTTTGTCCCGTGTAACGATCGAACTCGTGTAACGATCGACATCATTGCGCGATCACCGACATCTACCGAGCATCCGTTAATCATCGGCCTAGCGTTTTTCCCAATTATATTGAGGTCGGCTTCCAGTCAAACCAGATGCAGCTGGATATCAGTATTTTACATGGAGCGACTGCCTGTCGGACCTCCACAACCCAGTAACTGGGTAATACGATACCCCATGGTAAGATTGGCTGTCAGACTTTAGAGCTTCTGACAGTAACGACTGTCAAAGATCTTCAAATGACAGCTGGGACCAACGGCTTTACGTGGTTTTCGAGTGCTTTTTACCCATCCACAGACCAACCTCGGCAAGCGCAGCTTAACCCGTAAAAATATATATAATAAAAAACTTTTTCAAACAAAAAATATAACCGCCTTCAAAAAGAACCACAAAAAAGGGTAAAATAATCTACAAAATAACTTTTATTTGGGAAGTCGATTTTATTTTTCGTTTTTTAGTTAAAACATTCAACCCAAATTCTTGCCAAATACATATAATCCGTAGCACTGGTAATAACATCCCTCATGTACACAATAAGCTAATGAAATTCCCTATCACAAAAACTACTGAACCGATTTTGATGAAACTTGCAGTATTCCCTAAGTTGAACGATACCTAGCACAAAAAAAAAATATTTAAATTGGACGTGAAGTTCTGGAGATATGCGAACAATGAATCAGTCGATGCCTACTCCTTACTGTTAAGGAGTTGTACCTTCCATCATCAGCTCAGCTACATAAGATAATGATTACCATACGCAAGTACTTAAATTATTTCATAAGATTTACGAAAAACGATGCGTGGGCCTATAAAATTTGAGGGTTGCCCTCGATTTCTCCAAGATCCAATCATCAGATCCTGATTTGGTGACAATGGGACCACACGGGAAGCACCAGCTTTCAAACAAAAAAGAATCATGAAAATCGGTTCACCCAGTCGGTCGTAATGCGGTAACAAACATTTAAAAAAAATACAGTCCTCCTTTTTTTGAAGTCGGTTAAAAACTATCCTATGTCCTTTCTCAAGTTCCAAACTATGTCTGTACCAAATTTAACACTAATCGGTTCAGTAGTTTAGGCGTGAAGAAAAGACAGACAGACAGACAGACAGACAGACAGAGTTACTTTCGCATTTATAATATTAGTTAGGATTAGGATAGTTAGGATTAGGATAAAACAGGTTAATTGTATATCCATTAAAAAAAATAGCTTACGCTAGGATCATAATTTTTGTGTGTTTGCGTCGGTCCTTAACCTTTACTTTGTCAAGTTAATTAAGCAAAACAAACAATCAAGTTGAATTCGCATAACTTACCGTTGACTTTGAACTAGGGAAACCGGTTTTAAAACTTATTTAAATTTCTAAGTATATGAGATTTGAGTCAGTAGATTGATATTCTATTTCCTGTTTATACTTGTGTACCCTCTATGAATTTGTAGCAATAGTCGCCTGGATGCCAAAGTCGTAAAGTATCAGAGACGCGTCGCGTTGTGTGTAAATAAACTAGTGATCCTGGCTTCGTACAGGTGCAATTTTAAAATAAAGCTTAAGTCACAAAAGTACCGGCCGCAGTGGTAGCCCACGGCGTTGGACGTCGCCAGACGATCTCCGGCCATCGTAGGCGCGGGCATGCTGGCGGCGAGTAATGGGCGACTCGCTGTCCGACATGACCATGCACGGGTCGACGACGCGTTGTGTTCCACGCGCGCCTGAAGGAGTGTGAGCATAGTGACGGGGCCTGTAGAGGGCCAAAGCCTGCCGGGGTTGCGGGACTCACAAATTACCATGAACCCGGTACGTAACGGGCTATTGAAGGACACCGTGGATTTTACCACAATAAAAAAGAAAAGTCACAAAAGTAATATAGTTTTCAACTGATGAAAGAATTTATGAAACGGGTCAGTAACTCTAGAGATTATTTCGTACAAACTCACAAACTACTTCTTTGTAATATTATAGTATAGATAAATTGAGCATTGCTCTAGTTACGAAAAACAGTAAATTATTATGCTAAACCATGTTTTATTTTCGGAAGAATGTTTACAGTTAATGGGTATTTTCGTCCGAAGTTTCTCAATGGCGGCACGGAATCTGGATTAGTACCCTGTTGATTTCAATATTACATGTGATTAAAAGATAAATGGCTAAATGTAGGGGAGTAGAAATCCCAAATGTTAACAGAGGCCATTTGAAAAAATAAAGCTTAGGTGTAATTCTTTTTGTTGCTAAGATCCTCAAATGCGTCCTCCCACCCAGGGCAGGAAGGGAGGGACAGGATGAACTGTCAGTTTGCAGACAGCTCTTTGACGCGCGCGTGGAATACGACGCGCCGTCGAGTGGGCATGGTTCATGGCGAGTCACCCATTACTCGCCGCCCGCATGCCCGCGCCTGCGATTTCGGGACACAGTGTCCCGAAATCGCACGTGTTTTAACATAAAACGTACAGTCATCTTCAAAGAAAACTAACCATCTTTGGTAGTAATGTCACTACCAAAGGGTGTTAAAAATCACTTTTCTTTCCTTTTCTTACCTGCCTGATTCAGTACTGTGAAGTGTAAGCCCCTTCGTACACAAGGCGACGTAAGTCTCCGATTCCTTACGACTTTGGTATACATTGAGGCGTGCCTGTGTACGAACCTCTATTGCGATATCGTCTGGATACTAAAGTCTAACAGTGGAAAGGAAAATTACAAAATTTGAGCCTTGAAAAAAAGATGGACATCCAAATTTGTAGAAGCGTTAATAGGCCAACATCGTTTATGATTGTAATTGAAACAAAACTGTTTCAGATGAGTCATTTTAGCGCAAACATTGGGACTGTTGAACTTTTAATTAGTCGTAAAAATAACTTTATTTATTCGTTGCTAATTAAGCGCAGTTGTTGTAGGCAGAGAGTCGTTGGCGAAAATGTGTCATGTTAGCCCCTTCGTACACAGCTGACTATTCCAATACAAATACATGAGAGGTTCGAACATAGGCAGGCGTCAATGGATACCGAAGTCGTAAGGTATCGGAGACTTGCGTCGCCTTGTATACGAAGGGGCTAAAGGGTATGACACGACTGGTGTTGGCCGACGAGGGCACTTTCGATGAACCCATTCGAATTACCAGAATCAGGGTGGCATAAGTGGCGACAATTCACGAGCTGAAACCGAGGCCCTAACTGCCTGTTCACGACATAGCTACTGTGAGCATTGGCTTAACGCGATGAGGCGGGCGATAAGATCAAATGTATAGTAATGTTTGAAACACGCCACGAGGAGCCGCTAATGGGGAATTCTCGTACTTACAAAGTAATGAATGTCTTTTCGCGCCGCCACTCGCTCCGCTCACCGTTTAGACCTGAACGGGCCGTAAAGACATTCCCGCGACCTCGGAAGCTCGGATTCTGACTTCGAACAGTTACATTGAAGATAGATAAACTTCATTTAACAATGCTTTTTTTATCATGAAATCATCAGATGAGTCCTCCCGCCCTGGACAGAAGGGACTGTCAGACTTGTACTGACTTCTACGTTGATCCTTCAATGGCCCTTTACGTTCCAGGGTCACGGTAACCTGATGTGACAGTCCCTCGAAACCAAAACACAATGCTTGGTATAAGAATCTAACCCACAAGGTACAAAAGATATCAAACATCATCATTTTCCTGGCCTTGTTCCATGTTATTTGAAGTCGGCGCACGGTTTTCCTTCCATTCGCTCAATCGCTCTGTCATTCACTCCATGAATGACAGTGCGATTGTAATGTACATCATTCATAACGAATGAATTATGCTAAAAAAGGACAGCAATATTTCGAATTCTAGAGATCTAGAACAACGCTCCGTCGTGAACTTTTGACTCTATATTTAAAACTACACGTTGAATTTAGATTATAATAAAATCTTGTCAGTTTTATATTGTTCGGAAATCTGAATACATGTATTTTACAATATCCTAATAACTTCCGGTTAAATCTGGCTGGTAACTCTTTGGATTTCCGTGTTTTTTTTTAAAGTGTTTTTAGTATTTGAATGTTTTTGTTTGATTTAGTTCTTTTTTGCCAACCAACGACTAGTGGTCCGCTTTGGTCTTGGATCGAAGAAACTGGAAGTTATGAGGAGGTCTTAACCCGGCCATTGGGGTGATGTAGGCTAGCAGTATCAGTGTCTTTCTCGTCCACCAAGTTGCAAACACGTCCCCACATACTTGGTGATCAGACCATTCTCTCCTCCTTCACTCTTCTCTTTCGCCTCCTTCATAAACCCTCCCTCCTTCACCACCCCTTCATCCTTCACCCAGAGATTAGGCCTGTGTCTTGTGTGTTTACTACCCAGGCTTATATATTTTTTGTATAATTATAACGTTTAACAATTTACACATTATTGACAGAGTTTGAGCAAACGGCGTTGAATAATAAATTAGGAGGAAGTTACCGTTGTTGTCGCATTGCCATTCTGACAAGGTCGGCGCCAAACGGCCAGTATCAAGGATTAGTTGTCTTAATCGTGCGTGTGAAATTAGAATTTTAGTTGGTTTCAAGAATTTTATTCCCATAATCATAAGACTGGTTTTTGTCCGCGGTTTTGCTCGCGTTTATTAAGAGATTGACATTCAATTAGGCAACACGTAATCTTAAGAAAACCTCATTTAATAAAAGTTGATAACTTTCATTAAATGTCAAAAGTGAATGAATTTTCTTCACCAAATTAAATTGAACTGTCCAATTGTCATCGCTTCATAGAGCAATCTTTTCTTTGTTTTTTACAAGTATAGACTGAATATTCAGACAGATGTTTTTGATTAATTGGATATAACGACTAGCTCAAAAATATAGAGCAGGATTTTTATTCAAACTAAAAATATTGAAAAATGTACTTTCAAGTATCCACTTGGTGTTATGTAATGTACCTACTACATATTTAATTGAATGTAAAATAGAGATTTTTGAACAGTTGCGAAAAATGTACTGAAATTATGAACAAACTCATAAAATTAATAATGTAGGTATAGCTATGTGCCAGAAAGAGTTTTTAACAAAGTTTTATCAGCGGTTAAAATAAGGAAAACAAATAAGTTTAAACATTTTTTTGATAATTAATATTCTTAACATGATATCGTCGCGACAAAACATTTATGTAACGATAAAAATATTCATAATTATCTATGACTCATTCAGCTCTGGGCTCTAGGTATAAAGATCTTTCGAGTCTACGGTTTTTAAAAAACCATACGATTCACCATAAATAATTAAAATCTCTTCGATGTTGAACCATTTTCCCGCCGTGTCAAAAGTCAACGGTCTAAATGTAAAAAAAAAGAACAAAGAAGTTTGTACACACATAGAATAAATAAATACGTAACGAGTTTTACATTTGGATAACATTATTTCGCGATTGGTATTGGCGCGCAGTACGCGTCGAGTCACCGAACTGATATCATATATTCAGTTGATAATAATTATTTTATTTACTTCATACATAACGAGAACACGCGCGAAGCTTTGTTTTGTTCTTCCCGGCGCTGAGAGCGCACGTGTTCCATTTTTGAAATTGTTTTATTTTTAAAAGTTTAACCACGAGTCAGGAAGTTTTAAGTGTTTTTTTTTCGTGTGATTGTTTAGTCGATTAGTGGTATATATATTTTTTAATCGACTAATTTAAGTGTTGTGTTTTAAGTGATAGTATTTTGAGGACAATTTGTGGAAAGTGAATTCCGTTGCCTGGTTTTTTGGCATCATATTTTGGCAGACGGATAACGGTTCACGGAATTACTGCGAAAATACTCAAGAATGTCGCTGTGTAAGTACCGTATTAAAATTTGAAGTCCCTTTTTATGCGTATTTTGACATTCGACATAGTTAAAAAGAACTTTCAATAATAACCTTAATGTGTTGTACGGATTTCGGGAATTTTCTTTGCCAGCAGTTTTTATCCACCATTTCGAAAAAAGAAAATCAACTACTGTTGATTTTATCTGAACAGTTATGGACGTATCATTATTTTTCATGACATTATCAAGATTTATCGGTTTATCATGTTATTTGTTTTATAATCTCGTTTTTAAGTGGAAAATTTGTATCTTATTATGTTTTCTGGCTACTATATTTAAAATTATCATTTAGAAGTCTAATTTATAAGTACTAATATTTAAAATGATCACTTACAAGTCCAAAAACTAGGTACAAGCATAATTGTCCCTGTCAGGTAGCTTAGTGAATACCAAACTGTTTCGACGCTGGGGCACCGCTGTATACAAGGCCGTATCTTGTGAATAACATTGCAGTTTCCTTAGTGAAACATAATAACATAACATCACGAAGGTTTAGGCAGAAGCGGTTCTAAAAACAGACCCACATTTTGGTACTTTATTGTACTTACACCAAAATCGTTGCACAACTGTCTTATAAAATTGCTGATACTACTGGGTTACAATGGCGGTCTTATCGCTAATAGCGATATCTTCCAGACAACCTGTTAGTGGTATTTTTTTTACGAGGTAAAATCATCACATGAGTCCTCCCACCCAGGGCAGAGCTTTAGGGACTGTCAGACTCGTACTGACATCCTAAAACCCACGGTGTCTTTCAATAGCCCTTTACGTACCGGGGTCACGGTAATTCGTGAGTCCCGCGACCAATAACACTATTCCTGGACCGACTTTGGTAAAACGCCCTAAATATAGAAACAAATGACGATTAATGCGGTCACCAGCTTCTTTTTTAATCAAGAGTCAAGTCCAGGTAATATTTTACTCTTTAATAGAAGAGCAGTTTTTCTCCATTTGTGAACCCTCGGATGGATATAAATGGCTCCCACAGGTACGCGCGAGACACGCATAGATGCGAGTTGTAGGCTATCGAAAAATACAAGGTAACTTAGCGTCACTCTTGTTTTCTCCCAAGGGATAAATAGAAGTATATGGTACACTAAGTTTTCGGCAAAGGTGTTACTATTTTTGTTTGCTATTTGTTTTTTAGCTGCTCTTATAGTTTGATCGTTACAACTTTGGGGTGTTCAAGACAAGAGTGAATAGGTAGGACCATCGAGCGAGCCTGGAAGGATTCATTTGATGATTTTATACCAACAAAAGATTTGATTTAGGTTAATGATCTACTATGGTAATTAAGCTACCACCATGACATCTGTTTTTAAAACAACCGCCATCTTGCTTAGCAACAATCAGTCAGAGATTGCTATACATACATATAAGTTTATGATATGCGATTAAGTTAAGTTTAGATTGGTTTTGCGAAAGGATTTCGCTACAACTACTTTCAGTATTTCTGAAATACATCGTATCGCACATTAATTAATATTTATTTATCTTCATACTGGCTGTTGACAGCGGCTCTGCTTGCTACAACTCGAAATTTATGCCACGGGATCATAAAATCGGAATAAAAAATCATATGTTTTAATTTAGATTATAAACTATCTGTTTACTAAATTTCATCCAAATCTGACAAGTAGTTTTCGCGTGAAAGAGTAACAAACATCCGTACATCTTCACAGACTTATACGTTTATAAGTTTATTAGAAAGGAGAGGATGAAACATTGTCCGAAAAAAATAAAAGAGCATGTTACAGACATAATAATTAAGATGTCAACTAAAAGACAATGTTATTATAAATACAATGTTAGATAAATAATTATGTTGTTGTGTCCATAGATGTTGATTTGAGCAAAAGAAAAAACAAAAATGAAAATACTGTATCATGCAATTAAAGTTCTCCGCGAAATACACAATTAGCTAGTTGATTACGTTATGACATTAACGATGTTATAAACCAGATTTTTATTGGTCTAGTCAGAGACAATTTGGTCTAGACATGGTTTTTTTTTTCATAAGTTCTAGAAGCCATAGACAAGAATTCCGCAGCTTCAAACCTATGCTAGCGAGCAAAAGTCCGAATCTGCGCGATCCTGAGTACCTATTTAATAACTAGTTAAGATCAATAAGAATTGTATTATTTTAAAGGTTTTACTGTTAACTTTAAATTGATACCAAATCACGCCATTATTTAAAGAATAGCTCTTTCTCCCGGATCAATTCCAAGTACGTGATTCCATACTTTTGCTCGGTAGTATAGAAGAAGCCAATAGACGGCATACCGCAGTTTGAAATCTGCTTTCAAACTTCACGTATGACAGTAATTGGTTGACCCAAATAAACCCAACTATTCTCCTATTCTCTCGTGAGATTTAAAACCGGAAAATTTTCTATGGGCTTTTCAATACCCGGGGGTGAGTCTACCAATTTAAGTTGGGCGGGTAAACATTACCTGGTAACATCTTCCCTATGAATGCCGTGAGAAATTTAAATGTACCAGCTTTTATACATTTTATACTTAAAACTGGTGGCCCAGTTGTTATAGCCCCGACTTTAAAGTTGTGGTATTGTAGATTTGGACTTAGCCAGACGCATTACTTTTTGTAATTTATTTCATCACCACTGCTCTCGAAACTGTGGGTCTATTGGGTCTTGGGAATGTCTGAAGAGATTACATCATCATCATCATCAGCCAAAAGACGTCCAATGCTGAACAAAGGCCTCCTTATACCGCACTTGCATTCATAGATTATCGCGGCCCTGAAATGCAAAGACAGCTGAAGGAGCAGCGTGGTTTTTTGCTAGTTCAATATGACAGTCCCTTCGCTCCACTCCATGGGAGTGGGAGGAAAAATTTGAATATTTTCGACAAAAAAAAAAATGACTGACAATAATGATGAAAACTGGACATTTTAAAACTACACATAAGTCACTACTTACTTAAACAATGTACGTTTATTAAGTGTATGCTAGTGAACAATTTACATATTCATGTACATAAATTATCGAGTAGGTAACTTCTAGGTGTATCTACAATATTTATTTATCGAAATCATTTGCAATGCGACTTTTATGTAAAAAAGTAATAAAATACGTAATTATCACATCTGCATACAATGAAGTTAGAATTAGAATCAAATATTTTTCTTGTGAAAACTTCCATGTTTTCAAGTCATTATTGAAATTGTACGACTTGCTTGCAGATGTCAATTAGTGAGTAATCGATTAATCATACAAATAATGAGTTAGGACAAAAGAAAAGTATGTCTCTGACACCTCTAATCTAGACTAGAGTTAGTAGCAAAAAATACAAAAAAAAAAAAAATACGAGGATCACCAAAAAAATTAAGGAATTATTATACGGTTCAACTGTTTAAATTGTTTGCATGAAAGTAGAAAATGTTAACAGGATTTAATTTTATTGAATCATCCAAATTCGGCGGAAGACCTTATCGAATTAAGGGATTACCAACCTCCTTGCCCGCTAAAATTGATCACATATATTCTATTAATGAATGCTTTTCTGATAGCGTAGATCATAGGAATCTTAATAATTGCCTTCTTCCTAAATTCAATGGTAAATGAAGGAAGGCAAATTGCCTTATCAGTAAGGTTTCTATGCTGTTCATATAGGCCACTTTCCCAATAAACAGTTGTTTATATCCACTGAATTAACACATTTATCTCTATTTTAAATTACAGTTAGAAATCAACAAGTTATTACGCATTTATATTTACAAATATCTGTCAAAGGTTAACATAAACTTGTGCCGTTATTATGATGCAAGTACAGTCATTGCCTGACTAGCTGTCTATTTATCATTTGAATTTAAGCACATTGTACTTTAGTGTTTATTTTAAAATGTTAGGTATGGAAAATTTCGATGTTTTTCTTAGAAATTTTTAAAGGCTTATCGTGTTAAAATAGAATTTGAAGTGATAATATTGACAAAATTCTTTAAGTTTGTGCAAAGTGATTTACAACATGATTGGACTGGCAAATTTTCGCATGAAGATTCTCAAGAAAGAGTCCCATTTTCAACCTCGTTGGTGCAAAACTTTTTGGAGCACCTCGTATTGAAAAGGGTTTAGAAATGCCCTTGCTTTATTCGACTGCTTCTTAAAAGGGTTTTATTTATCTGATACATTGGGATCCTTTCCACTTTTGTGCCTTGTAAATAACGATAGACAATTTGTTGGAGTTTCTTCTGTTAACCAGTCTTGCCTAGGGGGTAATGTGTTATTCACTTACTAGATAAGAGTGGTCAAATAAACAGTCCCATCATGTGAATTACTGGTATTAAGCTGCATCCAGTTAGACTAGTCCCCCAAAATTTTAAGAACAAGACTACATAGATAATTTTGAATCTAGCATAAACTGGGATGTTGATGTTGTTGTTCGATGTGGGATGTTGGCCCACAGGTTTGCACGTTGTACGGGTCAGGTCAAGGTGACGCTTTTTAAAGCCTACTGCCAATCCTTTTACACGTGCAGCCTGTGGGTGAACTTTACGCAGAGGGCATATAGTGACCTGCGCGTTCAATATAACAACACGTTCCGGGTGTTGATGGGGCTGCCGCGTTTTTGTAGCGCGTCTGGCATGTTTGCCGACGCAAACGTTGCTAGTTTCTCGGCCATTATGCGTATGAGGTGCGCATCTCTGCTAAGCCGTATTCGCGCCAGCCCCAATAACATTCTTAGAACGTTGGCCGAGAGGTGGGACTCGCCAATCCTGGGACGGTGGATACGATTGCATGCAGTCAAGTAGACATCCCCCAGGTTTGGCGTGCCTCACGCTTCTTAGAATTTTAATTAGAATTTTAAAGTACTAACACTAATTTATAAGTTTTGTATTGTTACTAACAAATATGGAAGTGATTCTGAAATAAATGTTTTATTATTATTATTATAAACAAAAATTTCTCAAAAGCTAATCATGTTATTTACCAAGACTCCATGACGCATATGTTTCTTCACGTATGCCACAACTTCACCATCACGGTAGTCATGCGATGGCACGGTCGTCTCTATCAAACAAATCGCTGCCAAGAATCTGATAATTGTGTCTCACACCTGTAATTTATGGAGGCCAATTAAATTGCTGCATATTTGTGGATAGCCAGGTAATGCGACGTCGATCAGTCAATATTTTAGTGATGAAAAGGAATGATGCATTTCGTATTGTTTTTCTTTTCTAAAAAGCTATTTTAAAGTCTATAAACATTGTCGCAGTCTACTGCACTGAATATCTTCTCCATACTGAGCACCTCAGTCTTCTTAGTATGCCTAGCACGACTGTATTTATATTTCGTTTCCCTATAACTTCGTCTTCGTTGACTGATGTCTTGTCTCAGTTTTGCACCAGATATCACTCCTTTGTTCATTTTGGCTTTTCATGGAAAGACTTTTGGAATGAAAGATTCAACCTCTCCGGGGAGTACAACGATTACCCAGTAAGAAAAGCATCTGGAGGATCTACTTATCCAGAACGACTTTTTTTTTTTTTTTTTGCGTGGTAAAATCATCAAATGAGTCCTCCCACCCAGGGCAGGGCGGGAGGGACTGTCAGACTTGTACTGACTAAAATCCACGGTGTCCTTCACGAGCCCTTTACGTACCGGGGTTACGGTGATGGGTAAGACCCGCGACCCCGGCAGGCTCTGGCCCTCTACAGGCCCCGTCAGTTTGCTGACACTCCTTGAGGCGCGCGTGGAACACAACGCGCCGTCGACCCGGGCATGGTCCATGGTCGGGCAGCGAGTCGCCCATTACTCGCTGCCCGCATGCCCGCGCCTACGGTGGCCGGAGATCGTCTGGCGACGTCCGTCGCCGTGGGCGTCTACCACTGCGGGTGGGTCGGAGGGAGGACACTGTTCTCTCCCTCACGCGGCACGCCTCCTCCTTCGCGAGCATGACTGCTTCGCAGAAGGAGGCGACCGCTTCCCACTCCGTCTCGCCCCGCAGCATGGCCTCGACCAATGCCGGGCGCGAGAGGTCTCCGCCTATCGCCGTCGTGAGGACACGGCGGTGCTCTGCCCAAGCGGGGCAGTCCTGCACCGTATGCTCCACCGTGTCCTCAGGACGGTCCTCGCAGTGGTGACACCCAGGCGTTTCCTCCCTCCTTATCAGACACAGGAACCTCCCGAAACTTCCGTGTCCGGTGAGGACCTGCGTCATGCGGAAGGTAAGGACGCCGTGACGCCTATCCAGCCACTCCTCAAAGAGGGGTCTTACCGCCGCGATTGCGGCGTGCCCGGACCTCGGTTGCGACAGTCGCTCCCTCCATACTGCCCTGAGATCGCGCCGGAGCTCTTCCCGCCGCGCCTCGACCTGTCGAGGCAGCGGGGATTCGCCCCGGCGCTGCGCCTCCACGCGCCATTCGTAGACGCGCTGGAGGGCAGTCGCCTCCAGATCCCAGGGCAGCAATCCGGCAAGGAGGTTGGCCGATTCGCCGGCGATCGTGCGGTATCCTCGGACCATTCGGATTGCCATGACCCTCTGGCATGCGACCAGCTTTAGTGGTCGCGTCCGAATGCTCAGGGCCCACACAGGGGCCCCGTAGAGGGCCATGGACCGCACGACACCGGCGTACAGCCTCCGGCTGGAGGCGTTTGGCCCGCTGAGATTGGGCAGGAGTCGCCTTAGGGCGGCTGCTGCCCGGTTCAGCTTCGGGGCCAAACGTAGGAAGTGCTCCCTAAAGTTCCACCGGCTGTCGAGGACGAGTCCCAGGTACTTCATCGTCCTCCCGACGCCGATGCGAACCCCCTCCACCGTAATGTGGGACTCTGAACGTGGCGCGTTCAGACGGCCATGAAAGCACATGGCCTCTGTTTTGTGCAGCGCCACGTCGAGTCCCAACTGCCGGATCCTTTGAGCGACTGTCGCCACCGCTTGCGTCGCCAGGTCGGCCGCCGCCTGGTGCGACATCCAGAACGACTTAGGATCCAGTTCTACTCGCAGTCGAATGTTTCTTTCCGAAAAGGAAATCGAGTAGAATTTTTCTTTAGAAATTGGCGTCATTGATACGAGTAGTATGATTACTAATAGTTCTTGGGTTTCTAAACTGGACTAAGAATTTCGCTTCTGCTCTTCATATTGGGCTTGGATCTTTGTATACTCTCTCGCCTCACGTTTACCCTTTCGCATTCAGTCTACTCTAGATATTTATTAATTAAATTTAAATATAACCAGCACCCTAACACCCACACACCGCAAATGAGTCATTAAAAATAACAAACACTAACCTTTCGCTGACCTAACCTTTGACACTTCACCACAATCACATTATATGGATGAGCTGACGTCACAATATGGTGTCTGCCGTCTAGCCGGCTCCTCGCCAAGAATGCAGTCTTATATTAACGGAGTCTATATGAATTATGACGTGATTTGGCGATTGTCTTTCTAGTGGATTAAAAGAAATGAGTTTATTGAGACAGTTTTGATAAGTTGTGTGGTTGATTCGTCAACTCGTTCCATATTCTTACGGCCAGTTTAAGACGAGACGCAGAAAGCAGGTATTGAAGCTCCTTAAAAATCCTAATAAATTTTGGAGTCTGCTTTCTTTGTTTTACTATTTGAAACAACCCATCTTAGATTTTATTTGTTTTTGAAAATGTATTTTAGATTTCAGATTTATTCTTGCTATGGCCATGTCAAATTATATATGAATAAGGCTCGTTCTCCAGTATGTTACAGAGACATAATTCAATAGTACTTTTGGAAAATAAAGCCACATTTTAGTGGCTTATAGAAGGTATTATTGTTCCGGGTCTGGGCGTTGGTGTATGTTAGTTTATATTTTTGTAAACGCACCCACGACACAGGAGAAATTCCTAGTGTGGGCAACGTTTTTAAAAAAAAGAAAATGATTTATCGGAATTATTTTATAAGTTAAGTTTTTTGCCTGTAAGTAACGTATATCGTCGTTATTTACCCGCACTTATGTAAGACCAGTCTACCACGAGCTTGCGGAACTGCGGCAAACCACAAACAAGCACAAGTGTACAATACGACCTTGGAGCTTGTCCAAAAAAGGCCGTTAGAACAAAAAAGAAGCAACTATTAACGGAACATAGATGTGTCCCGCTCTAACACCAGTCATTTGGCTCTTAAAGATTGTAGTCAAATAGCCTAAAATCAACTCCAGAACTGGGCTATCAAGAGCAAATTGAAATTCGAATGAAAGCCCCAGAGAAAAAACTATTCAGCTTCGTTACATAATTACACCAATCTATTCCCAATTCATTCTCAAGCATAAAAAATAAATTGATTACCAAATCACGTGCGATGCCCATTACTCCTTGCCTTCGTGGTCGAAAGACACAGAACCATAAATTATTCAACTCAATGATCACATTATCTATGATTATTGTACTGACATTTGAGCAGAGACAAGCACGTGTGGAGCTATTTTGGTTGAAGCGTGTTTCTTTTGATGAGGGGGTTTTAAACTGGCCAGTATATTTTAGACTCTGGCCTTGTATTGGCGGTGTTTCTTGCAAGGACAGATACCCTTTTTTTTTTTTTTTTTTTTTTTTTTAAAGGCGGGGCGGAAGGGTCTGTCAGACTCTTACTGACTAAAATGCACCCGTGTTTCTTCGGATGCCCTTTACGTTCCGGGGCCGCGGTATCCTGGATTAAGAAAAAAGCCGCGACCCCAGCAGGCATTTGGCCCCGTAAGGGGTCCCGTCGGTGACGCGTGAAACACGACGCGCCACCGACCCGGGCTTGGTCCTTGGTCGGACGGCGAGCTTACCCATTACTCACCGTCCGCAAGCCCGCTCCGCCGCTGTGCCCTCTGCTGTTCAGAGGGACACGCGTTGGAGCACCCACCCGACAGGCTATTCGCACACGGGCAAAGAGACCCCTTAGGCACACAGTGCCTAAAAGAGTTTTTGCCCGCATCCCAGGGTGCACCGGCCCGAAAAACTGGTCTTCCCCCCGGACATATCCGAAGGGGAACTCCAGTCCACGGGCGCACGTGGAGGTTTCCTGTCTTAGCACCCCAAGGACAGATACCCTAGATAAATATTTTAGAAGCCTCTAAGGGCTATAAGAAGAAATGTCAAGATGTGAAGTGAAGTGATCCTATGTCATGATTTACCGCCAAAAATATTTTATCTTGCCAATCTTCATCCTGAACTTTATATCTACTGAAATCTTTTGGAATAACGATTTTTGTAGATATAAAAGTTTCAAATATTGCTCGCTTTGTCCCGACTATCATAACTAGGTTTTAAGAGCCTTTGGCAGATACCAATTGTGTATCGTATATCTTTTTATGGTATAGTTATACTATATCTGTGTCTTGTACTACAATATTTTGGCGTCTGTCAAGATGGTCGGTTGGTCGAATTGTGAATTCGTGGGATGAACTCGTTCCAGTTTCGATTTTGGTGCCAACAATTGTTCGGTTTGATTACAACGATGACGACGGCATTGGTACTTCAAATTGAATAATACTTGTAATTAATATTACGTTTAGGAGACTAATGTTCTATTATATCAATTTTGGCTATCAGTTGATACTCTCACAAAGATTCTTGAATAGAGTTACATCATAGAAAAAGTAACTATAGGTGAAATCGAAATTAACGCTCAAGGCAATACTAAATAGCTAAAATAAAATTGTTTTATGGTGCAATTACATTTTAGTCGTTAGCCCAAACTTACTACTGTACTTATTTTGAATGATGTCGAACCATGGCACGAGACAAGATTTTCCGAACACCCCGTTCGTTAACGTTTACTTGTTCGCCCGAATTCCATAGGTTGCTCACTTTTCTGAATTCCGCATTCAGGAAAGCGAGCAAATGTAATTACGCCAACATCTTTAGTTGAAAGGCATTACGGGTATGACTGTTGTGGATTTATTCCTCTTTACAATATTTCCAAGTACCTATTGATCTTAAGCCTTTGTCAAACAGACAGGCGTGACGAATGCGAAGCGTGACGTTTTTATTTGTAATGTATGGAATTGTTTAATCCAGTCACATAGAAAAGCGAAAGCGATCCGATGTCGTGACAGAACTATCGGACTGACGTCTCGCTTCGGTTCGGTATCGCTTCGGAAACGCTTCGCTTTCGCCTGTGTGTTTGACAAAGGCATTAAACATCACAAAACATGCGCCATTCTATCACTATAGCATAGAACTTAGAACATGAAAGGTTGAGGGCCACGATTCGAACTCATTCAATTTAGTTTTGGCAACACATGCTGAACAGGTGGCAGTGATTGTCATTAGAAACGGCTGCAAATATTATTTAATACAGATTCAGCGGAGATTTTGGAACCCATCAGACAATTGTTGGACTGTGTGCAATATGATACGGCAAAAGGAGAGATGATTGTTGAAATGACGGAGAGAAGTATAAAAGAAAAGATATGATGCACTGCAAAATCAGTCCATTAAGTTCCCCCCTGCGAAAACACTGGTCTCCTCACAGTGAGGGGAAGTGGGCCTAGTGCATCCAGTTCATCACTTGGGCCCATGTGTGTATTGGTAGATGTCACATATTTTTGATTTTTGGTTTCTTGGACATTCGGGTTTCCTCACGATGTTTTTCATCACCGTGAGAGCAGTGGTAATGAAATAAATTACACAAAATAATGCGCCTGGCTGAGTTCCGAAGTCACGCCCTACAACTCGTAGTCGGGGCCGTTGCCACTACGCTAGTAAATTGTGAGACAAGGGCGAGAGACAATGATAATTATAGATGGACTTACCGAGCCGAATTTTATCGGATGACATACCGAAAGTTCTGACTAACACAGCCACTACAAATCTTTGGAAAAGAGATTACGCAGAATGTAGGCTGGATAGACGACGCTAAACGATGTTATGCTCTTTGCAATTTGCTACACTAGATAAACCTCCTTTCATATTAGGTACTAAGGCATCATAAGTGACGTGAGCTTAGAACGTGAATGTCCCAAAATCGGGATGAGACTCAATCTGCTAATATAACTGGTTAAAGTTCGCCGTGGAAAAAAAAACCATGTTCATCATAATAAATTCGATTTTATAGTCGAACAAAATACTTGTATATTCGTCACACAAATGCTTGTATTTTCTGCCAAGTTTCGGATGTCTGTGGGAGCTTGCCAAATCACCTGAAGAATGTAGAAATATTTGGAGCCAACTCTACCGTTCAATATGTCTCAGAGATTATACATGGGCAAGTCTTTGAGGGTTTACTCTGGTGGATAGAATGCTGAACCAGGTCCCGTTGCGCGTAGAATCAGCATGCTGAAGTGGAATTGGGCCGGTCATGCCTGCGGCCTATGCAGCTAATAATCTAGTAAAGGTTTCTAGATTCGACTTGATTCTAGTAGCAGTGACATATTTTCTAATTGGAGCAGAGTTTTATAAAGATACCTATTGCTCCTTATTTGAAGTACCTTATTTTCTCATTTAATCCCCCTTTCCTCCTCAAAATAATGTCTCCAATACGGAAACAATTTACTCCAAGTATCTACGTGGTTTGTAAGTAAAATTAAAGAAACGGCTATGAAAAGTCGCTTTAAAATGGCGCTGACATTTGAAAATTGGGGCCGATGTAATAACGTACGAACAAATCTTACAAAAGCAAGTTCTTTAAATAAATGGTCTTTATTTAGTTAGTTATATTTGTAAACCTGTTCTGTCGCAATGGTTTCAGTCACTTCTCGTTTACTTATTTCAGATTAGTAATCCTCACTGGGCAGTGGGCATGGGCACACATCCCACTTTTATAGATCCCCTAAATACTGGTCGACATTGGGAATGTTTTTAGCTGTATATTAAAGCACTTTAATTTACAATTTACATCATCAGTATCGCATAGCCCTTACCATACTACGTTGGTGGGCGTACAGTCTAACCAGATGCAGTTGAATATTATAATTTTACATGGTGCGACTGCTGGCTATCTGATCTTCATAACCCAGTTAGAACTGGATAATATGATCATCCCGATTTTAGGTGGTAAAATCTTCTAATGAGTCCTCCCGCCCTCGATAAAGCGGTAGGGACTGTCAGACAGAATGCACCCTGTTCCTTTAGTCCTCCTTTCAGGGTTATGGTAAACTGCTTTAACAGTCCCGCAAGCCCAGAAGGTTATTACCATATCCCTTGTTTAGATAGTCTGGCAGACTTCTGGGCCATTGCCTGTCAAAGATTTACAAATGACAGACGGGACCAACTGTTTAAAGTACGAGGCAAACTCTGAATGTATGGACCGGACAGTGACCCATCCACTGTCTAATGCAGGCAAGCGCTTCTCAATTTTGTAGATCAATCTATACTTAATTAGTTAATTGTTTAATTAGTTTTAAAACGAAATTTATAATTTTGGAGTAGCGTATTTAGATGGGCAACTCGCTGTCCGACCATGGGCCATGCCCGGGTCGACGGGCGCGTTGTGTTCCACTCGCGCCTCAAAGAGTGTCAGCAAAAATGACAGGACCCCCCTCTAGAGGGCCAAAGCCTGTCGGGGTCGTGACCCCGGTACGTAAAGGGCTACTGAAGGACACCGTGGATTTTAGTCAGTACGAGTCTGACAGTCCCTCCCGCTCTGCCCTGGGTGGGAGGACTCATTTGATGATTTAATCACGTTAGAAAAAAAAAAGCGTATTTTGATTGAGAATGCCAGATTTTCGTAATAAAAATTAACAGCTTACATACGTCAAAATTGACAGCGGCAGCAGGCGTTAGAGCTCGGAATATACAATTTACATGTTGTTTAAAAGCGATTATAACTATCAACACAGATGTGACCCAAACAATCATTTTGTTGACTAATGATAGGAATTCAAGGCGACTGGCCGACTGTGTACACTCGCAGGCGATGTTAGCAGTAGGCTGTTCGTCAATATTTATGAAACTATTATGTTGTGATCGTTGAATAATGACTGTTGTTGAACGACTTTTTATAGGAAGTAGTTGATGGCTAGTAGAAAAGTACTGTAAGAAGAATATAGGTAGTTTTGTCGTTAAATTAATTAAGAATAAGGCGAGATAATGAGACAGTGTTTTGAAACACATGATGAGGATGTAGCCATCCGCTAGTGTCAGATAATTAGGCCGCCACAGGCCTTAGACCTCTGACATGGCTTAACGTGGTCTAAAAGCCTCCAGAGAATTGAACCGACAATAAAATACTGTTTATTAAAACTAGTATGAGCACCCATGTCTGACGTCTACCTGAGACGCTGCATCTGGGCGAACTACTGTCCGCTCCGCTTTTTTTTTCTTTTTTTTTTGTGTATGGCATCTCGCAGGTCAACCTAGAAGAGGTTGTGGGCTGCTTATGTCCGCTTCGCGAAGCTTATATTGATTTTATAGTTAATTTATTGACGTTAAACATTTCAAATAGGTTCATTGACTATTCAAAGTATTCTGATGATTCACAATATTCAATGCAGGTTAGCAGCTTGGTTTTGACAGTCATGGTTGCTTTGTATGAACAGCAAGAAATCAAAATCACACTAATTTTTTTATTATACTGTGAAAATTAGTCATTACAATTAATGATCTCATATTTATTTAAGTAGCACGTGCTGTATTTTGCAGAAAAGACAAAAGATAACACACATTATAATGTTATTTTTTTCCAAATTTTTGAGCTCAAAAAAGTTTGTTTGTAGGATGTAATCTCCGGAACTAAAAATACAAAAAACATTATTCTTGACTGCTTGGCTATATAATTAACATACATAATTTTGACTAGTAATTCAGAAAAGGTAAAAGCGCGGTCGAGTGATGGGATGCGCCGCGGTAGATCCGAGGTCAAGACTTAATGCGAACAGAAGCCGCGGGCAGAAGCTAGTAAAATATAATCATAAAAAGATAATTTGAAACGTTTATTTTCTGACTATAAATATCTGTACTACTATCAGGAAAAGCCCCTTTATTTTCAAATAAACATAATACATATATAATTATGAAACTATCTGCAGTCAATAAATATGCCTACACGTGTTCATTAAAACATTTATCAATATCGATTTCAGTTTAAATTATAATTAAAAACAACTCTTAATTGTTTACTTGTTAATTATTTTTGTGTGCAATATCAAATACAGACTTTTGATAATTTTAATGAAGTTAATTTTAGGCTCTAAAATATCAACTTTAATTTAATAACAAAGGGTTTTGGATAAGGGCTGGAATTAAATATAATAAATTGCAAATATCAAATCTCAACATGCTCTAGCTCAGTTGTAAAAGGTTGGGAAAGATTCTGTAAAACAAACAATAAAGTTTAGTAGTAAGTAAGATTTATTAGGAAAATTGTTAACTAAAGGAAATAATCATTTGTATCAAATTAACAAAAAATAAAAATAACTTATGAGATATTTTCCATCTTGAACAACGGGTAAATTTTCGGGTCGCTAAATATTTCTTCATACTTACTTAAGGGGCCGTGCCGTGGAATCTGTTGAAAAACACTGCTCTAGCTATATGCCTAATGCAACATTTCTAAAACTAGGGGTGTCCAATCGTTGAGCGATCATCGCAGCTATGCAAGTTTCTATAATAAATGTCATCACTGAACTCAGACGTCAAATGCGCTTTGTCAGACAGGGTCCCATTAGACTGGAAGCCGATCCCAACATGTTCAGAAAAAGTTGGCAGAAAGGAGTTAGCCCCTTTCGTACACAAGGCGACGCAAGTCTCCGATACCTTACGACTTGTTATCCAGGCGGCTATCGCAATACAAATCCATAGAGGTTCGTACACAGGTACGCGTCGATGGATGTTAAAGTCGTGAGAGTCGTATCGGAGACTTGTGTCGCGTTATGTACGAAGGGGCTTAGCCAAACACAATGTTAGTTAATTCAACAGAAATGAAAAACGTGTTTCACTTAAACCCGATGTCGCGGTCGTATTTACGAGTACGTTCAGCGAGTTTCATTTTGCCTTATTTCCTTTACTGCGCATAAATATGTGACTGTATTGGTTAGGTATGTAATTGTAGTATTGGGGTATAGGTAGGCAGGTGTTTCAGATACGATAAGGTAGATAACACGATCATGACAGTCAGATTGCACCAAAACAAAGTAGTAAGGTCTGAGATATTGTGGTGTCAAAACTTACTTGCACTTATAATAAGTAGTACAGTTCTCTGTCTCAATTAAGGAACATCCTTATCCAGAAAATTCTAATTCATTGTGGATCCAGTTTAAATCGTTTGCTGCACAAATAAATAACAAAATTCTAAATTTGAATTGGGATTGGGAGTGTGTATCCAAATTACGCAGTTGTCTTTAGTTTTCCTGTTTTTGAAAAAAGAATCATGGCGTCTTTCCATTCGATTGAGTTTACACGTAAGTTGTTTTGATTACTTTTAATGTTTTTGAAGTGAAAACTTCTTTAGCGGCGTTGAGCACTTTTCTGTAATGGGTATAAAATCTTAAACTCGCGTCAGGACACGTGACCCTGACCGAAAAAGCGTAGGACGGCGCAGGGCGCTTGCGTGAATGTTCGTGTGACGTTGCTAGGTAACATTGTTTATAAAAGATGTACGTCACATTGGAAAATTATTGAAATAAAAAGTCAACCATTTTTGCGAGTTTTACTAAAATCTGTTCACAAGATATTTCCAACAATTACTATTCAAGTTTTCACTTCTGCCGGCACTCCCAGAGTGCAACCCGTCGTTTTTTTTTTTTATGATGTTGCGTTTTCGTGGTTGATCCGTTTGATGTTCAAAATCAAGTTATTTTATTTTATTTTTAATAAACAGCAATAATTGCGCGTAAAAATACATAAACTTTCAACCAAGTGTGACATCGATCAGACTTTGCAACGTGTCTTTTCAGATCTTCGTTATCAAAGATTTCATTATGTATCCACCTATGTAAGACATTGGCACGTGTAGACATGAATCATAATAATTATTTACTGTTTTATTATTAACTAGCGACCCGTTCCGGCTCCGCACGGGTGCAATTTCTACTATATTAAACATGTTAAATAAAAATAATAATGCGACTTTGTTTTATACTATGTAGTGATTAAACCTTTAACCGCCAGAGTCGTATAAATGCGACAAACATTTCCGTGCCCCTATCGCCCGTGTCGTATTTATCCGACAGAGAATATTCACGATTTTTGTTGTTTTGTTCGATTTTATTGCATGTATTCTATATCGCTCTATTTATGTAGATAGACAGATAGAATACTTTTTATTGTACACCATGATATTTTACAAATTAGAGCTTAAAAGGAGCAGATAGAGAGGAGAAGAGAAAGCACGATTTGTAGCCGGGCGCGGGCACGGGCGGGGCAATTGATATTTAGCCAAGCGCTTAAAAGGTTAATACTGGAAACTGGATCTAGTATAGTTTGGAAAAGGTGCCTGAGAATGTCCATGAGAGGACACTTTTAGCGAAGCAATTATATCATGCTGTTTTATGTATTTCATTCAACGTTAGAAGCGGGTTGGTGAATCCTGGCTAGTCTCCAAGTTTTTTGGCAATTTAGATGTGTCCGTTTTGTTTATGATAAGTTTTGGAATAGTCAGTGGGAAACTGACCCACTGACATTTTATTTACTAAATTGATTGACACCAAGATGCATTCAATAATCTTGTTTGGTCTCATTCTTCGCTCTTATTATTTATTTAACTCATGGACTTTCGGATCTGTGTTCGTAAGAAGCAGTCATGCGTCGGCTAAACAGACGAATTTTGTGAGCTAAACGGCCGATGTTTGTCAGCTAAGCAGTCGATTTTTGTCAGCAAAGCGGCCGATTTATGTCAGCTAAGCAGCCGACGATCGACAGACTCCACAGCTGACGCGTGTCGGCTGCTTGGCTCGCTTTTTTCTGCAGCAGATAAGCAGTGGTGGAACCCTCATAAAAGTTTACTCGAAAGCTCTGTTTACTCTTAAAAGCTACTTCTCTATATAATTTTTAAATTAATTAAAGTTCAAAACATTGCAGTGCACTTTAATTACGTATTTTAATGCAGTTTATGGCGGTTTCTTACGTTTATATCATTTTACTAAACGAGGTTTCCCAAATTCTGTCATTGTAAATAAAAGTAATTCTTTTTTTCTTCTGTTATTTATTTTGTCCAAAAGTTTACATTTATCTTACAAAATCTTTTGAAGAGATCGATAATTTTCCTGATAAAAACAAACTACAGACGTCATGATGACAAACATATAGAAACACGTTAGTTTTACTTAAGAAAATATATAATTCACTAATATTATGATAGCGTTGATCAGTCGGCTTGTTTGAAAAGAATCTTATCGGCCATTTTGTATTATCTTTTAAAGGGATTAATTTCCAAAAATGTTTACTTATCGTTCAATTCCTTTATCAAAGAAACTCTGTTTCATGTTACTAGACCAAGCTCGTTATGAATGCTCTACCTGCCTTATCTCTAGCAAGTATTCCGGTGGGAACAATAACAGTGCGCTGATCCCAGCCGCGACCGGCGGGCTCTGCTGACCAAGCATTCCCGATATTGCCAGAGTGTAACTCTAAACGCTAGATATTAAGTGAATGTGTATCCTGTTGTTAGTTAAGATAGAATAGTCAGTCTGAAATAAACGGTCATCAAGTAAAGTTGTGCCTTTTAAAAACCCTCCGAGACTCCCCGGTAACTTAAGTGGCGCAGCCGGTAGGATACCCAAAATTTAGCCTGTGCTTCGAAGGACACTAAATCGGTTCTGTGCGCGCGGTATTGGGTAAACTCGAACCAAACAAATTCCTGTCAACCGGGTGCCGAGGGTTCCTGTTTCTACGATTGCAGCTCTACGGGAAGGCATGGGAACGAGCGAACTGTAAGTAGACCTCCTTACGATTCCTGTCTTGTCCTTGTTATTTCCTGTGGCTACGAAAGTAGATATATATCGTGATTTTCGAACTAAAATCGTCGAAAGTTATTTGACTTCGTATTTGTTAATTAGGTAATTATTTTAAGTGTGAAGTGCTTGAGCATTATTTTCGGAATTTTATTATTTGTTATACCGTACTTAGAATTTTGTATTAATAATTTTAATAATGGCAGACCGAGTACAAGTTATTCCAAAAGAATTGCTCTCCCTTATCCCTAAGTTTGATGGGGACCAAAATATGTTAAATTTATTTATAAAAAAGTGTGAATATATATTGAGAAATTTTAATGGACCAGAAAATGCGACACAATCAACATACGTATTTCATTCTATTACTAGCCGATTATGCGGTAGAGCGGCAACTCTACTAAGTGAAAGAGACGACATTAATTCTTGGGAACAATTGAAAAATATTCTCATACAGCATTTTGGAGACCCTAGATCAGAGGAGTGCGTAGCGATTGAGCTCGAAAATTTAAAAATTAAAAATGATGAAACTTACTTACAATTTTGCAACAGAATTCAACAAACGCGTAGCACCCTCTTCTCTAAGGTAAACTTGCTCGCGGACGAAGGTTTAAAAGCTGCTAAAATGATAATTTATAATAGTATGTGTCTTAATGTGTTTTTATACAATCTTCCGGAGGATCTGATTAGAATCGTACGTTTGAGAAACTCTAATACTTTAGAAAGTGCACTTAGCATTGTCATGGAGGAAGTTAATTTTCAATATCAGTACAAAAATAAAAACAAAGCTCAGAAACAAACTTCATTACCTAATCCTAATAATTTTGTAGACCCCAGATCGCCTAAACAAAACCTTTTATCGCCCAACAGCCAGCCTTTTAAATTTGGTATCCCGCAACAAACGCAAAATAATAATAGGCCTGGTTTTAATAATGCTAATCGATTCGGCACACCACAGTTCACACCAACAAATTTTAAGTTTGGTATTCCAATAGTTCCTCAGCAAGGTTTTAAGCCCAACTTACCTGGTCAACAAAATTTTAGATTTAGATTCGTTCCTCAGCAAGGTTATAATAATACTCCAAATCAGGCCAAGCCAGTTTTCAATGCACCAAATCAACAATTTAAATTTGGCATACCCCCACAAAATCAACCACAACGTAATCCACCACAGTTACAGGAAAGTGATGTCTCTATGCGTACAGCTCGCCCGATGAGACAAAATATGTTAAATATTTTACTCGATGACGATAATAATCTATTCTACAACATTGAACCCGTAGAGACCCCGTCAGAACAATCCAATCAAAATGTCAGTTATTATGTAGAAAATTATGCTTATAATTTAGAAATGCCTGAAACCCAAATTTACAATGAACCTTGCGAAAAGAAAAATGATGAAAAACCAATCGATGCTGAAAATTTTCAGGTACAAGCCTCCAATTTTCACCCGAAGTAATTCAGTTGAATTGTGATTCACTCCTAAAACTCCCGCACATAGAAATTCCCGAAATCAAGGCCCGTTTCATGATAGATACTGGAAGTACACGGTCTTTCATAAGTCCTGTCAAAGCAAATGAATATTTTTCAAAATATAAATTATACGAACCGTTTGAGGTCATAAGTACACACGCGCGTAGTCAACATACTGAAGTAATTTATATACCACTTTTAAAGACCTTTAAAACTTTAGGTAAACATAAGTTTTACGTATATGACGTAGATAAAAAATATGATGGTTTAATAGGCTCAGACTTATTAAAACAATTAGAAGCCTCTATTGATATGAAAAACCAAATATTACGTACGCCCACAACAGACATTCGTATATTATATAACCCGCCATACGAGGTCACATTAGAACCAAGGTCAGAGTCGCGAGTTAAAGTTCCGACCGATATAAAAAATGGAGATGCTATATTAAACTATACAGATTTCGGACAGGGTGTTAGAATGCCGAGTGCTCTCGTGAAATGTATCGATTCATTTGCAACTACAGTTATACAGAATGTTTCAGAAAATAGCGTCACATTAACGTTTCGGCAACCCTTGATTACATGTAAATTAAATGACAATACTTGTGAGATAAATATGACAAATAACGAACCATTGAGCAACTTTGAAATCGATGATTTACTTAAAAATAATTTAACTAAATTACGATTAGACCACACCAATGCGGAAGAACGTGAGGCTATAACCAAATTATGTTTTGAATACAGAGACATATTCCATTGTGATGAACTTCCTCTTACTTTTAGCAATCAGGTAAAGCATCAGATTAGAACTAAAAATGAAGATCCCATTTATGTCCGCCCCTATAGACTTCCACCGTCGCAGAATATAGAAGTACAAAAACAAGTTGAAAAATTATTGCAAAATGACGTCATTCAGGAATCATTTTCGCCTTGGAGTTCACCCGTACATCTTGTACCAAAAAAAATGGACGCCTCGGGTGAACAAAAATATAGGATGGTTATAGACTATCGACGCTTGAATGACATAACTACGGACGACAAATATCCCTTACCTAACATAAACGACTTATTTGACAAATTAGGGAAATCCACCTACTTTACGACACTAGACCTCGCAAGTGGCTACCACCAGCTGGAAATAGATAAACAAGATAGACCCAAAACTGCGTTCACTACCCCATCAGGGCACTTTGAATTCACCCGCATGCCCTTTGGCCTTAAGACCGCACCTGCAACTTTTCAACGCGCAATGGATAACGTGTTGAGGGGATTGCAAGGTATCCATTGCCTGGTTTACCTAGACGATATAATAGTCTTTTCAAATAGCTTGCAGGAACATATAGATAAACTTAGGAAAGTTTTTGATCGACTTAGACAAACCAACTTGAAGGTGACGCTTGACAAATGCGAATTTTTACGTACAGAAGTACTTTATTTAGGACACAAAATTACCAAAGACGGGCTAGAACCCAACAATGACAAAATAAAAGCAGTACTAGACTTTCCGTTACCGAGAACGCCCACTGAAATAAAAAGTTTCTTGGGGTTAGTCGGTTATTACCGTAAATTTATAAAAGACTTTGCTAAAATCACGCAACCACTTACCTCTTGTTTAAAAAAACGAAACAAAGTACAGATCAGCCAATCCTTTATCGATGCCTTTAATAAGTGTAAAGAGTTGCTAGTAAACGCGCCTATTCTTCAGTTCCCCGATTTCTCCAAACCTTTTGTCTTAACTACGGATGCCTCTAATTATGCTCTGGGAGCAGTCCTTTCACAAGGCTCTATTGGAAGTGACAAGCCCATAGCCTACGCGAGCCGCACTTTAAATGACGCGGAGACACGTTACAGTACAGTAGAGAAAGAAATGCTAGCCATTATTTGGGCAACAAAACATTTTCGTCCGTACCTATATGGGCGAAAATTCACTATCTACACGGACCATCGTCCTCTAGCCTGGCTTACCTCATTTAAAGAGCCTGACAGTAAGCTCACTCGATGGAAGCTTAGATTGGCTGAATTCGATTTCGATATCATTTACAAAAATGGGAAACAGAACAGTAACGCGGATGCCTTGTCACGTATAAAATTAAATATACTTACCAATAATAATGATAACGAATCCATGCAGTGTAACGCAAGTGACACGAACAAAGATAACGATACTATAGTCATCTCCGATTCATCGGAAACGATTAGTGCGCCTTCGCTTACCTCTTATCCAGTCGGCTCTCCAACATCTAGTACTATTACAGCCTCGTCATTGCCTGAAACAATTCACTCTGCCAAGGATGTTGATACCGACGGAATCCCCATATTAAACGAAGCAGTAGATACGAAGCCCCACCAAGTTCTTGTCTTTGCCTGGAACAGAAACCAGACATCAGTTAAAGATTTATCACGAGATAAACAAAAAGTTTTAGAGGTTCACTTACCTGTTGATAATCCCACTTTAGTTAAAAACTTCCTACTAGAATATATAAAACCTAAAACTAAATATTTCTTTTATTTCGAAGATAAAATACACAGAAGTCAGTTTACGGACGCCGTTACTAGATTATTTAAAAAGAATACAGTTAAAATTTATGAATGCACTAAAAGAGTGGTATACATCGAAGACGAGGACGAGCAACGCGCAGTTATACTTACGTATCATCGCGGTAAAACATGTCACCGCGGAATTAAAGAAACGCTCATGCACCTTAAACGGACATATTACTGGCCAAATATGGATATAACTGTTGCGACAGTAATTAATTCTTGTGACATCTGTAAGACAATGAAATATGACCGCAAACCCATTAAACCGCAGTTACAGCTTACTCAAACCCAAACCAAACCATTTGCCGAAATCTTCATAGACCTGTATTCCATTGAAGGGAAATACTTTCTTACCATAGTTGACGCATTCAGTAAACTAGGACAAGCCTTTGAACTATCCAATCGCTCGACTCCTGAGGTAGTTCGCGCACTTATCAAATATTTCTCATTTTATGGCGTACCAAATAAAATCAGTGCTGACCCTGGGTCAGAATTCAACAACATTTTATTAAAGGAAACTCTACAATTCTATAAAATAGACTTGCACATAGGCACTGCACATAATCCCAATTCCATGGGAATAATAGAGCGTTTCCATTCTACTATAGCAGAGATATATCGTAGCGCTAAATATGAACATAAAATAACGGACGCAGCCAACGTCTTGACATATGCGATTATGGCCTACAATCAAAGTATTCATTCCACGACAGGTCTTACACCCTTTGAAGTTGTCTTTGGCCATACTGAATCTAATAGTACTTTTGCCGTAAATTTCGAGAAACAATACACACAACAGTTAGTGAAAGATCATGTTCAGCGAACGAAATATCTCTATAAACAGCTAACAGATAAAATAATACAAAATAAGGAAAAGGTAAAAGAAAAACGTGGCGGAGAGACGTCATTTGATGTACAAGAAGGGGATGATATATACATAAAAGGGGTAAACATCAGACGTAGCAAAGATAAACCTCGCTACCAAAAAGCTACAGTAACCGGAGATATTACTAGGAACACTTGTCCAGTAAAAATCAAAACCCGCGATACCAAAGTACCTATTAAGGACATTAAACGACCTACACGGGTGCCACCTCGTGCTCCTGATCCTGACCTTCAGGACCCAGGCCCTTCAACTGCACATAATTAATAAGAATCCAGGAGTGATTCTTACGAAGCAAGGTCAAGCTAGTGTAAGTTATGATAAGTGGAATATTATTAAGGTTTTAGATTTAAGTTCGATGCGAGAAGACTTAGAGCTGAATATAAAAAAAAAAATATATATATATACAAGTCAGGAGTTACTTTGGAAATAAAACATTCAATCAAAAATTGATGGATGTGAAGTTTCAAACCGATTATGTCATGAATTCCAGCATAGAAAAATTCAATCAGTTAGCTCCATCGATTAGAATTAAGCGAGGGATGTTTAACCCTCTAGGATCTATCATTAAGATAATTAGTGGTAATTTAGACTATGACGATGCTATCAGGTACGAACAATTGATTGGGATATAAAAACACGTCAAGATACTTTAAATAAAAAGTAATCGTTATTTCAGAAATGTTCAGATCGCTGATTAACGTGGCGAATTCTACTATGAATAATTTCATCCACATAAATGTAGTTATGGGAAATGCGAAATTTGATACACCAAACTAATATTTAAACTTGTATATCTAGTTAATTACGGTAATCTAGTAGAATTAGAACAGTGTATAAGTATAAAAGCAAAAGGAAGTCAAATAACATTCGTTTTAGATATACCTATAGTAAAAATGATATATATAACTACTACCGAGCGATCCCGATTCCTACAACTAATCCTTCTAACCAAACTACGCTCATAATTCCCAAATATCCTTACCTGCTAGTAAGAGGGTCGAAAATGGTCTCGCTCTCCCAGCCATGCACCGAACTCTATGAGGAGACATGAGGTTATGATGCCGTTCGTGGAGGAAGATACTTGTATAGCCGCTTTGATGAAATTCTCCGACAACATTAGTTCCTGCAATTCGGTTCCAGTCGAAATCAATAACCTAAAGATCCAGCCTGTGGGGAAAGACCGATGGATACTCTACAGTAAAGCGGAAACCATCCTATCAAAGATCTGCTAAAATAATGAAATTATCAAAGATAAGATACGAGGTAGTTACTACTTGATGTTAGACGATAACTGCAATGTCCATATTGGCGAAATGGCTCTTAAAACCCGCTACAGCACCACGAGTAACTTGAACCTGCCGAAACTGCCTATCATTAATCTTCCTGAAATCGTGCTCTCCGAATCTTAGATGCAGCGAAAACCTATTAATTTGAATACAAGTGATTTAGTGAATTTACAACAACTTAATGGCCTGTTAAAAATCAGTGAAAGTGAAGTGGAAAATAACCGTGACGCGTTGATAAATGTAAAAACTGTTAGCATCGGAACTCTATTATTACATATAATCATAATTTTAAGCATTTCTGTAACTCTGATATATAAGTACTGTAATTTCAAATTTCAAAATAATCCGAGCGATAAAAGTCCCTCGGATAATTTTGAAGCTGCGGGGGGAGGCGTTATGAATGCTCTACCTGCCTTATCTCTAGCAAGTATTCCGGTGGGAACAATAACAGTGCGCTGATCCCAGCCGCGACCGGCGGGCTCTGCTGACCAAGCATTCCCGATATTGCCAGAGTGTAACTCTAAACGCTAGATATTAAGTGAATGTGTATCCTGTTGTTAGTTAAGATAGAATAGTCAGTCTGAAATAAACGGTCATCAAGTAAAGTTGTGCCTTTTAAAAACCCTCCGAGACTCCCCGGTAACTTAAGTAGCTGCTGTGCGTTTATATCCTGATCATTCTTCTGCTATTATCCCAATTCATTTGGTGTCCGCGCAGTAAGTTTTCTCCAATTCTTCTTTGTTTCTCGGCATCTCATCTTTCACCTTTTTTCACATATCTCATTCATCGTTTTACGCCATTAAATTGAAGCTTTTGAAAAGTAGATGATAGAGTTTACTTTGATGCACAGTAAATAAAAGAGACAGGTATCTAAGCTACAAAATTTATAAAGGTCTACGAAAGTTTGCGATCACTTTTAAAAATTGACATCTTTTTTTGTTACAGTAGGTTGTATTATGATTTCTTCTTCTTTTTATTTAAAAATATAGAATATAAAACAATGAAACAGTTCAATTGTTTTTCTTAAGAAAACATCACTTTATTTTTGTGATCACAAACTTTTTTGATGTGATACAGCATATAACATGCAGGAGAACTGTTTAAAACTTGCTGTCTGAATACTTTATCTCTTTTGTTGACCGTACATTGCTACAATATTATGAAATCTAAGTAATGGTGAATAATTGTTAACAACATTCCTTAAATCATAAAAATAAAGAAAAGCGTAAAGGTAATTAAAATCAAGTCAATATCGAATGGCTCCAATGACGCCGATGCCATTGTTTACAAACAATACATCAGAGGTATGTAGGTCAATTGGTCATGCGGGTCGTATTCTGAACTGCTGGTAGTATAATATTGAGGTAGTATTTATTACTTCAACGTCTCCTTTAACACCCTTTGGTGTTATCCATTTGTTTTGAAAGTATCAAAAAGGTTTAGTAGATGTCGCGGAACTAGATAGGTTCAGAAGATATAGACGCTGCTGAAAAGGACACAATTACAGATGTTTAAAAGGTATCCGATCTGATTTGTAAATTTTCCATCGATAAAAGTCTTCTAATTTTGCACATCACTTAACATCTGAATAAAGGTGCTTTTAATTTTGATTTAATATACAGACAGGTCTGTTACACAATTACTGATTTATCAATCTTATGTTTTTCTAAGCTGTTTGCGTAGTTCGAGATATTAATCCAAATATCGATTCTTGGATTTCCACGAGACCGGTTTGTCAGTTGCAGAAATACCAGAATAATAACTTTTTTATGGCCTTGACTCCTGGCTTTTGAGTATATTAATTGCCAGAACTAGAATTACATGAAACTACATTTATTATTGGTAAAACATGCAATCAATGGATAACTCATTAGAATATTATCGCCTTCATAGCAGAATAGAACTTCGATACATGGATATAATCATGTTTAAACTCACAAGTAATATGTATAAACAACATGTTGGCTGTTGGCCGTTGGCAGCGGTAAAAATTATCCCAAGGGAACATAAAATCTGGATAAAGATTGTATCTGTTAATTAAACTTCAGCCAAATCCATTCAATAATTTTGCGTGAAACAGTAAGAAACCTCCATACATCCATCATCTCATAAACTTTTCCGTTCTGATTTTAGTAGGATAGAACTAGCAGCACCATAATTAATACTTAATGCGAGCTTGGCACAGTCATATTACTTGCTGATAGAGGTAAATAATTAAAAGATCGTTTCAGTAGTTTTTGAGTTTATCCAGTACAAGCAAACATACAAAGTATCAAATCTTTTTCCTTTACAATATAACATAGTTTATAGCATAGTAAACGTACAAAATTGAGTGAAAAGCACCACTTGAACATCTAAATAAACAACTGGAACTAAATAGAACAGCAACCGTGCTAATTGCTACAGTTATCTCAAGTTTTGTGACCCAGATCTGCGTATGCGCACGTCCGAGCCACGAGGGCAATGCGCAGGAAAACGCCCTGTATTGTATAGTGTCTGTGTTTGTATGCGTGGGTGTTGTGTGTGTATGAATATGTGGATATGTGTGTATGACCTTGAGTGGTTTCCTCTATAGAGTGCTGGCTCCATGGGTTTGCTTTGTTGTCTGGTAAAGTACTTATCTGAAGTACTTTGAGTAAGTTGGTGTTAGGAGTTTGGCCAATGTTGGCTGTTTGGGTCAATGTTTGCCATGTTAAATATCCATTTATTCTAATCATTGCTCTCACTAAACCTTTGATGGCTGATCTGACCAAAATATGCTAAGATAGTTCTAAAAATTCAGTCCAATAAAGCGTTGATAGGTGGATACTAAATCTGGGGTTGCAAGAATTCGCTGGAGAGCAGGCCTTGTTTTTTTTGGGGTTGTACGATATCCTGCATGGTGTTCGACAGTTCGCTGACAGCCCCTTAAGGCGTGTTCCACGCGGAACACGACACCGTCTACCCGAGCTTGGTTCTTGATCGGTCGGCGAGCTACCCGTTACTCGCCGTCAGCTAGTCTTAGATAATGTTTTTTTTTTGTATCGGAACTTATTATTATGTCGGTTTGCAAGAGCCTCATATTTTGGCCCTATTTGTGACAGACTGCTCTAATATCGAGTTATCCGGCGGATGCCGAGTGCCTCTTGAATACAAAGTAGGCAATTGTGGGAACTTTAACATTATATTAGGAAGTCAAGAGTTTATTGTTGTGGAACTTACTAGAATATTTACTACGCCCTGTCTATCATAGATAAAAACAAATGATTCTAGACAAAGTGACGCTAGTGAAAAATTATGTTTCTGAAGAGCTATTATGCTAGTGTCTTAGTCATAGAAATATGAAATGCTTGGAAAGGCATTGTCGATACGTGGATATATATCTTTTATTCTATCATATTGACATGCTTTCTACATTTAGACTCAAGCTGCCTTGCCACAAAAAGATAATAATCTGTAAAAAAGTGGTACTGCAAAACGACCCTTATATCAACATGAAATGACGTTTTCACACTGACAGTTTTTTTAGACAAGTGTCCAACAGATGTTTATCTTTCTTGTGGCAAGACGGTTGGTTTTTTTTTTAAATTAATTTTATGTCATTTTGATTGTTAAACTTAAGGAATAAGCTGTTTTAAAAGTCAAAGTCAAATTATTTATTTCAATTAGGCCATCAAGGAGGCACTTTCAAACGTCGACAAACAAAATCGTCGTAGACGTCGTAAAATGGTATGCAGTCAATAATAGTAACATTAAACGCTCTTATTGTTAGTATGTACCTCTCGCAATAGTCCTGGGCACAAGTAGTGGCCCTTGTTCCCGATCCTGGTGGGCTACCAATATTTTTTTTAATCTATTTGTTTTTGTAGTTTTGTCCTAAAAATATATAAAAATACATAACCACAGACGGGCACACAAGCTAGAATACCCTCTGAAGCAGTGGAGAAATTAAACATATTCTGATGTTAAAGAAAAATAAGGCAATTTAGTTTTACTTCATCTAACCATGATATTCAAGAATACCTATATCAAATTATATTTCAATCAAGAAAATAAGTCAAGGCATACAGAAAACAGATGTTTCTATCCAAAGGAAAACTCCATTCATTATAAATGTCCTTTTGAAGGTACATTATATTATGTACATAACATAGTAGGATAAACAAGTTAACACATACATACAATCATACATACTGATTAAATGCAAAAAGTAACTATCTGTTAATGTTCACACCTGACGTTTGAATTTCGTGTCGTGTCGTGGTACCTTTCCTCTTTTCGTGTCGTGGTACTTTTTTTTTTCTTTGTGACAAACCTCACTATTCTCTAACCACTGCAACTCCTGAAAGTCAGAATCAACAGTGTACAATGAAGCTCGACGTGTCCCGAAGAATGAACTTACCTGTCTCGGATCCTACAACGAAATTAAACAGAAAATAAAAGTGTAGGAGTAGGAAAAATATGTTTCCAGTTTTTCTCGTGTCGTGTACATCGTCATTTTAATGGCTATACTGTTTGGGCTCAGTAAGTGGATTCTTTTTAACAGAATTAGACTAATGGCTCCGTAAAAAAAAACCATTAGCCAAAATATTTGTAATGGTCTTCCCATCAGCTTTCACTCTTTCCTCTGTGCAGTTTTCTCCTAATTTCGCCAATCTCGCAGGCTATAGGATACTTTTTATCCTCATTTTATTGGGATACTTTCAAACATTCACCTAGGCAAAGTCACGGGAATATCTACTAGTTTATGTATGTCCCATCAACAAATATTAGAGGTGGAGGTGGTCAAGATTTTTGCAAATCTGCAATTAATGAAAAACTTTTTGCTCTAAACTTAAGCCTATAAATATTCTTCACGCCCCCGTCGCCGCGCCGCCGCCGTTTAAAATTCCCGGGGTTGTGAGCTTATGGGCTTTATGAAGGTCGTACCTTGACCTTATTGGCGGTGTCCTTAAAAAAGGTCAGATGCCTAAGTACTACTCAATCGACGCCCCTGAAGCGGTCGTTGCGGGGATCGTATAGCAGGGTGTTTAGGGATCTTCTCACGTTTCTACTCTAGTTTTTGACCGTAAATACGGACCATGTTACTTACAAATCTTATATCTTTTAGGTCGGGCGGCTATAGTGGGCTTTTTCTTTTGTATTGTGTGCATTTGTGGCATATTCTAATAAACGTTTTTTTTTCTTTCGTTCTTACATCTACATTGTGAAAGTATGCGTTGTAAACACCCTGTGCGCCAAATACACCAACCCGTTACAAATTAGAAGATTCTAATTTCTTGACAAAGTTTTTCTTCACCGTTTTAAAACTGGTTTTTTTTAGATTTTGTAAAGACATAATAAAAAATTGAATCTTAGTCTAGCATAGTTATGTATCTTACTCTGTTATGTTTCTACGACAGTACCTATGCTTCATTTTTCTACTACGCTTTTCTGACTCTCTCTGTATCAAAATCAATAATAGTTATTTATGCAACTGTTGTATAATCAGGGGTATTAAAACACGAATGTGGGTTTATCACACGAGGCGTAGCCGAGTGTGATAATAGTATCACATGAGTGTTTTAATACCTAATTATAACGGTTGCATACAAGACTTTATCTACAATCATGCTGTGAATCCTCTATAAAAGATTCTCATAACATACCATATTCGCATACCATATTCGAGTGAAAAAATGGCGGGATATAACACGATAAGACGAGTTGTTCTTTTTTCAAAATTTTAGCGATCTGGTGGTGAAAATGTCATTGCATGAGAATGTTCTTTTTTTGAAATTCATTATAACACGCGTTTGGATGATATAATGATCATTATATCATTGAGTGTTTTAATGTTGGCAATAAGCTAATTGTTATAGGTTCTTTTATAGAGGATTAATAGCATGATAGTAGATAAACTCTTTTAGAACTTGCAGTACTTGGTTCAAAAGTACTATCATGGCCTTGTATAATGTTTAAGATAACCTTAGTTTCAGTTATTCTTAAAAGGCTAACGAACGTGAAACAAAACACTCGTTTTGATAAACTTTTTGTTAAAGTCAAAGCTGTAATGAGATCGTTGACACTAATGTTACATTCGATACCGATGCAAAAATATAAATTAATACAAACCGGTTAGTTTAGTATGAAACAGTGAACTTCTGGATGAATGGTAATCGATTTTAGATGGTAAACTGATGCCCCAACTTGCATTTTGATGAACAAAAAGAATGGAATATGAATAGATAGGGAATGGAATATGAATTTGAAAACTAGCTGACATGTGACTACTTCCCCGGGCGGACACTCCCAGCAACTCATATGGTACTCCTATGACACAGTCACTTGGGTGTGAAAATCAGATAGCGGATTGTGCTCTGCTGCATTCTAAAAAGACTGGAAGAGCCCAAAATAGTTGCTCTAAGCAGATGATATATTTTTGTGTTGTCCCACTGCTGGGCAATAGTCTTCCCCATAACTTTCCACTCATCCCTGTGTCGGGTATCGGTAATTTGTCATGAAGGTGTCTAGGTCGTCACGCCAGCGTTTCCTAGGCCTCCCTCGGCAACGACGCCCGTCTGGCACCCACTGCGTAACGACCCTAGCCCATCGGTCCTGATACATTCTGTAGAAATAGCTCGCCCAATCCCTCTTTAATCTGGCAGTCTTGTTGCCCACATCAGTGATTCCAGTTTTGGAGCGAATTGCGGTATTTCCAATACGATCGCTCAGTTTGATACCCAATATGTTACGCTCTATTGCTCTTTGGCAATCCTTGAGTTTGGACTTTTGCGACTCAGTCAGGGACTAGGTTTGAGCACCGTAGGTAAGAATGGGAAGAATGCACATGTCGATGATTATACAACCCGAATCTCTTCAAAGTTAGAGTGAACAGGCTTCTTCTGGGTATGCTCGTTTTATCGTAGGCTTTGTCTCTGTCACTTATGACCTAGACTAGAGTGAGTGGCAAAATTATATAAAAAAAAACTAAAATTAACACTGTTAGAAAAAGTTTGCCAATTGTTACTGCTAGCTTTGCTTGCTTCTGCCCCAACCTATAAATTCGTTTGTTTCGAGGATTTAAAACTTGCGAATTTGTTCGAAAGATTATACCGGAATAAATATATATCCAATTGAATGAACCTCATTTGTACCTAAAATGTACGTTTTTTTGATAGTGAGTTTTTGTTATGTACGCGTTTATCGCGAATTTGAACTTCCTATGTGATAACGTGAACATAGCAACAATTAATGACTTTGTGTAATGTGGTTTTTAAATTGCGATATTACATTATAATTAATGAAATATATGAATGTAGTCATAATGGAAAGTTTAAGTAAGTAATGCCTTGGACTAGGGACGGTGTTTGTTGAAAGTACCCAATTCAATAATAACGCCAATTGTAAAGATATAAAAAAAAGGTAATAAGGCGTCTAGCGAAGTTAGTTAATTTTTTAAGGATTTGAACTCGCAACCTCTTCCATGAGAAGCGCACTGCTCCTCTAATATTTAAACTGATAGGAGGATGAGGCGTACCCTCTTTCTGAGCAAGAAAATGAGCCGTAATTCATCACGCGGGCCTGGCGTGGTTTAATGCTTTGGCAGCCAACATGTAATATATTTCAAGCGACCAGCAGGAAGTGGTTTTGCAATATATTTTTATCTACGACAAGACATCATTGTGTCGCCTCTATGTATATGTATTTAAAGGTGATGAAAAACAATAGTCACAGATAAAGCCATGATTGATACCTATTGACATCGCATCTGACAGTTCCTTCCGGTCAACATAGGCCGGTAGTACTAATATGATGATGTTCCCTTAGGCCTTCATCATTCCCTCCATTTCTTTCGATGTTGTTCATCTTCCCACGTAAACCCCAGAAACAATTTAGGAAGGTAATAAAAAGCTTTATGCTCTATTCTTTCATATCTTCATCTTTAATTTTTTCATATCCAGAAGCTGTTGGTAAACCTTTTTTTAATAATCCATAATTCCTAATAGCAGCCTTTGATACTAAATTATACTCGTTTCCATAACCTTCAAGGATGACGTGTCATGCTGGCAATTTGTTAATAGCGGCACTCTATTATTATTTGTATTAGTACTTCCTATTAATAACATTGGTTAGGTAACACAACATTATTGTATTATCACGCCTGTTGTCGATAAAGGGATTGGAAGAGGTGTGCCGCAAAGAGTATATCCCCGTTCCTCAAATACCTTAATGGAGTCGTACAGAACCGGGAATACCCGGTTGTCTTTTTTTTACGTGGTAAAATCATCAATTGCGTCCTCCCATCCAGGGCAGGACTGGAGGGACTGTCAGACTTGTACTAACTAAAATCCACGGTGTACTTCAATAGCTCTTTATCTTTCGGGGCCACGGTTAACTTACAAGACAGTCCCGCGAGCAGACAGTCCCGCGTCCAGACAGTCCCGCGTCCAGACAATACCCGCATCCAGAAGTCCCGCCAACCCGATTGTATAAGGCATTTTTAGAAGCGGGAGCATGCCCTAACCATTGTCATGTAAAACGCGAAGTGAAGTACGTCAAGGACGAGCCTATTGGCATCAGCCGGACGTAATCAAGCAATGCTATTCTCTAATTTAGGACCCATTAATATTAGTAGTAATTTTACCCGTGGTGCTACGCAACTGGGCTTCTCCCAGTTGTAATGTCCCTTTATGCCTATTGACCTTGTTTTGTTCTGTCTCCTGCTTCCATGGAGGGAAGTACAAACATATTTTTCCTACTCCTCCATCTTCTCTGATCAATTTCGTTGCAGGATCCAAGACAGGTAAGTTCATTCTCCGGGACACGTCGAGCTTCATTGTCTCGGCGCTTTTCTGGTGGTTGCCACTGTTGATTCTGGCTTTCAGGAGTTGCAGTGGTTTGGGAATAGGGTGGTGGGTTTGTCCAAATAAAAAAAAATGCTATTCTCTACGGACAAACCACGAAAACACAGCTTGTCCCTAATAGATTTTCAAGTTTATGTTTTGGGTAGTAGAGTTGAAATCCACCAAAGACAAACTAAAATTTCAAGCGCTGCGTCCTTAGATAATGCGGCAGATTCCATGGCTATTATTGAAATCATCCGATTCAAAAACTTAGCTTACTTAAATATCTTGTAAGGTTAACGTTACTGTTGTAATGAAAAATGTTCCCTATTTGCACCTAAAATGACGTCAATAGAGTTCGGTTTAACTTTGAGTACATTGGGTGTAATCGTACTTGATTTCAATTAAGCCTTTGTACGTTCCTGGTATCTGAAATTGACGCCACATTTTATGTTATCGTTTATCAGATAGAAGTTGTTTTAGTGATTCTGAAGGGCAAAGGAAATGTCATGTTTATTTTCGTATATTTGGTGCAGTGTTATCAATATTGAGTTTTCCCCTCTCATGCCAATAAACCAGTTTAGGGATCCGCATAGTACCTCTGTCTCCTATAACATATCTCTGTCGTTGGTCATTTCAGGAGAGATCGCGTTTCTAATCATGTCATCTTTCTTTCATAGGATCTAAATTAGCTTTGACTATCTTCCACTCGATTCTAAAAGAATAATGATGAATCTTTGGCTTAATGCACAGAATTCCTTATTTAAAGAGCTCTTCTCTACTTCGAAGACTCATTTGTCGCATTTCTGAACTTACGGGAAGAATAGGTTTGAATTAGTTTTTTGGAAGACCCCAAATTACAATTATCTATCCCCAAACGGCAACGCATATCAAAGCTGAACGCACTTTTCATCTCGTAAGGCCGCGTATAAATTTAGAGGCGCAGCAGTGCATCGACCTCGCTTCTCGCTCCCAGCACGTGGGCGTTACGTAAGCGCAGACGCACATGTGATACGTCACGTTCTTATGTCAGTGTGCGTATTGCGTAGTGCGGAGTACCTAGTGTAGAAAGGGTGCTCGGTTTTATGACGATGTTGTAAAGAATGATGCTCTCGAAAATGGCGATTGAAAACATCATCGAACGCAGTATTCTAGAACGAAAATTTTCAAATTAGTTATGCCTTGTAGAAAAAACTTGGTTTTTAACGTTTGTCGGTTGTCAAGATGTGAAGAGTGATGTATTGATGTGTCTCAAAATAGTGAAGGAAAACGGCGAAAGGAACCCAACTCGTCCTTGAATCAAACTTTTGAAGACATTAGACATTTACCAACTAGAGTTTGGCTTGCGTAGGCTTGTCTCGGTAGTAAGAAATGTTATTAGCTAGTTATGGTAAATACTGCCAAAATGCATATGCGTATAGTCCGGTTTTTAATCATGGCATTCATGACTATTAATTTGATATCCTCTCGACCTGGGTAGAGCAAAAAAGACTGTCAGACTGTTACTGACTACAAATCCTCCCTATTCCTTCGGCTGCCCTTTACGTTACAGGGTCATGGTATCCTTTTAAGCTTGTCCTCAACCCCGGTTTAAAGTTATCCTGGCATTGTCCCAGAACTAAGCTTATTCTGACATAATACGTATGTAAACATCTTGAGGACATAAAACTATCTTGATGATTTGTTAGAAATTCAGTACAAAATCCGGGGTCGCGGGACTGTTTCCTGGGTCGTGGGACTGTATAACAGGAAACCGTGACCCCGAAACGTAAAGGGTTATTGAAGGCACATCGTGAATTTTAGTCAGTACGAGTCTGATAGTCCCTCCCGCACCGCTCTGGGCGCGAGGACTTATTTCACGATTTTACCACGTAAAAAAAAACGAACACCGTAATATTGTGATCATAAACAACAATGATCCGCAACAACACGATACCGATTGTGTCTGATACTGCTAAAGGGAATGTGCGAATCGATAAATTCACGGTCATGTACTTTTGGAGCCCTTTCACGTGCTTACTGTGTTATCAGTTTTCCGGGGGACCTTGCCCTTTTTTCTCGTGTGTGTGCGTAGTAAAGTTTAGCTGAGGGACTGACTATACATAAGGGTTAGGCCGTCAGAGCCCCCGGGGCTTATAGAATACCTACGTCAGAGATACAGAAAAGTTATTGCAAAATGTTGTTTTTATGTCGGTACTTGTTCGGTGGTCAGTATGATCAGGGAACTAAGTATTTAAATACATAAAAAAAATGCTCGCCTTTTAACCGTCGAAATAAAAGGAGGAAGTTTTTTATTATTATTAGTAGGTATCTATCTTGATCTCTCTTTAGATATGATTGATGTTGTTCAGCAACGAGTTTCCTCCATTACTTCTCATCAGAACGCGTAGTATGACCAATTATATATAATTATCTCTATTCTACAAAGAATATACAGAGTTATTCATATTATACAATCTACATTTTTTAGCCCAAACATGGCACATAAGAATCGAGGAAGTGCGAAGGGAATTTTGTTTTAATATTTGTTTAACGTTTAAAAACTGCCGAATCTCTTGCGGAATATAAATAAATGACTTGTTTTCTTTTTAGGTTTCCGTACCCAAAAGTTAAAGCTGACCATATAAGAGACTCCTCTGTCCGTCCGTCTGTCTGTCCGTCTATCACCAGGCTGTATCTCATGAGCCGTGATAGTTGCACAGTTGAAATTTTCACAGATGATGTTGTTTTTTGAATCTTGTTCCATAATGGTACGATCTAAGTTATTCCAATCCTAACCAGCCCTCTCTCTTCTATTCCAGTGCCACTAAGCGACGGTGACCGTCGCTCACCATAAGATGCGTTCGCTGCTAGCGTACTACGCAGACGCAGTGATGTCGGCGGCTGTTCGCGGCGCCGGCTGCGCGCTTGACTGCAGCGGCCGTGGCGACTGCCTGAATGGCACGTGCTTGTGCGAGATCCGGTACGCGGGAGACGAGTGTGCTGGACCCAACATGCCTTATCATGCCTGTAAGTATAAGCATAAAGTTTTCTGCCAGCGTACTACGCTGGTAACACAATGTTGACAGCGGCAGCCACGCTAGCCTGCTAGTATTAGTAGCTTAGTTTTGTTGCTAGCGTACTACGCTAGCATAGGCGTTTCGCACACTGCACCGCATCACGCAGCGGGGTGCGTGGCGACGAAAGTCTTAACACGCTTGTGGAAGCGTTTAGTATATTGTACTGCGCGTGTTTTCAATGCAAAGAGATACTCGTATACTTTCAAGCAACGTAAGAATGCGCACTCCGCAATACGCTGCATTATGCGTTAAACAGCTTATCGCAGTCCAATGCTGGACATGCCTCTCCCAGGCTGCTCCACATCACCCTGTCCTCTGTCTTTTGCATCCTATCTGTACCAGCCACTTTCTTAAGATCGTCGGTCCATCTAGCTGGGGCTCGTCTCACACTATGCTCGTATACGTGGTCTTCACACCATAATGCGGTGCATTTTGCAAATCGCCTTACTACTAGTGTACGTGGGTACTGTAGAAGCAAGTAATTGCACGTGATCGTGTGACTGGTGTGCCTAGTATTAAGTTATGCTCGCTGCGTACTACGCAGGCAAAATGGCGGCTGGTGGCGTTTCTTACCGCATCTTACAGAATAGAAAGAAATAGTTTCGATTATAAGATGTAGCATTACAATAATAAAGAGATCTAGAATTTTTGAAGTGAAAACTTTAGCGGCGTTGTGCACTTTTTTTGGAATTTGGTAAAAAATGTTAAAATCGCGTCAGGACACGTGACCTGATCGAAAATTCGTAAGATGGCGCAGGGCGCTTGCGCGAATGTTCGTGTGTGTTTATTACTATTCAAGTTTTCACTTCTGCCGGCACTCCCAGAGTGCAACCCGACGTTTTTTTTCTACCTGTGTTTTATAATATTAACCGTACACACTAAGCTTTAATTGGCCGTAGGATTGAAATTAAATACATATACCTAGGTACATAATGCTTGATGCTAACAATGAAAGCGAAGTTTATTTATTTTGTGCGCATTTTAAATAATTCGCGTTTCTTTATAATAATGTATTTTAAATAACTTTAAATAGTACTTAAATTATGTATGATTTTCCGGCGGCGTCATAACAAAAGGAATTGAGGTCAATGTACGGGAAAATTTAAAATAAAATACAGTACATAATTTATTTATTTTGTGCGCACTTATGATCAGTACACCAATCAATAATACTTATCGCAATTAATCATGATAATTTTATTTTAAAATAAAGTTATCGCAATTTCTTTTCCGATCTGTACATAACAATATTATTATCATAATTTATGTTTTTGATAATGTCCAAGACGGGTGCTTTCTCGAAATCTATGTTGACATCCAAAAAGACAGCTGAAACTAAGTTTTATCGCTTTTCAACAGAAAATAAATTAAATAAATTACATCATCTTCTTCATCATATTAGCCATAGGATGCTGAACAAGTTTATATCGCTCATAAACAGCTATAAAAATTCTGTTAAAGATTTTCAATAGATTCTCAACTTCATACCTCAAATTATTAAGTTAAAAATCTATTAAACCCTATTAACCAAGGGGACAGGTCTGGACATTTGTAAAAACACCCACAGTCTAAGAAAATTCTAGCTCGTGTCGTAATTTAAAAACAGAATATCTTCTTACTCTAACTCCAAGCGTGAGTCGAGGTTTAAAAACAGAATATCCTATTTTGTCTTACTCTAACTCCATCCATCTCTTTCTTCCAGGCATAGGCGGCGTGTTCCTCCTGGTAGCGTTCGTGTGCGCGGTCCAGCTCACGATATGCGTGGTGACGGAGTACCGACGGCTCAAGGCGCCTACCTTCCTCCGCGCCTGCAAGGTGACCACGCAGAAGATGCTGTACCTGGTGGCATTCCTGGCTTCCCTGATCAGGGGAGCTTACTTTGTGTCGCCGGTGAGTGTGAGTGGTATTGAAATGTATTTATGGTGGTGGTGAAGTGGGTTGTATTGAGTGCTGGGGTTTCTTACTTGAGGAGGATTTGAAAGCCGGACTTGAACTGGAAAGAGAGCCTATTTCCACGCGCGGATATGGAGTATCAGATTCGAACTGGAATGAGAGCCTAAGGGGTGTCACCATTGTGTGTACCGCACGAAGGACATGGTGGATTCTGCGCGGCGAAGACGAATCACCACCGTATCCTAACTCAGGTGATATTTGGTGGCGGCCTCTGGTTTCCGGCTTTGGATCAGGCCATGTTATGGAGCGAGAGGGAATGGGAAGCAGTCACTTCTTTCTGTGAGGCAGTACTGCTCGCGAAGGAGGCGGAACGTGCGAAGGAGAAGACATGCTGTACCTCGCCTTGTCGTAACTTGTAGGATGAGTTTGACAGAATTAAGAACCACAGGGAATTAGAGAAAAGACTTTAATTATTGAGATTGATGAATTCTTACAATTGATGCATTTTTTGCTTTGTAAGCGATTTCTACCACATCTTGGGTGTATGTTATCTATTTAGTGAATTCTAAGCTCCGTCGTAATTGGTAAAAGCATTCTGTTTTCAAAACAACAACATTCTTTTATCTTTTTTTTTTAATCAGTTGTTTTACTTCATTCAGTTATCAAATACCCTGTTATCAAACAAAACAGGAAATTAGTCGCATTTATATGTTTAAAAAAATGCTTTTTGTTTTTCCAGTCGGCATTCCAAGAGGGATGGGCGACGAGTCTGTTGTCTGCCTACTACCCGCTGCTTATGTCTGGATCATCACTCATCGTCTGCTTTTGGGCGGAGGTAAGTCAATTATTAAATTTTATTTATGTCAATAAACCTTAAAACGTTTGACAAGCTGTATTTCTACATACGATCTTGCATGTTTGAAGATTTTTTTAATACTACGAGGAAACGTCGATTAAAATTATTTCGGAGGAGATTTTTATTATTTTTTAGAACAGCGCCATCTATTGTCGACTCTTAGAAGCAGGTTTTATAGTTGTGTAGCGGCATCTCTGTCATTGATGTGTCACTAATTCATGATATGGTGAAAGAAACGTATATAAACGCTACGTGGCGCTGCAGTGCCTGTGCGTGTGCGCAGTAAATAAAAGTTTAGTTGTATGGTTTGGAGATAGGTGTCGCCTATAGTTACCTGAGTTTTAAATATGGAAGTTTGATATGGAGACTCAGTGGTTCAGGTTAAGGAAGTAAGGAAACCCAGAATAGTACCCAGCACTACCTTATAAGGTGGTGTGCGTGATAACCATAACAAATTGGAACAGATATGGGTGTTCTTTGGATCGGACAAATTCGATAACATACTTACACCTTTTTCACATGTGAGTAGTGAGAAACAACATAACTTTTGAGGAACCCCAGAAATAATCTTAAATTTAATTTTATTTGGTCATATTTCCTATTAAAATCTATTTTACAGCAGTAACTATAATAATCACGTGTTTTAATGGCATAAACACCATATCATCTTAATATCTACTTAACAACCGTAATAATAAACTGCACGTGTTTGTCTCAAAAGCGGTCAGAAAATGATTATAAAAGTTAAATTACTTTTTACAATATACAGGCTGTGTTTCATTACATGACGCCTACAAGTTCTACAATATCTAAGCAGAGGTGTTATTACAGTTTATCCGAAATACTTCACTTATGAATAATTCCCATGAAATAGACCCATAATTAGTCCCTTCGTACACAAGGCGACGCAAGTCTCCGATACCTTACGATTTCGGTATCCAGGCTATTTTCACCATACAAATTCATTTAGGTTCGTATACAGGCACCCGTCACTGGATGCCAAAGTCGTTAGGTATAGGAGACTTTTGTCGCCTTGTGTACGAAGGGGCTTAAGCTCTAAGTCAGAGCTGGGGCTTCAGAGAAAACTTCACAGTAGAGAATTTTATGTTCGAAAAACCCAATAACACTGCCGAACTAAGTCCTTATGCTCACTAGTAGCTCTTGATTTCCAAACAACTACAACTCCTGTAAGTCCAAATCAATACCAGAGAAGTGCCGTAGCAATGTAGTTCAGCAAAGTCGCTTTTTTTATCGTGGTAAAATTATCAAATGAGTCCTCCCATTCAGGGCAGAGCGGGAGGGACTGTCAGACTCGTACTGACTAAAATCCACGGTGTCCTTCAATAGCCCTTTACGTTCCGTTTGGCCCTCTAGAGGGGGCCCCGTCACTTTGCTGACACTCTTTCAGGCGCGCGTGGAACACAACGCGCCGTTGACCCGGGCATGGTCCATGGTCGGACAGCGAGTTGGGGAATGAATTGAACTGTCTTGGATCCCACGACGAATTTAATCTATACTAATAATATCATAAAGCTGAAGACTTTGTTTGTTTGTTCGAACGCGCTTATCTCAGGAACTACTGGTACGAATTGAAAAAATCTTTTTGTGTTGGATTTTCCATTAATTGAGGAAAGCTTTAGGGTATACAACATTACGCTGCGACTAATAGGAGCCGCGCAGCGGGGCTGAAACCACGGGGAACCACTAGTTAAAAAATAATAGCGGGTCAGTAATAGCGTTACACATTTTGTTCAACACGACTTCACACCCTGCATAGTGTCTATTCATCAGTCACATGTCACACACGAACAATTAAAACAGCACAATATACACACGTGATGTTTAACACAGTGAACATGGTTCCTTCAGTGATTACAGCGATATACATCTGAGATGGTATCGTACAGTTATTGTCACTGTTGTTCCTAGTAATTGTATGGTAGGTGAAACTTTGTATGGTAGGTGATACTTGGATTTGATTTTGCTTATTATGTAGCCTGTGGTATACATATAATTTAGTTCATCTAGTTCTAGTCACTAGATCAACGAGGGGTTTTAGCTGTGAAAGGCTGGATTTTAACGGCTCATACACAGTTTGCTATATGAACGGCCGAGCTCGGTTAGTAAACATTTATTAAATTTTCTTTAACAACAACGCTTGGTCGCGGGACTCATGAATTACCGTGACCCCGGTGCGTAAAAAGCTATTGAAGGACACCGTGGATTTTAGTCAGTACCAGTCTGACAGTCCCTCCCTTTGCCCTGGGTGGTAGGACTCATAAGATGATTTTACCACGTAAACAAAAACAATATCGCCTGGAAACCCTATTGCCGACCGTAATAAAAGTTTTTTTTTTATATGGATTCAAAAACATAAATGTCTGCGTTAGTACGAAAGACTAAGTACTAAAAGATCTTAGCATCTAACAGCCCATTCACGTAATTGGTCTTAGCGGTGAGCGGAGCGATAGGCGGAGCAATGGGTGCTTCGAATAAGTCAATAGTTAGTAAATACGCGAATTTGCCACTAGCGACTCTTCGTGTCGTGTTTTAAACATTTCTATACATTTCGTCTCACCGATCGTGGCTGAACGATGGCTTTCTGGGTTCTGTGTCGCGGGTTTAAAAAAAAAGAAATTTAAACTTACATACACAAACATCCAGACCCGAAACAACTACTTGTAGGTCACGTACTCACGATACAGGAGAAATTCCTTGTGAGAGACAGTTTTTTAATGTCCAAAATCCCCAGTGAAACATACTTGGTCGCGGGACTGTACGAATTACCGTGACCCCGGAACGTAAAGGGCTATTTAAGGACACCGTGGATTTTAGTCAGTACGAGTCTGACAGTCCCTCCCGCTCTGCCCTGGGTGGGAGGAGTCATTTAATGATTTTACAACGATAAAAAAGTGAAACTTACTTGAATTCGAAGGATTCATGTTCTGCGAATCTATTGTTGTTTATTTTTTAACTCAACGTCTGGGTCGTGACGTGCAAGTTTTTTTCCTACTTATTACGTTTATGGAACTGCCTGCTGATTTGTTATTGCTGATATCAAGTTAAGTAGTCTTCGTTCCTTCCATTTATCTCTCACATTTATTCCTGACATAATATAGACCATTCGAAAACATCAATAAATTGCAATTTTAATTAGTCCGTCAGCTAGAGTTTCGAAAAATAATGGACACGCATTTTTTCTTTCGTTAAATCAATGCATATTTACACACATATAACGCATCCAGAGTTCCGCTCGTGACGTCAGATGCAAGTAAAATTAGTACTTTCTTGATAAATTTTGCCAATTTTAAAAGTGTGACTTTCAAAGTTATGAAAACCATTTAGTTGTAGTCCATCCGTCATGGTAATGGAAAATAGTTTTGATGTTTTAACTCCTTTTTTTCTAGGGAATTGAAGATTGAGTTCGAACTAAGAGCTTACATTTTTCCGTACCGACACCAGTCTGAACATAGGCATGCAACGTTGCACAGAGAAATGCAAGGAGTAGAACTTTGTAAAAATTTGCGCAACACGTTTTCTTCTTCCATTCTCTCCTGTCAGACGTCACATTATCATTTACTCCTTTTACATTCATATAATTCCTTACAAAATCCATCCATCTTTTCTTTGGCCTTCCTCTTCTTCTCCATCCATCAACATTTTACTTTTAACTGTTAATATTATGCTAAATAATCATTATATTCTTCGCACGTATATTTGGCGCCATGTTTAAAGCTGATAGCAGAATGCTAAATATTTGCAGTTTTGCAGTTTCCAATGTCATTGGAATAATTAAGATTATGGTGATTAACTGTTATGTAGGCCATTTCTATGATTATTTAGATTTTTTATCAGAATCAGAATCATATTTATTAATATGATTTTATTTAATATCATTTCGATAATTTATTTGTCAAACATAGGTTATTACATTATAAGATCTGATGGTTAATAGTATTAGGTGCGTTATGTCAGTTATGACATACAAATATTTATAAGGGTAAGTTAAATTAAAGAACAATTATTATAAATGAAAAAAAAGAAGTGTAATTACAATATCAATAAATTGTTATCAATTAAATTTCTACAATTATTTTTTACAATTTGGGATAATTAAAAATTGTCATTCAAGAACTCGTCCAATTTATAATAGCATTTGTGAAGTAGCAGCTGGTGTAGGGTAGTTTTAAACTTCTTTACTGGCAAGCATTTATGTGTGGGAATAAGTGATAAAGATTCAACTTTTAGAACAAAAGTCATATTAATGCCATTGCTGGGAAACATAAATCTTCCCTGAAGCGTACAGGCTTAATGCATTATTCCAGATTCATTTAAAGGTATTTTAAATATTTTATACCCATCTTGTTGAACATGACAGTGATAGCTAAAGCGTCTAATGTACTAAATCAAAGTTGAAGTCCTTATAATATATTTATTTAGAAATTATTCGATATGATGATATAATGGTAAGATGTTGGTACCACGTCATCCTAACGAGGGTTTTCCTGCAATGAGCAAATCTTATTTTCCTTTGTATATATTTGTTTATTTACCGTCACTGTTTCCGTGAAAGATCATCTTCACTCAGTGAGTTAGTTTCTAAAGTATATTTACAATACTGATAGGAAAATATGAAGTATGATTTCATACTTCCTATTGGCGTGTTTATGATAGGACATTGGGAAACCGATGTATAGGCTAGTCTAGGAAACCCCTTCAATAGTAATATTTGATATACCGTTGGATAGGGATATTTAAGGGGAACATTAGTTACTAATAAACATATGGTCTAACATTAGTACTTTCGGAGATACGACGTCTTAAAGTCGGAAAAAAAAAGATTGTGACAGTCACCAATAGTTTATGGGTCACCACCTACTTCAGAGGGAGGAAAACCACAATGATAGGTACCTTTCAATTTAGCGAATACCAAAAACTGTCAAAACTAAATATTTACCTACCTGCGGCCATTTTAGGAAAGTGTTATTTGCAGAATTAGATCTCTGTAGCGGACTGCCAAATATGGTTAGACCTAATGGATGTTCGTTACTCATTCACACAAAAACCACTGATCAGATTTGGGTGATATTTGATAAGCAGATAGTTGTTTTCCTGGATTAATACATTTTTTTTACGTGGTAAAATCATCTTATGAGTCCTCCCACCCAGGGCACAGCGGGAGGGACTGTCAGACTCGTACTGACTAAAATCCACGGAGTCCTTCAATAGCCCTTTACGTTCTGGGGACACGGTAATTCGTACAGTCCCGCGACCTGGATTAATACATAATACATAATAGTATACTTTTGTCCCGGTATGATGTTCCCGCAGGATAACTACCAAACATTATGCGAGTAATGCCGCGAGCATAAGTACGAGCAGTAAGCAAGAAAATATATGGGCTAACAATAGTAACAAATTAAGTCCCCTATTATGTTGTACATAATAACAAACGTATTTACTCAACTGCTAGACGTCTACGTGTTTGGTTTTTAATGACATATTTAACATAATTAGTTCCGATCATCAGTTATTTGTTTATTTGTGATGCATTACTGAGAATTAGTCTTTTATGACTGTAGGTTATGTCTGTCAATTGAGCTTTGTTAGAAACTTTAATTACATTACCATCATCATTTTTGTTTAATTACTATCTTTACCTTATTGCTATTCCACCAATTCGCACTAAGCGTTTCCAAACGACTTTTATAATGGGTACAGCGAAGGAGTCCAGCGAAGGACAACCATAATCTCTTCAAAGTTAGAGTGAACAGGCTTTTTCTGGGTGAGCTCGCTCCATCGTCGACCTTGTCTTAGTCACTCCTGACCTAGACTATGGTCAAGAGCAAACCCATTGAACATAAAAAAAAAGTTTAGAAAATTATATCCTTTTTAATCAAAGTTCTGTTTTGATAGAGGTGATACTACAATCAGTTTTAAATAAGTAACAAGCTATTCACACGACATAAAGTCAACCACAAAATTCCACAGAGACAATTTTTTTAATGGAAAACCAAAAATACAAACTTTTGCGCTCGCCTGGTCTTAGAAAACGGACCCAGGTTCCTGAGAAAGCTTAGTATTCGGGCTTAGCTTATGCACAATCTGCCTAAATACTTCCACTTACTGGGATTAAGTTCTCCTCTCTGTGAAAGGGGGTGGGTCGTTAGTGACGGGGCCCCCTGTTGAGGGCCAAGCCTGTCGGGGACGCGAGACTACCGTGATCCCGATGTGTGCTTCAATAGCCCTTTACGTAAAATGGCTATTGAAGGACAACGTGGATTTTAGTCAGTACGAGTCTGACAGTCCCTCCCGCTCTGCCCTGGGTGGGAGGCCTCATGTTTTACCTTTTGATTTTAACACGTAAAAAAAAAGGGTGTCGGCCGTAATATACCACGCGGACACACTGTGTGTTGGTAAATGTCACATGTCTTCGAATTTTTGGTTCTAGGATATTCCGGCTTCCTAACGATGTTTTCCTTCACCGTTTTGAAGGCAGTGATGATGAAATAAATTACACAGAGTTATGCGTTTGACTGGGTTCGAACCATAAGCATCAATTGTTCCAACTACTGGATGGAACACCTGTTCTTTGTCTACACTAACATTATAAAGACGAAATATTTGTATTTTTATGAGTGTGTGTATATGTTTGTATTGAATAAACTCAGAAAGAACTGTGCCGATTTCAATTTTTTTTTCACTGTTTGAAGCTCGGACGAGCCGCTAGTGAGTAATAATCCGATACGTGGGCCCAGTGCGGATTGGTAGAAGCCACGTCTTAAAATTTTCACGTCACGACTTTTTCAATTTTGCAAGCGACCTCTATTTCAATAAGGAAAAACTAAAAGTAAAACCCATTTACATTAAACTGCGTACTGAGTTGAATAACGTTGCGTATGCGCAGGTAACAATTGCATAAGCAAATGAAAAGGAAATAAATTATCGTACAAAAAATTAAGCGATTCTCCTCCTCAATTATATTTGATCGTGATCTTTATGCAGCACGTGAGTTAAATTGCAATGCACATTCAGAGCTTGAATCATCATCGCGAGTTTGCGTGCTTGTCGGTCTTCTAAAGACTACTACGGAGTGTGCGTATGATCTTTACGATCTTATCCCACCGGCCCCCTTTGGCGATGGGTGACTCGCCGTCCGTGGAAATCGCTTCGCAATGTCCGATGCCGTGGGCGTCTCGCGTCGAGGCTATCCTCTCCCTCACGCGTCCCGCCTCCTCCTTCGCTAGCAGTTTATTGCTTAAACCCCTGTTCAGGACCACAACGGTGCGATTCCGAATTTCAACTTGCATCAAGCAATACAACTCGCATCACTTGTTTTCGTGGTATGCTCCTGTCAGCTACTTTCAATTGTCTCTTCGCAGGTGCTGTTGTAACTATTTGAATACTTACTTGGCCGTACATGGCGGTCATCATTCACATCCAGCCTCTACCTTGCTATCCTCCCTCAGTGACGCTTTGAGCCGAGGTTCGTACCTGTCAGGGGGTGTTCTTAGCGTGTGGTGAATTAGTTTTTAATTTAGTATATAAGCTTCTGTCTGAGGGCCTTCTCTGGGTTGACCTGCGAGCCATTAAAAAGAAAAGCACATGGCGTTATTTCCCGGTTTATTAGGGAGATGTATTTGGGAACCGGATCAACTACTAGATCCTGTGTGCGGCCAGGCTAATAGGTAGCCCATAGGTAGAGTTGATCGAACTACTTGACAAATTCGCTTGTTTAACGTTTCGTACATTCTAAGAATGTGATCGTGGTTATCGCGTCTCCATTGTATTGCGAGGCTTTGTTGATCAAAACTATTCGTAAGTTTGTAAACGGGAAATACCTCGATCCATAATTTTACACGTGAATCACTAGTCAAACCAATACATAGAGATGGTAAGATTAATTCCTTCATTATTTATTTTACCTACTCGGTGTACCAATACTAGGTATATATAATACCAGGTATTGGGTAAGTACTACCGGGTAATTGGAAGACGAGTAATGGGCGACTCGCCATCAGAGCATGGCCAGGTCGACGGCGCATCGTGTTCCACGCTTGCCTCAAAGAGCTGTTAACACTCTCAGGTTAGGGACTCAGGAATTACCGTGACCTCGGTACGTAAAGGGCTATTGAAGGACACCGTGGATTTTAGTCAGTCAAGTCTGACAGTCCCTCCCGCCCTGCCCTGGGTGGGAGGACTCATTTGATGATTTTACCACGATAAAAAAAAGCACTCTTAGAGGGCCAAAGCCTATCGGGGTCGCTGTCTTGTCAGGTGACCCCGGAACGTAAAGGGCTATTGAGAGACACCGTGGATTTTAGTCAGTACGACTCCGACAGTCCCTCCCGCCCCGGCCGAGTAACATGTAAAAAGAAAAAAAGTGAACCGAGACGATAAGCTAGTAGCTTACGTAAATACAAAATACGCAGTTATAATAGATTCAAGATTATGTGTTGCTAATTTGTATCGCAAATATAACCTTGTGAAGAGGTTACTGGTATTGACAAGTTATTGTACAGTTATGTTATTCGTCCTACACCTTCAAATATGTTACTTGAATGTAGTTCAAGGCTTTTATACAGGAAGCGAAGTGTGTCTGGATTTGTAATTATCGTTATGAAGTATGAATGTCTTTGGGAATTGATTGAGTATACGTTGGAAAAGTGGCATTCGATTTGCTTGCTGGCGTCACTGTACCGTCTTAAAAGGGCACGGCAGCCGTGTAGTGCCGCAAGTAAATGGTCATGTTTATAGCATTAATAAACAGCAAATTTTATGAGTACGTCAAACCCACCACACTATTCCCAAACCACTGCAACTCCTGAAAGCCAGAATCAACAGTGGCAACCACCAGAAAAGCGCCGCGACAATGAAGCTCGACGTGTCCCGGAGAATGAATTTACCTGTCTTGGATCCTGCAACGAAATTAATCAGAAAAGAATAGTGGAGGAGTAGGAAAAATATGTTTCCACTTCCCTCTATGCAAGCAGGAGACAGAACAAAACAAGGCCAATAGGCACAAAGGGACATTACAACTGGGAGAAGTTCCTTAGCACCACGGGTAAAAATGACTACTAATATTAATAGGTCCTAAATTGTGACTACCTTAGTAAGACTTTGGACGAGACTGCCAGAGATCTACAATTGATGATGATGATTCACTTTGTCCGAATTTAATGTGGAACAATAAGTATAGGTATTTTTTTTTATAATTTATGCTACTAGTACAAGCTTTTGCGCATTTACCTACTTAGATTATTTTTTTATTTACCTAAAGAAAAATCCAATTTATTTTATTCATGTTTTATTTACTTACGTCTCATAATTAAACTTCAGTTAACCATACGTTTTGGTTTCAACTTTAAAATTCTAATAGTAGATCATTTTGTTTTTTAAACGAATTATTTAGAGTAGGTATCTAATTTTCTAGTAAAATTAGATAATTTTCCAGAACATCGTCTATCTAGACTACTTAATTACTGTTACAGTTGTATATCCGTGGTACCCATTTAAGGAGTCCACGTGTTGTACACATTAGAGATACAGATCACATACAATGAAGTCTGCAGATAATGCAGATTTGAAGTATTTGTTAAAAGACATGTGATCCAACATAAACAGCGAGTCTAAAAATACCACTTTAGCAATATTACAGTAATGCATTGCGATAAAATTCATAAAATGGAATATTCTAATGCTCAAGCAAAAGAGTAGTCAATTGATAAAGAACAACTTTATCGCAATTCTATTAGCAACATTGCGAAAGTAGCGTTTTTGGATTTTCACGATATTGCACTAAGATCTGCTCTTCAGACAGAAAAGAAAAAAAAAGTATGACTACGGTTGTGTCTTGTATTGAATTTTGAATACCAGTTATGTATTTAAATAAGGGTGTGATCAGAACTGATCGTGGTCAGAACTGTTGAATGTGACAATTATAATTAAAAGATAGTCCCCAAAGCTTCCACCCTTCCTAGTGTTTATTTTGTAGTTTTTGTGGGCTTCCTCTTACTGTCATTATTATTATTTCTCTATAATATTGGTTGAATCTGTCATTCAACTGTAAAACGTTGGCTTTATGGGATTGTCTAGGAGCAGTATTCAAATCTAAAAATAGTTTAGTACACCTCTTTTGGGTCCTATTATAGAATTTGTCATTTTGAGAACTCGTCCTTTTGGAGACTCAAAAGGACGAGCTCTCAAAATGACAAATTAACTGAGTCCAGTTGCCATTGTGAGAAATGGGTTTTCTACTTCTAAACCTTTAATTTGTCTCCAAAGACCAATTGAAGGACCCATCAAGCTCATTACTTCAATTGCTAAATTTTCTTCTATTAATCTTGATCAGTTAACTGGTCATCTACTTGTTCCGATATTGGTAATTGCTATTTCCGTGGCTGACAAATTAGTCTGTAGTTATTTTCATGACAAGTAAACGTTTTCGAGTTTGATGTTTTGTCTCTTTTAAACACTTCGTAGTGTAATTTAATATAGGACTATGGTTACGAGGTTTGGTCACGGGACTTACGAATTACCGTGACCCCGGAATCTAAAGGGCTATTGAAGGACACCGTGGATTTTAGTCAGTACGAGTCTGACAGTCCCTCCCGCTCTGCCCTGGGTGGGAGGGCTCATGTGATGATTTTACCACGCTTAAAAAATAGTTACGAGATTTGGTCTAACATCAAGGAGACATTTCCTAGTCTTAAAAATGTATGCCTTAGATCATAGAAAGTTCAGATTCCTACTTGAATTGAAGCCAAAAACACGGAAGAAAATTACCCCCGTCTTATTTTTAGTTAAGATTTTAGAACAATTGCGTTACAGTTTTCGATATTAGATAATACTCGCACCTCCGTGAGTCTCCGTCCCTGATGCATCAAAGACGACACTAGCCTATAGTCCGTTCAGCTTTTTTAATCGCGCGCTGTTCTAATGGCAATGGCTCGCCGCCCATACGGCCAGTGTTGCAATACACCCTACACGGAATACGCGCCGCGCGCGCGAATATAACCGCGTTCTTTTTTCGAACCGCGTGTTTCAACCTCATTGTTTAAAAATTGTTTTTTTTTTTATGATTCGTAATTCGAATGTTGTGATTTATTTGTGAAAGTTTTTTTTTAATAGTGCTGTGATTATCGTTTTTTCGGATATCTTGCAAGGTGAGTGCAATGAACTTGCATGCACTTCCTTTTGTGAAGGCAGTATGAATTATTAAGACTAGTTCTTTTTTTTAATTCTTTCTTTTTTTTCGTTCGCCGTGAACTGTTCGATTGTCATTATTTTAAAGTTCAAGTTTATTTGGGTTTAATTATGGCTCGTAAATTCGTCTCATTAAATCGTGATTTATTTTTTTCACGTGTCTACTGTGTAACAGTTTCTTTACCACGTTTTGAAAATTTCACGCAGGCTTTTTAATAAGTAGAAATATTCTTTTTTAAAGTCAGAAAAACATAAGCTCGTACATATCCTAATTTATATGATAATGTGCGATACGTTTAATTAGAAACTCAAACGCAGGTACTTAATTTATAATTTCTGTGAGTGTGTAATGTGAAATTAGAAACGTACAATTTTGATAAAAATAACGCATTTTCATTACATACGTGTCTAGTGTATTTTTAATGACTATTTTCTTGTTATTAAGTATTATGTCACACATTTTATAAACCATTTTCATGGGTCATGAAATTGTCCGGTCATTCTTTTTTTGTTTCAATTCAATTCAACTATAAATTTAAAGTAATGTTTACCGAATGATTGAATGGAATAGTCAAGTTTTTTAGAGCTTGTTTCATGCCGAATTTCAATTTAAACCGTTAAATTTTTTACGTAAACAAAAAAGACAGACAATATATTAGTTTGTCTGATAGCAATTTATAAATGACTGAAATCTTCAAAATGTTTTATATTTTTTTAGAATCAATTGTACAGTCTTAAAAAAAGGTTTACTTACAATAGTTTTGATTTGTGAATTTAATTTTGACAAACGACATCGCGACTTGTCAAACTGATCTTCTACATTGCCATCTAGTTTATATTAACCTTACCAAAATTATGCATTCCATTATACTTACTAATCCAATCAAACTAAATCATTCATTAGCTCAAATAACTTCGCAAAAAGTAATGTGAAGCAATGGCAACAACCTTCAACTTCGCGGTAACATGAACTTGATACCGAGCCCGGCTGCGTTCCAACGAGTGTGTAAACATGCCGGTTATCAAAACATTATATACCTAACATTAATTGTTTGTTTGTGTTTACTAATTAAACTGATCGTTTGTCTCCCGTTTGTATCGATTTTTAATATTGTTATTGTGAAAACAAAAGCTGTTTTGTTATCCGAAACGGATTGGCGGATATTTATACGTGATTATGCGCATCACTATTTCGAAGCAATAGAATTTTTAATTCGTTTTAGGTCAGATGGGCAGTCGCCATGTGTTAAACTGAGTTCGTAGTAATAATTATGATTGATAACATTAGTATTATATGAAATTATACTTTAGCAAAAATTCTATCAAAAATAAAGATGATAATATAATATAAAATGGTTTTTAGTTCGGAAAAGGCTAGGATTATCTGGCGGATTATGAGACTTTTTATTTCAATGAGTAGGTACGTAAGTAACCGAGACGGAAAAGTTAGCGGATATTTTTTGTTTATATCTACTTGGAACTTTACACATCACTATCGCGAAACCATAGACACATTTTTCAATCGGTTCTTTGTTTGAAGTGACTAATCGTGTCGTTTGTAGTCTATGGGGCTTTCCTTTTATAAGAATTTCTGTGTTTTTTTTATTTATCTTATCCTGTTTAAAATATCATGCAGTATATTTAATACTTGTCAAGATTTGAAAAAATCATATTAGTGGCCTTATTACGAACTAGATGTTGCACACGGGTTCACCCGTCTTTATATCGAAAATTATAAGACGGAAACGTTATAGGATCCTAGAGTCCACGCCTCCATGGCCACTCACGACCTTTTGACGCAGTTAGTATCTATGTCATTTAGACAATTTGCAGACGGAGTAACTAGTACTTCGAATTTTCCTTTCAATGATAAATCTATTAATATTTTGGCGGCAGAATTAATTTACACCTATAAAGTCATAGTTTTATTATCATCACATCCTTGACTCGCCTTCAACGCTTGCACTTGACCCACATTTTACAAAAATATTATAAATTTTAACGATATTAGATATGTTTTTAAAGTGGCATCGTCGCTAACACTGTCATTATAATTTAAAATGGGATAATTACCATGTTTATTATTTTTGAGTTTCCGATATTTTTGCGCCACGATCCCAGAATGTGGGAAAAGCAAAACTAATATTACAGGGTGTATTTTACAGCCCTCCGCAAATTTTAATCATGGTTTCAGACCACCACCCTGAATAACATTCACGAAGTTCTATGTAGGAAAAAAAGGGCAAACGATTTGTTGATAACTAAAAATTAATTTGTGATAGCCGTTCCCCGTGGTTTCAACCCCGCTGCTCGGCTCCTATTGGTCGTAGCGTGATATTTTATAGCCTATAGCCTTGTTCGACGAATGAGCAATCCAACACAAAAAGAATTTTTCAATTCAAACCAGTACTTCCTGAGATTAGCACGTTCATCCAAACAAACCTTTCAGCTTTATAATATGAGCATAGAAATTATTCATGGTGTTGTTTTGAAACCAAGGTTAAAGTTAAGTGAGGGCTGTCAAATACACCCTGTAAATATGGTGAATATCCAGTTTAATTTTTAATCATATTATTATATATCTTTTATGAGTTAGTATAAGGTTGCCTGCGTATAAAACGCGCCTTTGATTAATCGGATGTTATAAAGGTAAATCCGTTTTGAATCAGCTTTCAATATTGTCAATGCTTGGTGGGAAACTTATTTTAATAATACTTGACAATGGACTAGGCATGTGGACATTGTGGACCCTGGGAAATAATTGTGCATGAATGATGTGATCAATAGAGTTGTGTGGACTGTAAATTTGGCTGACTAGTCGTCTTTGCAGACGGCACATCTCTAAGAGTCCCCACCAAGCCTTTAAATCAACCCACTTTTGGATGAAAGTCTTTACGATCGGCCATAATTCGCATATCTTATGTATAGGGGTTAAAATCGTGATATTCTTTCAGCAGGCTTTCGTTTCGACCTATATACCAGCCACCCAGGATTTACACTACATACAGCCCAGTGGTGGTTAGGCCTTTAACATGGCTTTAGACCAACGTTTCCTATTTGCTGGGTCGCGACCCGGTAAAATAAAATACCCAGTCGCAACAATCCCGCCTTATTAATTATTTTTAAACGCAATAACGCATGCGACGCGCATCGTAAAGATGCTTTTTGAGGAAAGAAAATTTCAGTTGCAAGTGAGATTTGAACCCGCGTCTTCTGGAATCCAGACGCCTTACTAATTAGGCCATCGCAACTCAATCTTGCAAGCTGAAATCCTCTATTCCCTCTTCTCCCTTCGTTTGAACGTTTATCTACGGTTCCAGGGTCCATCTTATCATTGCCAAGGGCACTACGGTGTAGGTGTCGAACACTTGATGTTTTGGAAGAAAAGTAAACATAGTTCGGTCATCTAAATACCTCTTGAAGATTTTCATTGATTTTTTAATATTTGATGTCTGAGAGAATATTATGAAATAATTAATAAGTCAATATTTGATCAGTGCAAGATTCTGGTTCACGGTGAATCGGTTTAAGTAAATAATGATTATTTACTTCGTAGTTGTGATTTTCTAATATTATTTTACATGATTGTATAGATTATTAATTGAGCCCTTGTATAAGTTACTAGTCGACCTGAGCTTGTGTAGCTAGCGTATTTTTTTGAAGTGTTGTGTCTTTAGTACAATCAAAATCCTTTCCAATCTGTTCTCATACCTACTAAATGTATAAAAAACACTTCATTCAAATAGGTTAGGTGATTTCAGAAGTGTCCACAAACACCGTGACACGAGATTTGTGTAGTAATAATGGTGTTGTCCAATTACTTGAACTAAAAAAATAAAGATCCTTAAGCTAGCATATTATAACCGGGGTCGCGGGACTGTACGAATTACCGTGACCCCGGAACGTAAAGGGCTATTGAAGGACACCGTGGATTTTAGTCAGTACGCGTCTGACAGACCCTCCCGCTCTGCCCTGGGTGGGAGGACTCAGTAATGATTTTACCACGTAAAAAAAAAGCTAGCTCTTTAGGAGTTAAATATTAACTTGTGATTGACTACGTAAAGTAGATAATATACTCGTCTAGTAATTATTGAATCTTATTTTTTTCACTTGCCGTAACAATAAATTTTCCGCAATAATAAATCGTCTGCCGAAATGACGTAAAGCATTAATGTCGATCGATGAGTGCCCGTGGTCCTTCAAGTAGCGGTCGACTGCTTTCACGAGTCTTCCTGTCTAACCGGCCGGCCTCACCCGTGTCATGAACCTTTTCATAACGACTACTTTCTATGGAAAATATCTATATTTACTCCATAAGTACGTATTAATATCGTTATGTACGCAACTGAATAGACATCTAATGTCTAAAAAACTGTCAACACTTTGTCGTAGACAGTTTTTTTTGACAAGACGTGTTCAACTGATGTTTCTTTTTCTTTTGGTAAGACTGTTAATGAAGAAAAGAAAAAATACGTATCTTTTTACCTGACGGGCTAGTTAGATTTTCAATTTATTAATTCTATCAACATACCTATTTTCTAAATTACATGGTCAGAGGCAATAGCCTATTCTAGTTCTCAAAAGACCTTACCTTCTTTTACCTTATTTCTGTTAGTCTATGGTTGGAGCAGGTGAAATGTGGATCGAGTTTCTGCTTGACGAAGCAGAAAGTATCGGTGAACTTGAACTGTTTGATGGTATATAATGGAAATTAAAAAAACATTGTGGTAGCAGAAATATATTCATAGATAGTAAGTATTCTTTGGGGATTGTTCAGGAAAAATGTCAGAATGACACATATATGCCTATTTTCGACATAAACACGGGAAAAGTCGCAGCCAATGGCTAGTGTTATATGTAGGTAAGATACTCGTAACTTAATTAACAATGTATTTGTTATTAATTTATTAAAATTATGTGATCTCATCTCGCATTTTTAGCGTTTTCGCAACTGTTTGTTGTTCTTGACATAATAATATTGGATGTTTTTGACCTTTGTTTCTTAGATTAAAATATTATGATACATTTATTTTATTTACTGCAACTTGGCCGAATAAACGGCAATGAATCTGTTTAAATGTTATTAATTCCCGTTGACATGAGATGTGACAGTGATAGTGATAGTTTTATTTTCGTTACGGAATTTCTTGATTCGGTCGCCGCGCTCAAATCCCGCTATAAAAGCTATGCAATAGCTTAAAACTGTCCTTAACCCTTTAACCGCCAGAGTCGTATATATCCGACAAACATTTCCGTGCCCTTATCGCCCGTGTCGTATTTATCCGACAGAGAATATTCACGATATTTGTTGTTTTCTTCGATTTTATTGCATCTATTCTATATCTCTCTATTTATGTAGATAGACAGATAGAATACTTTTTATAGTACACCATGATATTTTACGTATCGGAACTTAAAATGAGGAGAAGAGGAAAGCACGATTCGTAGCCGGGCGCTAGGGGCACGGCAATTGATATTTAGCCAAGCGCTTAAAAGGTTAAATTAGAACACGGAACAAAGTGTACTGGAAGTTACAATATCGTTACCTAACGAGTGGCCTCGATGACCTTAGAATTCAAAGTATTGCCTTGAGCGATGCCGAATAACTGATGGCTCGAGTTCAACTAGTATGCAAATCTTTTATTTTGATACAATTATATTTATTAATGATACATTTAAGTGTGAGCTATAGTTATAAACTGGTGAGGATCGGTGTTTTATCGCTATTTTAAGTTGAAGGTTTCTTGAAGTAAGTATAACAGTTTTTTTTTCGTGGTAAAATCATCACATGAGTCCTCCCACCCAGAGCAGAGCGGGAGGGACTGTTAGACTCGTACTGACTAAAATCCACGGTGTCCTTCAATAGCCCTTTACATTCCGGGGTCACGGTAATTCGTACAATCCCGCGACCCCGTCAGGCTTTGGCCCTCTAGAGGAGTGCCCCGTCATTTTGCTGACACTCTTTGAGGCGCGCGTGGAACACAACGGGCCGTCGACCCGGGCATGGTCGGACAGTGAGTTGCCCATTACTCGCTGCCCGCATGCTCGCGCCTACGGTGGCCGGAGATCGTCTGCCGACGTCCGCCGCCGTGTGCTTTGTGAAATGTACCGGATGATTTACCAACTAAGTCATGTCCTGCTAAGCTCGATCTTTGAATCCCTTCTTAACATATTACGGTGATGTTTGGCGCCATCTATTCAAAGGTTGAGAGGAAACAAATGAGAATTTTTCCTTAGGGTCGAGTGTCGAGAGTGGATTAAACGGATACGCATGCAGTTGCTCAGTCGGCTTAACTAAAGCCAGGGTTTTAGCCATAGACTTAGAGGATGGACTGAGCAATAGCTGCCTAAAATTATCTAGAAAGAGAGGAAAACATTTAACTAAAAAATCTATGCGATAGGGTATTTTACTGCATAAACAAATTGAAAATCTGTTTAGCCTATCAGTTAGAATATTAAAAATAATGGACACGTTTTTTTGTTTTTTTTTTTAATCAATGAATATTGACAAAGATAAAACGCTCAAATTTGGGAGTGGGGGCTTTTGACGTCATAAGGCTTTTAAAATTGTACCACCCGAGTGACGTTTAGTGATTTTTAGAAGCGTTGCATCTTCGTCAATTTTGGTTTACGTAACAAAAGAAAAAATACGGGTTTAATATTTTTGAGTAAAATAGCCTATTAATTGTTTTTATCTCTTTTTAGAGAGGCCAATTTTATCTGTGTTTTTAAGTCTACGGTTTTAGCTAACGATAATGAAAATGCTCATAGAAACCATAATGGAAATAAGCTATCCATTAATCATATACGCTTGGCGTACCGCCATCTTATTGACCCATAACTTGAGCCATTGTCAATGATGACCTTGAAAGGGCTGATGACTTATCTATCGAACCTGCAAGTCTTATTTATAACTGGCTTTGTTTGATAAACTTTCCTAGTATTGTATGGTGATCGGAATGCAGAGGAAACGGTGACTGGATTTGGAAAAACAATTAGCGAAAAATGCTCTTAAAATTAAAACTTCGAAACCAAACACTGAAAGAAATTTTTATGGGATAATTATGAAGTATATACAATTATACAGCATTGCACAAAAATCGACTCACACAAATCGGACCAGAAAGAACTGAGTATTCGGTGTTAATAAATTAAAAAAAAAACGACTTGTTGCACTTTGGGAGTGCCGGCAGAAGTGAAAACTTGAATAGTAATAAACACACACGAACATTCGCGCAAGCGCCCTGCGCCGTCTTACGAATTTTCGATCAGGTCACGTGTCCTGACGCGAGTTTAACATTTATTACCCATTCCAAAAAAACTGCACAACGCTTAAGAAGTTTTCACTTCAAAAAACGAATTGAGAACGTAACGTAAGGAAAAAAGACATATATTTGTTTAACCAATTTCAATTTTCGAAATTATTTTGTTTTGCTCCTATTGTGTTCTGTAACTTGCGGTTTCATTTCAATTCATTCGCGTGTAAACAATTTATTTAATTAAATCGTCCATTTTTCTTTGTTATGATGTAATTTATGTCGGATGAGGTTGCATGCAATTTATCAATTGCCAAATTAAAAAAAAATGCTTTTTCCGTGGGCGACAAATTAGTCTGTAGTAATATAATGACAAGCAAATGTTTTCTCACTTTGATGTTTTGCCTCTTATATGTACTTTGTTGTGTTATGTAATATTGTGGGTAAGTTAGGCCAATAAGACATTACTTACTTAGCCCTAAAAGTTATGATTAAGTGATTGCGTTATAAGCAGATGATGATGGAAAGCAGAAGAAATACGCTTATATTTAGTAAAGATTTGAGAATAATTGCGTTAAAAAACAATCGGCCAATGCCTTTAGGCCCGTTGACCTTGCCGCTGTTAGCGGTGACTTAGCGGAGGGTGGCGATAAGATCAAATGTATAGAAATGTTTGAAACACGACACGAGGCGCCGCCAGTAGCGAATTCGCGTACTTACAAAGTAACTAATGTCGTATTCGTGCCGCCCGCCGCAGCTTTCAGAAAACTTTCTTATATAAAAGCCTTGTCCTATCCAATAACGAACTTAACACCAAATAAGATTGGCAGTTGCTTATTCAAAGAATAAAATGCATGCGGACGGCAAGTAATGGGCGACTCACCGTCCGATCATGAACGACATCGGGTCGACGGCGTGTCGTGTTCCACGTGCGCTTCAAAGAGCTGTCAGCAATATGACGGGGCCCTTACAGAACCAAAGCCAGCCGGGGTCGCGGGACTGTCTTATTAGGTAACCGAGACCCCGGAACGTAAAGGGCTGTTGAAGGACACCGTGGATTTTAATCAGTACAACTCTGACAGTCCCTCCCGTCCTGCCCTGGGTCATTTGAAAACACAGGAGTCATTTGAAAAAATCATTTATACGTCAAAAAAAAAGGTATTATAATAATAATTATGGTTTCTGATTTCACCGTTGTCAAGATATAAATAAATTGGGTAATATTAAAATCTTAGTAATTGAGATTGCAGAGTCAAGAGGCATGAACTCTCCAATTGCCTACTAACCTTTGACTCTGTATGCGAGCAATATTGTGATGTTTTGGCCATTGTTCATATAAAACATAAAAGTGGTCTAATATGTTACTGTCGCTTTTATATTCGCTTTTATCGTTTATTTGATAGCTAGCTTTTGCCTGCGGCGTCTTGCGTTATTTTAAAATTTGATAATAAATACGGATCGAACATGTGGCGCCATCTACTTGGGACATTACTTTTTTGGGATGAAAGGTATTCTATGTCTGTCTCTGAACACCTGACAACGTATACGCAAAATTTCAGAATTATCAATTCAATGGTTTGGGTGTGAAAAAGTAGGTACCTAGTGCTTTCTGCTCATGCAGCTGTGTCCTCAAAGTGAAACAAATTGAAGCACCTCTTAAACATTTTTGGTCCTTCGATCGTGCCCCGAAGGACCAATTTTTTACTTAATGTCTGTATTTCATCTGAATCTTTACTAATAATATAAAAAGGTGTTTTTTTATGTAGGAGGTAATCTCCGGAACTAACGATACAATTTAGTTTTTTTTTCTGTACGAAGCTACTTTTATAACATGCATATTAATTAATTATTTTTAAACGCATTAACGTGAACATTACATTTTAGTTTGAACGTTTAACGTTACCGTAAAACATTCCAACGAGGGAATAGAAGATCCAGCATCTAAGAGTTGCGGCAGCCTAATTGGTAAGGCATCTGGAGTTCTTATCCAGAAGACGCAGGTTCAAATCCCACTCGATAAAAGCAATAACACGGGCTGGCGATGAGATACCACACTGTGATTGTAGAGGCAAAACTTCACTTGCATAAAACCGCAGACAGAAGCTAGTCTAACAAATGCAAATGTTTCGTGAGGTAATCAAACTTCAATCTCAACTCGGATGTCTTCCTTTCCCGAAATCTTCATAATGATGCATTTAAAATGCACTAAACCTGACTTCCTCATTTCTCTATCTAAACTTCTGATCAGTCAGGCCAATTTGTATATTCAGCGTTAGTAAGCAAACTAGTTTGTCTGACAACCTCTGCTTCGTTTTGGTAATGACCTTGACCGACTTGCATGGCTTGTTAGTGCAAACTTGCAAATATCTTGTTCATATACGTAGTTTTTTGTATTAACTTCCTGGTAACTTTGGCCGTGGAATTTGTGTCTATCTCTATGTTTTTTAATGCTATTTTGTTTATTTATTACATGGGGTTCAAAACATTCTTGGCGAAGTTTATTTTTTTTACTCAACAAATTTCTCCTGTATCTAAGGTCCGTTCACAATGTGCAAAGCTTTCAGTTAGTAGTTCCTGGTCTTACTCGGAACAACTTTAAGCCTTATCATTTTTTCTATTGCCAGTCGCTCAGTCATTGCGTCAACCATGCTTCAGATCTGCTATATCTGTGCTACAGGTCTACCTCTCTGTCTAATTCTTTGAAGAATTTATCTCCATGTTTGTTTTGGCAAATTGAGATCGTTTAATGATAATTCCGCCTTTTGGTTTGATAAAAATAAACTTCATTCGCCAGTCTGTCTGCTAACCGCCTCCTTATCTCTAATAGCGTTAGTTCCTAATGAAATTGAAGTTCATGGTCATCGGTTAACCCTTTTACCTTCTTGACTTTGACCCCTATATTATTAAATTGATTGCTTATCTGCTTTTTTGCTGCGTCAACAATCTTTTTGTTTTCTTTACTTTCACAGCATTTTTATCAAATAATTTGTATTCATTCACTTAATCCTTGCCTTAGTCTTGTGAATTTCTATCACTGATTATTTTATTTGACGTCACTTCATCATTCATGTTTTTATCATCATCATACTTCTGCTCTTACGCCAATTATTATGGCATCGGCGCAGCTGTATTTTCCTTTCATACTTTTGTATTACTTTTCATTTTAGCAGTGACCTCCTTTCTAACCAATGTTGATTCTTGTCTATTTATAAGCGTTATTGTGGTCGTTGATGCTGTCATTTGGGAGTTACAACAATTTGTGAAGGTGGTACTAAAAAGAATTGAATGGAGCATCAGCTTATCGAACTTTTAAAGGTCCGACGAGTGTTTTTTTCTGATGAATGTCTAACAAAAGAATGATATTAGGTACAGATGTCAGAAATATAGACTAAGGATATTTATACTAAAAAAATCAATCTTGAATCTACACCAAATTAAATTTAAACTGTATTTTTTTGGGTTGCAAGGGATTTTGTTGACTAAAGTCAATCCTGTGCCTTCTTCTTCTTCTTGCCCTTTGCGTTCCAGCTCCAAGAGCCTGTTTAAACAGTGTGTTTTATAATCTATTTTGATATAATGTTGTAGAAGATACAGGTAATTCTCTCTCGTTTAGTTTTAACGAACACAACTGTAAATCTTACCGTTGGCTTGCAGTTTTATGTTTTTTGCGATAACCGATGCACGGTTCTCAATTATTTTTTATCGATTGAATGGATATTGGCAGTGCCAATTATTGAAGCTACACATGAAATTTACGAGTTTTGTTTTCATTGAATTGTGGAAGTAAGAAATAATACGAGAATATTGTTTGAAAACATTTGAATGTGACACAGCGTAAGTTCTTTTTTTATTTGTATAATGTAAATGTATAAATGATAGACTAATGGAACAGACAAAACCGAGTGAAAATAATATTAGTTCGACTGTTTCTAGTGTGTCTTGAGTCGCATCCATTTCTTTTTGTTTTCTGTCCAAGACACGACCAATAAAACGACTGAAAAACAAATTTTCTATAATTAAATTTTTTAACTACGAGTACATTTTAAACAGTTTACAACAATAGAAATCTTTCTAAATTCTGTAATCTATATATATAAAAGGAGAACTGACTGACTGACATATCAACGTACAGCCGAAACTACTGGGGCTAGGAATGTGAAATTTGCAGACGGCTTCCTATTATAATATAGGGGAGCACTAAGAAGGGGTTTTTGGAAATTTAACCTTTAAGGGGGTGAAAAAGTACGTAACCCACGCGGACGAAGTCGCGGGCAAAGTGCTAGTTTTGTATATTCTTCCGGTGCCAAGCAAGGCGTCTAAAAATCGCGGAACATTAAAAAAAAAACAAAATACTGGTCCTTTGACCTTAGCCGCTAAAACTTCTACCGAATCGATCTCCGCATTACCCATTTTGAGGACAACCACATAATCAGTGCTAGCAAATTACCACCAATTAATTATATCAAATATCTATTATGCCATTCTCACTACCTGATTACAACTGGATTTTTAGTTGTTTGCCACTTATACTTCCTCTTCGATGGCCTTCAAGTACCTATCCATCAGATACCTCTTTTTTTTAACACGTTAAACGCCGCCACGCCCTTTCAACTACTCAAGTGAGGCCCATATGTTGTCCCCCGTGGCGCTTAACGTGTTAAAGTGGTAAAATCATCAAATGAGTCCCTTACCTACCCAGGGCAGGGCAGGAAATATATGTAAGTGGGACTGTCAGACTTGTACTGACTAAAATCTACGATGTCCTCCAGTATATCCCCTGTACGTTCCGGAGCCACGGTTACCCAATAGTCCCGCGACCCCTGATCCATCAGGTACTTACGTCAGAAGTTGGAATTCTAGTATACTGGACCACATTCAAATCAAATCCCCTTTTCCTAACTTGTAAGGGCTCCTGGTGCTTTCAGACAGATTTAAACGGCCTTGTTTTAAACTACGTAAAGATTTAAGAAATAAGATCAAGTTTAGACCTGTTTAGGTATAAAGTTATTGCATAAGATGCAATCATCTATCTGTTTCTTACACGTGTTATTTCCTTGTATATTGTGAAATGCGTTTAAAAAGTTCCTGGTAAAAGTAGATATGATTAAGACTTATTCAAGTAAACAAAGATAAAAACATCGTCTTGATACTGACTGAAATAACCCCTTTTGATACGGTCAGGGACGTAGCTGATAATATGGTCTAAACGATGTTTGTTACGATTGTGGATCGTTTTTTTTTGCACGCATTATATGCTTGTAAGATACTTTAGCAAATGAAACCGTTCTTGTATAGTAATTTTCATCTTTATGAACTTTAGAAGAAGGTTCTCGTTCGATTGAAAATATTTGACAGATTGGTGTAGGTTGGTTCTAGCTCTGATTGATTTGGCTGCAATTAAGATACATCATTAAAGGCCTTTAATACAAAATCTTGCACTTCATTTTTCAACTAGGATGGAAGGTAGTATGAAAAAACAAACAGGTTTTAGATGACTTTATCTCCAAAATCAAAAATATATCATCGACACCAAGGATATGACCTAATTCAGACAAATGATATGCTAAGCGTGTCTTCAGAATGTGCGAAAAAGACAAACAAAATTTATGGATCTTGATTGCATCAATGGCCTTGCCTTCTTAGTAAGGTATACGACCTCCATTGTTGCTGATCGAAAACTGAATGAAATACGTATAAATCTTATTTTCGTCAACATAAGAGTTATTTTTAGATATTCATTGAAACCTTTTTGTTGGAGTATTTTGAGAATAGGAATTGAAACTCTTCGGGCGTTTTACTCGTACGAGTATCTGCGTGCGGGTCATGGGATACTTATGTTTGTGAATCACTAAGTCACTTGTGTAGAATTTAGTAGATGAAAATGTATGTAATGACCCGCCTCTGCGAAACAGCGGCTGTAACAGCGCTACTTTGACGACACGAACGACTGCTGCGCAGCGTGTCGCGAATTCGATCCCCGCACGGAACAAATATTTGTATGATCTGCAAGTAGTTGTTCCGGGTGTTTGTGTATGTGAGTTTATATGTTTGTAAACTCACCCACGATACAGGAAGAAATTACACCGTAATTTAAAAACAAAACAATAGATATTCATGAAACATTCGTTCCTGGGTCACGATTTTCTGATGAGACAGTCATGTAAATTATACCGTAAACTTTTTTTTTGAGAAAAGTTTACGGGATAATTTCACTTGGCTGGGATAAGAGTAACAGTGAATGGATTGTATGAAACATAATTTATAACAAGACAGGTGACAACTGATGAGTATTGATGGATGGTGAGGAAGAGGAAGGCCAAAGAAAATATTGATGGATTGTGTGAAGAATGAAATGAATGTAAAACGAGTAAATGATGCTTTGACGACTGATAGGGGAGAATGGAAGAAGAAAACTTGTTGCGCCAACCACAAGTAAAATGGAATAAAGGCAGGAAAATGATGATGAGGTGCAAAAGAGATAGGGCGATTGTGCACTACAAGGAATTTTACTGTCCGAACATCCGATTTTTTACGGTCCGAAGTGGCATGAAAAAAACGGATGATTGGCTTGTGCACTTGTCCGTCTTTACTCGGATGATACGCCTCGTTCGGACCGTAAAAAATCGGACTACCAGACAGTAAAATTCCTTGTAGTGCACAATCGCCCATATAAAGAGTTTTGGATCTTGGTTAGATAGTCACAATTCCTCCTTTCTGTCTAGCCAGTATTTAATGATCTTCTCGTCTAGATTTCTTTGTACAACACTTTCTAAGTGAATTAGACTAATCTATATTTAAAATCTTTAGCACGATGACCTCAAATACTTCAGCAATTCTTCCTCTTACCTAGGTGCAACAAAAAAACTTGTTTACAACCTAGATATGTTTGACGTACAATTTGGCCTGTTATTAGTTATAAATTATTTTGTCTGACCGCCATTTTTTACTTCCTAATGCAACTGTAAATGACAGGTCACATACAGGTTCCGTTTAGCTGGAGGCGAGCTACTTTATAGAAAGAAATGATGCAAGAAAAAACATATAGGGTGACTTGTAAATTAGTAACAGATACTTAAACATTTGATTGTAGTCATGAAAATAAACATATCTTCCTTTTTTTTAGGTATTTAATAATAATTTGAATAACCCAAAAGTAGTACGAAAACCGCGTACATTTATTTGGCCACGCCACAATTGCACGCAAATATAATAAAAGATAACAAAAGAAGTTCTAGTTTCAGCAAAAAGCCGAATAGGTAGTGACCGACGCTAGACGCTTCAATAGACGCTTATATATTCGCAGTCTCCACTCCAGGACTTAACTGGTTTGTGGGACACTCTAAGCAGGATGCCATGATTGCAATACAGAGGACAACTGAAGGTCAGTCCCTTTCACACCACACAACAGGGCGGGGAGGACTACTTGATGATTACGAGCCCAAAAAAGATTTCTTGTTTGATTTTTCGACCATCGGGTCTTCTACTCTCTTGCCACTTCAGCTTGCCAAACTTTTCCAGTTTCGTCTAAAGAGCTATTGGCTTTGTGCCTATTCGCCTTGCTTTTTCTGTTTTCTAACATGGAGAATTGGAATCGAAGTGAAATATATCTTTTTCCTACTCCTCCGCTATGAATTTCTGATTAATTTATTTATTTCAAGACAGTTAAATTCATTTTTATGGACTTCTCTGGTGGTTGCCACTGCCTATGGTTATTCATTTGTCTGTGAAGAACCAATACTTGCTTGCACGCACGCGTTGCAAGAGGGCAATAATTAGTTACATCTAATACAATATGTATTAGGTTTTCAAGGACCCTCTTAACGTGATGGTAACTGGCGGATCTCGTAAAGGCCGAGTGAAACCGTTACTACGAAGGGTAATTTCCTTAATTGGTCCTTAAAATGCCAATACGTCATGTGATAATGTAATGTAGTTTAATGTTGATCTTTGGGACAAAATGTTGCCACAATTTCTTCCTGGGCAGTGATGGGTACTTAAAAGTCTGCGGAATAATCTGCTTTTGAAAACATATTGCGAGTAATTATTTACGAAATTTAGTAAATAGACCCCTTTCAAAATTTTACAATCTCAAATCTGGCTTAAAGTTTCTAGGTTTGCACTGACGAGATATTTGCAGCAATTTTTTATTACTTTGACTCCTGATATTTCGATCATCTTCGCGGGAAGAACCCTTTGAAAAATCGGGACCTCAAATAGTTAACAATCACGGAATATATGTACATATCCCCCATATCCCTTAAGTGACTGAGTCATTTTTCAGGTAGTTTCTATCTATTTTTTGACACCTGAACAAAAAAAAAAAACGTTATTTCAACGGAAACAAACTTTCCCGTTACTGTCATTATTACATGATGCAGCCGACCATGAAATGTGGAATAGGTCAGTATTATTCAGTGGCTACTTCGTATTACGGACATATTATCAACATGATGGCGTGAGAATGTCCTATGATGACTCAGGAATGTAACAATAGTGTTAATACGACAGTTAATGAGAAAAAAACGCCTGTAATAATCCAAAACACACCCGATACAGAAGAAATTCCTAGTGAGGAGTAACGTTTTTTTTTTTTAAGTATTGTAAATGAAGTCCTTTGTATTAGTGACGGTGTTTTGAATGTCAAACATTTCTATTCCATCGTCACCAGCCTAGTCCTTTTCCATCTACGATCCCAAGGTCGTCTTAGGGATCTTACCCATGTCATGATGTGAAAACTATTATCTTGAAACATCATTTCTCGAAAGATCATCTGACATCCGGCCGCCCATCTCCACAATCCATTAATGGGGTAATACGATATCCCTTTATAAGGGATACTAATGGTCAGCTGCTTCTGGTCAGCTTGAAAGCGGTGTGTCAAATGGTTGAACTGATATATGATCCAAGATTAAAAATTCTAAGACGCGTACACCTAAGCGGTCGCCTCCTTCTGCGAAGCAGTCATGCTCGCGAAGGAGGAGGCGGGCCGCGTGAGGGAGAGGACAGCGTCCTCCCTCCACCCCAGCCGCAGTGGCAGACGCCCAGGGCTACGGACGTCGGCAGACGATCTCCGGCCAACGTTGGCGCGGGCATGCGGGCAGCAAGTAATGGGCAACTCGCTGTTCGACCATGGACCATGCCCGGGTCAGCGGCGCGTTGTGTTCCACGCGCGCCTCAAAACGTGTCAGCAAAATGACGGGCCCCCCCTCTAGAGGGCCAAAGCCTGCCGGGGTCGCGGGACTAACGAATTAACGTGACCGCGGAACGTAAAGGGCTATTGAAGGACACCATGAATTTTAGTCAGTACGAGTCTGACAGTTCCTCTCGCTCTGCCCTGGGTAGGAGGACTCATATGATTATTTTACCACGAAAAAAAAGACGCGTACACCCGCGTGCCCAATGAAACCTGTATCTCAGCAGAAGGAATATGTTAAAGCAGACCTTGCTACATACAATACATGCATACGAAAACTCACGCTCGTTCACAATACTGTTTACATTCTCAAGATCAAGAGAAATGTTTTGCAAAACATCTTTCGTTTGCATCGACATTTTCCTCAAAACAGAGCCTTACACCGTGTCTTAACCAGAACGATCGATAGCGCGATTACGCGTGCATTGCCCGTCACTTATTTGTTAGAAAACATCCAACGGAGATGGGGCTTTTGCAACCAAGTGCGTATGAATAGAGTGGAGAGGAAAGACGAGTAGAAGAATTTCATCCAAATCCGTTCAGTAGTTTTTGGGTGAAAGAGGAACATACGTCATCAAAATCCCCACAAACTTTCACGTTTATAATAGTACGAGTAGTTGGATGATAAATGGATACTCTCATGGATATCGCCGGGGAAACAGAGGGTAATGTCCGACTATTATCAAGTAGATTTACTATTCCTCTCACTATTCAAACCTTTCATGATTCGGGGGCCCGGGAAATACTCGCGCGTCTACTACTGCGTGTTTTTACTACCATACGTTCAAGCTCGCCGAACAAGTTGAACGCGACGAACACAATTCGTGTGACGACGTTCGCTTTAATTAGAACTGAAGCCTTAAATTTTCTTATACATAAACCATTAAGTGTTCAAATACTCATTAAAGTTGTTTGTCTGTTGAAATACGACAGTTTGTATGCACGATACGGTATTCATGTTACTTTTAATTGCGCTTCATAAAATGGCGGATCGATTGTTCATAAATATTGGTACTTGAAGGTCTTCTTAGTGCAAAAGCATATTGTGTGATAAATGTTTAGCCATTGAATCATAGTATTTTGACGTTTTCCTTAATTCAAATATATAAATGGGCTATTGATAGTGGTAAAAGATAAGTTCGGTAGTTAACCAGTGAGATCTCAAGTTGATTAAAACGTTTCTTTCAACGTTTATCTCCAAAGTCACGTGAGGGCATTTAATATAATTAAAACAGTTTTATATATAGTGATGGATATCAAATTAGTCCTCCCGCCCTCGATGGAGCGGTAGAGACTGTCAGACTCTTACTGACTAAAAATCTACCTTGTTCCTTCATTTGCCAATGCGTTTTAGGGCCACGGTGCCTTTTTGAGAAATATTGGAGACCCTATCTGGCGTTTGGCTATATAAGGTCCCTATTAATTGGCTGATAGTACCTTGAGAATCGCTTGCCTCGCTGTCGCATCGTCCTTGATCGGACGGCGAGCTGCCCACTACTCGCTGTCCGTAAATTATTGGGGATCCTTAGCTTTATTATTCAGGATTGAACTCTCATACTATATTCCTGTCTTTGACAATGAGTATACGCGATATCTTCCGTATATTTTGTCTCTTCCGGGCAATCTCTTAGAAAGGGGTCCAATTCGTCACGCCAGCGTTTCCATAACTTAATGATTTAATTATTAATAATACTTTCAACACAATAGATGTACATTTGTTGTTATTACTGGTACACAATAGAACACATTATTACAAACATTGTTAATTATAATCACCTGTCATTCTCAGTACCGTTAATGATATTTTTTTATGGCAGGACATAATCTGTCGTTAATTAAATAATTAATGATCATTTACGTGTTTTTGTTAAGTATTAATTTGTTAAATGATAGTTTAATTTTATTGTTTGCGTGTTTATTTTTTTTATTAATGTGTTTGTTTGATCATTAAAATTGTATCTTTCTGAAGATGTGGATCTCAATGAGTGCTGTTTGTTCAACATGAACCAATAAATAAAAAAAACGACGGGTTGCACTCTGGGAGTGCCGGCAGAAGTGAAAACTTGAATAGTAATTGTTGGAAATATCTTGTGAACAGATTTTAGTAAAACTCGCAAAAATGGTTGACTTTTTATATCAATAATTTTCCAATGTGACGTACATCTTTTATAAACAATGTTACCTAGCAACGAATGTATCCAGCATACAAACTTCTTTAAAAGTAATAAAGTCACACGAACATTCACGCAAGCGCCCTGCGCCGTCCTACGCTTTTTCGATTAGGTCACGTGTCCTGACGTCCTACGCTTTTTCGATCAGGTCACGTGTCCTGACGCGAGTTTAAGATTTTATACCCATTACAGAAAAAGTGCTCAACGCCGCTAAAGAAGTTTTCACTTCAATAATAAATAAATATTCCACAACTATCACACAACGCCATCTAGTCGCAAGCTAAGCAGAGCTTGTGTTATGGGTACTAGACAACTGATAAACATACTTATATATGAATAAATCATATCAATCTTTTCGTATTCTGAAAGCTGAAGACTCCATTTTGTATTTCCTCTGTACTAGCTTTTGCCCGCGGCGCTACCATATTTTTGGGAAGTAAAATTCATCAAATGAGTCTTCTCACCTATAATGGAGAAAGCTACTTCTGACTAAAACATACCTTGTTCCTTCACATGCCCTTTGCGTTCGTGTTCCGGGGCATCAACGGCACGACCCGCCGTCGACTCGTGTATGGTCCATGATCGGACGGCAAGCCACCCTCGATACTCGCCGTCCGCATGCTCACCGAAGTGTTCTGCAATAAGAAGACTTCGCAATATATCATTTCTTCATTCCTCTCACATGCTATCCACATGCTAAACAAATGACATAATTAACTAACTGTTGACTCCTTTATGTAAAACAGTTACCTGAGCGACATACGTACATACATTAATGTCATGTTTTACATAATCCTTTTGTATTGGTATGCGTTGTGTGTTACTATTTCATCTTGGGTGTTTACCGTGACATGATGCTGATAGAAAGGTCGAACAACAAGAGAAGAGGACTAAGGTTAGATTAGGTAGGGAAAACGGACTAAATAGTTTTACTATGTCGCCATTTGTGTCTAAAGTCAAAGTCTGCCGGGGTTGTGGAACTTACGGCTGATAAATAATAAATAAATAAATAAATATTCCACAACTATCACACAACGCCATCTAGTCCCAAGCTAAGCAGAGCTTGTGTTATGGGTACTAGACAACTGATAAATTTCTAAATACATACATTTTATGGATAAATTACACCCAGACACAGAACAAATGATCGTGCTTATCACACAAACAATTGTCCTGGGTGGGAATCGAACCCACGACCTCCGGCATAGCAGTCAGGGTGACTAACCACTAGATCAACAGGTCCAGGCTGATATGATGATGATGATGAATTAGATAGAATTCCGAGTATTTCAGATAGACGTACCTTATCTAGCAAATTCGTGTCCCTGCCTTCTCTCAATATCAAATATATATAAGTACTATTACCTAAGCACTTTATGTCTTGGTCACCGCCTGTTTGCTAACCTATTACATTAGGAACAACACATAACGACATCACGCCTGGTTTCTCCGAAGGGTTAGATAGAGGTTATAGTTCACCTACGTTTAGCTAATTATGTCTAAGTTCCATGGTAACCGGGAATGCGGGCAGCGAGTAATGTGCAACTCGCTGTCCGACCATGGACCATACCCGGGTCGACGGCGCGTTGTATTCACGCGTTTTCTGTCTTTAAAATTAATTTCTTTTGTCCGCAGGTTTTCCATCTACGAGACATTCGCTGGGAGAGGCCGAGGTTCCTGTCCAAGTCGTTCCTGGCATTCGTGACCTTCAACTTCATCAGCTACTCGCTTCTGGCAGCTGAAGTGCTCACCACGAATGTCGCTGGCACGTCTGCGAAGGAAAAAGTAGGAATCTTACTATTAATTTTATAAACTAATCTATTTCATCCGCTCGTTGATCATCCACGGGAACATGAAATCAGAACAAAAACTCGTACTAGGACGGACGACGCAGGACGATCTCCGGTCACCGTAGGCGCGGGCATGCGGGCGGCGAGTAATGGGTGACTCGCTGTCCGACCACGGACCGTGCCCGGGTCGATGGCGCGTTGTGTTCCACGTGCGCCTTAAGGAGTGTCAGCACAGTGACGGGGCCACCTGTAGAAGGCCAAAGCCTGTCGGGACCGCGGGACTCACGAATTACCGTGACCGTATAGAAGGACACCGTGGATTTTAGTCAGCACGAGTCTGACAGTCCCTCCCGCTCTGCCCTGGGTGGGAGAACTCATTTGATGAAGTTACCACGCAAAAAAAAAATGACTTAGCGGGCGGAAAGAGTAGAAATGAGCTCTCTCTGAAACTGAAGTTCGTTCAGCCTAACCATTTCCCACTAATTACTCTTCCGCTGTTGAGACTTGCCTAAAGGACCACACAATATTCGCCCGTCCTCGTGATGAAGTCTTATGAAACAACCCTCAAACGATGTTCCGTTGTTCCAGAGTTTCTACCAGCACGTGTTCAACGGCTGCTACGCAGTTCTTCTGTTCATAGTGGTCACATTCTTCCTCATATACGGCGTGGAGGTTTATTTCAAGGTAAGAGCAACTTTAAGACAAAAAGAATTATTGCCAAGAATACGCACATAATGGAAACCTTCAGGTGGGTAGTGACCAGTGTTGCGGGCCGTGATGTATCATTCGCAGCGAGCAATACCTAAGCTTCTTGCTATCGTCTTGTTTTCCCGTACTGACTGCACGAATGCTCGCTGTGTGTCACGTTACATTACGCCTCGTATCGCGGATCAATACCTGCCTTTAAACTTAGCGAGAAAGATAACCATGTCGTTTACGAGTTTCCCAGCAGTGGGCATATAAACGTAATAATCTCAGTATGAAATACTTATTAATCCGGAAATGCCGTTTAGACATAACTATAGGAGCAGTCACCCACGCTGCGCAGCTCCTATTGCCGTAGCTTTATGTTATATAGCTTATAGCCTCCCTCGATAAACGCACTATCCAACAAAAAAATAATTATTCAATTCGAACCAGTAGTTCCTGAGATAAGCGCGTTCAACCAAACAGCTCTTCAGCTTAAAATATTAAGAATAGAATAACAGATTAACGCTAAACGACGCTGCTTGTCAACCACAAATGATCCCTTTCAATTGTATGACATTGAGTGATTTGTATAAACAAAAGGGTTTGAATAGAAAATGGCTTACGTTAGACCTTGAATACTCAGTTACTTTGATATCCACGGTACTATTGTATGAAGGACAGAGGTTACCATAATGAAAAATAGAGCAGGGGTGACAAAGCCTAATGCCTAAGTTTGAATGTCTGTTACTCAATCGCGACAGAATAACTGGACGAATATGTGTGTTTTGATACAGGGATCACTAAACATAGTATAAAATAAAGTCACTTCCCGCTGTCTGTCTGTTTGCCCCTATGTATGCTTAGATCTTTAAAACTACGCAACGGATTTTGATGCGGTTTTTTTAGTAGATAGAGTGATTCAAGGGTAAGTATATAACATGCATAATATAGTAGACATTGCACCCGTGCGGAGCCGGGGCGGTTCGCTAGTAGATTATAATGTAGAAAAAACACCTAGGCTACCTTTTATCCTCGTATTTAGTTCCTGTAAGATAATTTTCGACTTACACGCGGAAAAACCGCTGGTAAAAGTAACGATGATCATATCCATCCATGTCCATCCATCATCAGGGTTTGATGCTTTCCGGATTATCATGTAAAACAAAAAATATTTATCTTGCTGCTTCTGTGGTGGCTGTTCTTTTCTCATTAATTTCGTTGCGGGGTCCAAGACTATTAAATTCATTCTTCGGATCTACGGCGAGCTTCATTGTATCGGCGCTTTTCTAGTGTCCGCCATTGTAGATTCTGGCTTTCAAGAAGATGTAGTGAATTGTGTGCAAAATTATTTCTATAAATATTTGTCCTGTTTTAACATATAAGTCGATGTTCAAATATGTCATGAGAACGATCTATTGTCAGCTTAATTGCGTACCCTAAAATGGACTTTCCTTATTATGTCACGATTCTGTTTTTCCTCGCAAAACTTGTGCTTTTCTTTAGAACCAAGTGATTTGAATGTAGTTCACAATTCATATTATGATCCTGCTAAATTGATCTTTGTAGTCAGTTCTATCCTGATTGTCACCAAACAAATATATGCGGAAAATATTAACAAAAACGCTTTAAAAGGTTGTCCATCCCCGTTTTAGCTACATGGTGCTTATTGCTCGCATTTGTGGCTCTAATGTTCCATTGTCAGTTCGTTGGCAGATTATGTGGTCGCAGTCATCAATGCTATGTTTATTCTGTTACGTATATGGTGCCTTTGTGACATAGTATGTATGATCGGCGTGTGACTACGAGCCCTTCAACACTAGCGTTTTACCAGCGTAGGTATCCGATGAACGTATGCACAATACAGATGGGTAATTTTTCCTACTTTTTATGGCCTTAATTCTATTTCGCCTAGTAGGAATCCGGATATTCTAATCGAAGACAAACACAAAAGGGCCTCAAGTCGAAAAAATTTGAAATTACGATTTTTGCTTTAAAAAGAAAATGCATTTTTTTCGACTTGTGGCCCTTTCCTAGAGAATAGAATAAGGTCCTGAATACTACTTACCTATAGACGTATACCTATTGTGTATGTTTGTCCACAGCTCCGCGGCGAGTTCCTGAAGGAGACCAAAGTATGCACCATCATCTCGGCCCGACCGGGGCCGTCCAGCGCAGACGATGGCGATGACGTGCAGGACACCCTTGTCACCAAACAGGTTTGTTCATTATTTTAACATTATTTTTATACATCCCATGCTCCTGGGCACAGGTTTTCCGTCAATAATTTCAAGGGGCTCTCAGTTCATATGTATTCTGCACGCCGCAATCGCGGCGGTAAGACCCCTCTTTGAGGAGTAGCTGGATAGGCGTCACGGCGTCCTGACCTACCGCATGACGCAGGTCCTCACCGGACACGGAAGTTTCGGGAGGTTCCTGTGTCTGATAGGGGGGGGAAGAAACGCCTGGGTGTCACCACTGCGAGGATCGTCCGGAGGACACGGTGGAGCATACGGTGCAGGACTGCCCCGCTTGGGCAGAGCACCGCCGTGTCCTCACGACGGCGATAGGCGGAGACCTCTCGCGCCCGGCATTGGTCGAGGCCATGCTGCGGGGCGAGACGGAGTGGGAAGCGGTCGCCTCCTTCTGCGAAGCAGTCATGCTCGTGAAGGAGGAGGCGGGCCGCCTGAGGGAGAGGACAGCGTCCTCCCTCCACCCCAGCCGCAGTGGTAGACGCCCACGGCGTCGGACGTCGTAAGACGATCTCCGGCCACCGTAGGCGCGGGCATGCGGGCAGCGAGTAATGGGCGACTCGCTGTCCGACCATGGACCATGCCCGGGTCGACGGCGCGTTATGTTCCACGCGCGCCTCAAGGAGTGTCAGCATAGTGACGGGGCCTGTAGAGGGCTAGAGCCTGCCGGGGTCGCGGGACCCATTACCGTTACCCCGGTACGTAAAGGGCTGGTGAAGGACACCGTGGATTTTAGTCAGTACAAGACTGACAGTCCCTCCTGCCCTGCCCTGGGTGGGAGGACTCATTTGATGATTTTACCACGGAAAAAAAAGGGGCTCTCAGTTCATATGTATTCAAGAGTATTAAACAATCTTTCAGACGTTTTTTGACGTGACAACGTCTTATAAATTGGTTTGCCGGGTGACACTTCAAGAAACTGCGTTACGCTCCGCTCACGTTATGCGCTCACAATAAGAGCGAGTGAGAGGCACGCGTCCCTTCCACTCGGGCATGGTTAGCCCGCCTAAGAGCGAGAGGGACAGACATAAAAAGTGAAGTACGTTGTCACGTAAAACTTTCGCCCGTATACCGACTTTACAGGCAACCAATTTTTTTTTAATTTATATGTTCGTCAGAATGGTAAAAAGGCAACGGTCCATGATGTGTCGAGCAATTGTATGTTGTTGCCAATATGCATATTACAGCATAATAAATTACATTTCAATTATTATTAGCGACTGCTGTACTTTGTATGATCTATAAGTAGTTATTCCGGGTCTGGGCGTTTGTGTATGCGAGTTTATATGTTTGTAAACGCACCGACGATACAGGATACATTCCTAGTGGGGTAACGTTTTTTTAAAGAAGAAAAATTAGTCTTGAAAAGTGATGCACACGTATTTAGTTTTTTTTTTTTTAATTAATGAATATTGACAAAGGTAAAACGTATCGAAATTCAGGAAACTGATGACTTCAGAATTATGTAGAAAATATACCAAGAAGTGACTTTTTTATCCTGGTAAAATCATCAAATGAGTCCTCCCACCCAGGGCAGAGCGGGAGGGACTGTCAGACTTGTACTGACTAAGATCCACGGTGTCCTTCAATAGCCCTTTGCGTTCCGAGGTCATGGTATTCGTTAGTCTAGGCACCCCGGCAGGCTTTGTCCCTCTAAGGGGGGTGAAGTAGAAGTGACTTATTGTAAATTTTGATATATTATTTGATTTTTCAGTAATTCTACTTATTTGCCCATATGTCTTCATTTATTTCAAGAAAAATACAAAGAACTATTGTATTCTAAAGCTATTACTCAATACTATCATAAATTATATGTCGTACTTAATGTATATATAATTATTTTACATATACTTACATTAATAATATGGGGATTACAAATTAGACATGTTTGTCATAATAGGAATTACAAGTTGAGAAAAAATCTGCTGTAATAAACTTGTCATGCTTGCAATAATTTAAATATTAGGAAAACCAAACATATTTATAAATATATATAAATCTCCCGGAATACATTTCTAAATGATGATAAAAAATATTGCATAAAAATACTTTGTGCAGTTAAAAGCGTGTAGGCCGTGATTAGTTCGTATAAAATGTTGTTCATTTTAAACAAACTAATAATTAAGCAGGATATGTAGAGAATTTAATCGAAATCTAATCTCTTCAAAGTTATGAACAGTCTTCTGGGTAGGTTCCCTCGATCGTCGAACTTGTCTCTGTCACGACTGACCCAAAGTTCTAAACTTTGGGTCAGTCGTGACATCGCAAACGCATCACTAATAACAAACAAAAAGATACAGACAAAAACATAAAGATAATGATTCATTCCTAACATCACTCTGGAAATTTCGGGATTTCAATTTAAGGAACAATAAACTAAAAACTGCGGACTAAATGCCTAAGACATTAACAAAATTTTCAAAATGCAGAGATAGAACTAAACAATGAATAAATTATATGAGCACTGCCTGTGAAACAGGTTTAATTTAAACAGGTATCGAACTTCGTCGTTCCAAAATTATTTTATAGAATTGTTGTGGTGTACTACCACTTTTAATGCTGAATAAATATTATTTATTTAACATTCTTTTTGTCAACAGGGTATACAAACAGACCTGGCAGCAGACGGCACGGTGGACCCTCGCTCCGTGGACGTCTCCCAGCTGCACCAGTCCCGCTTCGGCCTCATCAGCCAGGCTCTGATGCTCATCCTCATCGCCGGCTTCCTCGCCTCGGAGACCCTCAGCGAGTTCTGGAAGACCAAGTGAGTAGACCAAAATAACCAATTTCTAGAGTCCTAACATAATCTGAAGGTGGCGCGGCAGACTCCATAGTTAAAGTAGAACGAAATTCAAGTCCTGGTTCGAAGAAACTGAGGGTCAGTCAGGAGAGACCATTCCCCAGCAGTGGGCTGATGTAGGCGTGGCACTGACTAAACAGGTAACCGGGGCTCCTGTACACGATGCCGTCGCCTCGCCGCCACCGCTCCGCCACCGCACCGCCATCAATAGTAGGGAAGACGACCCATAGCATGACTCCAGTTGAATCCGTTTCCACCAGTGCTGTGCTATGTAAACCAATGAATATGATTGGTGGATATCAAACGCATCCGCAGCAACGTAGCAAAGCGCATCTCTGGTGGAAAAGCAGCCTGAGTTTTAGTAAAACGGGCAAAGCATCATTATCATAGGGCTACACTAACGGGAAATGCCGTCAATTATGGCGTTAAGGGACGTTTATACGAAAGTTTAAAGGACGAAAATCAACGGGAAATGCCGTTAGTGAGGCCCGGCTATTAGTAATTCATAAGCAAACATTTCCTCTTATGTCTTTTCGCAAAGGTTAAGTCCACAATGTCAAGAACTAATGATCATTATGCTCGCAGTAGTAGACTCTCAATTAAGGGAAGCAGTCCATCAGTTGACTGCGCTTATCTCTCGCATATTGAGTCATGAACGCCCACAGCCTGTTATGTGATGATTCTAGATGTTCTGTTAAGTAGTTGCATATTTGGTGCAGGTGGGAGAAGATTGTAGTTTTGTTTTTATATTTTTCTTTCAATATATTCAGTGATCGTTTAGAGTGAAGCTTTTTGATCTTGGTGAGTAAATCAGTAAGGCTTTTTTTATAGTGATAAAATCATCAAATGCGTCCTCCCACCCGGGGCGGCACTGCCAGACTCGTATTGACTAAAATCCACCTTGTCCTTCAATAGCCTTTCACGTTCCGAGGTCCCTGGTTATATGATGAGGCAGTCCCGCGACCCCGGCAGACTTTGGCCCTTTGGAAGTCAGCAAGGTTAAGGATTATATTTGAAGTAACATATTATATGTACCGGCTATAAAAAAAAACATATCAACCTATGTAAAGAGACTAGCTTTTGCCCGCGGTTTCGCTCTCGTTACTCTTACAATCAATTTGGCGACGTTATCTATAATCTTAAGAACTTTATTGTTGTTTTCACCGAGAACAGTATCTTTTTCGGCATAAAATGGACTATTTTCGTTTCTCTACATCATCATCGGTCTGTAATGTTCTAACTTATGGGACATAGGCCTCGTCTCTGTGAGAGGGAGTCGGCCAGAATCCACCACGCGGACCCAATGCGCCTCATGTCTTGTAATTTTTTGTTCTAGAACATGGCGATTTCCTCACGATGTTTTCTTTTACCCTTTTTCTGTACATGAATGTGTGTTGTCGTGTGCTTTTAGCATTTATTAATACACAGCTTTGAATATGATGGTACAATTAGCGCAGTGTCTGAGGGATTGGACAGCTGCTCAGCGTATCGCGGGTTCGAACAAATATTTGTATGACTACAAGTAGTTGTTCCGGGTCTGGGTGTTTGTGTATGTGTGTAAACGCACCCACGACACAGGAGAAATTCTTATTGTTGGGGCAAAGTTTAAAAAAAATAGATCACGCGGTCGAAGACTTTTGGCTTCGAACTGTAGATCTAAACCTCACGTCTCTTATTCATATCTATCTCTTTCTCCCACAGAGTACCAGTGGTATCCCGCAACTGGCACGACCTAGTCTTCCGTCTAGCGGAGATCGGGGTAGCGCTATGGTTCCCGTGCGTGCTGTGGAACTCCATGGCACCCGAGCGCCTGTGGTTGCTCAACCCGCGGCGGCTGCTCGCGCGCCAGCTCGACGACGCGCGCCTCGCGGACCTGCTTTCGAACCATCATGACGCCAAGGTAAGGACGAAAACAAAAACGGATACCGTTGAAAAAAAAACGGATCCTTTTGAAAAAAAAAAACGGATACCGTTTAAAAAAGAACGGATACATTGAAAAAAAAACGGATACGTTTGAAAAAAGAACGGATAAAACGGTTTATTTTATTTTACAAGCTTTTATATACTATCACTTGTCTGTCTGTAATCAAATCTTGCAAGTGAACGACACACTTCCCGGTTTCCGATTGAGCTGATATTTTTTATGTATTTCGCCTGACAATGCAATATTATGGAGCTGGTCTGATGATGAAGCCAGAAGAATTTTGTTATAAAACGACGCAACCCCTTCGAGTTTGGACTCAATTGATTCGTTTAGGAGTGCTTTCTCTTTAGATAGTAGTTCTTTTATTATTAACCAGCTAAGAAGGTTGTTTAAAAAATACTTATTTTAAAAATTATAGCTTGTTTACTATAAGACGTAAAATTATTCCATCATAGGGGAACAGTGAACAGTGTACAAGGGGACGCGAGGTATGTCCCCATTATACACTCTTTAGGCATACTTAACACGACATTAACGTAGCGCAAGCGCCATCAGGACATCGTTTGTAAGCGGCCATTCACAAATGGCGTCCTGTTGGCGCTTGCGCTACGTTAGTATTGTGTTAAGTTTGCCTCAAGTGTGTGATGTCCCATCATACCTCGCGTCACCGTCATATGCACTGTTCCCCTATAACCCTAATGTCAATGGGTTACCTTTTAATCTTAATCTATATATATAAAAGGAGAACTGACTGACTGACATATCAACGTACAGCCGAAACTACTAGGGCTAGGAATGTGAAATTTTGCACACGGCTTCCTATTATAATGTAGGGGAGCACTAAGAAGGGGTTTTCGGAAATTTAACCTTTAAGGGGGTGAAAAAAGAGAATTAGGAAAGTACGTAACCCACGCGGACGAAGTCGCGGGCAAAGTGCTGGTCTACATTATACAAATTGCCAACTGTTTAAAACAAAGTATTTTGTTACAAAAATGCTCTACAACAGTTCACAAACAAGGAACAGAGAATAAAAGACAATAAACAGACACATTTTATTGCAGTTCTGCGTGATAACTGGAGATAAACTCTGAACTATATATCGGGCGGTCGTTGACATACATACAGATAATGGATAAATTGACACTATTGACAGACGTGTATGTATAACTCGTTATGTGATGAAAAAGAATATAATACTTAGAATATTTTGTAATTGATGGCACGGTTGGCGCAGTGGTTGAGCGATCGACTCCTGCGCAGCGTGTCGCGGGTTCGATCCCCGCACGGAACAAACATTTGTATGACCTACAAGCAGTGTTAGTGTATGTTTTTAAACGCACGCACGATACAGGAAGAAATCCTATTGAGGGGCAACGTTTTTTTTAAAAGAAAGAAATATGAATTGATTAATAATAGCAACTTTTTTAACTCATGAATATTGAAGAACATAAATCGTTTCAAAACTCGGGAGTTGGGGGTCGTGACGTCAAAAGCAATATATAATTTTACTTGCTTACTTATTTAATATAATAAATTAAAATATATCTTTGTAATCTGAATGATGGACTTATTAGATTTTTCCAAAGTAAAAACGTAGTTATGTTTTAAGGCGATACGGCGTGTTGTTCTGAAAAAAATATTTAAAAAGCGTATTATTAAAATACGCCCGCTAAAAAAAAACAACCTTTTAAAGCAAAAACCTTTAAAAGTGATAGAAAAAAAGCTAACTAAATGTAGAAAAAACAAAGTGTATGATAGGGCGATGATAAGGCAGCAAAGTGGACTGACGCTTGTCAGCCATCTTTGCTGTCGTTCAGACCCGCCCAGAAGACTTGCATTGCCATGCTGAATGGCAATGTTAATTCTGTTTCGTTTTTTTTTAAGAAAAAGCGTTTTTTTTCTATTTTTCATATTTATTTTTACTTTTGTTTTTTGTTGTCCTTGTATCGGAAAATTCGTTGTGAAACGAACTCTGTTGTCCTATAATATCATCATTATGGTATCGGTCAGATGTCTTCAAGCTTTATATGCTTACGCTTTTGTGTTATTTAATCGAATTTATTTAGTATTTTTATCTATAGATGTCCCATGTCATCTATGAATTTTTACTCCCGTTCCCTGCAGAAATTTTGATTACGTCGAAAAAATCTCCTTTTTAAACTATTATTTAATTATATTATTATATTCGCTGAGCCAAAGCGAAATTTATGTCGTCTCCAGCTAAAATTGCTTCATCAATGTTCCGTATTCACTAAAGCACCAGTTTGCACACATTTTGGGTTTATAATCACCCTAAACCTCAAATGGTTTATATTCTCAGAGTGTAACGCAGTTCTACCGCGAATCTTGGATGAAGAAGGCTCGTTGTGTCCTCAATATAGTATTTTATTGGCGCTGTGTGATCACGAAGATTATTCTCAAAGTTGTTCAGCCGCCTTTAGCCATAAAGGAGGTTGGGGAAATAGCTATTAATGATGATACGGTATTGGATTTGAATAAATCAAAGGTGAGTTGTGTGCTCGTCGTTTTTCAGGTTGTTTTGTTTTTATGGTGATCATTTCGACGATCTAGGTATAGTAGCTTTAAGGAATTTTAATTTCAAAATTATAGAAGAGTTTAAAACCTCCGATTTGCTAATTAAACTTATATACTTTCTGTTTTTAAAGATTTGTTTATTAAGCTTCTAATATTCTTCTTTCATTTGAAATAGGACGCACGCCAATCTCGATTTGCCTAAGTTCATAATATTGGTCAGATTCATTATTATCATTAAAGTTCTTTGTAGGTCTCGCTCTCCTGACCCCTTTTATGTATCGCCTCTTTACCTCCAACAACAGCACATGAACAATTAATTTCTCCCTTACAGCAAAATGTGGAAACCGATTCCCTGGTGGGCAGCGTGGGGTCAGCTCGCGACTGCTGGATCTGTTACGACAGCGCGCGCTCCGAGCCGCTCATCCGCCCCTGTCGCTGCACCGGCGACGTCTCTGCTGTGCACCATGACTGCCTCAGCCGCTGGCTCGTTGAGGTACTAATTTATTTATTTAGTGGTCGCGTTTCACCACTATCTCGCCTGCGATGTTGTGGTCGACGGTGAAGCACGCTTGCCTAGAAGTAACCTATTCACTCTTGACTTAAAGACCCTACGGTTTAGCTATATTTTTGGTGGGATATTAACAAATGACTTCTCCCGCTTTGGATGGAGCGGAGAGGAGAGTCAGTCTTACTAAAACCCACCTAGTTCTTCCAACTGCCCTCTGCGTGCCAGAGCCGCGGGCTACCGTAATACCACAGTGTACTTCCACCAAAATGGAGCACGGGCTGATTTTTCCGTTCATTTTCTTGCTGACTAGACGTGCGAAAAGTCGCTATTCACATGCTTGGAAGAAATAAAAAACTAGTCAATTTGTCATTTAGACGGTCGATTTTCATCTTAAAATCGACCCGTGTACGTACTAAATATATTTCTGAATTTGTGCAAAGTATCGCTACTGCTTAAACCGTAGCAAGTGCTACGAGAGGTCTACGAAATCAGCTACGATTTTCGTAGCACTTATGTTGATTTTATTGAACTATGATAGATTTTTCATAGACTACCTTTCATTATTCTTTATGAATGTGTCTGAAAAGAGGTTTTTATCATAAATTAAACTATTTTTTTTCTTGTAATGACAGAGCGCGTCCAGTCCTGATGGTCTGAAGTGCAAAGTGTGCAACACACCCTACATAGTGCAGGAGACTAACAGGTACGTGTATGATGCTTATCATAAGCTCATTTTTCTTCTTTTTGTTCCCAGCCTGCTTTGTCAATTTCCTGGGCAAAGGCTCTTTCCATATTTTGCAAACTCGCGATGTGTGATGTAATCTTAAATTATGCTATCATTTATAAACTTCAATGAGATTTTTGACACCATAACTGTAATTTATTCAGACTTTAGTAATGAGGTCTTCGACAGTCTTCACTGTTATTTATTCAGCTGCATACAATTCGACTTGAAGCAGACCCCCTTTTGAAGGTCTTCATAAATAAGTTGGTCGGTACTGGTCAGTAATGATCGGTGCAAGTAAAACTTGTATAAAGAAACCAGCAAATCTGCCAATTCCACAAGATAACATGGGTCGATTTTGCCTGCACCGACTAGTAACGATTCGTCCGTACCGACAACTTGTTTTTGTGATGTAGTAACACTAGCTTGTTGATGTGTCCAGGGTGGTCTGGGAGCGCGGGTTCACGGTAGCGCACTGGGCGCGCACGGCGCTGGCGGTGGCGTGCATGTGCGCGGCGGGCGCGGCCGCCTGGATGTGCGTGCAGCTGGCCGCCTCGCCCGTGGCGCGCGTGCTGGCGGCCGGGGCCGCGCTGCTGGTCTGCTATGTCGCTATCAGGTGAGGAATCACTGCCAGGTTTTGTTTCATTTATATATCGAGACTTTATATTTGGGATAAACAAAGGCCCATGCAACTTTTAGAATGGACTTTGGCATCAATTTTTTTTTCTTTTCGCCAGTGATTAAATTTTGCCCACAATTAGACTACTACCTAAGATCTCCATAGAAAAAAAAAATAAGTTTCTAAACCGTAACCAACCAGAGAAATACGGCGGTTTTAATTTTGTTCTAATAAGGAGTGATTTACTCCCGATTAGAACAAAATAAAATCCGTTATATCTCTAGTTGGTTACGGTTTAGATTTTTTTAAATATGTTTTACGAAGTTCTTAGGTTGCGGTCTACTAATGACCAACATTTCATTACTGGCGAAAGAAAAAAAAAATGATGTTAAAAAGTTGCATACCCCTTTAAGTGTTATTTTCTGTGATAAAACTAACTGTATTATATCTATATCAGTTTACAAGGACAGTATTAAAACCGTATAAAATCTAACTAGTGGAATAAATTCGAAAGTTTAGATGATCGCGAACTTGTTTACCTTAACTTTTGGTGAAGGCTTTGTTTTCGACATCATTAAATAATTTTGTCAGAATGTCATAATTCTCATGTTGTCTCACGTAATTTATTTTCACGACAAAAAACGGGTCAGTTTTGACAAATAAAAATACTTATAAATACATTTTTGTTTACAGATTCCTCGGTATGAACACAGTCAGCGCGTACCAGAGAGCAAAGGTCTCATCTCTGCGCATCCTAACCGAGCCGTTGACAGAAATCACCGGACACTCCGACCAGGGACAGCTGTCCACCATCAGCAACACGGTCACCGTGGAGATCGCCTCCAAATGTGTCCTCGAACGAGCACTCAAAGGCGAAGTGAACAAATAATAACGATAAAAATAACGGTTATAAATAACGTTAAAAAACGATCAAAAATAACGTTGAAAAAAGAACTGTTAAAAATAACGGATAACGTTTCAATAACGGTTACAATAACGGTGATACGTCAGTACAAACGCAGTGAACAGTGATGTGATACAGTGAATGTTACGAACTTGTAATTTATTAATTCTTCTGGAACTTATCGTGGACTCTGAATTTAAGTTGCTGTTAAAAACTACTATGTGACTCGTAAACAGCATTGAAAAACTGTATAAAACTTTCATGGGGATTAAAATTGTGATACGTCCTCAAAAATAGTGGTGTACTGTAAAAAAGTCGATTCAATCTACTCGATTATCATGAATTAATCGACTAAATACTTGTCTGTATAAAATTATATTTTAATTTAAATCTTCTTCAATAATTTGGAGTAAGATCGTTATTCCACGCATACAACATTGCTTTACAATTAATTTGTATTTAAATCTGACTTTAAATAGTCTAAAATTCGATGTAAAACTTTTTATGTTATTCTCTTTATGCCAAATTCCTCTTTTAAATTATGAAAATTAAGACAGTTTGTTGAACTAAATGTATGAACAGTAAGTTTAGGCGTATTTTTATCACAAGAAAGATATATTTATTCATTAATAAGATTATTTCATGCACGGCACTTTTTTTTTCTATGCTGAATACAGCAATTAAATAATGTTACCAAAACTAATTACTGTATGTAAGAAGTTACTGTATTTTTTTATCAAATACTATTTTTTTTAGATCTCAGTGTGTCGTGCAAAATATTAATAAAATACCTACAATGATCTTTTGGCTATTACAAGTCTGGGGCGCTGCTTATAAAAGAACGCAGTACAAAAAAATCAAGATGGCGGAATTAATTTCTAATTTTCGCCACGCGCCATTAGATTCATGTACTACAAATTCTTTTTGTATCCATTCCTTTTTTTGTTTCCCATACATAATACGTAGTTACAGTTAGTTTCGTGAATAGATTTTCGGTTTATATTATAAATTCGTTTGATATTGAGCGTGCTAATCGATTTTGAACTTTAAGGGCCGAGTGAAACGTAAAATTTACAATAAAGGTATTATGGTTTTTATTGGTGTAGTATTTTTCTATTTATTCGTAGTGTTATTGTTCGTATATTCTAAATAACACAGAACAATATACGTAAAACCGTGATAATATCACCATTCATTCATTCACTCAAGAACAGTTGGAATACAGAAGGCAGTTCTCGATACGGCTCGCATTATAAAGAGGTTCCATTCTCTGAAGCTCTGACCGCCGGGTAGCTCGGCCTTTGTTCCTTAAACCTTATAGCTACAATTTCTTTTCTTCTTTTGTACATTGAAATATTAAAAAAAACCCTGTAAATGGAAAACGTCCACTAAAATATTTCATGAACTATTCACGAAATTAATTGTATATATTTATATAAATAATTAAAATAACTAATAATAATTGGTAGTAGGAAGTAAATAGAAGAGGCTACGGCGACAGCAAGGCTCGTTCCTCACCGCTGTGTGTTGTGATATTTGTTCAGCGGTGTTCGCCTGATTTATACAGAAAAACCCTTAGAAATACTACGTAAAACATTTATAATAAACATAAATTGCATATAACCCCCTTTTTGTTTTATTTTTGTTGGCATTTTTTTCCTTATTGCCTTTTATTTTATTTGCGATACCGACTATCATTATCAGCCTATAAATGTTCCTACTGGACACAGGCATCCTCTTTGTGAGAGGGTGTGGGCCATAATCCACCACGCGGGCCCAGTGCGGGTTTTTCACTGACCAATTGTTGCAAAATCATCATCAATGCTGCAATTAGACTGCGTTACGTCGTGGCAAGCCTGTTTTTTTTTCTAACTACCGACAGACAATGGCGCGTTTTATATTGGCTGCGTTTTTATGTCGTAGTAGTAAGGACGATATTCGCTTTTAGTTGGTCGGCGAGGCATTGTGACATGAGCATGAGGAAGCGCGCTTACTTAAGTTTAATTTTTTTAGTTGCATTTTGCTTCGTTTTCATGGTTGATCATGTATTTGTAACGTAAAAAACATCCAACATGTTTTTCTGTCTAATGTTCTCACAGGTTTGTATGACATTAAAACATGTTTGTACAATAAAGTTACATAACTTACATGCGCTATGAAAATGGAGCTTCTTTTCACATAATTTGGTCTTCTATTTCGATTATAGTAGTATTTTATAGTTTTAAATAAATATTAGGCAATATTTTAGCACATTATGTTTAAATAATTAAATGTAATAAATCAAATAAACAAAATTAAGTTTTTCTCAAGCAAATAATATACCATTTATGTTTAATATACCATTTATTTTCAGTCTTTCCTTACCTCTGCTTGTACAAATGTACAGCATAGTGACCCTTATTTCCTTTGTCATAAGGAATCATCTGGGGTAAATTATCAGGATAGTTGTGTGTATATTGTCTGTGCCAAAATAGGAGACAAGTATGGATAGTTGAGGCATTAGCTACAGCTTAGACATTACTGAGGGACTAGACAAGTGGAAAAGGTAAACCAAGCGTTCTTTAGAAGGAGATAATCGGCTAGTTTTGGCTTCGTAGAGTGTTATCTCTGTCACACCTAATTATTGCCTACATTATTTTTTGTTGGGCACTGAAATAATTCAAATTATAGTTGAATTATTTTCAAGAGCTTGAGTAAATTTTTAGATTGAACCTGAAATGTAGTCCAAGCTAACATTTCAGTTAATGTTTTCAAAAGTGAGTCCCAGCTTATACGGCTTTGCTTCATTTTAAAATGAATCGATGATTCGATTAAATCCAAATAGCAATAATATTTAATAATGCTTAGTTAACTGTTACTTTGGTGTTAGTGTCTTTAAGGTCGAAAATACACGCGAGATTTTTTGAATAAATTTATGGATAAGTACCGTAACACTACATCTTTTTGGGCGACTGCGAAAACTCGCGCGGTTGTACGGGGCCGACTGTCAAACTTTCCATAGAAACCTGTTACACGCGTCCACGCATTTTAACGCCGCTCTTAATTATTATTTATGAATTAATGGGCGTACCACACGCACAAGCTTCACCACAGTTTTGCCTGCGCAAGCCCGGCCTGCGCGAACTTGCCTGTTTGTGTGGTTGGTCGTTCTGTTACCGACCGTGTATTGTTTTTTCATGCGAGAAGCTTGCGCAGGCAGAACTGTGGTGAAGCTTGTACGTATGGTAGGCTAATAAGATAAGCGTGGGTGCACTCGCGCGGTTTTAACGGACGCCTGTCGTCCGAATGTTTGTAAATCTATTCCAGAATTGGATGATAGGATTCGAGTATCGTAAGAAAAATCTGATGCAAATCCCCGGCCTTATATAATGGTAAAAATAAATACAAATTCCCGCATTGCCAGCGCGTGTTCTTCTTCAGATTTTAGTTACCATGGTAAACGCTAGATTTGTAAAAACAATGTAAATACGTTAAAACAGGTTTTCACGAAAACCCCTTTCCTAACCAAAATGATAGCCTTCTGGTTTTCCATATGGTGTGACATATGCACGCGACGATCGAGACGCGACGATTCACGCGGCCTTTCCTTTTGGTTAGGACACGGGGTGGCAGTCTTCGCTTGCTAAAGCTTATATTGCAACGTTAAAAAACCAATGTAAATATTTACACATAAAATTATAATTACTTATAAGTCATTTAGTGTTGAGGAGATTATTTTTGTAATATAATTCGCCAAAAAAGTTCAAAATAGAAATAAAAAAAAATATAATAGAACAGTCTTTCAAGTAGATGACATATCTTTGTAAATATATCAAAGATTTATGATTTTTCATATTGCCAAATTGTTGAAATTATAGTTAATAATATTGTAGGTAATTGTGTTGTCAAATTATAGATATTGAAATATTACAAAATTAAAAGTTCTGGTTAGTTATAAACTTTAGCATTTTATACATTCGTTGTAAATGAGATACTGATGTAACTTACACTTATTTCAATATTATTTGCAACAAAACAATACACGAAAACCACTACAATCTTTTCTTGGAATAAGTTAAAGTTAATATTTAATGAGGGTATTATCGGTAAAATATGCATTCATCTTATTTACCCTATGTCCTAACCAAAGTGATCGGTCCGTGATCGTTACATTCACATTCTTTGGAATTTCTGAAAGCGCCCTCTATCGACTATATCTATCTAGTTCATCAAAGAGAAGAAATATGACAGTCATGTTATTATGTATGTACGACGATCACTTTGATTAGAGCGCGCGGCGAGAACTTAGAATACAACTATTCAGGAATGAATTATTTGATTTAAATATCAGCCTTTTTCTTAAAAAAATACTTGACCAAGAGCCCTAAGAGTTTTCAACTCTTCTATATTTCTTAAACATCGCTTGAATTTCCGTCAATTAGTACTAATAATAATATTTCGCGCCATTAAAATTATATTTTTTAATATAAAATAATTCTATTTTGCTATTCTATTATAGATAGTGGTAGATTGCTAGTTGTGTGTGATGTAAGTCTTGTTCAGTAGATTTTCCTACTATGTAAGGGATATACCATCCTTGTGGAGCAGTCGGGTAAAATTATATAAAAGTTATGACAATAGAGATTTATTTATTATCCTTATGTGAAATGCAATACATGTTATGTTTTTTCTTCCTTTAACGTAGTACAAAGCTAGTTATTCATTTAAATTATTAAAGTAATCACGTGGACTATGTTTGCTATACTTTATTTAATTTAAACTGCAAAAATGTAGATGATCGATTATTTTATAAAAATATAAATAAAGATAATTTTAAGTTTTGTAAAAAATTTAAATTACTTTTATAAGTAATTTCATTTAGTATATAGAAAGAAACTTGTAGGCTACGTCCTAACCAAAGCGATCAATCGTGTATTCGTGCAGACGATCGGTTTAGTAAAGACACGGGCGACGGCGAATTACTGTAGTCAATCGCTTTGGTTGTGACTCAGCAGAAATAACGTATTTTTTTTTTGTTTATTCGTATGTATTGTCTGCTATATCATATAGAGATAATGTGTCTTATAATCTGCTAATTCAATAAAATAACTTTAAAAACAATTCTTCTAAAAGTTAGTGATTCGATATAAAGTATTAAAGTTTCGGTGAATTTTGTAAATAATAAAATTAAGGTTCCAATCATTTCCTCTATCTGGATGGTCGTGAAAAAAATCTAAATTAAAGAAGATTTGTAAGTAGTATGACTTTGTTTTATTTATTCCTATATTTTCTCTAGGTACATAGGTTACTTATTATATATGACCCATAAATATTAACAGTAATTTTTATCCGTGGTGCTAGGCAACTGACCTTCTCCCAGTTGTAATGTCCCTTTGTGCCTGATGGCCTTTTTTTGTTCTGTCTCCTGCTTGATATGGAGGGAAGTGGAAACTACGTGTTTTTTCCTACTCCTCCACTATTCTTTTCTGATTAATTTCGTTGCAGGATCCAAGACAGGTAAATTCATTCTGCGGGACACGTCGAGCTTCATTGTCTCGACGCTTTTCTGGTGGTTGCTACTGTTGATTCTGGCTTTCAGGAGTTGCAGTGGTTTGGGAATAGTGTGGTGGGTTTGCCCCAATAAAAAAAGGCTACTTATTATGGTTACCAGGGATGCTCGTCAAACGCTTGAACAAATCTTAATAGATGAAGAAGATTATCAATCGTCTCAGCCACAAACTAAATAGGTTGTCTCAACCTTAAAAAAAAAGAGCTAAGATGCCACAGACAAACAAACCTATAAATTTAACTCCTTTTAGTGGGTACAGGCGTACCATATACATATTTATATATTTTGTTTTGTGATTGCGTAAACAATGCGAAGATATGTGACAGCAGTAATCGCCGTTGATTTGCTGTAATTTATTGAAGAGTCAGCTCGATTTCTCTCAGATTACGTTGTGATATCTTGACCTGATTACTATAGGACCATCTGTAAAGTACATACAACCCTCCTTACAAGAAAAGAATTCTCCAAATCGGTCCAGACGTCATCGAGAAATCGGGGAACATACCTACATTTAAAAAAAGATTCTGACGAATTTGGAACCTCGTGTTTTGACGTCCGTTAAAATAGCAAGCATTTTTTACCCGACTACGGCAAAGCCAAAAGGAGGGTTATGATTTTGACCGGTATGTATGTTTGTATGTATGTATGTATGTTTGTTTGTTCCCTCATAACTTCTAAACTACTTATCAGTACGTGACAAATGAGGTCTCGTTAGAAGCGTCTCAGTTGTCCGCTGGTTATAGGGTAGGTGACATGTCACCAAATTCAATATGGCGCCCTCTAGGGGATGACAAGTCGTTACCGAAAAAAAAAATTTTTTCGCACAGTATCGACATGGGTATCAAATTAAAGGGCTTGATGAGCACATTTGAAATATATATACATTATATAGCTTTTACTAGCTAATTTTCTGTTTCTAACAGTGTCAACATGGGTATCAAATGATAAATCTTAAATTCACAACTCAGAAACTATACATATAACATAAAAAAAATAAGTTTAAAAGTAACTGAAACCCGACTACGAAAAAATCGCGCACTGAAAAGTATAAAACAAGAACAAGCCGTGGTCGTATGCCACCGAGCCAATGAAGATTGTGTGAAACAACCGCAGGTGGCATACGACCACGGCTTGTTCTTGTTTTATACTTTTCAGTGCGCGATTTTTTCGTAGTCGGGTTTCAGTTATTTTTACCCGACTACGGCAAAGCCAAAAGGAGGGTTATGATTTTGACCGGTATGTATGTTTGTTAACTTATATACTTAAGGGGTTAGAAATGGGGATTAAAGGCATTTCTGATAATTCTGTATGAATAAGGTGCTAAACCAAACTTTAGTTGTTGTAGGTTCTTGTGTCCCTACACCTGTAAGTTGGAGAGCTTGAAGAATGCTACAGATACAGCGATTATTATGGCCACTTTCTGGACCGAAGAGATGTAATAATAAGTCTAGCCATACGAAAGACTTTCTGTGAGGAAGACTTCTTTGGTAAGTTTTTTTTTGTGCTCGCGTTTATACTTTTTACCCGACTACGGCAAAGCCAAAAGGAGGGTTATGATTTTGACCGGTATGTATGTTTGAATGTATGTATGTATGTATGTTTGTTTGTTCCCTCATAACTTCTAAACTGCTTATTATTCCATGACATATGAGGTCTCGTTAGAAGCGTCTCAGTCGTCCGCTGGTTATAGGGTAGGTGACGTGTCACCAAATCCAATATGGCGCCCTCTAGGGGATGAGAAGTCGTTACCGCAAAAAAAAATATTTTCGCACAGTATCGACATGGGTATCAAATTAAAGGGCTTGATGAGCACATTTGAAATATATATACATTATATAGCTTTTACTAGCTAATTTTCTATTTCTAACAGTGTCAACATGGGTATCAAATGATAAATCTTAAATTCACAACTCAGAAACTATACATATAACATAAATTACTTACTTCAAATAATATAACCCCAAAATAGTGTAAATAAAAAATAAGTTAAAAATAACTATAACCCGACTACGAAAAAATCGCGCACTGAAAAGTATAAAACAAGAACAAGCCGTGGTCGTATGCCACCTGCGGTTGTTTCACACAATCTTCATTGGCTCGGTGGCATACGACCACGGCTTGTTCTTGTTTTATACTTTTCAGTGCGCGATTTTTTCGTAGTCGGGTTTCAGTTACTTTTAAACTTATTTTTTTTATGTTATATGTATAGTTTCTGAGTTGTGAATTTAAGATTTATCATTTGATACCCATGTTGACACTGTTAGAAACAGAAAATTAGCTAGTAAAAGCTATATAATGTATATATATTTCAAATGTGCTCATCAAGCCCTTTAATTTGATACCCATGTCGATACTGTGCGAAAAAATTTTTTTTTTCGGTAACGACTTATCATCCCCTAGAGGGCGCCATATTGAATTTGGTGACATGTCACCTACCCTATAACCAGCGGACAACTGAGACGCTTCTAACGAGACCTCATTTGTCACGTACTGATAAGTAGTTTAGAAGTTATGAGGGAACAAACAAACATACATACATACATACAAACATACATACCGGTCAAAATCATAACCCTCCTTTTGGCTTTGCCGTAGTCGGGTAAAAAATGCTTGCTATTTTAACGGACGTCAAAACACGAGGTTCCAAATTCGTCAGAATCTTTTTTTAAATGTAGGTATGTTCCCCGATTTCTCGATGACGTCTGGACCGATTTGGAGAATTCTTTTCTTGTAAGGAGGGTTGTATGTACTTTACAGATGGTCCTATAGTAATCAGGTCAAGATATCACAACGTAATCTGAGAGAAATCGAGCTGACTCTTCAATAAATTACAGCAAATCAACGGCGATTACTGCTGTCACATATCTTCGCATTGTTTACGCAATCACAAAACAAAATATATAAATATGTATATGGTACGCCTGTACCCACTAAAAGGAGTTAAATTTATAGGTTTGTTTGTCTGTGGCATCTTAGCTCTTTTTTTTTAAGGTTGAGACAACCTATTTAGTTTGTGGCTGAGACGATTGATAATCTTCTTCATCTATTAAGATTTGTTCAAGCGTTTGACGAGCATCCCTGGTAACCAAGTGGCATACGACCACGGCTTGTTCTTGTTTTATACTTTTCAGTGCGTGATTTTTTCGTAGTCGGGTTATAGTTATTTTTAACTTATTTTTTTTATTTTTTAGTTTGGTAAAATCATCAAATGAGTCCTCCCACCCAGGGCAGGGCGGGAGGTACTGTCAGACTTGAATGACTAAAATCCACGGTGTCCTTCTATAGCCCTTTATGTACCGGCGTTACGGTAAATTCTGAGTCCCGCGACCCCGGCAGGAGTCCCGCGCCCTAGGAGTATTTATCGAAACAGTTAAAAAAACAGGTAACAAAAGTCACTGAATCTAACAGGGATCTCAATACCGAAAAAAAGCAGTTCCTGCTTTTTCGACTTTTCCACAAACAACCTACAACAGGTAATCTATTTGTAACAGTTTGAAACATGCTCACTTCTATTCTAACTTATAGTGATAGAAAAAGATGGCATCTGTTTTCTGTATGTCACTGTTGCTGACCATTTCGAATGCAACCATCAAAGAGGCATTTTTTGAAACTGGCACTGGTAAAGGTTCCTATTCCGCCTGTTGCACCCCAACGCTAGTTTATACACTATTTCGTTTGATGGTAAGCAATGATGTAGTTGACGGTGAAGGACGCTTACCTAGACGTAACCTATTCACTCTTGACTTAAAGACCTCAAGGTTGTAGATATCAGGAAACATAGACTCATCTGCCTAGCCTTTTCCCAACTATATTGGGGTCGGCTTCCAGTCAAAGATGCAGCTGGATATCAGTATTTTGCACGGAGCGACTGCCTGTCGGACCTCCACAACCCAGTAACTGGGTAATACGATACCCTATGGTAAGACTGATTGTCAGACTTTACAGCTTCTGACTAACAGTAACTACTGTCAAAGATCTATAAATGACAGCGCGGACCAACGGCTTTACGTGCTTTCCGAGGCACAGAGGAAATTTGCTATAACAGATGGAAACCCATCCACAGACCAACCTCGGCAAGCGCGGCTTTACCCGGAAGATCGGCCTGTGCGGCTGTATTTATTTAGCCACGAGCTCCTCCGGAATATCAGGAAACAGACTCTGGCAGGGAATTTGACTCCTTATCTACCAGTACCAAGCAAGCGAAAACCTCAAATTGATGAAACTCATTTAAAAGAATGTTACATGTATAACTGAATCGATTTTATTAATTTAATGAAGTAAATGAATCAAAGGTTATTATTCCATACATTTGTGGCTAAGATGTCGGACCAAGTTTCCACACCGGAAAATTTAAAGTTCACGTGACAGCGCCCGTGAAAAGGGAGTTTTCCCCTTTTTCACGGGCGTAAATACAAAACAACTTGTGAAAAGGCTCCACACACCACCTTACAAGGTTGCGACACATCTACTCTCCTACCTAGGGCTGTTGCCTTTTCAATTTAAAAATTGTGACAGCAAAAATATATTATTCATGAAACGATATTTATTTGCTTTTATTATATATTTTTCGATCTTTTATTTAATTAAGTTTTTCGTCATAATAATGTCATGCCTGTAATTCTCGAAGGGGTTGTCAGATGTTTAATTATTGTGTAGTAGGTACACACATTTCTTAATCTTAATCCGTTGAAAAATTCACTCCGGAATATAGTTACTTCTAAAAAAATCCTGGTGGAAAAGCTCTTCTTAATCTGGGATTTAGTAACCCAAAAATAGTGAAAAGGGTATCGTATCAATTGTGGTCAATGGGCAAAATATGTGATGCCTAATATCCCTGTTTTTGGTGCAGTCGGGTAAAAGCTAGCAAATTCGAACAGTTGGCAACCCTGGATGTACTGCCACGTGAGAAAGCATTATTCAGTCTCCCCTACAAATTAAACGACGCAATCAAAGTTAAAATTAGAGTTGAATTGCTTGCTCCTCCTGAAAAACATTACGTGATTGTGTTTTGATGCAAATGTGAAAGTCTCCAGTGTTTTTATTATGTAATAGCACTTATAAATGGTTCAGCTTTATTTTTATTTATAAAATATGCCTAGTTTTGTAACAGGCTATTTTATTAAAAAAAAATAATAAGTCCGAAATATAGATTATAATTTATGTCAAAAAATATTTGACTCGTATTTTTTCTTTTGTTAGGTAAACCAAAACTGACGAAGACACGACGCTTTTATAAATCACAAAACAAAAAGTCAGTATAATTTTACAGGCGTTATGACGTCACAAGACCCCACTCCCGAATTTGGAAGCGTTTTAACTTTGTCAATATTCATTGATTTAAAAAAAGAACTAAAAATACGTGTACATTATTTTTCAATACTCTAACTGACGGACTAAACATATTTTCAATGTTTTTGTGCAATAAACTACCTTATTCTTCTAAACCTTGTAACATTTGGTAAGCAAGCAAAGTATGACAGAAGAAAAGGGAGACCTATATGCAGCAATGGATTATACCAGGCTGTAATGATAAGGCTGTGCTCATCATAATATGGAATTAATCGTTTAAAATTTATTAAAATAATTCATTCCAAACATTCAGTCCATAGATTGTTTAGTAAAAACTATTTTTTTAATGCTACATTGTACTAATGTCTCCTGTATCGTAATGTGTTTTCAAAAATTTTGATACTCACACACACAAACACCCAGATCCGGTTATACAAATACTTGATTCGTGCGAGAATCGACCACGCAACCAGCTGCGCTGTAGTCGTTCACTCAACCACTGCGTACCGTGGCGTCAATTTAGTAATAGATTCGTGCTTATCACTAAGTTGTTGGTCCTGATATCTCTCGCTGTGTCGGATTGCCGTCCCATCGGAACTATGAGAGTAAAGAAACAGAGAGTAGAAGATCTTCTAGGCTACCCATAGTATCGATCGCATTCTCCTGGCGTTAGTAGCTGCATATAACATGGGCATACGGCCTGGCACGCGAAAGCTTCAGTGCATCGATTTTTCCCATTTTTGGCAACAAGCCAGCCCAGTACGGCTCGCTCAAGGTCACGAGACTAACGGCTTATTTTAGTACCTAGTGCCTAGTTTCAGGTTTAGACTTGTTGGCTAGATTTGGAGACTAGTTTTAGTTGGTAATTTAGATGTGGTGATGTTACACAAACGATGTGGCAGACTGTCTTAAAATGACACCGTGTCTCTGGTACGCAAAGGGCAACTGAAGGAATAGGGTGGATTTTTAGACGGTAAGAGTCTGACACTGCTTTTTAAAAGGGATAACAAATGATCAGACAGGCAGAATTAATGATCTAGTTCTAAAATATTGTTGGTTATTTTTTCAACTAAGTCATTTTTAAATCATGCATATTAACTGAGCTATCAGAATTATTGTTTAGCAAGTCGGAAGAATTAAAAGTGCGGGCGTGCGATTTGATGCCGAGCGGTGAGTCTGATGCCAAAACTGCACGCGAACAAAGTCACATGCAGAAGCTAGTTTTCTTATATAGTTTGACATTCAAAGGTGCCTCTTATAATATCCTTTTAAGAATTAACTTTGTTTATGATTATACCTAGTTATATTATGTAAATATTTATATTATGTAAAAATAAAAGATAGATGCGTCTTGGCGTCTCGAGACCTTTCGAAGGTTGGCCTCCTGCCAAAGAACAACAATTCAGATGATTGATTTTTTCTATCAACTTATGTAGAGTGCACTTTTTTACGCCCGCGTAGGTTTTATAAGAGGGTGACTAAGCATATATAAGATAAAATAACTATGCATTCTATTGAAAGTTAAATCAATTTGGAGTCTAGAAAATTCCGTTGTTTCTCAAATCTGGAGTACTATAATTTAAGCACGAAACGAAAATAAAAATATTTTATATTACATGGGCCTCAATGGGCACTAAGAAATAGCAATGTTTTCTCATAGTTGAATTCAGAATTCTCCAACAGATGTGACTGTGTGTTTCAGGTGTTTGCATAGCATTTGAATCTTCACTCGCATTTGCATTTCATTGGTCGTGCACTGCTGGCAAAGGATTGAGATAGCTATACATATAAAGTTAAGTAGAAAATCCACGTATGACAGGACTTTGCCATTAGATCTGCTTAAATCGCAATGTGGGCACAACTGCAGTGGCAAACTTGTCATATCAAAATGACGGACGTATTCAAGATTAGGCACCCGCTGTGTGAGTGAACGGCACCAAAACACCAAAACGACTTGTATTTGATTATAAAAAAGTATATTTACTGTACGTTTATCTCTAGGACTCGTATCGTGATCTAGCTGTTTATGTCATTCATTATAATTATTCATGTTTGCGAACCCACTGCCGACATTTTGTTTTTTACGTGGTAAAGTCATCACATGAGTTCTCCCACCCAGGGCAGAGCGGGAGGGACTGTCAGACTCGTACTGACTAAAATCCACGGTGTCCTTCAATAGCCCTTTACGTACCGGGGTCACGGTAATTCGTGAGTCCCGAGAACGCAGTGACGATAGTGGAAAAATTCCTACATTAGGCCCCAAAATATATTTGACGGGCCGGGGCCTTAAAGGGCCAAAGCCTGCCGGGGTCGCGCGACTGTCTCATCAGGTGATCGGGACTCTAGAACGTAAAGGGCCATTGAAGGATACTGTGGATTTTAGTCAGTACAAGTTTGAAAGTCCCTTCCACCGCGCCCTGGATAGGAGGACTCATTTAGTGTACCTACTTTTGTGTTCTTCCTTTTCCATTGTCTCGTAATTTTTCATTGTAATTGTGTGCCTAAGGCGTGTCAAATAAACCTATTTTCTTTTCTTTCTTTCTAATGATATTGCCACGATAAAAAAAGGCACCAGAATACTAGTGACCAGATAGATAGCACTAGCCGTTCAGTTTCAAAAAGCTTCAAACTTTACGTACAATTCTCGCCGGAATTTTCATTTGTAACTTCAACCGGTTGGAGTTGGAGTTGGTTTCGTAGTCTCTGGTTTCAATAATGCAGGGACTGTTGCACTCTTATGTTGGTAATACTAGCATGTTGTAAGTTAACTAGAGAAAGTACACGCTTCGGTTATTTTCGGATTTACGAATTAGTACGAACGCCGCTTCATAGATTATTATAGATGACTTGCCTCTGTGAGAGATTCACATAGGCCTTATTTCTTACCGAAGATTCCCGATGTCCACCCCCAGTTTGTCAGGGAAAAAAATAAATTCACTTTCCATCACCGGTGGACACAGAGAATTCTCATCTTTAAAATCGTCTCGCTGTCCACAAGTGGCGGCCAACGGTAATCTATGGTATATATATAAATGTTATGTTGGTTTGTGTACGCTTCAAAAACTCAAAAAGTTTTGCACCGATTGAGCTGAAACTTTAGCATGATATGTAATCCGCATCAAGGATTGTTTTTATCTATTTTTTGCATCAGTCAGATATCCGCGAAGCGAAGCAAACACAGCGAAGCGTGGCAGGGTACAGCTTGTATTTAATAAAATTCGTATCACTGTCGGCGGTCAGGGAGAAAGTTTCTAAAAAAAAGTTCCCTTTGTCCACCCCAGGGTGGACAGACGGATTTTTTTTAGAAAAAGGTTTGGGTTGAACATCGGGAATCATCGATATCTTACACTTTTTTGTAGATCCGAGTTTCGCCATAGTGTTTATATTTTTCTGAATATTTAAGGAGTTATCTTTCTGTTGGGTTGTATATTATGTCATATGACAGTCTAGGCGACTCGCTGTCCGACCATGGACCATGCCCGTTGTGTTCCACGCGCAACTTCATTTTTTGAAGTTAATTACAAACGAGATTGCCGAAGTACATACTTTTTCTGGTCGACCTGTACATACTAGCTAGTAGTGTATCGTGTGAATGATTCAGGATCTCGATGTACATATTGCTGCTACGTTTGGTCACGTCACGAAGCGCCTCAGGTTCTGTGTAAATGTTTTAACATTTGTTGTGGCGTGTGTATGTGATCTACGTATAAACTTCCACTACTTTTAAAGTATTGTAAAATGTATCTTACAGTTACATTTTTCCTGTAATGTTCGGTTATATTTTTCGTCCCTATTTATCTTCAGTTAACATGTATGTGTACCTCTTTTTTGACGTGGTAATATCTTCAAATGAGTCCTCCCACCCAGGGCAGGACAGAAGGGACTGTCAGACTTGTACTGACTAAAATCCACGATGATCCTTCAATAGCTTTTTATGTTCCAGGGTCACTGTTACCTGACGAGACAGACCCGCGACCCTGGTAGACTTTAGCCCTCTAGCGAAATGTACGTTACAGGATATATTCTTCCTGAAATGACTGTCCATTCCGCTCCACACATAGTAAAATCTTTAAATAAGTCCTTCATTTAATACTTTTTTTTTTTTTTTTCAACCTGTGTTGTCCCACTGCTGGGCAAAGGTCTCCCCCACAACTTTCCACTCTTCCCTGTGTGCGGCTTTCTCCGGCCAATTTATCATGAAAGTGTCTAGGTCGACACTTTTACTATTCAAAAAAAATATAGGTAGGTAAGGTGATGATCTTTCTATTTCACATTCAAAATCAAAATCAAATGTTTTTATTTCACATAGGCCTATGAGGGCACCTATAAATCGTCGACAGCAGGTGCTCGGTTCGGGTTGGTCGATTCCATGGAGAAGAACCGGCAAGAAACTCCATGGTTACTCATTCACATGGTCACTCATTCATAGCTACTTATGTCGTAGATAGCGAATACTAAAATTAGAGCAGTCATGGTCGTCTTAATGGAATTAGATCATCTGACTCACTCGGAGCACCTCGTATAGCTGCGCATTTCGCGATAAAGTCAGAGGGCACTCATTGTCCTCGGCAGTCCATCGTAGTGATGGACTGCCCACGCTTCCGTGCTGTTTAGTCCGTCATGATATGCAAATTGATGGTGTAGATAAATTTGTCTAAGTCTGGTTATCATTGACGGGGCCTGTAGAGGGCCAAAGCCTGCTGGGGTCGCGGGACCAAGGGATTACCGTGACCCTAGTACGTAAAGGGCTATTGAAGGACACCGTGGATTTTAGTCAGTACAAGTCTGACAGTCCCTCCCGCCCTGCCCTGGGTGGGAGGACTCATTTGATGATTTTAACACGAAAAAAAAAAAAAAAGTCTGGTTATCATTGACGGGGCCTGTAGAGGGCCAAAGCCTGCTGGGGTCACGGGACCAAGGGATTACCGTGACCCTAGTACGTAAAGGGCTATTGAAGGACACCGTGGATTTTAGTCAGTACAAGTCTGACAGTCCCTCCCGCCCTGCCCTGGGTGGGAGGACTCATTTGATGATTTTAACACAAAAAAAAAAAAAAAAGTCTGGTTATCATTGACGGGGCCTGTAGAGGGCCAAAGCCTGCCGGGGTCGCGGAACTCACGAATTACCGTGACCCCGGTACGTAAAGGGCTATTGAAAGACACCGTGGATTTTAGTCAGTACAAGTCTGACAGTCCCTCCCGCCCTGCCCTGGGTGGGAGGACTCATTTGATGATTTTACCACGATAAAAAAAAAAAGAAAAAAAAAGTCTGGTTATCATGGGCTGTAGTTTTATCGTTTTCTCATCCAAGGCGGGACGGGAGGGTCTGTCAAACTCGCCCTGATTGAAATCCACGGCGTCCTTCAATAGCCCTTCACGTTCCAGGGTCACGGTTGCCTGATGAGACAGTCATGCGCCTTTGGCCCCGTCAGATTGCTGACAGCTCTATGATTGACTCTTGCATGGTCCATGATTAAAACGCGAGTCACCCATTACTTGCCGTCCTATCAATTAGGTAGCCTTCTTTCGCAGTGTATTTAACATTAGCTATTCCCCGCGATTTCACTTCCATTGCTCAGCTCCTATTGGTTTTAGCGCGATGTCAACGGAAATATATTCCATTTTGTATGAAAAACTTGTTTTTTTTTATCTATCAGTATTGGTTTCATAGTAAAAGTTGATTGTACCCATAAGTACTTTCAGCCCATGAAAAGTTGTTAATGTTTTACAAATAACCCTTTTGGCTGCTGGGTTCCCCCCCCCTCCTTAGATGGCATGCATCGCCAGACCCCTCCGGGGGATCCATATCAATTAGTGTGGGCTTAGTGTGGACGTCCAGTCAATATAGGCCACTCAACACCAGGACCTCAAACCATCCTCCGCTTCCGACCTCCGAGAAGCCGGATTACAGGAGCCGCCACGCACTCAGTGTACAAATAAACCCGTATAAAAAAAAAGAGAAACGCCTGAATTAAATCGTTTTTGGACTGATTCAAATTCTCGTTGTGCCCCGTAGTTTAATCGAAAAATTTCTTACATAAAAACCTTGTAGTGACAATAACGAACATAACAGAAAGAGAATAATCCAATTTGGAAGTTAAGTATGCGCGTTCAGACAGACTTTGTTTGTGGCTACTGTTTTTTTTTAAATTACGCGCGTGGTTGGATAGGAGCCTTTCTCTTTCTCTAGACCCGGAACAGTCACTTGCAGATCATTATAAATATTTGTTCCATGCGGGGACCGAAGCAGTCGATTGCTGAGCCTCTGCGCCAACCGTGTCGTCTTCTGGCACAGGACAAATTCTGTTTCTTTGTTTTTTTTTTCTTGTGTGTGTCAATAAATCCCTTTTCTCTCTATTAATAAAGATGTCTCTAACATTAACTGAAAAAATAAAAATAAACCTCGCAGCCAAATCTGGGCTGACAAGCAGATTGCCATCGTCACGATCAATTTATTTAGATGTCACCTAGTATTAGTGAAAATGAGCATTAGGTTATGAAACTACATCAGAACGCCCACAGGGATGGGGCGGCCTCATAAATATGGAAGGTATACCTCAAGAGAAGAACAACATTACAATCAAAGTTGTTGTGGCAGAAGGCTCACTAAAATGAATAAACTTCTTTGTATTTTTTTTAATAGCATTCTTTGCGTCCCACTGCTGGACAAAGGCTTGAGATCTTTTTCCTTCCAAACCACTCTATTTTGGGCAATCTGTGAACATGTCTGCCCCGTGAACATGATCAGGTCGTCACACCACCGATGTCCTCCCTCAGGCGTCCAATAAGTGACGTGATCTTTGCCCACCTCTCCGGGCACATACGTTCAACGTGGCCCACCCACTCCCACTTTGTACTGTATAATAATTAAGATGGCCATATCGGCCATAGCAAAGTTTCAAAATAACGAATTATGAGCCGTGGGTTCGCACCCAGTCAGGCGCATTACTTGATTACATTGATTGAGGAAACCGGCATATCCTAGAACCAAATATTATTAGACATGTGACATCTATCAATCCACACTGGGCCCGCGTGGTGGATTATGGCCCTCTCCCTCCTCAGAGAGGTCTGTGTCCCAGCAGTGGGAATATGATGATGATGATGGGTATTGTATCACAGACTCGTAATTATTGACCCAAGCTGTCATTCATCTCAATTTTATTATCGAAGACCTTTTTTTTACGTGTTTAAATCATCAAATGAGTCCTCCCACCCAGGGCAGAGCGGGAGGGACTGTCAGTCTCGTACTGACTAAAATGCACGGTGACCAATTATTAGATTAGACCTTAGATTAAAAAATGACCAGATTCCGTGCTCGAAACAAAATGAAACGTTTTGAGTGAAGCCATTTTTTTAATAAAATGTTTGAGTGAACGCCATGCACACATTTAAATGTTTTCCTTGGAGATGTTCACTTATTTTACGAAGGAATCGACAGACGCAGGATATTTTTACCCCGTGTTTTTGGCTTCAATAATTCTCAGTGGCCATAATCAATCTAGACATTTTTAAATCTAACTTGTAGACCTTTTTTAGATTCAAAAACTGACATTATTTTTCTCGTGCCGTTATCCCAATTTATTAAGGATCTTCTGCGACACTTCTAAGCTTAGTTTTATTTATTCTGGGATATAAGCTTTCTGCATCTTACTTCGCAGTGGCCTGACCCTGATCATCAAAGGAAAATCACGAGAGAATTGCGTTTACATATTGATGACTTGTTGATGTTCTGAACTTCATATTGGCTGATAAGTACTTGCGCCGTCAAAACAAGTGACTGTCTACAGCTTTCAATTTTCAACTAATCAATATTTGTTTAATTGTTGTGAGGAGCTCGTGGCTAAATAAATACAGCCGCACAGGCCGATCTGCCGGGTTAAGCCGCGCTTGCCGAGGTTGGTCTGTGGATGGGTGACCATCTGTCATAGCGAATTTCCTCCGCGCCTCGGAAAGCCGGTAAAGCCGTTGGTCCCGGCTGTCATTTGTAGATCTTTGACAATCGTTACTGTTAGTCAGAAGCTCTAAAGTCTGACAACCAGTCTTACCATGGGGTATCGTATTACTTAATTTTTAATTGTTTTTTTTTCTCTTTTTTAATGAACGCCATTGTGCGAAGTATAACATACAATCCGTGTAATTCAAACAATAGGCAATTTGATAGCATTAATAAATTCCAATTTTCGTTAATCCAATGCATACGTATTTAAAAAGATATAGGTAACGCTTTAAAATTCTAGAGTGGGGTCTGTGACGTCAAAAGTAAGTAAAAACTGATCTTGCTTGAGACGTATTAGCAATTTGTGTCGTCGTTAGCAGTTTAAGTGTCGCATCATCTTCAATTTTGGTTTTCGTAAGAAAATAAAAAATACGTGTGAAATGTTTTTGATAATCTACTGACGGATTTATTAGATATTTTTTGCGTGAAAGTTAAATAGACGCGGCAAACTGACCAGATGTGTACGCGTATTCATACAAAATCGTTGTTTTCTATGGGTAAAAATTAGCTGAAATTGGCTGAATAAGCGTGAGTACTTTGCTATCCTATCGATTGTTCGTCACATGACCGGATAGACGCTTCTGAAGATAACAAATTTCAAGCAAAGCTGCGGGTAACAACTGGTTCTAAACAAGGCTTGCAATCAAAATTAATTACGAGTATGTACTTTCTAATTATGTATGTACGCGCAAGCCATGACCATACCCAACCGCCTTTCAGGTATGTATACAGAAAATGCAATGTTTGTAAACACTTATTCTCATAAATAATACATTATGTAAGCTTATGTATACTGTTATGGTACATAGAGAAGTAGAAAAAGTAAATGATTACATAATATAAACTCCGCATTATTATTGAATTGCCTTGACATTGTATTGCACTTACAATACAACAGAACGATCAAACTGTATGACGCAAATTCATAGAAACGCATTATAGAACAAAAAAACCTTTCATGCACCAATTCCTGAACATCCAACTTCAATCTAAACTTTACTCTAACAGGTTATAGTTCACATTCCTTTGCATTCAAATTTTCAGTGACGGTGCGACCCATGGATGGATGTGACCTCATCGTACGAAAATAGCCGAAGCTGCACGAAGTTGCGCGAATAGGAACAAGATGGCGGAGAGTTTCCCGCGCATGCTCACCCCTCGTCTGAAGTGACGTCAGACAGAAATAGGGATGGGGTACGCACAACATCCCTTGTTGGTTTATCGATATTTTTATGCATTTGAATTCTGGAACTGAAAAACAAAGAAAAACACTTTTTATGAACTATTTTGATACGGCAAATATATAAAAACAGATAATAAACTACCCGAATAATTAATTAGGAGAATTCATGTTTTAAGTAAAACTTGATTAACCATGCTATTAGCTTCTTTTATCTTCTTCTTCTTTTATCTTCTTCTTCTTTTATTCACGTTCATTTTGATGTTTTAATTAAATGAATTGCATACAGCATTCAAAGTTGGTGTAATGGTTGACCGATCGACTGCTGCGCAGCGTGTCGTGGGTTCGATCCCCGCACGAAACAAATATTTGTATGGCCTCCAAGTAGTTGTTGCGGGTCTGGGTGTTTGTGAATCTGATTTTCTATGTTTGCAAACGCACCCACGACACAGGAGGAAATCTAGGATTTTCTCCTGTGTCGTGGGTGTGTTTAAACTTGGCCAACGTTTAAAAAAAAGAAGTATTTTTCGTTAACTTTGTGCAAGATCCGACAAATTATAATTTAATGAAGGCTTCATATTTTCTACTTACAAATATAAAAATGAGTTACAGAAAAATAGTTTTATTTTAAATATAAACCTTAGAGTTTATATTTAAAATAAAACTATTTTTAATAGTAAAGCAACTTTGTGCATTTTCCTAGAAAATATGACCCAGTGAAGAAATACGATCCACCATCCCACGGGCTATAATCATTGCACTTCAGCCGAGACATGATAACATCAGTCTGGCTAGGGGGAACTGCATGAAGATTTATTATTTTGATAGTATACGATGCAGGTGATTACTGGTATTGTTCAAACCTTGACATTGACTGTACTACGTGGATCTTATCACACTATAAAATCAGAGCGTAATTCAGCGTAGATACTAGAATTTTCAAAAATTATAAAGTAGGTATATTGATTCAGTGATATCCCAACGCACTGCCTCCATTATTTATTGTAAGGGCTAGAAATGTGACCCCGGAACGTAAGGGCTATTGAAGGACACCGTGGATTTTAGACTTAGTCAGTACAAGTCTGACAGTCCCTCCCGCTCTGCCCTGGGTGGGAGGACTAATTTGATGATTTTACCACGATAAAAAAAATGGGCTAGAAATATTTTTTTTGTGTTACTAAAATGAGTACCGTGAAAGGATTTTTATGATGAGCTACATAGAGGATAAAAAAAGCTAAAATTAGTAATTCTTGCTGCTGGGATATCCCCACAGAGACAAAATGGTCATGTGAGAGATAAAATCGCATATAATAGAATGTAACTTCATTGTAATTAGCTCGCTAAATAGGCAATCAATTTTGAAGTACTTACGCATCTTTGTGACACGACGACGTCTTCGTAAACATTATAATTAAGATAATGATAGTGAAGAGTTATGAGATTAAAAATAACTTCCTATGAGGAGCTGCTGTCCTTCAAATGAGTAGATAGGTAATTGTGTTATGGAACATTGTTCCTGATTTTGGAAAAGGTAATTGGAAAACTAAACACTAACTAAACTAAACTAGATCTACCTTCTATGAAAAAAGAGTTTGTTGTTTATTTATTTAATTTTATGTTTTATTATTTCGAGTTAAATAAAAGTAAGCTGTTTAATAGCGTTAAGTAGTCATAGAATTTTTTTCTTCAAAGCAGTTAGCTTTAGATGCCTAGGCATAGTTAAAAATAATGAACCCAATAAGAACAAACCTTAAAATTTCAAGTAACTCTTTCATTTCGACATTAGCAAAAACGTAATTAAATTAAGCGTTATTTCTGTTTCTGATTAATTGGTGTTCCTTTCAGGAAAACATATTAAACTAAATTGAAAGGCTGTAAAACATAAAATAAGAAGCTTTTGCAGCTGTAGATCATTATGGAAGAAATTTCTAGTGGGGCATCATTATTTTTTTTTAATAAATAAGTACAGCAAATTTTCAACTGGTTATGGTACCGGTTATGACCTGTAATAACTAATTACTCTTGTTACTATGAACAGGGTAGAATTGGTAGGCAAGAAACTGATTAATTTTATTATTATTTAATTAGCTAATTATACGCTGCGCTCCTTATACTGGCAGTTTTTGCCATATACGATAAGCGAATCAACTTGTATGTTGGTTTGTTGCACGTGTTAACAGACACAAAACTTTAGATACGTTGTCAAAATTTGAGTAATGAGACATAATTAATTTCCTTAATCTTGTCAAGGTGCTCCTCAGGGGGCCGTGAAATATCTTCATAAGTATTTTTTATTAACTTTGTGTAAGATCTGACAAATAATTTATAATTTAATAAGGCGTCATATTTTCTACTTATGATATAAATGAGTAACAGAAAGTTTATTTTATTTTAAATATAACGTAGTTAATTTTAAGGATGAAAATCATTGGAAGTAAAAGATTTAGTAACACTTATTAATTGGGCACTTTTTAAACGTCAAAATCAAATAAGACAGTTACAGTTACAAATATCAGAGCCATTCTAGACACTCATAGTCTCCTGAGTTAATTTTTAGTAGAAAATTAAAGGTAACTCAGTCCTGTCCACGGGACGAGCTGTTATTAGTAATTAAGATATAGCGTCAAAGGTCACGGATATCAAAGGAACACTCGTTTTATTAATACAAGCGTAGTATCTGTACCTGCACAATGCATATTCTTGCTATATTTGTCATTAGCAAAGACTAAGTTTAGATGCAGACGGATTCTGGAACGAAAATCATTCCAAAAATTGGGGAAATAAACTGACAAAAAATAAACGTTTTACAGATTCCCATAGGTGAGACCAGGCTTCTTTCCTGAGGAAGAGGTGGGCCACAACCCACCATGGGACACATCAAAGAATTTTAAAACTTTCATCAATCCTTTTCGGTTGTTAGATGTTACACCTTCAAATCCACTTTAATTTCCACGCTTTACCTTATTATCACTCCTTTACTATAATCAATTTCTGCACGTGCGTAAAATCTACAGTAAAAAAAACTGCTTGAAAACAATATTTAAAGCGATACGATGCCCATTTTGAAAAACCGCACGTATCGATGTCCACCTAAACAAGAGTGTCCCACCTCTAGTTCACCGTCGATGTCGGCAGTCAGTAGAGCACGCCCGACGCATAAGTGCGCGCGCCGCGAGACGATTAAAAAAAGGAATTTTCGAAAAAATATCCGAAATTAAAATTTTATTCGTTAATTCGATTCCGTTTCAAAATAGATGCTGTTTAGTGATTTCAATTTGGATTTTGTAAGTTTCTACTTTTTTAACATATTTTCACGTCATTTCCTGTAAGTAACTTTAATTTAATTAAAACGTAAGTTTACAATTGATATTACGTAAATCTATATTGTAAATAAAAAATAAAGTGTCCGAACATACGGAAAATAGCGGGTCAAGATGAAAATTTCTAATAGCAAAAACGAACGCGTGAATATCGATGCGGCAATTTGATTTAATATCCATAAAACGATCGACGTTCACTAAAAATACAGGTAAAGACAATAACTGAGAAAAACATCGAAATAAAATCCCTTAAGTGTTATGTAAACTTCCTCAAATAGGCACAAAGGTAACCTCACACCAAAACCAAAGGCAAAAAAAAAATAAAAGTAACCTATTCTATTTTTAAACTATATTTTTAAAAGGAAAAGGTAAAATTCTGTTCAGCCTGCAGAAAAGAGGTTATATTAAAGTAGGCCTGAAGTCCACATGTCTGAAGGTGTATTTATTGATTGCGCGCGGCAGGCAGGGGGGGGGGGGGTACTGGGGATGCGCATAGGAGCCATGGGGAAGGTCAGGATAGATGGTCGCACGTGAATATTGCACGTGGGCAGTGTTTAGTACATAATAAACCTAGATACATAAAGAAATAGAGTAGGATTTAGAATGAATTTTATTGATGAAACTGAATGTGGTCATAGAATATAGCGCTTTCAGTTTTAGGTTTCAAAGGTGATTTCAGGGTTCCGTAAATCGAGGGTGAGATGCCGTCTATTACACAATGAGTAATTGGGGTCGCGGGACTGTCTCATCAGGAAATCGTGAACCTGGAACGTAAAGGGCTATTGAAGGATCACCGTGGATTTTAGTCAGTACAAGTCTGACAGTAAGGGGGTAGGAGGACTCATTTGATGATTATGACGCGATAAAAAAATATTGAGTAATTGGACGATAGTTGATTTGACGGAACGTGTATTTCTCGGCTGCTGCTATAACAAAATAATAATATTAAAAAGTACGGAACTCTTAAAGCGCGACTCGATTCCGACTGCACTCGGCTGTTTTCCTCCACAACCCAGTAACTGGGTAATACGATGCCCCGTGATAAGACTGGTTGTCAGACTTTAAAGCTTCTGACTAACAGTAACGACTGTCAAAGATCTACAAATGACAGCCGGGACCAAAGGCTTTACTTGCTTTTCGAGGCACGGAGGAAACTCGTTATGAGTGATGGTCACCCATCCACAGACCAACCTCGGCAAGCGCGGCAGATCGGCCTGTGCGGCTGTAATTATTTAGCCACGAGCTCCTCAACTTTTTGACTGGCGTTTGATGTTGAAAATTAACATAGCATTACCTTGGTTAAATCTCATTTTCAATACGTTTTCTGAGCCGATCGGTAAACGCAACAAACTTATAAATTACAAAGACTATATTAGTTTCGTGCTCTATCAGACTAAAACATCTCGTGATTAAAGATAAGGTTTTAGCAAGGGATTGCACCGGCTGTACGTAACAGGGGGTCGGTCTACTCTCCTAGGCGTTGCGGAATCGTAGACACTTTGTTGCCGACACGGCACACCATCACTGTTAACCGTAGTTCATGAGTAAGTTTTTAGTGGAAGCAGCCTATATCTACCTAATGGTCGCGGGACTGTATGAATTACCGTAACCGTGGAACGTAAAGGGCTATTGAAGGACACCGTGGATTTTAGTCAGTACGAGTCTGATAGTCCCTCCCGCTCTGCCCTGGGTGGGAGGACTCAGTTGATGATATCAACCTAATAGGGTATTTCACTGAAAAAATCTAATAAGTCCGTCAGAAAGATTAGCAAAAAATATTTGAGACGTATTATTTTCTTTTGTTACGTAAACCAAACTTTACGAAGATACGATACATTTAAAATTACCAATACGTCACAAGCAAGCACAGTTTTTAATTGCTTCTGACGTCACGAGCCGACTCTCTAATTTTGATACTTTGATGGAACAATAGAAAAAATTCGTGTCCATTATTTTTCAAAACTGTATTTGATCCTGGGTCGACGGCGCGTTGTGTTCCACGCGCGCCTCAAGGAGTGTCAGCAAATTGACGGGGCCTGTAGAGGGCCAGAGCCTGCCGGGGTCGCGGGACTTACCCATCACCGTAACCCCGGTACGTAAAGGGCTCGTGAAGGACACCGTGGATTTTAGTCAGTACAAGTCTGACAGTCCCTCCCGCCCTGCCCTGGGTGGGAGGACTCATTTGATGATTTTACCACGCAAAAAAAAAAAAAACTGTATTTGATAACATAATTAGATTTGCAATATATTGATGTTCATGCCTATTGCATAAATAGTACTTATTATAATACCGAGAGCTAATCACTTCCTCCGGCGGCGTGGACGGAGCGGATACTTAATTGAGCCTATTTTTCACGAGACCACCTAATTGAACTACCTATAAATAAAGCCTGCATACAATCAAGATAATATCAGTGTGCTATTTATAAAGCATTGTGAAACGTCCTTGACAGTGAACAAATCTTTGTCAGCGGTATTGTAGTGCTCATGTGAATGCATTTCATGATATACAGTAACCGCATGACAAGTCACTTCCTGAATTAAAAACCTTTTCATTGATGGTATGTGGTTAAATACTGGTTTCATGGCTTTCAGGTATAATTACAAGTTTTTTTTTTTAAACCGTGCCTCACACTAGGAATTTCTCCTGTATTTTGGGTGCGTTTACAAATATAGTAACACTCATACACAAACACCGAGACCCGGAATAACTACTTCTAGGTCATACAAATATTTGTTCCGTGCGGGGATCGAATCCGCGACACACTGTGCAGCAGTCGATAGCTAAAACGAAATGTCGACGGGTCCCCCCTCCAGAGGGCCAAAGCCTGCCGGGGTCGCGGGAGTTATCCAATTACCGTGACCCCGGAACTTAAAGGGCTATTGAAGGACACCGTTGATTTTAGTCAGTACGAGTCTGACAGTCCCTCCCGCTCTGCCCTGGGTGGGAGGACTCATTTGATGATTTTACCACGATAAAAAAACGAACGATAATTCGCCACTGGCATCCATCGGTTGCCCGCGACTCTCACGATGTCGTCGGTCCACCTAGTGGGAGGCCTGCCTACACTGCGTCTTCCGGTCCGTGGTCTCCACTCGAGAACTTTTCTTCCCCATCGTTTATCAGTTTTACAAGCAATGTGGCCTGCCCATTGCCACTTCAACTTGCAAAATTTACGAGCTATGTCGGTGACTCGGGTTCTTCGCCGAATATCCTTATTCCGGATTTTATCCCGCAAAGAAACTCCGAGCATAGCTGTTTCCATTGCTCGTTGAGTGACTCTTAAGCCTTTGTCAGACAGACAGGCGTGGCGAATGCGAAGCGTGACGTTTTTATTTGTAATGTATGGAATTGTTTGAATCCAGTCACATAGAAAAGCGAAAGCGATCCGATAGCGTGACACAACTATCGGACTGACGTCTCGTATCGGTTCGGTATCGCTTCGGACTCGCCTGTCTGTTTGACAAAGGCTTTAGTCTCTCTTAAAGGGCAGCAGTCAAAGATCAAATGTCGAATATCAGTTTCTATAAAAGTCGTTAAAAGTTTCTAATTGATAAGTACAAAAATAAATGCTTCAGTGACTTTTATTATCATAAATCGTCCATCAAAACAAGTTTGGAGCAAAAAGGTTTGTTATAAATACAAAGTTAAGGTCGAGTGTAGCGAGCCATTATTAAACGGAGAATGTGGAAAGAGGTTTTTATTATTATTTTAGAGTTACAAATCTAACTCATTTATATTCATGTGCGCGGGTGTACTTCGAATCTGTCTGAATAAATAAAATAAAATAAAATCTCATAAATTCTCAGTCGTTGATGGGTAGAATTCAGTACGGAATGTTGTGTTGGTCCTGTCATACAAAACGGATGTTGTACTAGTATTATTGTATTGCACGGTGAACAAGCTTGATTGAGCATATCCGGATTCAGGTGCGTCCCTTTCTTTGTAGGTGGTAATTATATTATCAAATGAATCCTCCCTGGGTGGAGCGGAAAGGACTGTCAGAGTCTTACTGACTTATCCACCGTGTTTCTTCAATTATCCTTTATATTCCAGGGTTTCGGTGGTTAGCCGTTTAAACAGTAGCGAGAACCCAATCTAGGCACCCTGACCCAATTGAAACGATTCGGTACCTCATACTTAAAAAAAAAACAGGCATTAAATATTGCACACCGTCCTTTAGAATGAGATAATCGAAGAGTTTCCGCTTATAGAGCATAGTCTTAGTGA